>CM060404.1:53642556-54842556 GCA_030545235.1 Helianthus tuberosus
TAATTGCTGGATTGATTACTAACCCAGTTTTGTGTGCATTGTTATTTAAATTAGGTTAACAAGGCTAAATCATAGACTAAACTCTGTCCGTATTAAATCAGCAATGTGAGTCATTCTCTCTTTTTATCAAATCTATTTACAAAATCATGTTTATTTTCAAAGTTATAATTACGGGGATTAAGTCTTTGTAATCACCAAATTACAGCCGGTATGTGGGGTTTTGTATACATTACTTGATAATCGTCACCATTGGGGCAGCCAATTGGGGGATATGACCATAGTCACAGATTCGGTCGAGTGACAAATACCGTGGGTAGTTGGGTTGATAATAGAAACATTGTAATCGTTCTTAATACTGTAAATTATAACAAATGTGTCATTTTAGTAAATAGAATGATTCACTCAGTATTTCCCGCTGACAAAACCTTTTTCAAACATGTTTCAGGTGATCTGTTGTAATTCAGGAAAAAGTGCTGGGGAGCATTTCAAGCTTAAGATTGTGGCTCATTATAAAAATAAAGAAATAAGTTTTATAACATAACGATTTCATAGTAAAATCATACTATTGTAAATTATCGGGGTTTTATCCCAAATTGTGAAATAAAATAATTGGGGAAAATTTTAGCTTTAAACGATCCTGATGAAAACTTCCGCTGTTAAACTTAATCAATTAAATACCGCAGTATTTCTGTTCCGCGGCTCCTGAAACGAGTCAAACCGGGTCGGGGGCCGTGACAGTTTCTAACTCTAAAACTCTCTCTACATACTATCATATTATTCTTGCACGTATACGTTAACGATTTTGAATCCAGTACTGACTTGAGCATCCGAGGCTGGTCCAGAGACTTCGGTCGCTGACCCCTTCTAACGTTTTTATGGTTTTGTAGGTCTAAGACGAGACAAATAAGACGAGATGTGATCATGATTCAACTTCATGTTTGAAGTACAGACCCGTATAGGTACCTGCTTCTTCAAAAACCTAGCCACGTAAACAATTATCTGTTGGCTTTTCATTTTAGGGCGAGCTTCACTAGCGACTTAACATCTTGGTGTTACTTTATTGGCCTAATTACGGCTTATTTGATCAATCTTCCTATATGAAATGAAAGTAGGGAAAATGATCCTTGATTGTTATTCCATTTCTCAACTCTATATATAATTTACATTGTGTTGACTAATCTATATTTGACACAATATTTATAACAAATACAAAATATTCTACATATCTTCTAATACTCCCCAGCAGTCGAAAAGAGAGGATCGCGAACGAAAAGGGAGGATTACGAACGTTGAGACTGGATCTGAAATCTTCAAACACGATCTTAGGTAACCCTTTGGTATATATGTTGGCTAGCTGGTGGCAAGACGGTACATGAAGAACGCGTACCAGACCTTTGGCCACTTTTTCATGGACAAAATGTATGTCCATCTCGATATGTTTATTACGTTGATGTTGAACGGGATTTCCCGTGAAATAAATAGTACTAACATTATCGCAATAAATAAGAGTGAGATGAGTAGGAGGATGGTGTAATTCAAGAAGTAAATTTTGTAACAAACATACTTCTGAGACGATGTTTGCGACACCTCTGTACTCCACTTCAGCACTAGATCTAGATAAGGTAGGTTGTCTTTTTGAAGACTCGAGCGTCTTGTGTCGGGACAACCACCCCAATCCGCATTTGTGTAAGAGATTAATGAAGTGAGGGAGGATTCATGAAGATGAAGCCCAAAAAAATAGTGCCTTTGACATCATAGTATTCATTTGAGAGCATGCATATGTAACCTGCAGAACGACATATAACATACCGGGTCGCGTGAAAGTCAGGTATTGTAAGGCCCTAACGAGCCATCGATATTCAATGATATCCTTCAAAGGAGTACCAGATTTGCTGGCTAATTTTTGTTGAGTGTCAACCGGAGTTAGATGGGTTACAATCGGCTAAACCTGCTCTTTCAAGGATTCCCATGGCATATTTCACTTGCAAGAGAAATAAGGACTTGTGGTATTGAGCAACCGATAAACCAAGAATGTAACTAATCGGAACCAAGTCTTTCATTGCAAATTCATTAGAAAGAAGGGACATCAACTTGGTTCGCAAGGCATCTGTAGAAGTACAAGAAGAATATCATCTCCATATAAGAGTATGAAAGCCATGTGATTACCTTCTTTGAAGATGAACAATGAGTGGTCACATTGGCTGTGACGAAAACCAATGGTAACAATGTTCGCGAACCATTGATACCAAGCCTCGGTGCTTGTTTAAGGCCATATAGTGACTTTTTCAATAAACACACATCATCCGGGTAGTTTGGATTCCAAAACCCCATAGGTTATGCATGTATATGGTTTCACCAAGATTGTCATGAAGAAAGGTGTTTTTAACATCAAGTTGGTGAATTGGCCATGACTTGAAAATGGCAATGCTTAAAACGGTCTGTATGGTGGCCGGTTTTACTACCGGGCTAAAAGTCTAGCCACAATCAACACCTACCTATTAAGACCATCCGTCACACACAAGACGAGCTTTGTACCGTTCAAGTGATCCATCGGCACGCTTTTTATGTCTAAAGATCCACATACTTCAAACAATATTCATACCGGATTGCTTAGGTACTAAATCCCGCGTCTTGTTTTCAATAAGTGCTCAAAACTCGTCGAGCATGGCACTTTTCCAATCCGGGTTAGAAAGAGCTTGGGCGGGTGACTTGGGTAGGGGAGAGATAGGTGTGGATCGAATTCTCAGAGACGGCCATGTTTATAGGTTCAGTTTGTCATTTTCCTTCGGAACTAATGTATATGTTTGAGACATTTCTCAAAGTTTTGCACGACATGAATAGTTATTGGCAACAACATAGATGCTTGATGATGAATGTACGGTTGTACTATGTTTTTTACTATTTATGTCAAATACATGTAGTTTTTACTTACTTTGAGACCCTCAAAATAGTTAGTCATCCCAACTGTAAAAATACGTGATCTCACAATCACCTGTCAAGGTTTGCTCATGAATGAAAACGTTTTGTCATCAATGGTAACCTAATACAAGGTTGAGGTTATGCAATATAGATTAATAATTTAATTATAATATTATATAGATTTACATCCCCGTTGTACACCACGTGTACCTATAGCAGATGATTAAAGACGAAGACCAGACATACGATTACGTGAAGGAACGGAAAATAGGGATGAGTATGACGATATGGGGAGAGCGACTTGAAGATGAATAATATTTATATACACACCCCTCTCCTATAATCTGGTTAGCAGTTATTGACCAAATCAAACCACAACTAAGCCACCCACGCGTTGATTCAAATAAATAACTCTTATGACCCTGTAGTTTTCCCCTATTACAAGATGAGAATGGTTTATACAAAAAAGACCGGTTATCCCTTCCTTATTCCTTGATTGGTCAACACGTTCTCATGATTGCTCGATCATTTGCTTGCAGGTCAAGAAGTCAATACCCTTTTCTAGACTACTTTTAAAATTGTAGGTTTAATTAATATGTTACAACTATGCATGTTCTATTATGCACGTATTCAAAGTCGCTCATATCTATCTTTATTGCTTGACTTTTACCTCTATAGATTGAAAATCATATTAAGATTTACAAACATTTATTTAAAGAAAACAACAATCAAATGATAAAATAAAACAATGTTTGTTACTGTTCTCACAAAAAGAAACACAAATATCTTGTGTGCAAATCTAAATAATACACAACGTATGTTAGAAAAACATTCAGAAAATAAATTTGCAACCCATGATAATTGTTAACCCAAACGTGGAATAAGAAATCAACCAAAAATCGTCGTTTCTGATAGATGGTGAGGGTCACCATCCGCTCCATGGTAAGATCAGTGAAAGAAAATATTTGTGAGAACTAGAAGATCGGTGAACACCGATGGAGAGACGGGTGAGAAAAATGAAAGAAAAAAACACTAGATTGTTTTTGTTATATTATACGGTTTAGAGTAAAGAGAAAGTAAGCATGTTACCTAATTTGACGTTGAGCATATAAATCAATACAAAGCTCATCCAAAAATTGGCAATATCGTATTTTGACCAACTATATGAAAGCAAACTAGTTAGAACCCAACTATAAACGAACATAACTTTGTATGTTTTGAGGTTACGAAACTTATATAACTAGGTGGTAGAAGCTCTTGCCTCTTGGAATAAAAGACAATGGTTCAAATTCTAGTATGGGTGTAATTTAGTATTTGTTGGTGTTGGTGTAACTTAGAAGTAGGAGTAATATAAACTTTATCAATAAAAAAAATTAAAAAAAAAACTTATGAACTAAAATGAGGTAACCGGACTCCGTTGTGACAAACTCTATATGTTGTTTGTCTTGGCTGTGAGACTAAAATTCTCGCATCGTTAGCCTTGATTTGACTTTGATGTCTTTTTACTAAATTTGTTATTTTATGATCTTGTTTTGATTGTAAAAATCATGTGTCGTGGATTTTATAATTAAATATGTATTTAGTCATATTATTTTTTAACTTTAGGTTGTCAATTTTCATTTCCCAAGATTTGACTATCTTGCAAGAACTTTCGAAATAAGAATTTAATTATATAAAAATAGTCTGACGTAATAGTTGTTTCTAAAATATTTTGTTTCTCCACTACACGTCATAACTGTAAAGGACACGTTACAATCATGTAAATTTTTCGAATGTTTCTTAGGAAACTCTTTCTTTTTGTCTTATGACTAGAAAGCTTGTAGAGTTTGGTAAGTTGTAAAAGTTATAAGATTTATGTAGAGCCAGAATATTTTTTTTTTTGGACAGCGACTTTCACAACAGACGATAAGGCCGCTACTACCTATAAATCGGTAGCTACCATCGCCCCATTCCCGCAACCAAGACTATGTTGTCTTAACCGGGCCCACGCTTGGTGCATTAGAGTTTGGCTTGGCGTCCCCCGAGAAAATTTCCAGCCCCCTGCCACTTGACAGGAGTTGCACCCTCCGCAAGAGCTGACACTCTCCGGAGTAAATGCACTGTAATAGAAAACTCGGGTGCTCCTCGGGATCGAATCGGCGCCAAAGGCCCCAAATCCTATCCTTCATTGTTGCTGGCCACTGGGCTGGGAGCCAGTGGTTATGTAGAGCCAGAATATAATAGTATGTTTATTTGGGTAGAAAATCTAGAAAGTAAATGGGTGAAATTGAAGAAAAAAAATGAGACGCGCGGATTTGTCTTGGGCATGTCAATCCAAGGCAATAGTTTCCTCTCAAATTTCTTCCCTCATTTTTTAAACGTTAATAACTCTTTCTTACGATATTATTTTTTTATAAAATTGCCCCAAAAAACGAGTGTTTTTTATCTTTAAAACAAGTATACTATTGCTAGATTTTTCGAATTTTTTTTTCGAAAACCCAGTTGCGTAAAACGCAATGGACAAAAACCATAAAAAATGACTTTTTTCTAAAATATAATTGACAAAAAACACAAAGAAATATTTTGTTTCTAAAACGCAATGAAAAAAAAACACAAAAGAAATGTGTTATTTCTAAAACGCAATGGCTGAAAAACACAAAAGAATGATTTATTTCTAAAACGTAATGGAATAAAAACACAAAAGAAAGTGTTTTCTCTAAAACGCAATGGACTAAAAACACATAAAAATGTGTTTTACCCAAAACGCAATGGACTAAAAACACTTCAAAATGTGTTTTTTCTAAAACGCAATGGACCAAAAAACACATAAAAATATGTTTTTCCTAAAACGCAATAAGCAAAAAACACAAAAGAAAGTGTTTTTTTCTAAAACGCAATGGACTAAAAACACATAAAAGTGTGTTACTTTACCTAAAACGTAATGGACTAAAAACACTTCAAAATATGTTTTTTCTAAAACGCATTGGACCAACAAACACATAAAAATGTGTTTTCTTAAAACGCAATAGACAAAAACACAAAAGAAAGTGTTTTTTTCTAAAACGCAATAGACTAAAAACACATAAAATGTGTTTTACCTAAAACGCAATGGACTAAAAACACAATAAAATGTGTTCTTTCTAAAACGGAATGGACTGAAAATACAAAAAGAAAACTGTTTTTCATATTTTTGTAAAACGCAATGACTCAATTCAAAAACCCATATCGTAAAAAACAATTAAAAATTCTTACATAGATCGAAGCCGATTTCATCAATGTTGACGAAATTTGAATGTTAGAAACACTTATGCGATCAAATGGAACGAATAGAGTGATTCGCTTCAAAATCACCGGAAAAAATGAGGTATTGTATGAAATTAAACTGGTTTCTTCAAAAAAGTTGAAGAACACGTTGATTGAGTGTTTGAATCATTGATTGATAACGAAAATCGCACTATAATATTGTGATTATTTAGATAGAAAGTGAAGAAAAAGTTGAAGATTGTGGGTTTTGAGGTTAGAGGGAAAGAATAAAGGATAAGATTGGATAAAAACGACTAAAATAGTATTCCCCTTTATTTTTAAATTTTACCACATGTTATAATTTTACTGTTTCCTATATTTTTAGCCAAAATAAATTTTCTATTTAATCATTTCCCTATTTATGTAATACAATGCAGCTCGCTGATCATTGTAAAATCATAAGTAATTCATAAAAATCTAATATTCACGCTATTGTTGAGGTTCATTTGATTCCTTCGAATTCTCAACAACCTTCATACGATCAAGAAGAGTTTTAATAATGCTTCGAAGTAATAAGCTCAGCAATTAATGTAGCTTTGATGCTCTGGGGATTAACCGGGATACACGTTTATGATCGGATTGACTTATTCAAATCCGGATAGAATATAAAAAAAATATTTATAAGAGATTTAAAATCAAAAGGATAATATATGCTACACTTAAATATCCAAATCATGTGAACAAGTGACGACTGAAGCCTATGTTCCCGAGTCTCATTTAACAGGTGGAGGGGAAAGAAAATTTTCTCTTCTAATCTCTCCAATTTGGAATGATGAATATATGGTCATATTTGGTCATATCTTCTTCCCTTTTCCCTCCCATCCCCCTGTTAAATGAAACTCGGGTATATGGTTTTTCATATTTTCATCTTTTTTCCCTCCTCTCCCCCTGTTAAATGAGACTCGGGAACAGAGAAGAGGCTAAGATACAATAATATTTTCACTTAAAATTGGGGTTGGTGGTTCTTTGAAACACCTAAATTCAGGAAGATCATGAGTTCGTGTCTCAAAGAAGTGTAAATAAAATTTGCTATTAGAAAAATGTATTTTTACTTAAGATATTCTAGTTAACTTCAAATAACCTGTCTTGTATGCCAATTTATATTGTAACTTTATACAGTTATTTGAAGTTTGTCATGAAATGGCAAAACTGAATAAACACAGTAACGTAAATGGCACTTAACTCCAATTATTATTTAGATCTTTATAGTATGATTTTTTTTATGAAGAGATATACAAATTACTGATGCGATATATTCATAAATAATATTAAAAACTGATGAATCAATTCCAATCAGGCTTGATTCGGGTGATTAACTTCCACAGAATGCGCTGCTACATGAGTGGAGAAGACCTTGTCTTTTCTCTCTCGATCCAGGTTTGCTAAAGCACTAAGAACTCGTTAGATGGGGTCAGGGACCAAAGTCTCTGGACCACCCTATGATGCTCAAGTCAGTATCTGATTTAAAACTATTGACGTACATATGCGTGTTTAAGAATGATATGTAGAGAGAGTTTGCAGAGCAAAACAACTTGGTTTATGTTAGGAGGAGGGATCTATTTATATATATGCCTTGTGAATTGTGATACCTCCAACTTGGGTTTGCTAAGTTTGGATTTACGTGAATTAGGCTTAACATAGTGGCCTATGGTTCATTTGGAAGGGGTGCATCTACGGAAACCAATATAATGGTGTTGTTATCGTCCGTTCAAGCTAGCAAGATTTTGTAAATGTGTGTAACCAACCCGACCAACATAGTTAATCGATTCAGCGCAATCTTAGTTGAGTTTTCACGATTACAATTTGATTTTTTCTTACAACCAAAAGTTACTTTTAAAAAAGATGATTTATATAGAAACATGAGTAATTAGTGTAAATGCAAATCACTTGAAATTGCTATTAAAACTGAATGTATAATTGATCTTTGGTATTTTATCGATTTTTGTGTATAATAGTAATGTTGCGAAAATACGAGGGGGAGAATGAAACTTTATTAATCTATTTGGATAAGTAGCAGAAGTAAACCAAGTAACATGTTTGTTTATATTTTTCAGTTTCAGAAGGTTCACCAAAGCTTCTCCTCCATGAATCCATGATCTATCAACTTCAAAAAGTCAAAACTTGGCACCTTTGACTATTTCTAGAGTTGGATTTAGTCTTCAATACAACCATTTATATACTTTATCATTCCTTCCATACCACTTTGATTTTCAGATTTGTAAAAACAACACACACATTGATTTCACACACATTAAAACCTCTCAACACACACACACACACGTTAAGTTTGAAAGAACAAGAAACATGTCCTTCATTTGTGGCTCTTTTCGTAGCCAGCAAGAAGAAGATGACTACGATGTGCTTTGGCCATCTTCTCCGAAAAAACCAACAAGAAGACGACAGATTTTTGGTAGCCGAAGGGATAAAAACGCCACAAACCCATATTCGGATCGTGGGCTTGACAAGTTTGAGGCGCTTTTAGCGGATCTTGACAAGAAAAGGCAAAAGATTTTGACACAAAAAGGGGCTGAAGATGTCTCCATGGTTAAGTTCATTTTTAGTGGCACCAATGAAGTACAACCAATTGTAGTCAAGTTTCGCGATCAAAGAAAACATGACGACATGAGTTTGCCAAGTACTAAAGAACTCGATCTTCCTAAGAATTCTGCTTTTATTGAAGCGAAAAGTGGTGGTAATGAAGCAGAAGAAGATAACACGAAACCATCGGTTGATCAGTGTAAAAGAAAGTTTGGAGAATGGTGGAAACCCTCGTATTATCTACCGTTGTTTGTGATCTTGATCTTGGTGTTCTTGATGTTTTTCGGACGTTCTTTCACAATATTATGTATTTCTATAGGTTGGTATTTGGTTCCAATCTTTAACGCAATTATAGACAATTCAAAGCAGCCGAATATCATCACGAAGAAAGAGGATTTGAAGAGGTCTAGACTCAAGACGACCCATAAACAATAAATAAATACCAAAACAGAAGCTTCTGATCGAGCTTTGAAGTAATCAGCATCGATTGGACATTCTTTGATATTGGTGTCGACCCAAACAACTTATTTTTTCGGTTTGTTTTAGGGGTTATCATTTGAATGTATATTTGATGTTCTTGTGTATATTTTCTTTTGTTCTTTTGTTTGTTTGTAGCGTTACGCATGTCTGTTGATGATATCAGTAGAACATGGGTAAAACATAAACCCTAATTAAATAAATTCAATCATAGATAATAAATCATGTGTACCTGGTTAGCCAGTAACCGCATCAGAGAATGAAGTAGACGTCATGTTCGTCAGATTGATTCGGTTCCCCTTTAGGATGCATGTTCTTGATGGTAGTACCGAGTTCTTTAGGGTTGAAGAACTCGTAGTAATGGAGAGAGAGGAGGGGCGATTTTAGTGTGATGTTATGAGGGTCTAACCCTAATCCCTCTCTAGTAATCTCCTTATATACATCCAAGGGGAAACCCAATTAGTTAATTAGGGTAATCTGGCCCATCAACAATTACCAACTAATATATTATAGGTTTTAATATATTTTGACCCATATTATATAAATGATGATGATGGCTATTAGATTAAATATATAAATAAAATATTTAATCTTACATTCTCCCACTTAGCCGAATAATCATTTATCATGAGTATTAGATTAGTCTGATCAGAAGTTAACACTCATTTTAGCTTTAAACCAAGAACCGTAGCAGAGAAATACAGCCGTTGAATCATTATGTGACTCAGGACCCCCATTAGTCATACTACAGCCTCAATTTAAAACCTAACAGTTATGATCAAAATACAAACAAGCCCTTTAGCGTTTGATTTGTATTTATATTTGTCTATATGTCATTACACCGGCAGAACATATGTTAGAGACATACAAAATCAAACTGATGAGGAAAATTAAAAGTTAATCATTCATAGTACGACATGCAGTTGTACATAGTCATCAATATACCCGTGATTATTATAAGCGCTTACATAATAGTTATGGGTGATAGACTTTTAGTTATAGGATCCTTAAGCATATCACGAATGCATTCGATACAAAGATTTAGTTTCCTCAATTCGTTCATAAACGAATAATTAATTGCGTATCGAAATTTAATGCAGCACCTCTCGAACTGTTACTGTTCAAGGAGACATGGTAGCTGACTTTATCACAACAAGTCTTCAATATATTAATTATATGGAGTTAATAAAGTCATGAGTCCACTGATAAATTTCCAACAACATTTAGTGACTATATTATGTCGTTATAACTTAGGTTGTTGATATCAGTCCATTATGACTCCTCCATGAGATAGGTTTTGTCTGCTGACATAAAGATATACCCAAAATTACATTTTGTCATCTTTGAATATTACAAAGTTAGAGTAATAAACCGGTTTGAGTTCTCACTTCTTCTTTAAATTATAACCTCTCGTTTCTTTTAAAGATATTGTAATACTCTATTAAATGCTTCACATTAATCTAGACATATCTAGTGTGTTGCAATGTGAGTAATATCTAAACAAGTATAGACTTGAACTTACATAAGGCTTCTAATTAATGAAGCATAAGTAAATAATCTCGTTTATCATATTATCCTCTAAATGAGAGCATTAATGTTTGTTACATATGTAAGGACCCATTTAATGTTAAACTTATGGAACGGAAGTAATGTCCCATTTGGTCTATCTCAACATGTTATGATATCTATTATGTAAGAGATATCTCTGAGATCTATTATATCAAAGTTTGTATTAACAATGCTTTGACTTATGTAACAAATACTTGTCAAAAGAATTTCATCTATATAGAAAAGTTTAATTTAGTTGCTCCCACTCATCTTGAGGTAGGTACATTAATCCACTTGGTTGTTGATGAAAATAATTACGTTAAGATTTCATCACATTATGATGTTTGCATTAACCCATACATGGATTTTATTGGCTTACAAAAAAAGTGTTCTTTAACCTTCAGTTTGGAACTTTCAGGCTGTTTTATGAACATGTAAATATGTCAGTCATTTGTTAGGGAAAATTGTTTTTAATGTTCATCTAATGCAGCTCAAAACTATTATAAGCTACTAGAACAGTGATGATCCTTAAAGAAATCTTTTGTAAGATAGGTAAGAAAGACTCTTTGATAATTCATCTCTTCCTGAGTATAACCTTTGACAATCAATCCTGCCTTTGAGTGTCTTAACGCTTATATTAGGATTTGGTTTAGTTATGAACACTCTTAGGTAATTCAATCAAATCCCAAACGTTATACGAACACATAAAATCAGTTTTACTAGAAAACTGTTTTATTCCATTTAGAAGATTAATTGACACTAATGGCTTAATTAGAAGAGATAGGATCAGTAAACTTTTCCAAAATCCATTTCAACTCCAAACTAGGGAGGTTATGTAATCATCAAAGTTAATAGGTTTTTAAACCTAGATGACCTCCTGAGTTGATTATTGGGTTTGTTAGAAGTTTCAGTTTTATGGATTAGCTCTTGGTTAAGTTGCTATCATTTTCAAGATTCTAAGTTTGTAAGAGTTGGTGCAGTATGGTGTACAAGAGGTGTAATCGGAGTTAAATTTGGAGTGAAATTTAATGACACTCTTCCCCCCGCCTCTTGTATTCCTTGCAAGTCATGATAAGGACTTTGACTGCTCCCACTGACCTTAGAAAACTTTAGGAACTCAGCATGCTTAGGGTCAATATTTAACGACCAAACAAATTCTAAATAGAGAAAACATATTAATGACGTTAGTCATTGTAGTTTCTCTTGTTGAGGATTATGTTAGTTTAGATAAGAAATCTAAGTGTGCCCACAATTAAGCAACAATGAAACTTTTGTAAGAGTAGCTGTAGATTTTAAGGAGACAAGTTATGATAGAACAGTGTCAAGATGGAGCAGTGTCTTGTACAAGAGGTGTAAATTGAAGTAATATAAAGTTTTCACTCCCCACCTCTTGCAACTATTGCAAGTTATTATTAAGACACTTAATGCTCCCACTGATCTTTAGTATCTCTAGAAATGCTACAAGAGAAGTTTCAATGAGGTACGTGACGTGGGAACCTATCATATATACGTTAGACTTTATTTGATTTCTTTAATGTCCAGATATCATAAGAAACTTTAGGGACATATCTAATAGAAATCTTATTAAGTACATATATGAATAGATTTCTTATAAGACCGTGGGCCATATGCAACAAAATTTAGATACAAGTTGATAGTCTTTTAAATGATAAATGAATTGTGTCTGAATATTCCATTTGAAATAAGTTCCATGAATGTCAATGAATGACTTATGATGGACCCATACTTATGCCTTAAGCCAAGTAATATTTAGGGCTATAACGTCATGATTTAAAATCACTTAGAATGAGATTAGATAAGAAATCATCCTCATTAACCATGTCATGATTTCTCATGAATTTTGGTTATAATGAATGAAATTTGTAAGTCTCATTTTCCTTTTGTCAAATGTTTCATTTGCATGATGACAAAAGTTGTGAAAGTGTAATGTGTCATCTAGTTTTATCTTAATAATGTTTCAATCCAGATATTTAGAACAGATAAAATGAGAGTTTAAGGTAAGTGTGACTTTGACTATGCAAACCTCACAACCTTCATAACATTGCTTAGTTATGATACTATATTCTGATTAATCTTCAGAGTATATAAGGTATCGAAAAAACGTTGTTAGAAGACTTCTTATTATGGTTTTTATAGCCTTAACATTTAATTTTGTCACTAACTCTTATGTTAATTATTTGTTGATTTCTGGTAAGGAAACGTTTAAAACTAGAGTCGACTAATCATGTGTTAATAGGAATATTAAAATTATTAGACTTAGATATCATTAGGAAGTGACTACCTAATTAATTCATCCAACTGTGCTTTAGAATAATGGATAGTCTCGTTGCTTATGTCTAGTCTAATGACATAATTATGCAGTGAGATTTTCCCTTGAAGAACCTTAGAGTTTGAATTTTTACTTGTAATTTGTCTATGGACCTTAGAACAATCCTCTTTTAAGGTTTTAAGTGGTTGTAAGGTGAGTAACAACTTATTTTCCAGCTTCAAACATTTATTTCTTTGTACATATGTTGCTTATCAACACACTCATTATACTTTGGTATGTTTGAGTGTTATAGTTGATTTATAAGGCATCAAATTGTACAAGTGAAAATCTTAATATGTAATGTACTGGAAAATGTACTTATTTCCATGCGTAAGCCCTTAACTTAATGGGTCATGGTATTGTACATTATTATGTATTCACATATACCACTTAACTTTATAGTTTAGAATTTTAAAAGAAGGCATGCATCTTAGGAGTTCTAGTGATTATTCCATATATAAGAGATTAGCCTTAGGAAAGACTTAATCTGAAATAACTCTAGTGATAGCATTATGTTAGAGAGTTCTTGATTATCATAAGAGACATCATGTTCGATTTGTCCTAATCATCAAGCTCTAATTTTCTTCTTTATAACCTTTATCAGAAGAGAGCAATAGGATTATCGTGTCTTAAGAAATAATCAAGGATTTAATTTAAGAGCTAATTCTAATATAAACTTTAAATAAAGCAAACATTTTAGGTTTAGGAATTAAAGTGGATGAGATATATGTAGAAGTAAATTATAGTGAGTAAAATTATGGGTACTAAGAATAAGACATACGAAATGATCATAAATTAATTAAGGATCATTAATATAAGGATCATTATGTGAAGAGATTGTGATATGTCTATTACTAACATCAAAATAATAGACTTAGTAAAATTCTACTTAAACAAAGACAAATCAGCTTTGGCCAGAAGTGTAATCATTTAAGTATGTGTGCAAAGTAATCGTGACAAATCAGCTTTGGCCAGAAATGAGACAATCACTTTAGTTAAGCACTTGTCAAGCATGCTAAACATAAATGAATTAAATCAGCTTTGGCCAGAATTAAGACATTTCACGTGTGTAATGCATACTCAACATAGCTTTTTATAATACTTGAACAATAAATAGATGTATTAAATCAGCTTTGGCCAGAAATGATACATCAGAAGCTCATTCAAGTTAAGCTAGTTTGGTTTTGTAAAACATTATTTGATCCTTATTAATTAATTAAGTATAAACAAAACCAAGTATTTAAGTCTTAGTTCACATTAAACAGCCTAAAATAATGAGGTTTCGAGTGAGATCTCGACTCAGTTATGAGGTCTCGAGTGAGATCTCGAGTCAAGTCTCGACTCATTTGTAACATTATGAGGTCTCGACTTATTAAGGTCTCGAGTCGCAACCTCGTTGTTCCGAGTCGGAACCATGGTCTCGACTACTGTATTTTATGAGATCTCGCTCATAATGAGGTCTCGAGTCGCAACCATGGTCTCGAGTTGTGAAGATTGAAGTCCTTAGTCGAAACCTTAGTGGTCTCGAGTCAAAATCTTATGGTCTCGAGTCGAAATCGTGGTCTTGAGTTGTAAAGATTGAAACCCTTTATGATTTTGAGTCGCAACCTTGTGGTCTCGAACCTTCTGTAAACAGCTGTTAGTGTGATAAGGTTGAATCAACTAATTTTAAGGGATTTGATTATAATTTCAAAATATCTTATGTGTATCTATCCAAGTTAATTATTCGATTATAAATTAAAAAAAAATAATATTTTATTCGAAACTTGGAGATAAAGTTACACAATTTTAGGAAACATAATCAAATCCTGACGTTATCCCAAAATAAGGGGATTTCTTTATAAATATTTCGAAATTATGATCAAAATCTGATCTATCACAAAATTAGGTGATATCATAACAAACATTCATATCAATACAATACAATGAATGAAATCTCAATATAATAATTGATTTAAAATCTGAAAGAACTATTCGATGACAAACAGTGCAATCGATTCCACTAATTCCAATTTAAATGGACATATTAAAATATGAATTTTCTAACATGAATTATATGGATACATAAAACGATTGCCTTCAGTTTAATATTAATAATGAAGCACAATAAAGACAAGAATTCATTGAATTAATTATGGTCTCAAAATTCAAAATCAATGTACAATAGTAATTAATGCGGTGGGAACTAGTACCGTAAATGGTTTAATCGATTTTGATTATTTTCTGGAAAACGATTTAGTAATTATCAAAGATAAAAAATAATTTTGATTGATTTTAGTTTCCAAACCGATTCATTGAATTCTTTGATTGAATTGATATAATCAACATCTGCTCTGATACCACATGTTGATGATATCAGTAGAACATGGGTAAAACATAAACCCTAATTAAATAAATTCAATCATAGATAATAAATCATGTGTACCTGGTTAGCCAGTAACCGCATCAGAGAATGAAGTAGACGTCATGTTCGTCAGATTGATTCGGTTCCCCTTTAGGATGCATGTTCTTGATGGTAGTACCGAGTTCTTTAGGGTTGAAGAACTCGTAGTAATGGAGAGAGAGGAGGGGCGATTTTAGTGTGATGTTATGAGGGTCTAACCCTAATCCCTCTCTAGTAATCTCCTTATATACATCCAAGGGGAAACCCAATTAGTTAATTAGGGTAATCTGGCCCATCAACAATTACCAACTAATATATTATAGGTTTTAATATATTTTGACCCATATTATATAAATGATGATGATGGCTATTAGATTAAATATATAAATAAAATATTTAATCTTACAATGTCGAGTTGGACTGAAAGTTCGATCGCTTGTTTTGACAAATTTGTAAATTTAAGGTGACGACATTTTTTATGGAACTTCTTGGAATAAAAGACTTGTCTTGTCGTTTCATACTTTTGATGTTAGTTTTGTAAAAGATAAGAATAACTATAGCTATTAATTAATTCCAATAATAACTTGATATATATTCATAATATATACACATATACACACCCAAATAGTTCCTATGGTTTAATAAGCACAAAATGTTTGGGGCATAACTTTGAAAAGTCACATGTCCACTTTCTGTAGGTTTGTAACATGTTTAAGGTATAATACCAATTTTTAATTAAAAAAAACAATGTTTAATGTCTAAAACAACTAAGGGGCTGTTTGTTTATCTCTTAATGAGGCTCTTAATAGTTCAGACCTCTTACTGGTTCAGTACTAATGGTTCAGACTGTTTGTTTCACGAACAGATGTCTGAATGGTTTAGACATTTGCCTCTGAATGGTTAAGCATTATACAGAGTCTGAATAGTTAAGACCTCTAATATGAATTTGTCAGACATTTTCCTCCGAACGATTAAGTATTATACAGGCTCTTAATGATTCAGACCTCTTACTGGTTCAGCACTTAATGGTTCAGGCTTCTTACTGGTTTAGTACTTAACCATTTAGATGTTACCAAACAGACCCTAAAATACCTTGTTGGAAGTTACAAAGATTGATTATGTAATTTACTTAAATAAAATCCCATCCACCTTTTTATCGATGACCTAGAGATTTCATACACTTCATACGTTACGTACTTCATAGGGAAACCAAACAATATATATCAATTCAAAATTTGTTATATATTTGTCTACTCACCTCTGTTGTTTGCCTCTTTCAACTAATCAATCACGAATTAATTAGATATCAGAAAAAAAAAATTATAAAAACACTAAAAACGATGTTACTAAAAACAAAAACCTTGCTACCAAGCACCATATGTCTACATCGAGTGTAGACGACCGACTATTGAAATTTCCCTTTGGTGATTTTGTGTTCAACTCTTGTTGTGTAAAACCAAATATCACATATGTAACATGGCATAACAAGACAAATGACTCGACATATCATGTAACATGAGTTTTTTTGTGATATTGTAACATGTGAAGAAGATTAAACATATGAGTTCTACCTATAATTTGATGGAATTGAACGTTGAATTTGGAAGTAGACCGTTAAATAGAAATTCGCATAAAGTTGGTTTTGGTTATATTTTAAATTTCAAAGCCCATGAATCACCAATCAAACAAATTAATAGTCCACTTGGTGTAGCCGTTTAATACTACAGTTCTACAAGCCCATTATATATTAAGATAATTTAATATTAAGGTAAGCCTTTTTGTTCACACAGATAGTCAAAATAATAAAACTGAATTTTACTGTTTTAAAAAGTAGGGATGACAAAAAATACCCGAGTTTGACGGGTATACCTGATACCTGACGGGTAATGGGCCGGGTATGTGTATCGAAAAAAAATATTTTACGGGTATGGGATTAGATGATACCCGACCTGATTAACCGAAACTATATACCCGTTTACCTAAAATATATCCCCGAAAACTTTTAAGTTTTATATTTATTTTCATTTAACTATAGTTTAATAATATTTTATTATTGTAGCTTTATTATTTGAAAGTTGAGCTTTAAAATTTTAAGTATATATTTTGATGGCACAATTTATATTTATATGATATGATATTATTTTTTGAGATTAATATTATAATATATTTACATTTTTAAATATATCAAATATTATTACAGTGATGATGATATGTATGTTATTTATCATAATTCAATATATTATATAGATTTTTAATACATAAAATTATAAAGTGAAGTAAAAAAATACATGAAAATCCCAACGGGAATGCCCATGGGTATGCCTGATACCCGACAGCTAATGGGTCGAGTATGGAACAAGATTTTACAACCGGATATGGGTATAGGATTAGGGGAGTGGGTTTGGTCACAAGTGATGGAATTCTATCACTCACAAACATCCAATCAAGTCCCGTCATGTCATTAGTCACTATTCTATCACTCACAAGCATTTTTTAGTGGCGGTGGTCATCACTAGTGATGGAATTCCATCACTCACAATTTTTTTTAATTAGAAATTAACAATAAAACACTAAAATTATAAATTTCATTAAAATTAAAACATACTAGTTCAATTTAACATACTAGAAATATTTTAGGCTACAATTTAAAAAAAAAAAAACTCCACTCCTTGTCCGACTCATTAAACTCCAAACCTAAAGAACCTACTAGTTCGATTAAATCGTAACTCAACCGAACGTGGGTTTCTTCATCACGCAAGTCTTGTTGGATATTTTCTGGAACTTGAACTTGTGTAGGAGGATCCGGCACCCAATCCAGAGATATTGCACGTCCGTCTTCTTTGATTATCATATTGTGCAGTATGATACATGCATATGCTATGCTATGTATTGATTTCTTGTTCATCGCACGAACTGGTCGGTGTAGTATACCCCATCTACCCTTTAAAACACCAAAAGCCCTCTCAACATCTTTTCTTGCCGATTCTTGCAATTTTTTGAACACGATTTCTTTAGCCTCGACAGTAAATGAAGGAGCTTTCACAAAAACAGACCATGAAGGGTAGATACCATCCACAAGAAAAAAGCCACGTCTGTAATATCGTCCGTTAACATAGAATGGAGAGAAGGGTGCGGTACCATCCGTTACGGTTTGAAACAACGGCGACGTGTGCAACATATTGATGTCGTTGTTTGAACCTGGAACATCGAAATATGAATGCCAAATCCATAAATCATTCGACGCCACCGCTTCTAGTATGATGGTTGGTCTTTTGATGTCACCCCTAACATACGCCCCTCGCAACTCTCTTGGACAATTTTTCCACTCGATATGTGTACAATCGATGCTACCGAGCATCCCTGGAAAATGCCATCTAGCCTCATGTGCGGCGTAAATACGTGAAATGTCGTGGCTCGTCGGTTTACGTAAAAACTCTTTACCATACAACTTAATGACCGCGTTGCAAAAAAATTGCAGACATTCACGGGAAGTTCTAGACGCCATAGCTAGATATTCATCATATTGATCGGGAGGGTTACCTGTCGCTATTTGGCGAATGGCGGACGTGCATTTTTGTATCGGCGTGAAACTTGGTTTGCCCCTCGCATCGTAGCGTTCTTGAAACCATTCCACGCTTGCTTCGATGTCTCCAACAATCTTTAAAAATAATTGTTTTGGTAAACGAAAACGATCTCTAAACGTTTCGGCATTATAGAGCGGATTATCCACAAAATAATCGTTCATTAACACTTCGTTGGCACGTATACGATCACGGTCTACCATCTTCTTCTTTGGGCGGGACGAACTAGTATCAAGTTCGTTATATACCGACACAAAATATTTTAGCGTCTCATTGTCGGAAGACGACTGGGTATCGCCATCGCTGTCCATCGGAAACGTCGAATCCATAGGAAACTCCATTTGAGAAAGATGTAGATTGTGTGAAATGTGTTTGTGTTTTGGTGTGGGTGAAATGGTTTAAAATGGAGAAGTATATATGTAACAACCCTCGGTAAAACCAACACTTTCATTTTTCGACACCCTATTATATCTTAAAATATCCCAATATGTTTTATATTACACCCCGTATGTGAAAACCGAGCCCGAAATAGGTTATAACATATAAAATAAATTAAAAACAAGAAAAAATGGTAGTTTACGCGGGCGGTATTAGGGTTAAACCTGATATCGTTGAATCCTTTAGTTCAAGCGGGCCGCGTAAGAGTTCTAGATAGTTAACGCGGGCCGCGAGAGATCATGAAACGCGGAGACATCCGGTGCTGACACGTGTCGACATCGTGTCGGGTCTACTTGGTGACCGGGCTAAGCTATAGTGTTGACCAAAGTTGACGCGGGCAGCGTAACCTTGGCCTGTGTTTTACGCGGGCCGCGTGAGAGTCGTATTTCAGCAATATAAATAGCAGGCATCAGTTTTCGTTTTCCGTCGCTCATTCTCAATTCTCAATCACGAATTTCTGAAATATTAGGCATAATAGTTGGGTACTATACCCCTAATTAGCGAGGTTCTGCTCCGTTGTAAGTATTATAACCCCAGTTTCGTAATAGTTACGCTACCCGATTGATTTAGGGTTCCGTAATAACTGTCGTGGTTCTACCCGACGTAGTTATTGGAATGCCGTCTCGGGGAGGGTATCATTAATATTTTCAAAGGGTTATGATACTAACCAATGTACATTTGTATAAATTATAGATTATATCCAGGAAACCCTTACGAGAAGCCTAAGATAGCAATGTGAGTTTATCCTCTTTTTGTTAATCTTTTTGGTAATGTTTTACCAAACCTTAAATGTTTTACTATGAAATTTAGCAGTGATTAAGTCTTTGTAGTTCTTCAATTACTGCCGGTATGTTGGGGTTTTGTATACAAAATTTACTACATTGTGAGTAGTAAGTCGAGGATGACAGTACGTTACCATTGGACAATGAGTTAGCCAATGTGTAATATGACCCACAAGTCAGTGGATTGATAGTACCAAATGGAGTAATTGTGTAGACATAAACAATGTGATCGCTCTCAATACTGTTCACTGTGACTTTTTATTTAAACTTGATTAAACTGGGATTCACTCACCAGTATTTCCGACTGACAAATGTTTTTAAAACACGTTTCAGGTAACCCAATGTGACAGCCAATTAATAAAAAGCCAGCTGAAGAGCACTGAAGGCTTGGGAAAATGTGGCTATAAAAGTTACCAAATAAACGATGTTTTAAATTTAAATAAAATAGGATTTTTTCCTATAAATGTATTGTAATAAGAAATTTGGGTTTTACCCATGTGATTATTAATATTAAATGAGGTGGTTTTACTCTGATAAACAATTTCCTAACTACGGTCCTGATGTAAATTCCGTTGCAAGACTAAAATAACTGATACCACCGAAAATCTGAGATCGCGTCCGCCCGTTCCCGGGGATCAAGGATCGGGGGTTGCGACAGAAGGTGGTATCAGAGCCTAGCCACTGGTCTGAGCCAAAGAAGTGTTCTGCTGACACTTAAAATTTAAATGTTAGGAAATAAATTATGAAAATACGTGCATAACTGTATTTATTTGTTATGTGTTATTTGACTATCTGTTAGTTTTCAGTATGAGTGATCAAGGACCATCAGACATGAATCGTCAGTTATCTGATTCACCTAGGAGTGAAGGTACATCATCACAGCCTGCCCTTTCAGGGTATTCTGCTGATCAGGAGGAGGGAATATTTGCCTTTAGAGCTCAATCTGAAGAACCATTTCCTAATAAGAAACGAGGATGGTTCAGTAAAGAAGCTTTTGCTCGTAGGAAGAGAATGCGAAAATTGCAACAGCAAAGAGCGTTAGCAGCTGTTAAGCGAGAGACAGATGCCCATACACAGGATATGCTTAATAGAAGCTTAGCTAATTTTCATATCTTAGCTACAACTGCTGCTGACCCAAGTCTGGGACAACTAGTAGCCCCACAACCACAAAACCCAGAACAACCCATGGAGATAGAAAACCCGGAAAACCAAGTAGAGATGCACGACTTTAACCCAGAAGAAATCCCAAGGGTACCTGCACCAAACCCTCTAGACCCGAATTACGACCCCTGGTGGGACGACAATAGGGACTTTGTGCAACGTTACCCTATCCAGGATTATCCACCCATACTGAGCATAGAAACTTACCCAGGTATGGACCCTTTAGATCCCTATTACCAAAATGACTATATTAGGGAGATATTAGAGGATCCTTACCAATTTCAGGAACTTTCACCCCCCATATCAGGAACCCGCACCCCAGATTCCAAACCCAGTCCGAGAACCTGCACCCCCAATGAGTGCAGAAAACGTCCAAGAATTAGGACTTTCGGGGAGGAAATTTTAGAAAGCAGTGAGAGGATGAGACAGGTGGGAGAGCGTCTCGTATGGAAATACGATGAGCGCAATATGGATTTTTGGATAAATCCATATCCATGAATGTGAGAATGGAGGAAACGGTAGTAGTAGTAATAATAATAATAATAATAATAAAATAAAATAAAATACGTGTGTACGGATGCATAGTACTATTAGTGTAATTTTCTTTCTGTTGGTATTATAATCTTTATTTCAGTACTAGTGTGTAATAGACGCAATGATCGACATTTTTGGGCTAGATTACGTGTCATGTGAATTATGATATTACTTATTATCTTGTAATATTAATATGGGGTAAATGTTTAAAATTCAGATGGCCGACGAAGAAAATCAAGGAAATCTGAATAACGATAACCATAGTAACATTAACGTGGTTAATGAGAATCCAAGCGGCAATAACAATGGAAATCAAGTGGATAATAGTGCTATCCAACATATAGTGGCAAAAGGAATTATAGATGCAATGCCATTTATTCTTCAAACGGTTCAAGAAGCGAATAATAAAAGTAAACATAGCAGTAAGCGACCAATTGAACCAGAACATAGCGTGAACAATGGACCATTACTTCAAATGCCCATTCCCAAAAGAAGAAGAATCGTGCCTTACGGTTGTTCTTACAAAGAATTCTGGTCCTGTAAGCCAATAGAATTCTCGGGCAATGAAGAACCTATTGCAGCTCTACGCTGGATAGAAAAGACTGAGGCTGTTCTGAAAATA
Organism: Helianthus tuberosus; assembly: GCA_030545235.1. Taxonomy (NCBI): domain Eukaryota; kingdom Viridiplantae; phylum Streptophyta; class Magnoliopsida; order Asterales; family Asteraceae; genus Helianthus; species Helianthus tuberosus. Next base: position 53,665,151 of record CM060404.1, read on the forward strand.
AGTAAATGTGCGGAAGAAGACAAGATAATGTTTGCTTCCAATCTATTTAAGAATGCAGCCTTAGAATGGTGGAACACTATCCTTCAATCTAGAGGAAGTGATAGGGTTTATAGTATGAATTGGGAAGAATTTAGGAATATGGTAGAAAGGAAATTCTGCCCTCCAAATGAAAAGGAGCAGATAGCAAACAAATTCCTAAACCTTAGGATGACTGGTGTGGATAGTAAGGGGTACACAAAGTTATTCTTTGAATATGCTAGAATAGTGCCAACTCTTGCTTCACCAGAACCAGTGTTAATCTCCCGTTATATTTGGGGATTAATTGGAGAGATTAGACATGTAGTCAAGGCAGCTAGACCTCAAACTATAGAAGAAACTGTAGAACTAGCAAATACCTTGACACATGAATTAAGTCCGTACTAGAGAAGAAGATCATGGGAGAAACCTAACCCAAAGGCTTACTCAAGAATTTCGTTCTGGAAATTTTATTCGTAGGAATATGGGTTCTACCTCTGCACCATACTGCAAGGACTGCAAGAAAAAGCATTCGGGAAAATGCTCCACTCTCTGTAATTATTGCAAGATGCCAGGACACAAGGAAGAAAATTGCAGGAAGAAATCCAGCAATGGATTGTGCTACAACTGTGGAGAAAAAGGTCATATTAGGCCAAACTGTCCGAAACTGACCCCAGCTGCAAACAACAAGAATACTAAAAATGCTAGAGCATTCGTGCTGACTGCAGAAGAAGCCAAGATGATCCCAGACATTATAGCTGGTACGTTTTTAGTTAATGATATATTTGCTAAAGTATTATTTGACTCTGGTGCGAACCAAAGTTTTATCAATACTTCGTTTTGCAAAATTCTAAATCAGTCATTAACTAAACTACCACAAGAATGTCTAGTAGAAACCGCCAATGGAGAAACTGTTAGGATTTCTGAAATCTTGCAGGGAGCAAGAATAGAAATTTTAAATCAGAAATTTTTAGCAAACCTATATCCCATGAATCTGGCAGGATTCGATGTTGTTTTAGGAATGGATTGGTTAATAGCCAATAAAGCCAATATTTTGTGTGATCAAAAGTCAATTCAAGTAAATTCACCAAAAGGTAAAACGATCACAATTAAAGGAGATAAACCTTCTAGGTCCACTAAGTTCATCTCTGTGATGAAAACTGCAAGTTGTATAAGAAAATGTTCTATAGTGTATTTGATTTCTATAATCACTAACACTAAAGGAAAAGAACTAAAAGATATTCCAGTAGTATCTCAGTTTTCAGATATCTTTCCAGAAGAATTACCGGGACTACCGCCAGACAGAGAAGTTGAATTCAGAATTCACCTGATACCAGGAACATCACCGATTGCCAAAGCACCTTATCGTTTGGCACCTGTAGAAATGCAAGAATTAAAGAAACAATTAGATGAATTGTTGGAGAAAGGATTTATACAACCAAGTTCGTCGCCATGGGGAGCGCCGATATTGTTTGTTAAAAAGAAGGACGGATCAATGCGTATGTGCATTGACTACCATGAATTAAACAAAGTCACGATTAAGAATCGGTACCCATTACCGAGAATCAATGATCTGTTTGATCAACTACAAGGAGCTCGATTTTTCTCTAAAATCGATTTAAGGTCAGGATATCATCAATTAAAGGTACAGGAAGAGGATATTCCTAAAACCGCATTCAGAACAAGGTATGGCCATTATGAATTTACTGTCATGCCATTTGGTTTAACCAATGCCCCAGCTGCATTTATGGACATGATGAACCGAATATGTAAGCCATATTTGGATAAATTCATAATTGTTTTCATAGATGATATTCTAATTTACTCTAAGAGTAAAGAGGATCATGCAAGACATTTGCACGCACTTTTGAGTTTACTACGAAAGGAAAAGCTTTATGCTAAATTTTCAAAGTGCGAATTTTGGTTAGAACAGGTACAATTCCTTGGACACCTAGTCAATCATGAAGGAATTCATGTGGATCCCACAAAGATTGAGGCAATTACTAAATGGAAAACCCCTGAGTCACCAACCGAGGTTAGAAGTTTCTTAGGATTGGCCGGTTATTATAGAAGATTTATTCAAGATTTTTCTAGAATAGCCATTCCCTTAACTAAGTTAACCTGTAAATCTGTTAAGTTTGAATGGGGATTAAAACAAGAAGAAGCATTTAAAATTCTTAAGCAAAGATTAACTCATACACCCATATTAGCATTACCAGAAGGAACTAAAGACTTTGTAGTCTACTGTGATGCTTCTAAATTAGGTTATGGATGTGTATTGATGCAACGACAAAAGGTTATAGCTTACGCATCTAGACAACTTAAGAATCATGAAGAGAATTATTCAACCCATGATTTAGAATTAGGAGCTATAATTTTTGCTCTTAAGATTTGGAGACATTAGCTTTATGGTAGTAAGTTTACCATATTCACTGATCATAAGAGTTTAAGGTATATCTTCAAGCAAAAGGAGTTGAATATGAGACAAAGACGCTGGATGGAGATGCTTAGTGACTATGATTGTGATATCCAGTATCATGAAGGAAAAGCAAATGTAGTGGCAGATGCTTTAAGCCGAAAATATCATGAAAAACCAAGAAGGGTACGTTCTCTTACATTAAATCTACAAGTAAATTTAAATGAACAAATAAGAGAAGCACAAGAATCAGTAATCAAGGATGATTCTGAAAAATTAAAAGGTATGTTGAAAGAATTAAAACAAGGAACAGATGGAATTTGGAGATTCCATGAAAAGAGAATGTGGATACCTTAATTAGGAAATTTACGTCATCATATACTAGAAGAAGCTCATAAGTCTAAATATACGATGCATCCAGGTAGTGATAAAATGTACCAGGATTTAAGGAAAAATTTCTGGTGGATAGGAATGAAGAAAGACATAGCAACCTATGTTTCTAAATGTTTAACTTGTTCACAAGTCAAAGCTGAACACCAGAAACCCTCAGGTTTGTTACAACAATTAGAAATGACAGTATGGAAGTGGAAATTAATAACAATGGATTTTGTTACTAAATTACCCAAAACAAAGAAAGGAAATGATACAATCTGGGTGATTGTAGATAGGTTAACTAAGTCAGCTCATTTTCTACCAATGAAGGAAACAATTAGTATGGAACAATTATCTAAATTGTATGTAAATGAAATTGTTTCTTTACATGGCATTCCTTTATCAAATGTTTCTGATAGAGATAGTCGATTTACCTCTCATTTTTTGTCAAGTTTCCAAAAGGCAATGGGAACCAAGTTAAAATTGAGCACAGCTTATCATCCTCAAACAGATGGACAAAGTGAAAGGACAATTCAGACAATGGAAGACATGCTTAGAGCTTGTGTAATTGATTTTGGAGGTAATTGGGATGATCACTTACCTTTAATAGAATTTTCTTATAATAATAGTTATCACACAAGTATCAATGCTGCACCATTCGAAGCACTTTATGGACGAAAGTGTCGAACCCCAGTCTGTTGGGCAGAAATTGGGGAAAAATAACTATCTGGACATGAGATAGTGCAAGAAACAACCGACAAGATCATTCAAGTCAAGGAACGACTGAAAACAGCACGTGATCGACAGAAAAGTTATGCTAATAACCGACGAAAGCCATTGGAATTTAAAGTAGGAGATAAAGTATTGTTAAAAGTCTCTCCTTGGAAAGGAGTAGTAAGATTTATCAAACGAGGAAAGCTAAGCCCCAGGTATATTGGACCTTTTGAGATTATTAAAAGAGTAGGACCTGTAGCCTATCAGCTACAACTGCCAGAGGAAATGGCAGGAATACATGATGTGTTTCATGTATCTAATCTCAAGAAGTGTTTAGCTGATGAATCATTGATAGTACCTCTTAAAGATATAGAGGTAAATGAACAACTCAAGTTTATAGAAAGACCTCTACAAATTGAAGACAGGAAAGTCAAGAATCTCAAACATAAGAGACTAGTTCTAGTCAAAGTGAAGTGGGACTCCAAAAGAGGACCAGAGTACACATGGGAGCTTGAATCAGAAATGCAAAGGAAATACCCGCATTTGTTTCAGTAGATCTCAAGGACGAGCTCTAAAATAAGGTGGAGAGGATGTAACAACCCTCGGTAAAACCAACACTTTCATTTTTCGACACCCTATTATATCTTAAAATATCCCAATATGTTTTATATTACACCCCGTATATGAAAACCGAGCCCGAAATAGGTTATAACATATAAAATAAATTAAAAACAAGAAAAAATGGAGCTGGGGCGGGCCGCGACATCCTTTATCCTTAGTTTACGCGGGCGGTATCAGGGTTAAACCTGATATCGTTGAATCCTTTAGTTCAAGCGGGCCGCGTAAGAGTTCTAGATAGTTAACGCGGGCCGCGAGAGATCATGAAACGCGGAGACATCCGGTGCTGACACGTGTCGACATCGTGTCGGGTCTACTTGGTGACCGGGATAAGCTATAGTGTTGACCAAGGTTGACGCGGGCCGCGTAACCTTGGCCTGTGTTTTACGCGGGCCGCGTGAGAGTCGTATTTCAGCAATATAAATAGCAGGCATCAGTTTTCGTTTTCCGTCGCTCATTCTCAATTCTCAATCACGAATTTCTGAAATATTAGGCATAATAGTTGGGTACTATACCCCTAATTAGCGAGGTTCTGCTCCGTTGTAAGTATTATAACCCCAGTTTCGTAATAGTTACGCTACCCGATTGATTTAGGGTTCCGTAATAACTGTCGTGGTTCTACCCGACGTAGTTATTGGAATGCCGTCTCGGGGAGGGTATCATTAATATTTTCAAAGGGTTATGATACTAACCAATGTACATTTGTATAAATTATAGATTATATCCAGGAAACCCTTACGAGAAGCCTAAGATAGCAATGTGAGTTTATCCTCTTTTTGTTAATCTTTTTAGTAATGTTTTACCAAACCTTAAATGTTTTACTATGAAATTTAGCAGTGATTGAGTCTTTGTAGTTCTTCAATTACTGCCGGTATGTTGGGGTTTTGTATACAAAATTTACTACACTGTGAGTAGTAAGTCGAGGATGACAGTACGTTACCATTGGACAATGAGTTAGCCAATGTGTAATATGACCCACAAGTCAGTGGATTGATAGTACCAAATGGAGTAATTGTGTAGATATAAACAATGTGATCGCTCTCAATACTGTTCACTGTGACTTTTTATTTAAACTTGATTAAACTGGGATTCACTCACCAGTATTTCCGACTGGCAAATGTTTTTAAAACACGTTTCAGGTAACCCAATGTGACAGCCAATTAATAAAAAGCCAGCTGGAGAGCACTGAAGGCTTGGGAAAATGTGGCTATAAAAGTTACCAAATAAACGATGTTTTAAATTTAAATAAAATAGGATTTTTCCCTATAAATGTATTGTAATAAGAAATTTGGGTTTTACCCATGTGATTATTAATATTAAATGAGGTGGTTTTACTCTGATAAACAATTTCCTAACTACGGTCCTGATGTAAATTCCGCTGCAAGACTAAAATAACTGATACCACCGAAAATCTGAGATCGCGTCCGCCCGTTCCCGGGGATCAGGGATCAGGGGTTGCGACAATATATAAAAGGTTTAAAGGTTTTTTTTATTTTATTTAAAGTTTACCGTTGAGAAACGGTCAAAAAAGCATCCAACAACGTTCAAATTTGCCAAAGTTCAACACGTGATTCCTTCCACGAGTTAATCTTTCCACGCGTGGTGGATATAGTGGCGGCGGTGTGCTTGTAATGTTTCACGCTTGATGGGAGTGTCATCACGGACCACCTCCCAGTCCCCTTAGCCATACCCATCTCATATACACAACCCATACCTGGCTTATTACTATCCCTATCACAAAGTATTAAAGTCACATATATACTCATTCATTAAAGTCACATATATACTCACGTATATTTAATACCATCAAATCCATAATGATTTCCCAAATTATGTTTAAATATTACGTAATTAACTCTTGATAACTACTACCTTAATAAGTTATTTATTATTTCACATCGTACTGTATCGTATCGTATAAATAAATATACCAAATTATGTGTAATGTGTAAATATTACGTAATTAAAAACAAAAAATAAAATGAATAATTATATTAAAAAAAGTTATACAATTAGAATAAAATTTTAGGTTTTGAAATCTCTATTCTCTATACTTATAAATTAAAATGATGTTACACTTGGCATAGTTTCAGCCCTCCTCTTTTAATTTTCTCCTAATTGGTTTATTCCTATGCTGCCACATAGGATAACTGTACACGTGTCATATTTTTAGTTTTACGCGTTTTTTCCTCATACGTTTACGTTGTGCCTCTAATTAGGTTTTTTATTTACGTAAACATCTCAACCCTTCTCCTACCTTCAGCCCCTTACATATGAAGAGACCCAAATCTCCTCTTGATTTCATCACTACCGTTGTGATGAAACCCTAAATCTCATCTCTCTTTGATCAAAAGTAACATGCTACCTACCTTGAGAACGCCTACATATGAAGAAAACCCCAATTCTGTTTTCGATTTCATTATTACCGTTGTGATGAAACCCTAAATCTCATCTCTCTTCGATAAAAAATAACCTGGTAAGTTTGTTTTCTCAATTTATAACCTGACTCATGTAAGTTTCTTATGTTGATTTATGTTTCATATATATGTAAACCTGATTTTTCGTCGGAACCCTAGATTGTGACACAATGTGACCATCGGTTTCTAGGGTTTCCGTATTGATTCTTGAAAAAACCCTGTTGAGTTTGTTTTGTATCATCGATTAATTTTATGTGTTGCGAGTTAACCGAAAAATGATTTCTTAATCATATCAATTTATGGGATACTGATACATGATTCTTCTATCTCTGATACGAAGGATTATGAGGAAAGTTAATGATTATATTTTGTATTTATTTCTATAAATTGTCATAAAAAGGTTGTATACAAAGGTTTATTAACATAGAACTTTTATTAAAAATGATGTAAAGCTTAATTTGTTGATGGAAATAGCATAGGATGTTTGCATTCCACATGGCGGTGGTGGTCCCGGAATGGGTCCCATTGGCATTAAGAAACGCTTGGCACCATACTTGCCTTCACATCCTGTGGTAAGTACCAAAATCAAGTATTAAGTAACAGAATAGAACTAAGATAGCTGTGAAAGTGGTTTTCTTTATATAATTTAATTTTGTACATCTTGTTTTTGAAGGTGGCGACAGGTGGCATCCCGGCCCTTGAAAAGAGTCAGCCACTTGGTACCATCGCTGCAGCCTCGTGGGGTTCCACTCTTATCTTGCCTATATCATATACGTACATTGCCATGATGGGATCTCAAGGAATAACAGACGCATCAAAGTTAACCATCTTGAATGCAAACTATATGGCAAAACGTCTTGAGGTCTCTATTTCTTTCCTTTATTTTCAAACAAACTATCATATTGTTATTTAATAACCGAGGAATATAATATAATAGGGTGAGGTTATTGTAAAAAAGGTGGTTTTTTGTGAGAAGTGTAAGAAGGAATATGGTGAGGACATGTGGCACTAATGAAAATTAAGACTTAAGGGTATAATTGTAAATGCATTAACAATTCAAATATGGTAATCCTTGATTTAAGGATTTGGAGAGAGAAAATCATTGATTTAAGGACTTGATAACCATCCATAACATCATTCCTACTTCATTTTAAATTTTTTTTGCATCATTCACAAAATCAGAGCATGTTCATGACATGGTGTTTTAAATAAATTCATGGTGTTTTTACAAAATAATATAACACCATTCAGTAAACAAAATATAACACCATTCAGTACACAAAATAACACCATTCAGTACAAGATATAACACCATTCAGTAAACAAAAAATAACACCATTCAGTAAATAATATAACACCATTCAGTAAACAAAAAATAACACCATTCAGAAAACAAAATAACACCATTCAGTAAACAAAAATAACACCATTCAGTAAACAAAATAACACCATTCAGTACAAGAATATAACACCATTCAGAAAAAGAGAATAACACCATTCAGAAAAAGAGAATAACACCATTCAGAAAAGAAAAATAACACCATTTAGAAAAGAAAAAAACACCATTAAGAAAGGAAAATAACACCATTAATGAAAAGAAAAATAACACCATTCAGAGAAGAAAATAACACCATTCAGAAAAGAAAAAAAACACCATTAAGAAGAAAAGAAAATAACACCATTAATGAAAAGAAAAATAACACCATTCAATAATACTTACATCTCTGTATCATCTTCTTCTCCGCTGCCGGCACCACCACTGCCGGTCCGCCACCGCCGTCGTCGAACCCAACCACCCGACAGTAAAATCTCGTTTTCTTCGACGCTGATCGTCTTCAACAACCGCTACTCCTCCATCTCCATACGCCACCACCCTCATCTGTCGTACACATCCAACCGTCGCGCACCCTCTTCGCACTCCGACACCGGCTTCCGATTGATGTTTGATCTTCCGATTCGTGGTGGTCTTGGAGTTGTGCTGTTGGATCTTCCGATTGATTGAATATGGAAGAAGAAAGAGAGAGAGAGAGAGAGAGAAATTGTGAGCGTGTGATAGAGAGAGAACGAAATTGCAGGGATTTTGATTTACAAAATGGGGATAAAAAGACACAATTGCCCCTAGATATTTCAATTCAGTCCAAATTAAGAAAAATATTTTACAATTTGGTCCCTATTGATCTCAACCATTAGATCAAAAGATCTAATGGCTGAGATTCTTTCTTACCTTTCTCACACTTTGGGCCTTTTTTACAGGATCCTAACTCTAATATAATATGATATAACTTTGTATTACATTGCAGAATCATTATCCAATTCTTTTCCGCGGTGTTAATGGAACAGTTGCCCATGAATTCATTGTTGATTTGAGACCATTGAAGGTAATCTTTATTAGTGATTAGCTTAGTTATGTTTGTTAATTTTGAGATATCTGGATTAAATTGATTCATATGCAGACCACTGCTGGAATAGAGCCAGAAGATGTTGCTAAACGTCTTATAGATTACGGGTTTCATGGTCCAACAATGTCTTGGCCGGTTCCAGGGACACTCATGATTGAACCTACCGAAAGTGAAAGCAAGGTATGGCCTAGAGTAAAGTTTTTATCAAAATTATGACAGTAATTTTTCTTATAAGTTTTGAACTTCAATTTGTAGGCGGAGTAATTTTTCTTAACATAATCATTGCTCACGGCTTAACATACCTTCATTTTCCGTTCACTTTTTTTTCATAAGGGTGTTTGGATATGTATTTTGGAATATATTATTTGATTATATAAAGAACTAACAAAATAAATTGAGTATAAAAGAAAGTTATTAAGACGACTATCGAGCCCGAACTGACCCATTCAAGTATAAATGGGTATTGCCACCTATGTTAGTAAGTTGATCTCTTTTGTTTGACAATGTCTGTGGTGATATCCATGAGGCACACCTTAGTTTGCAACTTTTGTGGGAACTGTGGGTATTTTGAAATCATCTAGCAGTAAGGTTACATTTTGCGAAGAACAATATCCATGAGGCACACCTTAGTTTGCAACTTTTGTGGGAACTGTGGGTATTTCGAAATCATCTAGCAGTACTAAGGTTACATTTTGCGAAGAACAACTGAATAATGATTTGTGCTATAGTACAGTTTCCTTTATGGAAAGTTAAAATGAAAATTGTTGTTTGAGAGAATAACAAATTCTTGGGTTGAGAGACTAAATTTCTTATAATTTTGTATGGAATTTTGATTCATAGACTATTAATTCTGTTTGTATTTATAGCCGTAATTAGAGTTAATCTGTGTGTTTGTGCGGATGAATTTTTTATAGGTATTAATGGCTGGGATAAACAGCCAGAGAGAGGGGGGGACTGTAGACATCATCAAAAATGGTAAAACAAGATTTCCGCATCCAATAGAAAACGAATGGATGAGTCATGTTGCAAAAAACAATGGTGGAACTGGCAATTGCTGCTGACCGGCTTCTGTTTATGATTTGTTGTGATAATTAGGATAAAATTGTGAGTTTTATTGTTATTTTAACCAGTAACATGTTGTCTCATTGTAATTATGTTTGACTTGCATACTTAAAATGTTAAGTTTGTCATTATTCAGGATGAAAACAAAGAGAATAGCCCATTAGTTAATTTTGCCGCTGGCGTCAACCGACCTTCAGTTCAAGGTCAAGATTTTATCGATTGAATACTTTTTTTTTAATTCCGGCCACCTGTAAATACAACGAATAAGATGGTCTCTATTTTTTTCTAAATTTTCGTTGGTATTAGAGGTTAGTATGATCGAATAGACAAATTCGTTGGCAAAGGATTTGAATGGCCGGTTATTTCGGTTATACCGATTGATACCGCTACGCCGACGGCCCAATTGTTAAACTTTCTATTTTTAATCCTCAAAATTGTTAAACTTTCTATTTTTAATCCTCAAAATTCGAAGTTCATACGTTCTGTCATCTGCGTTCCAACTGATCGAACCGATCAAGATTTTTAAGATTTTATTACCTTCTCTATCCAAAACAGTTCTTTAAGATTTTCATTATCAGTATGTTATGCAATGACTATTAATAAACGTCAGGAACAATATCTAGAGTTGTTTCTAAAAGATCCGGTTTTCAAGCATGGACAATTGTATTTGGCGTTATCAAGAGTTAAAACCAGAGACGGAGTTAAACTACTTATATTCAATGAAGATGATAGTGTCACGAATAAATAACAAATGTTGTATGCAAAGAAGTATTTAGAGAGTTATGAATTATTAATACATTTATTCTGTATGTAGGTATTACTTTAAATTACAAGTCTGTATTCTTTTAATCAAATGGTCATAGTTTTATTTAAAACGTTTATTAACATAAGATATTATATTAGCCCGTGTATCACACGGGTAACTAACCTAGTTTAGTAATGAACAGAAAACTTGCTACTTGTAACCCCCACAACCTTTCTTCAGGTCCCCACTCCCACATTCCCCATAATTTTCTCTATACTCACTTGGGGCCTGGGGTGCAATTTGTGCAAGGTTTAATGTTTCATACTTCATTTCGTGTTTCTTGATCGGTATATATTTTTAGAATTGATGTTCTTGACAAATCTCTTATTTTATCTTCGTTTCTCCATGTAAGGAATTCATTAATAACGGGCATGTGTAGTAAAATTGCATTTGCAAGTTGAAACTTAAAAAAGTAAACAAATTATTGAAAGAATAATATTAAGCTTTACGTATTCTTACAAATTACAAATTTCAAAAATTCTTTCATATATATTACCAGTTATACAAAAAAAGTATAATAATTAAATTTAATTAAAAAAATAAAAAGAAATCAACAAAATAATAAAAGAAATTGGAAAGAGGCACACTCACCCCGTCCGTCAGCGTTCATATGATTAGACAAAGAAGCCTAAAACACCCCGAATGTGGTTGCTCAATGCTATGACCATGGCCTTTTCATCAATCGCATTGCATTGCGATTTGCGGATTCTCTTAATTACTTAGAGATTGAAAAATACGTATATCGAATGTGGTGCACAAATAAACACACTTTTTGTTATTACTATTAGGCTACACGGTATGGACCCGTCCCCCCACCCGTCTTGACCCGGCGACGCCAGCTGCACCAACCCCCCCCCCCCCTCGCGTCCCTGTCCTCACCGTCCGTTCTTGGACGTTGGCGACGGAACCAAATGTGGGCCCCTTTTCCAAAAAGTTACCGTTATAAAAAAAAAAAAAATATCCATTTTCCAATAAAAAACAAACGGTCAAAAATTTGAAATATATATATTTCCATTCCATTTTCACCTCCATTCACAAATTTAACCCCAAAATTTCATCCCTCTCACTTATTTTTTATAAATCTTCTTCCACTTTTAAAAACCTTATACTCTATCATGGATCCCTTCAACAACCCGAACAACCCGAACAATCCGAACAACCCGAACAATCCCAACAAGCCGACCCAACCTAATGTTTTCTCGGTTCCGGGATATTATCCGACGCTAGAACCGAACCAATTCTCGCGATATTCATCAAATGCGTTTGCATCATTCCAACACTCGCCAAACCAATTCGCTCAATGAGAAAATCAGAATTTCCGATGAAAAAATTCGGCTCAAGGAATGGGAAATGATAACGATGGATGTCGATCAGTATCCCGAGCCGAAACGTTCGATGTTGAAAAAACTACAAACCGACATCATGAAGAAGCATAATATTATTTAAGTCTATGTTTTTTTTATTAAGTTTATGTTTTGTTTTAAATTTATGTAATGTGGTTTTAATATTAATGAAAATATTTTGTTAGTTTATTTTTTAAATGTTAAAAAAAAAGTAGAAGATTAAAAATATATATATAAAAATGGTGAGGAGGACTATGACTAGGACCATCCTCCCATACCCTCTACTTTTGGGGGATGGACCATCCTTGGGAGGACTATGACGTGACGCCTACGTGGCGGATGGTCCTCCAAACCATGCCCACTAGCCTTATTATTTTTATTGTTGTTGTTATTGTTACTGTAACAAATTAACAATTACAATAATAATAAAAGTATTATTAATATGTATAATAATTTAAAATTGTAAATTACACTGAGAAAAAAGTAAAAATACAGCTTTTTTATAAGATTTTAATTTTAAAACTTTATGTAAAGCTGCAGATACTGCGAACTAACTTTAAACATAGAATTGAAAAAAAAATTCTGTGACTTTTAGTTTGTAACTAGTAATATTGCCCGCGCGCGTTGCGGCGCGGGTACATCGCACATTTCGAATATCGTAAACATCGAATGAATTAGTTCAAATGTTATTTGTTGCGTGAACCACACAAAAACGTGTGTTTCGACGTATCCGATTAAACTTAATGTAACCCACATAAGCATTGCGATTGGATAAAAATGTAAAGTCAAGTAAAATAAATCGAATGTATACCGTACAATTATAACGTATTATAGGTGACTCGACTCATACATAGAAAACATAGCGGGTATAGAGGAAAAACATATACGTGTAACAAAAAGATATTAATTAGAGCTTTTAAAAAAGGAAAAAACCACTATTAAATTTCACTCGATTAAGAACAAAATTTACGAAGCAATTAACAATCATAAAATAAGTATAAAAACATATTATATTTTACGTGACTTGTTTTCTAAAAAATTTACGCCGAAATGTAGAATAACTCGAATTTAGACCGACAGGAACGTAAAAATACGCACGTAAAATGATTTTTTTAACGGAAAGGTATTATATTTAACCCCACTCGATTTTTATTAAAAATGTTTACGTCGAAACGTAGAAAACTCAAATTTATACCAAGATGTACGTTAAAATAGTTTTTTTACCGTAAAGGAACGATACGTAATATAGTTTAAAGAAAGTAGTTTAACATAAAAATTTATAATGAAATTCAAAAAGAAAAAAAAATATTTGCAAACAACATGGATCGAACATAGATCCTTCCAACACTCAACCAAAGCAGACAACCAACTATTATAAATGTAAACTATATAACTTAGTGGTGGGCGGTGGAAAAAAAAGAAAAAAGAAAATTATTTGCAAACACCATGGATCGAACATAGGTCATTCCAACACTCAACCAAAGCACACAACCAACTATTATAGGAATACATTTGAGTGTGTAACAGAAATGTAAATTATATAACTTAGTAGTGGTCGGTGGCTTTTGCCACCGACTTTCTATTTTAAGAGAGTATAGAATAGAATATGGGTATTTTGAAATATCAAAAAATACGGAATATCTTGTATCCTAAGTCGTATATAAATAGTTGTAATCCATATGAAAATTATATTTTTTTATACGCCGCCTCTGAATTATGGAATTAGAAGTTCCCTTGTCAAACATATGTTGCCATTATTAGTAATTAATGCAGATTTTTATTTTGTAAGATAATGTAGTGTTCGGTGATTTCTATTTTAAGAGAATAGAATATAATAAATAAATATATGTATAATCCAAGTTGTATCCAAAAAGAGAATTGGGCCAAAGAAGGACACAAAGTGCGGCCCAGCCATCGAATTAAGAAGAAGAGCACGGTGAGCAAAAATGGCTATTACTTATTATAGGACAAAATGGTAATTTCGAGTGCTTTATCGGTGGCCGTAGCCACCGACTTTGTACCTTGAGAGAGTTTTGTAGATGAGGTAGATAAATAACGGAATCGTTCGGTTAAGAAAAATATAATAAATTATTTGAGTTTTTTTAATTAAATTATAAACGGTCCAGCGGTCAAAGAAATAGTCATCACGACATAAATAAATCACAAATCATATAACTTTAAAAAAATACCATTAAAATAAAATAAAAATTCAAAAAATCTAAAACCAATTCGAAAATCACGGGCAGCAGCCACCATTCTGTTATTGTAGGACCACCCCCAACTATCCTTCTATAAAACCCTAATTCTCAAACCCTCGTATTCACATCGTATTCTCTTTCACCATCATTCATTCTTTCTCAAATTCAAATCACAAAACCATTGCAATGGAGATGAAGATGAAGAACCTTTTCGCCGTAATGCTGATGATGATGATGATCGCCGTCTCCGCCGCGCAAGCTCCGGCACCTGCTCCGACGCTGCCGCCACCACCGCCGTCGTCGTCCCTGCCGCCGTCGCCGCTGTGTCCGCGGTCGTTTTCACTAACATTGAGCAAAGTGGGAGAATTTCAGTGCGGGACAAAATGGTAATTTAAAGTGCTTTGTCGGTGGCCGTAGCCACCGACTTTGTACTTTAAGACTATAGGTAAATGTTTATTATAATTTCAAAAATAATGTCATAATTAATTTTTTTACTATATTTTGTTATAAATAAATTGTATCATTAACTCAACCGTACCCAGTATATAAGAGAAATGTATTATTACTTAATATTACTCAGTCTATTAAAAAATTATTTTTATATTTATATTTATATCAAAAATATAAATAAAATTAAAGCATTACGATAAATTTATGTAAAAGTTATATTAATATTAGAAGAAACAAATTAATCAGAGAATCAAAAATTAAAAATCCATATGAATGCTTATGCTAGGATAACTCTGAGTAAACCTAGGATTCTAGGATCCGATAAATATAATGTGAAAACTTACATAAATGGTTATTAAGTTTCTCAAATATTTCATTAAGGTGCATAACTTTCTTTTCTTTTTAAATTTACTAAACTTTTATTTGTTGTTCCGGTTTTTTGTTTTGTTTTTTTTTTTTTTTTTTTTGAAAATGAACTTCATTAAAAACGCCTCCGACCTAAAATGGCAAAAGGCCATTACAAAACACGATCCCGACCCAAACGGGCAAAAGACAAGACAATTACAATATGTTTCGGTTCTTTGTATCTTGGAGTTTTCCCAAATTCACCAATTTACACTTTATAACTTGTCAGGTCATTTCTATTTTTTTTAATTCTTAATGCCTATATGGATTATATAAACTGAAAAAGTGCTCGCATGATGTGGCCGGAAACACAGACACTGCTAGGGTGTGGAATTGTTCGGTTGGTTTAGTTATTGTCCTCAACTGTGGTTTTAGTCATCCATTAATCTATATTTTAACCAATCGGTTTTTCGGTTTGGTTTATTCAGTTAGATTGGCGGGTTTTCGTTTGATTTGTTTAATTTCGTTTAGAGTGCACTTTACCCTCCAAAACCCCAAAACAATCGGGTGGTGAGCACACACAATCTTAAAATGTTATTTTGTTATGCATTAGTATTAGATATTGGTTGAACTGCTTTTTTTAAACAGTCAATTTTTATGATTTAAAAAAAGTGTATTTATAAGAATGGTGTTGCCAAATGCACTCCCATTTTTTTTTATTTTACTGGTTGCACTCCTCCTGAAGTTTGTAAATAAATACAATCAACCATTGTATGTTCTATTTTTTTTTTTTTGAAAATTTGTATTATGAAATATCCCTATTTTTTTAGGGGTTTATCTAGTTGACATAGTTTGAATGTTCAGATATATACGTACGATTCTATGGAAGAAAAAAAACCTGCACTGATTGAAAGAAGGAGATTAAGAGAGAGCTTGAAGAGACAATTTTTTTCAACTTTGATTTTCATCATAGTTGTTCTTGGTATGTATTCTAACTAAAAGTGTTCATCATCTTTTCAAAAATTCATCAGAAAGGTTTGTACCGTGTAAAGTTCCTCTACCAAAAAGTTTTCGTACGATGTAATTCAACAAAAGTTTTCGTACTGTGTAATTAAACTTTGGTTTTTTTTCAACTTCATGTGAACATACACAAAACATCCATACAACAATAACAACCATACCCAGTAAATCTCACAAATAGCAAAGCTACTTATAGGGTTTGGGGAGGGTAGGATGTAGACAGACCTTGTCTCTATCCCTAGAGATAGAGAGGCTGCTTCCAGAGAGACCCTCGGCTCCAAAACTATTACCAAATATATATAGAAAAAGTGTATCGTACAATATGGCTTAACGTACGAAGAGTACGCAATATCAAATTCGCACATTATTTAAAAAAAATGAAAATCACATGTTAAGAAAAAATGAAAATCGCATGTTCAAAACAAAATGAAAATCGCATGTTTATAAAAGAACCAAACTTCGCATGTTAGTAAAAAAACAAAATTCGCATGATGTTAAAAAAATATCAAAATCGCATGTTATAAACCAATTTTTGCATGTTGATACTGAATCTCGTACGCTTCGTACGTTAAGCCATATTGTACAATAATCGGCCTCTATATATATATGCACATGTATATTTATACAGGGTGGGAGTTGGTTACAAAGTCCATTTTTCCTACAAAGTGTGAAAAGTCATAAAATACCATAATGTCAACCATAAAACACACTCAAAACCCACAAACAACAAAGTGAAGATTACCAAAATGCCATATTTGCGGGTTTTGTGTTGTGTTTTGGATGAAAAGGCTTTGATTATCGAATGACTAACATTAGTGTGTTTTATGTTGATTATCATGTGTGTTTCATATTCATAGTTCTACGATGGTGTGTTTGAAGTTTTTATGAACTGTCATCCTCATTCTGTTATTTATGAGTTTTGAGTGTGTTTTATGCCTGAAATTGTGATGTTTTATGACTTTGTACACTTTGTAGGAAAATGGACTTTGTAGCCGAACCCCACCATATATATATATATACAGGATTAGGTTCAAGAGTGAACACTAGTGTAGTTTGCGAACTGAGTGAACTAATCCTGGCCATACACGTGTGTAGATCAATGGCTAGGATTTGATGTTGAAATACACTAGTGTATTTTACAATTTGATGATGAGATCCTGGCCATACACGTGTGTAGATCAATGGCCAGGATTTCTTCACTCAGTTCGCAAATACACTAGTGTTCACTCTAGAACCTCACCCTATATATATATATATATAAAGGGGGAAATAAAAAAGTTTAAATTAATCAAATAGTACTAATAACTATACTTTCCGGGGCCGACGAACCAACCTAACTGAAGCATTCCATGACTAAACAGGTTCGATCAGGATAGGTTATAATCAACCATTTCTATTGAATAGCAAGAACAATTAGAATATCCGGCTCAACAGGCTTAGCAGGATAAGATTATTTAGCCCGTGACCACTGCCCAGGACCAATTGTGCATCCCTATCTGATTATTTGCAACATCCATATTACTTTTAATTCAACAAAAGTTTTCGTACATTGTAAAGTTCCTCTACAGTACACCTAAAAATATTAAATTTTAATTTAAAGGATGTTTGCATTTTCTACGAATCAGGTATACGTTTTATTTAAAGGATTATAAGCTTGTATTTTTATTTACATAAGGGTAAATTACACTTTTCGTCCTTTATGTTTGTATCGGATTGCAATGGATGACCTTTAACTTCAATAATTACAATCACAATCCTTTATTTGTAAAATTCATTACATTTTACGTCCTTTGGCCCTAACCAAGTTAAAATTTTCAGTCAAGTCTATTTATATAAGGGCAGTTTAGTCATTTAATAAATAAAAGAATATAACAATTAAAAACTTATGAAAACAAATATAAATTACCCCTCTCTCTCTCTCTTAAAGCTTACTATCATTCTCTCTCACACCTCCGGCGAGCCGGTGAGCCACTCCGGCAAGTTCCCATCCACCACCAGAGTGCACGGGTCCACAGTGAGTGTTACCTTCAGTGTTAGCCACAAAAAACTGAGGTATTGATATTCCAAAATTTAAAGATTGACCCATTATGTAGATGATTGTTTGTAAATTAGATCCCAACAGAGGCTCTGTTAAAAAAAAAATACAAAATACTAATTCCCAAAATCCATTATCTAACCAGATTAAATCAATCCACTCAAACCCAACAAAATTCAAACTTTTTTCCACTACAAACAATGAAATCTTGAACAATTTAACGTAAATCTGATGCAAGATTCATTTAAGAACAAAAGGATATGAACTTTACTAGTGTATATGCAATGAATCTATGAATTGAAAAGGGGGAATTGAGGGAATTCATGTCTGGATTTGTGGGTTACCTTAAAAACTTACCAGATCAGAATCTGTCCTTTATATATATTCCGATTAGGGTTTTCATAATACCCTTTACAACATTCTTGCTCTATAATCTTGCAGTTTGTCCGAGTGCCTCATCGACGCTGGAGAGTTGGGCGGCCTAACCCACATGTGGTTCCGCCGCTGCCGTCACCTCCTACCACTATCACCAGCCGCCGTCGGCACCGTCACCTCCTGCCACCACCACCAGCCGCCGTCGGCAACCCACACCTGTCACGGCCCCCGTCCCGGTGTTACCCGGTCTAGGAGCCGCGGGACAGAAACCCGTGGTATTAATTATTTGATTTGACAGCGGAAGTTTAACATGATCTTTTAAAACTTGAAAATGTCCAACTATTTTATTTCACAATTTGGGACAAACCCCATAATTTACAGTAAAGGGAATTTCACGAGGAAATCCCTTGTTTTACAAAACACGTTTATTTATTTTACTGAGCCACCACTTCAAGCTTGTTAGTGCTCCGTAGCACTTTTTCCTTGATTCACAGTAAGTCACCTGAAACATGTTTAAAAATATTTTATCAGCGGGGAAATACTGGCGAGTCACTCAGGTTATATAAAACGACACATTAGTTATAAATTACAGCATAAAAGCGATTACAATGGCTACTATCTTATTTTTATCTGGCGCCGTGTCACACCCTGGTGACGATGGTCATACCACTATTGGGTCCTTTCACCCAAGTAGTGATGATTATCACTGTTAGGTTGGTGAACCTAACCGTGAGAAATTAGTAATATGCACAATACCCCACTTGCCAGTGATTCAAGATAACCATGATTTAATCCCTGTAATTATAACTTTTGAAAATAATTTGAGTAGTGTAAAACGTTGTTGATAAAAAAAGAATGACTCACAAACGGTGAGAAAAGAGAATGGACTCACATTGCAGGTTTAGTTGGGCAGAGTTTAGCCTACTAATTTAGCCTTGTAACCTAGTTTAAATAACAATGCGCACGAAACTAGGTTAGTAACTTAATACAACATTTACGATAAGCTCACGAAATTAAAACCCTCACGACGAATGACAAAGTATAGCCCAAATACGGGCAGCACTTAAACATCCATCGGATCGGTTTCAAACGATCGAACAGTGTATCGTAGCAGTGATCGAGTTAATACCCTGTATTCGTAGCAGCGCCTTGACACCTTAATACTCGTTTTAAGCAGAATTTGAACATTTTGAAACTAAAATTTCGAACACAGAAGCAAGTCCCATGCACAGGCAATTTATAGCAAACTATTAGGTTTTACGCGGCCCGCGTAAACCTTAACATTACTTTTACGTGGCCCGCGAGGGCCCCTAGTCTACGTGTAGGGCTAGCGTGTCACGTGTAGGTTCGCCACGTGGCATGGAACGCATCTCCGGTCACCAGGTGTCCTGTCGCGGCCCGCGTAGCCTTACCTTATGGCTTACGCGGCCCGCGTGAAATCCGAATTTCTTGATTTCTTGGTTTTTCATGAACATTAGGGTTTCAGGGGTTCGGGTTTTTACTTACGGGTTGTTTATGGACATTTTTGCAGGTCCTTACATCATCCCCACCTTATTTAAAATCTCGTCCTCGAGATTTATAGAAATAAGTGAGGATACTTTCGCTTTATTTCCGATTCCAGCTCCCAGGTATACTCGGGTCCTCTTTTCGAATCCCATTTGACTTTGACAAGTACCAACCTTTTGTGTTTAAGGAATTTAATCTTTCTATCTTCTATCTGAAGTGGTTTCTCTATGAATTTTAACTTTTCATTCACCTCTATATCTTGAAGAGGTACTACCAGGGATTCGTCAGATAAACATTTCTTGAGGTTGGATACATGAAATACGTCATGTACCCCGGCTAACTCTTCTGATAGTTGTAATGTAACACCCTTGCTTGATTTATACAATATTTTATATAAGTTTCGTATAATTACATATTTATACGATTACACATACGTATGAAAATACGAGTTTACTAAAACTTTTACAATTTAAAAAAAATGTACAACATAATGTAATTGAGTTCGTCGTTTAAAAGTTACGACGTAACGCCGTGTGGAAGCTTTAATCTCGTGTGTTCGGTTCTTCCTCGAGCTTGATCTTCATCCGGGCACTCTTAGCTATCACCTATAATCAAAACCAACTTAAAAGTTAGCTTTGATAGTTAAATAACAAGTTTAAACAAGTTCTATGGGTCAAACAAACAAAAATTAAACAATTTTCGGAATCAGGAGGGGCTAGACGCTACACCTAGCCCTTTTTTTTACAGCAAGTTGCTTAATTGCTGCTGCATTTGCCTAGCTCCATTTTCGAACGAAATTCTAACTTCAAAGCTTCATAACTTTTGATCTAGATATCCGTTTTACGCGATTCTTTTTCCTACGCGTCCGTAATTTAATTCTCCATCTTATGGAGTTAAGATCCAACATCCGAATTAACAAAATTTCAGACTTTTAAGTCTTCGGCTTATTACCCTTTTTACCAATTTTTGACCCGTTTGTGATTTTTATCAAACAAACATGTTTATTTGATCTTTAAACTCATGAAATTCATAATTTCAATATCTCCTATCATATTAATCTCGAATCACGGATTTCTTACATAATATAAACCCGTTTACGCTCAAAGATAACCGAATATCTATATTTTGTCCATGTTAAACTCTTATAGAACCTCAAGTTCTACATGATGAGTTGAATCATTATACAAACCTGGCTCGGATCAATATATTGACCCGTTTCGATACCTTGCCTTAGTGGCCGCTAAGTAATAGCAATGTAAACATCCATGCGCTATTTATTCCTAAAATCATACAACTCGACAAACCATTAGTCAATATTATCAAAGGGTGATAATTTCACCTTTTGACCCTTTTGGTCCAAATGACCATGAATCTTTATGAGATGATATTTATTACCATCTTATCTATATGACTCCCTCCGGTTTACACCGTATAGTCGTTTACTTATAAATCGTTTATTGATTCTTTTGACCCATTATAACTTACGCTAAAAAGTGTCTTTCACAAACTAACGGTTATTGTCAACAAGTGACCAAAATACCGTTTTACCCTTATTATTTGCATTGGTTTACCTTATAAGGTAATCATTAAAAACTCGTTATCTTTTAGTCATTTCATGACTAAATAACCGCATTAGCTCTTTTTAACCATTAAACATGGTTTATAAACATTGTCTTTTGTTCCGAACCGCACATGTCGTGTCGGAACATCATAATTCAAACAAGACTTTATATTTTTCATGACCTATAAAACCATTAGGTATTACATAAAAAGGGTGTAAGCTTCACTTACCTCGCATTCTGAATACACTTTTCTTCTCGTGCTTGATTCGTTTGACCGCTTCTTTCCCAAGCCTCCACCTAGCTCGTTAGGCGTCAAACTATTGTCAATCATTTACAAGGCGGTTAAATTAGTCATAAAAAATCACGACTATTCCACCTCACTCATTTTCTATGCCGAAGCTACTATTCGACTTCATGATTAGTTAACTTAGTTTATCAAAGTTAACTATGTTCAATCGCATGGTTTACACAATTGAGTCTAAATCAACATGATATTTAGAACCCTTATCACTTCATGTTACGCATAATTGCCGTATCATTCAAATACACGTTTTCACTCTAAATTTCAGCACTTTAGTTTTCATTTAGGCATTTTAACAAACACCTAGTGTGCATAATTTTACATATTTACTAACTAGTTCATAACTAGTTATTTTCACCAAGATTAACATTAATTTGGCAATTTCACATCAATTTTAAAATCAACAAACCTGAAATTGCTTTATAGAATTCAAATTACACTAGTACAACAATCATAATCCTAGTGTTTTCATACTTCTACATCACCCACTTAACACCTTCAATGGTGATTATGGAATTCTCAAGCATTGAGCATAATTTCAACAATCTAATGACTAGGGTTTATCCCTAGACACTATTTCATTCTAATTTCATCCAAACAACATTCATGCAACACAAATTTCGAATCTCATATGTTCATCAAAATTTCAAGACGTAACTAGAAGATGAAATTTGACATACCTTGTGATCCCCACGACTAGGTGATCACGAATTTGTAATCATGCAGACGATTTGGGTTTAATTTGAGCTTCAATTTGAAAGATTTGTTGAATTTAGGGCTAGAGCTCCATGGGAGCTTTCTCCTGGCCATCCCCACGCACGCACACACACACTTAAAGTGTGTGTTGTGTTGTTTTTTTTTTATTAAAACCACTAGCCTAAGACCCCGCGAGCTTCGCGGGTGGCTAAACACCAACTAAACACATAAAATAATTTAAACGTAGAAGCGTTAAAGTGTGATTTGTTAAGCCTAATATTTTGAGACAGTTGAGCACGTCCCAATAGTACATCTACATAATGTTCGTTACAAATTAAGTTTTTGTCAACTAAACCTTCATGATGTTTTCATGATGTCTTCTTTAACTCCACTATCGCATTCATCCTCTGACATTATCAATTCCAATCAGGACGACTTAGAATTTAAAGCTCTATTGCTAGATTATTAAAAGGAGTTAATTACTGTTTTCGTCCCTGTGGTTTGTCAAAAATCACTATTTCAGTCCATTAGTTTAAAAATTGCGATTTCAGTCCTTGTGGTTTCACTTTCGTAACCATTTCAGTCTACCTCGTAACCATTTCAGTCCCTATACTTACAGAATAAATGGAATGAAATGGTTACGAAAGTGAAACCACAGGGACTGAAATGGTCACGAAAATGAAACCACACGGACTGAAATCGTAATTTTTAAACTAATGGACTGAAATAATGATTTTTAACAAACCACAGGACGAAAACAGTAATTAACTCAAAAGAGTTAATTACTGTTTTATATACATGAAATTAATTTGAAAAAAAATAGATTCTTACTTAAGTGTAAGAACAACTCAAACGGGTTCTTAGAGATATCAACTGGTTGGCTACCCTCCAAACCTTGATTTGCTATAAATCCATTTTACTGTTATAGAAAAAAATAAGGTTATAACCCGGAAATTTTCCAGGTAGGAAAATTTAATTTATAACAAATAAAAGTATAAAAATAACACTTTAACATCTAAAGTATCCTCTTTTCCTTTTCTCCATCATAAATTTTTAATTGGTTTCTTAAACTTTTTCTTGTTGTAAAAAGTCATAAAAACATACAAAAGCAAGAATGTAAAGTAAACGTCTATATTTAGAGCATTTACATTGGAACCTCTATTCTATATTATATAGAGAAAATAATAGAGGAAACAACAAAAATACCATCACATTGGAATTTCTATAATAGAAAAAAATTAAAGTAAAGTACACCTCTATATTTATAGGGTCACATACATTCAACCCTCAATATTATTATTCTGAGTGTGTAATATCTAATATGATTTTGAAAAGCTTCATTTATACCATAGCCTCACCAATTTTGAAAATACCAATTTTTTAAAAAAGACTCATTTCATCACAGCCTGTTTTAATCGAGTTAATCACAGGTTATCCTCTAAATATCTTTTGACATCTATACATAAAATAAATACTAACAAACTAATCATAAGTCCGTCTTTAAACAATTTTTCAAAGTTTACCTACTTGAGCAATTAGAGATAAATATAAAGCAAATCACCCGTTAGGTAAAAATGGTTGAAATTGCGTTTTTTTTTTTCAGTAAACCAAACTTTTTTAATCACCAAAAGAGGCATACAAACAACAATTAAGCTTCCAAAAAAACACACTAAGATACATCCAAAATACTCTTACCCCATTACACATCCAATCACTTTAAAAAAAATTATCTATACACATACACTAACCAAAGTCTAAACCAGAGAAAGTGGACCAGATTGAGAGATTGACGCCTATCGATCTGTTAATCATCCACCAGAGAGTAGCCTCCTTAATGTCTTGCACTATTTTAGTTTGAAAAGCATCGACCCCTTTGAAGATCTTATCATTTATCCTTAACCATAGCCTTCACACTGTCATGAGAAATACAATATAAATCGGCATTTTTTTTTCATGGGCGTATCCAGACTAATTCTACATACACAAACCTTCGAACATATTGATTTAGCGAAGATACGTGAAGCGAACAAAAGACAGGAAGAGCAGCTTTTATATTTTTTTATCATACCTGTAATCATTTTATAAATAATGCTATACAAAATAACAGGAAGAGAAACTGTTATAGTTATTTTTTTTATAATATCAATCATATTGCTATACACACCTTGTCGTAGCTTAAACACATTTCTTCAGATTATGGCCCAATTTGATCAGATTCTAAAAAACGAAGAAATATTATCATGAGATACTGTAAAACTGGGGTTTAGGATGTAAACCATAAAAATAACAAATTAATTTAGATGATTAGCCTTGCAGAAAACCCAAATCGGGAAAGTTTACCTGAATCATTAACGAAAAAAATCAGACTCAGATTGGGTTACTCAAGCGGATATTAATCACTGGAATAAGATTGGGTATCAAACATAAGAGCACACATGAGTTGATTAATGGAACAAAATGGTGAGGAGAAGAATATACATCAGTGAATCGAATAGAGATCAATTTCCCATAGGATCCCATTTAAGATATATAGATATATAGATATAGATAAAGAACGGTGCAAGATATACCTTTCCTTCAACTTCTCATAGGATCCCATTTAAGAGTTCCTTATAGGGGAAGGAGTCTGAAAGAAGCTCATCACCTAAAATTACAAAACACGATTTGAATTAGATATGCAACTCGAGTACAAAAACAATAGTCGAAGAAGACTCGAAGCATCCCTAAAATTACAAATAATATAGTCAAAGCATCTCATAAAAAAACATCAAGATTTCAAAGCATTCAAAATTTAAAATCAAACACAATAATGGTTTACTTCAAAATTTAAATTTAAAATAATGATTGACTTCAAAATTTAAAATTTAAAATCTGAAAATCAAATCACTAATATCCAATCCCGTAAATCAAGCAAACTTATTATGAAAGTCTAACCTTTCAAATTTAAATTCAGTTTACAAATTCGAAATTTAAAATCAAACACATTAATGGCAAACTTTCAAATTTAAATTTAAAATAATAATTGACTTCGAAATTGAAAATTTAAAATCAAACACAATAATGGTTTACTTCAAAATTTAAATTTAAAATAAAGATTGACTTCAAAATTTAAAATATAAAATCTGAAAATCAAATCATTAATATCCAATCCCGTAAATCAAGCAAACTTATTAGGAAAGTCTAACATTGCCAAGCAAAACCAACCGACATAGAAACAAACTCATAAGAGAGGGAAAAAATATAAAACAAACAAAAGGAGTGGTTTCAAAAAACGTAAATGAATTTATTTATAGAAACACTACAAATTTTCCGGAAATTAATACAATACCAAATTTATTAGTAACTAAAAAATACAACCAAAATTAAATGAGCATAAAAGATGAAACCAAACATTATACCGGATAAAAAATAGGAAAAAAAACAATAAAACTAATTTTTTTTATTAACATGTCCGACGAAGTTTAATAGTACGGCAATGGCATAAAATTTAGGGTTAACCATGAAAAAATAAAAAAACAAAACAAAAGAATCATTAATACATATTAATACAATACAAAATTTATTAGTAAAAAACAAAGATTTTCAAATTTCAAAAAATATCATAGTTTGATTTACCAAAAAAAAAAAACAAAATAACTTAAAAATTATAGAGATTAGCATAAATGATGAAAACTATCATTATACCGGATCAAAAAATACCAAAAAAACGATAACATTAAACTTACCTCTTGTGTTCGAAGAAGATTCAGACTCCTGCAATTGCATAAAAATTAGGGTTTATCATGAAAATACAAAAAATAAAATAAAAAAAATCAGTAAGAGCATCACTCTTTCAAAGACATCAAGAATAGATCCATTAATAAGATTAGATTCGAAAAATTTAAATCGTCATCAGCAACACAAAAATACAGAAAAATGATTAAAAAAAGTGCGATTAAGCATTTAAAATACATAACAATCTAATCTAGTTTACATACCTGCAGAATAAGTGGAATGATCTACAAAAAAAGAAGAAGAACAAATTCTGAGAAACTTGAAAATTAATGTGATTGTCGAAAATTATGGAAACTAACACAAAATTTGAAAGCAATTAAAACTTTAATATAAGTTATCTTGATAAATTTGGAAATACGTTACAATTTAGACAACTTTGATAAGTATCCATAATTGATATAAATTTCAAAAATTCAAATTTTGAAATAATCAGTCAAAACAATTTACCTAAATAGTTAAATATTATTCAAACTTAAATTCAAAACCAATGAGGTTAATATATTCATAATATAATCAAAATCTAAATGATTGTGAAAAAAAATCAATCACAAAAAATACAGAAAAATGATTAAAAAAAAGTGCGATTAAGCATTTAAAATACATAACAATCTAATCTAGTTTACATACCTGCAGAATAAGTGGAATGATCTACAAAAAAAGAAGAAGAACAAATTCTGAGAAACTTGAAAATTAATGTGATTGTCGAAAATTATGGAAACTAACACAAAATTTGGAAGCAATTAAAACTTTAATACAAGTTATCTTGATAAATTTGGAAATACGTTACAATTTAGACAACTTTGATAAGTATCCATAATTGATATAAATTTCAAAAATTCAAATTTTGAAATAATCAGTCAAAACAATTTATCTAAATAGTTAAATATTATTCAAACTTAAATTCAAAACCAATGAGGTTAATATATTCATAATATAATCAAAATCTAAATGATTGTGAAAAAAAATCAATCACAAAAAATACAGAAAAATGATTAAAAAAAGTGCGATTAAGCATTTAAAATACATAACAATCTAATCTAGTTTACATACCTGCAGAATAAGTGGAATGATCAACAAAAAAAGAAGAAGAACAAATTCTGAGAAACTTGAAAATTAATGTGATTGTCGAAAATTATGGAAACTAACACAAAATTTGGAAGCAATTAAAACTTTAATATAAGTTATCTTGATAAATTTGGAAATACGTTACAATTTAGACAACTTTGATAGTATCCATAATTGATATAAATTTCAAAAATTCAAATTTTAAAATAATCAGTCAAAACAATTTACCTAAATAGTTAAATATTATTCAAACTTAAATTCAAAACCAATGAGGTTAATATATTCATAATATAATCAATATCTAAATGATTGTGAAAAAAAAAATCAATCACAAAAAATACAGAAAAATGATTAAAAAAGTGCGATTAAGCATTTAAAATACATAACAATCTAATTTAGTTTACATACCTGCAGAATAAGTGGAATTATCTACAAAAAAAGAAGAAGAACAAATTCTGAGAAACTTGAAAATTAATGTGATTGTCGAAAATTATGGAAACTAACACAAAATTTGGAAGCAATTAAAACTTTAATATAAGTTATCTTGATAAATTTGGAAATACGTTACAATTTAGACAACTTTGATAAGTATCCATAATTGATATAAATTTCAAAAATTCAAATTTTGAACGATAAAGAAGACTCAAAATAACACCAAATCTATGGAAAACGAACCTGCTTGCAATCGATTGGAAGAATGATCAGCTCTCTAAAGGACCTGTTGTCAACAAAGACATCACAATTTTAAGGATTTAAATAGAGAATGATGGATGAAACATTGCTTAAGCTTAAACAATAATTTGTACTATAACCTTTCTGGTATGCCAAATCATCACTCCCAATTGTTGAACTGTAATAGTGTCTGCAAACAACATCACCTCTGACAATTGCTCAAAATCTACTTCAATACGTGAATTTAATCGGAAAACCTAAAGATGAACATATGATAGAGAACATCAAACAGGAAGCGACATTATCAAACATGAATCGATATTTGAAGAATTGTTACCTATTTGTTGAATCGTTTGGAGAAGACAGTGATGGATCCCATCTTTCAAAAAGCACCAAATCTTGAAAAATATCACAGAAGCACTCAAGAAATGAATATAGGTATTGATGAATGCATAAGTTAGAAATCACTGAAACCCTAAGAAGCGGCGGCGGCTAGGTCTTCCAGACACCAACAACGCCGCAAAAAGAAAATTGAAAACACGGATACATACCTTATACGCCGCATAATAAGGACTGGTTGCTTCAACTCGTGATTGAAGATGAAGAAATCTAGGGTTCAGGAGATTGCAAATAACATATTAAAGATCGATAGATGATATCTAGGGTTTAAGGAAGAAATAGATAGTGTTTAACAATGGCAAAGAAAAATCAAAGAAGGAAAAGAAAAATAACATACCTATGTTTTTCGAAGATCAATCGATGAAGAAGGAAGAACTGGATGCAGGAGATGGGTATTAGGGTTTTGGAGTGAAGTGAAGCGTATTAAAGAAGCTAAGGAGGATGGTTTTGGCGGAAAAAGCAAAAAAAGTGGTCTAAGCAAATGCCACGTGGCAAGTAATGGCTTAAGCTAATGCCATGTGGCTTAAGCTTGTTTTGCTTTATTAGAAGTAGTAGATTTTCAAGATATCTTAGTTTGGTCCCTCATGTTTGGTTAGTTATTAAGTAGGCCACAATCTAACTATTTCTAACACTACTCCCACTTATTAACAAGGTTAAATATTCCTAGTTAACTTAGTGGGTTCGGGGAAATTATGACTCAGTTTATTTTAAGTCCCGTTAATTCAGGCTTCTTATAAACTTTATTTCCTTAAAAACATTTATTCACGTTTTATTAAATATTAGGTTTATTTATTTTAAATCCTAATATTTACCGGGTTACCTTTACCGCTAACGGTATTTTACCCGTGTATTAGTATTAACGGGGTTTGATTACCAAACCCGTTTTCGGGGTGTTACAAGTCTACCCCCCTTAAAGAGGTTTCGTCCCCGAAACCTTGCTTATGTAGTTCATTGGTTTAAACCAAACGAACTTTATTTCATTTTTAAAGCATTCATTCTTTTTGGTCACTATTTTATCATTCGTATTGACATGTGTGTCCTTCATGTGTAAGTCCTCATGAACCATAACCTTCGTCTTATATTTCTCATCTTGTCGCCTATTTGACCGAGTAATCACTCGACCATTTAATCGCGTTAGTCCATCAACACGTTTACTCCGCGTTTGTCTTATGTTGACAAGCGCTTTATATTGGTCATAACACTATCTTGACTTTGCATAGTTTTATCGGCTAGACTAATTAGTTACCGTCGCTTCATACCCCGTCACCCGGGTATTCTATACTGCCATCTTCGTCCTTATGTGTGTTTACGAAACCTCTTCTTAATACTTATGTTTGCTAACACGTTGCTTTTGACTAAAAATTAAATTTTTAGTTTACGTTTTCCCCTTGTCCTACGTCTTTTTCTTGTATCTAGGAATTTTACGTTCGAGGACTTATTCCTTTCTATTGTCATTTTGGCAATGCCTTCGCCCTTTTGTGAAAACAACACAATTTAATAATCGTGAATTCTTTTGTCATTTCAGTCCGTTTAGATGTTTTAGTGAAATCTTCCACTTTTGCCCACCAAACTTTTCATGATCTCTTCATTTTAACCCGTTCGATTAACTTAGCGAAACCCATCGCTTTTATACAAATTTTACCTTCCGATATTACTTTACGTGGGGAGTTACAACCAGTTTCCTCGCTTTACATTATTGACCCGTAGGTTCTTTCACTTAGCCTCATAGGCTATTTCTTTATATTTTTCTCTTTTTTAAGGTGAGACCCAACAGTTCGTTTCTTTCTATTTATGACCCAAGGGTCTTCTTGGTCCCGTAGACCTTATCACTACGTTTAATCCTGTAGGTTATGATGATCCCATAGATCATCTTTTATTCACGTCTATATTCAAATGTATATTTATACATATATAGCTTCAAGGCATCCCTTTTTATGTCTGGAATCATTTATTTCGCTTTTGAACTTTAGTTGACCTTGACCGTAGTCTAAGGTTTCATTTGTTTACTTTCGGACTAATCTTCCAACTTTATGACTCCTTACATCATTTACTCGTCAGTTTGCCTACTTACAGTTTCCCGGTTCGTACTTATACTTCTTTACAACCTATTACCCGAGTTCTTTTATCTTAATGTTTTTATCGTTCTTGTTTCGTTAGTAGGCGTTTTTCCCTTTCTACACTATCCCATAACCTTTTATATAGATTTGTTAATATCTCGCGCTTTTATTTATTCAGTTCGCGCTTACTTACGTTATTAAGCGTTATTCTTAATTTAACTCGTTTGAATTGTTCGTGTGAAATTTCATCACTTGTGAATGTCAGACTCCGTTCTTTATTCGACCCGTTCGACTTTAAAATTGTTGAACGTAGTTATCAAAATTTCTGTTTGCATATTCTCATCGTCTTTTAGTCATGACTCATATTCCGAGTCTTTTGACTTTCTATTTCGCGTTCCCGTCTCTTGGTTTATGCATTCACCCACAATCCTACCCGTTCATCGGGTATCTTTACCGAAGTCATCATCAAGTAACCATTCTTATATGGTTTTAGACATCATCTTAATTTATTTGATTGTCTTAGCGAAATCCATCGCTTTTATTTAGTCAGGTCCTTTATTCTTTTATTCTACCCCTTTGACTTGTCTGTGTGAATTTCATCACTTTTGACAGTCAAACTTTATCCCCTATGCCTTAGCATTCACATTAGTTGGTTTGTGTTTTCATTTACTTTAATCCTTGCCCCTTCTCTCGGGCTCGTTATTCTAACGTAATACACTTCCGTCATCCGACTTGCGTTTACGTTTACCATCAAACATTTTTACTTATTTGACTCATTTGGGTATCTTTTTAATTTGCCCCATTAACCTCGTCTTTACTACATCGGATGCAAGTATGTCCATCATAAAAAGTTCATGGTACCACGTGCTCACCACTTACTTGGCCAGAGTAAGCGATCAATACCTGGTATACATGATATTTTTATAATTTTCACATTACACCCCATGTAAGTAATGCCTCTATTTATTTCTCTTGGAAACAATATCCCGGATAGATTTTCTATTCGGGTTTTTCCAAGTTTTTAATCTACATATGCAACTTTCAATCTCTACGTATTTGTTGCATATTACTATTTGTGCAATTAAATTTAAAATGTGCACATGGTAATGCTTGCCCTCACGGGCTTCTCTTGCCATTAGCCTTGTTCGCGATCGCTACGCGATTTAAGTCCTTGATGAGCATACTCTTTGGACCGTTCCTCTATCAATCCACGATTTGTTAAACTCTCGCTATCTTCATATGCGAGTGTCCTTCAACTAAAACATTTACAACAGTTAGTAGTTTCGACATTAATGGATGCCCGTATTATAATACAAGGCTTTTCTACTATACGCATCGACGCGCGTAATTTCGTCAACTATATTTTTCATTTAATTGAGGTAACGTGTATTACACGATATCCCTATGGGTTGTTCACAATACTTTCATCATGTTAACCGTTAATATACATGTACTTACCGGATTTGCGATCAAGCCTCGAACCGAACACTTTATTCTTTTAACCTTGAGCTCTGATTACCAACTTGTAACACCCTTGCTTGATTTATACAATATTTCATATAAGTTTCGTAAAATTACATGTTTATATGATTACACATACGTATGAAAATACGAGTTTACTAAAACTTTTACAATTTAAAAAAAAATGTACAACATAATGTAATTGAGTTCGTCGTTTAAAAGTTACGACGTAACGCCGTGCGGAAGCTTTAATCTCGTGTGTTCGGTTCTTCTTCGAGCTTGATCTTCATCCAGGCATTCTTGGCTATCACCTATAATCAAAACCAACTTAAAAGTTAGCTTTGATAGTTAAATAACAAGTTTAAACAAGTTATATGGGTCAAACAAACAAAAATTAAACAATTATCGGAATCAGGAGGGGCTAGACGCTACACCTAGCCCCTTTTTTGACAGCAAGTTGCTTAATTGCTGCTGCATTTGCCCAGCTCCATTTTCGATCGAAATTCTAACTTCAAAGCTTCATAACTTTTGATCTAGATGTCCGTTTTACGCGATTCTTTTTCCTACGCGTCCGTAATTTAATTCTCCATCTTATGGAGTTAAAATCCAACATCCGAATTAACAAAATTTCAGACTTTTAAGTCTTCGGCTTATTACCCTTTTTACCAATTTTTGACCCGTTTGTGATTTTTATCAAACAAACATGTTTATTTGATCTTTAAACTCATGAAATTCATAATTTCAATATCTCCTATCATATTAATCTCGAATCACGGATTTCTTACATAATAAAAACCCGTTTACGCTCAAAGATAACCGAATATCTATATTTTGTCCTTGTCAAACTCTTATAGAACCTCAAGTTCTACATGATGAGTTGAATCATTATACAAACCTGGCTCGGATCAATATATTGACCCGTTTCGATACCTTGCCTTAGTGGTCGCTAAGTAATAGCAATGTAAACATCCATGCGCTATTTATTCATAAAATCATACAACTCGACAAACCATTAGTCAATATTATCAAAGGGTGATAATTTCACCTTTTGACCCTTTTGGTCCAAATGACCATGAATCTTTATGAGATGATATTTATTACCATCTTATCTATATGACTCCCTCCGGTTTACACCATATAGTCGTTTACTTATAAATCATTTGTTGATTCTTTTGACCCATTATAACTTACGCTAAAAAGTGTCTTTCACAAACTAACGGTTATTGTCAACAAGTGACCAAAATACCGTTTTACCCTTATTATTTGCATTGGTTTACCGTATAAGGTAATCATTCAAAACTCGTTATCTTTTAGTCATTTCATGACTAAATAACCGCATTAGCTCTTTTTAACCATTAAACATGATTTATAAACATTGTCTTTTGTTCCGAACCGCACATGTCGTGTCGGAACATCATAATTCAAACAAGACTTTATATTTTTCATGACCTATAAAACCATTAGGTATTACATAAAAAGGGTGTAAGCTTCACTTACCTCGCATTCTGAATAGGCTTTTCTTCTCGTGCTTGATTCGTTTGACCGCTTCTTTCCCAAGCCTCCACCTAGCTCGTTAGGCGTCAAACTATTGTCAATCATTTACAAGGCGGTTAAATTAGTCATAAAAAATCACGACTATTCCACCTCACCCATTTTCTATGCCGAAGCTACTATTCGACTTCATGATTAGTTAACTTAGTTTATCAAAGTTAACTATGTTCAATCGCATGGTTTACACAATTGAGTCTAAATCAACATGATATTTAGAACCCTTATCACTTCAGGTTAAGCATAATTGCCGTATCATTCAAATACACGTTTTCACTCTAAATTTCAGCACTTTAGTTTTCATTTAGGCATTTTAACAAACACCTAGTGTGCATAATTTTACATATTTACTAACTAGTTCATAACTAGTTATTTTCACCAAGATTAACATCAATTTGGCAATTTCACATCAATTTTAAAATCAACAAACCTAAAATTGCTTTATAGAATTCAAATTACACTAGTACAACAATCATAATCCTAGTGTTTTCATACTTCTACATCACCCACTTAACACCTTCAATGGTGATTATGGAATTCTCAAGCATTGAGCATAATTTCAACAATCTAATGACTAGGGTTTATCCCTAGACACTATTTCATTCTAATTTCATCCAAACAACATTCATGCAACACAAATTTTGAATCTCATATGTTCATCAAAATTTCAAGACGTAACTAGAAGATGAAATTTGACATACCTTGTGATCCCCACGACTAGGTGATCACGAATTTGTAATCATGGAGACGATTTGGGTTTAATTTGAGCTTCAATTTGAGAGATTTGTTGAATTTAGGGCTAAAGCTCCATGGGAGCTTTCTCCTGGCCATCCCCACACATGCACACACACACTTAAAGTGTGTGTTGTGTTGTTTTTTTTATTAAAACCATTTTCAAGATATCTTAGTTTGGTCCCTCATGTTTCGTTAGTTATTAAGTAGGCCACAATCTAACTATTTCTAACACTACTCCCACTTATTAACAAGGTTAAATATTCCTAGTTAACTTAGTGGGTTTGGGGAAATTATGACTCAGTTTATTTTAAGTCCCGTTAATTCAGACTTCTTATAAACTTTATTTCCTTAAAAGAATTTATTCACGTTTTATTAAATATTAGGTTTATTTATTTTAAATCCTAATATTTACCGGGTTACCTTTACCGCTAACGGTATTTTACCCGTGTATTAGTATTAACGGGGTTTGATTACCAAACCCGTTTTCGGGGTGTTACATGTAAGCGATAGGCGACCGGTCCTATTCGTTGGATTACTGGGAATGGTCCTACGTACCTTGGACTTTGCTTTCCTTTCTTTTCGAATCGGACTACCCCTTTCCAGGGAGAAACTTTCAAGGGTACCTTGTCTCCAATTTGAAATTCCAGCGGCTTGCGTCGATTGTCTGCATAACTTTTCTGACGATCTTGAGCCGTCTTCAGTCTCTCCTTGATTTGAGTTATCTTATCGGTGGTTTCTTGTACGATTTCAGGACCTGATAATTGGCTTTCTCCTATTTCTGCCCAGCAAACTCGAGTTCTACACTTTCGTCCATACAGTGCTTCGAACGGGGCAGCTTCGATGCTTGAATGATAACTATTGTTATAGGAGAATTCAATTAAAGGTAAATAGTTGTCCCAGTTTCCTCCAAAATCTATCACACATGCCCTGAACATGTCTTCCAGGGTTTGGATCGTCCTTTCACTTTGTCCGTCTGTTTGGGGATGATATGCAGTACTTAAATTCAGTCGGGTTTCCATTGCTTCCTGGAAACTGGTCCAGAAATGTGAAGTGAAACGACTATCCCTATCCGATACAATGGAGAGTAGGACTCCATGTAAGGATACTACCTCGTCTACGTATAACTTGGCTAATCTTTCCATGCTATTTCCTTCATGGGTAGAAAATGAGCTGATTTGGTTAATCGATCCACAATTACCCAAATTGCATCGTTACCTTTTCTGGTTTTGGGTAACTTAGTAACGAAATCCATGGTTATTAGTTCCCATTTCCAAACAAGCATTTCTAATTGTTGGAGTAACCCTGAAGGTTTCTGGTGTTCTGCTTTAACTTGCGAACAAGTTAGACACTTAGATACATATCTAGCTATGTCCTTTTTCATTCCTATCCACCAGAAATTATTTCTTAAATCTTGGTACATCTTATTATTACCAGGATGCATGGTATACCTAGATTTATGGGCCTCCTCTAAAATTTTATTTCGTAGGTCTTCTTGCTTAGGTACCCAAATCCTTTTCTTGTGGAATCTCCAAAGTCCATCAGTTCCTTGTTCTAATTCTTTTATCCTTCCTTTTATTCCTTCAGCATCATCCTTGATTGCTGTTTTTTGAATGTTTCTCAGTTGTTCCATTAAATCTAACTGTATATTTAATCTAAGAGCACGAACTCGCTTTTGCTTTTCATGATACTTACGACTTAGTGCATCTGCGACTACATTTGCTTTTCCTTCGTGATATTGAATATCACAGTCGTAGTCACTTAGAATTTCCATCCATCTCCTTTGCCTCATGTTCAATTCTTTTTGCCCAAATATGTACTTTAAGCTTTTATGGTCTGTATAAATGGTAAACTTACTTCCATACAGATAGTGTCTCCAAACCTTAAGGGCAAAAATTATCGATCCTAATTCTAAGTCATGTGTCGTATAGTTTTCCTCGTGCTTCTTCAATTGCCTTGAGGCGTACGCAATTACCTTCTTGCGTTGCATTAGCACACATCCTAATCCTAGCTTAGAAGCATCACAGTAAACTTCAAAATCTTCTGTCCCTTCTGGTAAGGCAAGAATTGGGGCGTTTGTTAACCTTTGCTTTAAAATATTAAAAGCCTCTTCTTGCATTGATCCCCATTCAAACTTCACTGCTTTACAGGTTAGCTTAGTTAATGGCACAGCTATTTTAGAAAAATCCTTAATGAATCGTCTATAGTATCCGGCTAACCCTAGAAAAATTCTAACTTCCATAGCTGATTGCGGAACCTTCCATTTGGTGATCGCTTCTATTTTAGAGGGATCTACGTGAATACCTTCGTGATTCACCATGTGTCCTAAAAATTGTACCTCCTGTAGCCAAAATTCACACTTCGAAAATTTGACGTAAAGCTTTTCTTGTCTTAACAGGGTTAAGAGTGCATGTAGATGTTCACAATGCTCGTTCTGACTTTTGGAATAAATAAGTATATCGTCGATGAAGACAATTACGAATTTATCCAAATACGGTTTACAGATCCTATTCATCATGTCCATAAATGCTGCAGGAGCATTTGTTAGTCCAAAAGGCATGACTGTAAACTCGTAGTGACCATACTTAGTTCTGAAAGCAGTTTTAGGTATGCCTTCTCCTTGTACCTTCAACTGATGGTATTCGAAGCGTAAATCTATTTTAGAAAAGTATCTAGCTCCCTGAAGTTGATCGAAAAGATCATCAATCCTAGGTAATGGGTATCGATTCTTAATTGTAACCTTATTCAATTCCCTGTAATCGATACACATTCGCATCGAACCATCTTTCTTTTTCACAAACAACACGGGTGCTCCCCAAGGGGATGAACTAGGTTGTATAAATCCTTTACTGAGCAATTCATCTAACTGCTTTTTCAATTCTAACATTTCAGTGGGTGCTAACCGATAAGGTGCCTTAGCTATTGGTGCAGTTCCAGGAATTAAATGAATTCTAAATTCTACTTCCCTATCTGGTGGCAATCCTGGTAGTTCTTCTGGGAATACATCTAAGTATTCTGATACTACAGGAATTTCCTGAAGTTCCTTGCCTTTGGTATTAATAACTACCGAAATCATATATACTATTCCTTGTTTTCTTGAATAACTGGCCACTTTCATTACTGAAATGAACTTCATTGGCTTACGTGGCTTATCTCCTGTAATCACCACTATTTCTCCTGTGGGTGTATGAATTTCTATAGAATTCTGATCACATAGGATTCGAGCATGGTTGGCTACTAACCAATCCATTCCTAACACAACATCGAATCCAGCTAAATTCATAGGTAACAGGTTTGCAAAAAATTTATGGCCTAAGAGTTCTATCTTTCCTTTTTGCAAAACCTTATCTATGTGAACAGAATTACCATCTGCGGTTTCTACCGTAAAAATCTGCCTAAGTTTAGTTAAAGGTAGATTAAGAGCTTGGCAGAACGAAGTATTTATAAAACTTTGGTTTGCACCAGAGTCAAATAATACTTTCGCATAAACGTCGTTTACCAGAAACGTACCAGCTATTACGTCCGGAATCAGTTCTGCTTCTTGCGTAGTCAGCTGAAAGGCTCTTGCGTTCTTCTTATTAGTTCCTTCAGCTGGTTTGGCCTTGTTGTCAGCTGGTTTGACTAGTTTAGGGCAGTCTGATCTAAAATGTCCAGCTTCTCCACAATTGAAGCAAATTGTTGATTTCTTTCTTCTGCAATCTTCTTCTTGGTGCCCCGAAATTTTACAGAAGTTACAGTATCCCTTACATTTTCCAAAGTGCTTTCTTTTACAGGTACTGCAAAATGGAACAGTGGAGGATTGCCCAGTTCCTCTTTTCTTGAAGTTGCTACTAGCATTACCCCCTCGGACTCCTTGGGTAATCTTCTGAGCCAATTCCTTCTTTCTGTTTTCTTCTCGCGTACGCACCAGTCCGTCAGTCAAGGTGTTGGCTAATTCCACTGCATCGTCAATTGTGCGGGGTCTCGCAGCTTTGACGATATCCCGAATCTCGCTAATTAAACCCCAAATATAGCGAGAAATAAGTACCGGTTCTGGCGAGGCCAGAGTTGGCACAATTCTAGCATATTCGAAAAATTTCGAAGTATACCCTCGACAGTCAACATCCACCATTCGGTGGCTCAGGAATTTATTGGCCATTTGTTCCTTTTCATATTCGGGGCATAATTTCTTTTCCATCAATTGCTTAAATTCTTCCCAGCTCATGGCATAAGCCATGTCACTTCCTTTGTCTTGCAACACCGTATTCCACTATTCTAATGCCTCTTCCTTGAAAAGGTGAGAAGCATACATAACTTTATCTTCCTCGGTGCATTTACTTATTTTAATTACTGCTTCAGTTTTCTCTAACCAACGCAGTGCAGCAGTCGCCCCTTCATTGCCTGCAAATTCGACTGGTTTACAGGCAAGAAATTCTTTGTGAGTGCAACCATGTGTTGCAACTTTCATTTTCTTAAGTATTGGAGCCTGAATTATGCTGTCGTTATTATTGCCTCCTCTGTTAACACTGTTACTGAAATTATTCGTCGCGCGTGCGTTTACTAGGGTTGGTTTGGGAAGGTTCAACAGGACTTTTAACAGTAGCGACGATTGCCGGGATAGCATTTGCTATTCCCTGGGCAACGATATTTTCTATATCTTGCCTATTAAGAAAGTGATCCCCATTGTTTTGCTCGGATTGGTTAACTTCGTTAACTGGTTCATTAACAGCGTGTTCCATCTGTTAATTAACAATATATATAAGTTATTGGCACAAAATAAATAACACCCAAACATAATAAAGCAATCACACATAAACACGTATAGCCAAAATTGTCGACTTTGCGACGTTCATATTTTATATATTAGTATGCATCCATACACACCAGTTATATTACAAAAGTTTTATTTTAAGTTATTTTACATGATTATATTTTTATTAATATTTATTATTATTTTGTTATTATTAAACACATAACCACACAACCACATACGATCCCCGTCAGCTGGCACTTCAGAAACGACGTTCCCTCTTGTCGTATTACCATGATATCCTCTCCCCCACTTCCCGGATTCTATTTCCTGTGTCCACCAGCTCCTCGCCATAGTGGCGGAGTTCAGCCAAGTTCTCGGTACTCATCGGTGGGTTTGATGCAGGCTCAGGGTCGAACTGGGGGAAATAGGTGTTAGGGTTATTCAAGAGATTCTGAAATTGCCAGTCAGTTGTCCACCATTCTTCCAGCTCTCCTTGTAGGGGTCGGGGGTTGACAATAGGATCTGGGATAGCAGGTTCCAAATTAACTGGAAGTTGTGATTCAGCTGGATAATTGAAGAGGTTTTCATCGGCAGGTCCGATGAGGTCGCTATTTGCCAGTTTGCGATCCAGCTCCTCCCACGGTGGCATTTCCTGGGCTTGCCCTGAACTTTCCCCGATCTCCTTTCCTTTGCCTTTATCCTTTGGATCCTCAGTCTTTTTAATCTTCTGTGCGGCTGGCTTCTTCCTACGCCCACGTTTCCAGTCCAAGATTCTCCTCCTCTTTTTCGGCTTTGGTTTCTCCTGTGCTTGGGCCTGGAATGTCATGGGTTCTTCAGTGTCAGCCTGAAAACCGGAAAAGCCCCTGGAAACTTCCATGTCAGCAGAATGGATGGTGAGATTTTGAAGAGCTTCAGACAACTCACTCATGCTATTAGAATATAAGGAAACACAAAATCCTAGTTAGAATGTTATTTATTGCAAATTTTCACAGAATCACAGAACGGAAATAAAATAAATTAAGTATTTCTAAATACTTAATTGGCTTAAATCAGTGGCTCTGATACCACATTTTTCTGTCACGGCCCCCGTCCCGGTGTTACCCGGTCCAGGAGCCGCGGGACAGAAACCCGTGGTATTTATTATTTGATTTGACAGCGGAAGTTTAACTGGATCTTTTAAAACTTGAAAATGTCCAACTATTTTATTTTCACAATTTGGGACAAACCCCATAATTTACAGTAAAGGGAATTTCACAAGGAAATCCCTTGTTTTATAAAACACGTTTATTTATTTTACTGAGCCACCACTTCAAGCTTGTTAGTGCTCCGTAGCACTTTTTCCTTGATTCACAGTAAGTCACCTGAAACATGTTTAAAAATATTTTATCAGCGGGGAAATACTGGCGAGTCACTCAGGTTATATAAAACGACACATTAGTTATAAATTACAGCATAAGAGCGATTACAATGGCTACTATCTTATTTTTATCTGGCGCCGTGTCACACCCTGGTGAAGATGGTCATACCACTATTGGGTCCTTTCACCCAAGTAGTGATGATTATCACTGTTAGGTTGGTGAACCTAACCGTGAGAAATTAGTAATGTGCACAATATCCCACTTGCCAGTGATTCAAGATAACCATGACTTAATCCCTGTAATTATAACTTTTGAAAATAATTTGAGTAGTGTAAAACGTTGTTGATAAAAAGAGAATGACTCACAAACGGTGAGAAAAGAGAATGGACTCACATTGCAAGTTTAATTGGGCAGAGTTTAGCCTACTAATTTAGCCTTGTAACCTAGTTTAAATAACAATGCGCACGAAACTAGGTTAGTAACTTAATACAACATTTACGATAAGCTCACGAAATCAAAACCCTCACGACGAATGACAAAGTATAGCCCAAATACGGGCAGCACTTAAACATCCATCGGATCGGTTTCAATCGATCGGACATTGTATCGTAGCAGTGATCGAGTTAATACCCTGTATTCGTAGCAGCGCCTTGACACCTTAATACTCGTTTTAAGCAGAATTTGGATGTTTTAAAACTAAAATTTCGAACACAGAAGCAAGTCCCATGCACAGGCAATTTATAGCAAACTTTTAGGTTTTACGCGGCCCGCGTAAACCTTAACATTACTTTTACGCGGCCCGCGAGGGCCCCTAGTCTACGTGTAGGGCTAGCGTGTCACGTGTAGGTTCGCCACGTGGCCTGGAACGCATCTCCGTTCACCAGGTGTCCTGTCGCGGCCCGCGTAGCCTTACCTTATGGCTTACGCGGCCCGCGTGAAATCCGAATTTCTTGATTTCTTGGTTTTTCATGAACATTAGGGTTTCAGGGGTCCGGGTTTTTACTTACGGGTTGTTTATGGACATTTTTGCAGGTCCTTACAGCACCTCCTCTCTCTACATCCGAATATACAGTCCGATTCGTACAAGTAAAATAAGTGCTTTAGTGCGTTACAAGCGGCGATGGGTTGTATTTTCATATCTGTTTGGCGTTGAGGTGGTCGGCAGTAGGTGGAGGTGCTAGATTGCTGCTAGAGAGAGGGAGGAGAGAGAGAGGTGGTGGTAGGTTAGGGTTCAGTTGTGATGGGGTGATGGTGGTGGTGCCATGGTAGGTGGTTCTTGAGAGTGGTGGTGGCAAATGGTGCTTGTGGGTTGTGATAAAACATAAAAGTCAGATGTATAGATAGAGAGAGAGAGAGAGAGAAAAAAAAAACGTTGAAGGAGAGAGAGAGAGTGATTGGTGATGTGGGAATGAGAGAAATCAGAAATGGGTGTGATTAATATATATTAATTTTTATCAATAAAGGTAAATAAACATTTATACCCTCATGTACAATGCACATGACCTATTTAACAAGAAATTTTAACTTTGTTAGTGCTAAAGGACGAAAGATGTACTGAGTTTTTCAGACAAAGGATCATGACTGTAATTATTGAAGTTAAAGGTCATCCGTTGCAATCCGGTACAAACATAAAGGACGAAAAATGTAATTTACCCTTTACATAATGTTTGTAGTCATATGTCCCAACTCTAATATTTTTTATTATTAGGCATTCAAGTCTCGTGAAGAGATGATTAAATGGGTTCAAAACACCGCACGTGTTGTTGGCCATGTTATCGTAATTAAAAGATCACAAAAAAGCCAAGTGGCTATTGTAAAGTCATACTAATGTGTGAACGTGGTGGAGCGTATAGGCTTGTTAAAGGTACAAGTAAACCAACTGGCACTAAAAAATTGATTGTCCGTTTGAATTGATCGGGGCATATACAAAAGAGAACGATTCTTGGAAGTTAAATGTGATACACGATGAACATAATCATCTACCTGCACAACATATGGAGGGGCATGCATTTATAGAGCGATTGTCATGTAACGAGTTTCAATTAGTGGCAAATTTGACGAAGAAGCATGTGGTGCCACGAGATATTCCCGGTATCATAAAGGAGCAAAATGAAGATAATGTCTCTACGCTTAAAATTGTATACAATGCACGCAATAAAATTTGAAAGACAACCCATAAAGGAAAAAGTCCAATGCAGGTTGTTATGTCTCGTTTACATGAAAAATCTTATACTTATTATACTTCTACCAATAGTATTTCAAATGAGTTGGAAATATTATTCTTCACTCATCCGACATCGTAAGACTTATTGTGTGCATTCCCAGATGTGATGCTTATGGATGCCACGTATAAGACAAACGAGTATAATATACCTTTTCTTGAAATTGTTGGTGTAACTTCTACCAGCAAGACATTTTCTATAGCTTTTGTGTTTATGCATAAAGAAACAAAGGATGTCTACTTGTGGGTATTAAACTGCTTAAAGTCAATTCTAGATAACTGCATGCAACCACGCCTTATAGTTACAGACAGAGATTTCGCACTCATGAATGCATGCCAACAAATTTTCCGAATGCAACCCGATTACTTTGCATATTTCACATTTCTCAAATCATATTTAGGAATTGCAAGTCACATTTCAAGTCGCAACGTAAGTGGGAGTCTTTTACTAGAATGTGAAGTTCACTAATTGAGTCTCAAACTTTGACATCATACAAGGAAAAATACAAAGAACTTCAATCAATGTTGACCAAACATCCAGGTATTAATTATTATTTTTATTATTATTGTTGTTGTTGTCGGTGGTGTTTTATTTATTAGTGTCCTCGTCATCATCTCACAGGTGTCTTACATTACTTGGAAAATACTTACTTGGACAATCACAAAGAACTATTTGTCTCGGTTTGGACTGATGAATGCTTACCTTTTAGAAATCAGACAACCAATAGAATTGAGAGCCAACATGCAAAGCTAAAAGTATACTTGAATTCACCAAATTCTAGCTTAGATATGTTTGTTGGTTGCATTGATGACATTGTGAATTCACAATATACATCAATTAAAGCAAGTTTCCAAAAGAGTAAGAATACACTAAAGCATAAACATAATTTACCAGTCTTGAAACTACTACGTGGTTCTGTTTCTCATAACGCATTGGATTTAATAGTGGAAGAGAGCAAGTTAAACTCTTCTAATTGTGGTTGTGAAGTTCGTAAGAGTTGTGGATTACCATGTGCTTGCGTAGTTTCAACACATGTGAAAGAAGGTTAGTCAATACCACCACAATAACTCAATTTATTTTTAAATATATATTCACGATTCCAATAGACAAAAAAAAATTAATAAGTTGATTTTTTTGTACGCAGAGCGGTGTATTCCATTGGAGTCGATCGACATATTTTGGAGGAAACTTGATACATCGCCGTTAAAACATGAGGAAAATGGTGACATTACTTGTGATGCTGAATTAATAATGTTTAAAGAACTCTTTGCCAAGCAGTCCAAGCCGGGGAAGAAAGCGTTGCTAGAAAAGCTAAAAGAAATAACTGATTCAAGTAAAACATCATTTGAAGAACCAACTGTTCGAAAAAATACTCGTGGACGACCAAGCTTAAAGAAACAACAACAAAAAACTCGAGCCAATCCTCAACATTCCTACAAACGTAGTCGTTCAACCACGTCAAATGTTGTTGAATACAATTATATGGACTTGAAAATAAAAAATAAAAAAAATCTTGAAATAGGAATTTGTCACGCATTCTTCTATCTTCATTGTACTATTTGATTGGTAATTCTATAAAGTTATTTGAATATTAGTTGAATATCTAAAATAATATATAAAGGGGTTGAACGAAGAACATAAGAATTCGTTTTCAAAAAATAGAAAATACAAGGGTGGAATTTAAAAAATTATAAAAATGATATTTTAGAAAAAATGTATAAACAGTAAAAATGAAGATCCTCTCCCCTAGCCCAGTTAGTTCCCATGTGGTTGGTTGGGCCGGTTTCCTCCTTGTGAGGTTGCCGGTTCGACTCCCGGTTGCGGCTATTTGGGGGGGGGGGGGGGGGGGGGACGTCCCAATGATAGATCGTATCCTACCGAGGCATGGTGCGGTCCTGAGGGCACACCCGGTTTACCCAGCTGTTACCCCAGCGAGTCTCTCCTGTGAGGGCGGTATGGTTTCCGAGAGGAGATCAGCTTGCGCGGAAGCCGGGGCCTGATAGAACATCGCGTCTTCAAATACGAGGCTGATGGGCGATGACAACTAAGTCATGTAAATAGAAAGTCAATTCCCAAAAAAAAAACAGTAAAAATAAAGATGTATTTAGCCACATCCTTATAACTCTTGTTGGGTAAGAATTGGAAAAATCAAATCATAAGACGAATTTTTTTATTACGGTAACTCCAAGGACAAAAACTAAAATTGTCTAGAAGATGAATGCACTAGAAAAGAAAAGTAGAAAGCAACTAAAATTGTTTGATCAAGTAGACCCATATTACACGCCCGATCCAAATTGACCG
Organism: Helianthus tuberosus; assembly: GCA_030545235.1. NCBI lineage: Eukaryota > Viridiplantae > Streptophyta > Magnoliopsida > Asterales > Asteraceae > Helianthus > Helianthus tuberosus. Next base: position 53,710,121 of record CM060404.1, read on the forward strand.
ACACTCTCAATTTCTGCGTGAGAAATACAAGATGGGCTGCTTCGGTTGCTTCGATGGAGGGTTAGCCAAACAGGAGAGATTGGAGGAAGAACGCAGGGCTTCTCAAGAAGCTCGAGCTAAAGCCGCTGAAGCCGCCGAAAAAAGGCAATTCATTCCTCTTTCTCTTTCAATCAGTTGTTGTTTCAAAAGTATATGTTAGTTTGATTGGCTGTTTTCATCTGATAGCATTCAATTTCATTAATTACTTATTGTTTTGAGCCCTAGGTATATTTTTACATTAGTTTGATTCATGGTTGATGTTAGTGGTGCTTGAAAAAATAGTTAGTTTGATCAGCAAACACTGTCTTACCCTGCACACGGTGCATATTAGCTATTAAGGCCGGTTATCTTGATCTTCGGATTGTTTTCGGTATGATCATGATACAAGTGATTGATTTTTGGAAATATTGAGTTTCAGATATGGTGATGTTGTTGCTTTTCAATTTGGAAAAAAAAACTGGATCCAATTTCCAAAGCTATTTTGACATATGGATAATCAAGATGATAACTGAAGCCTTGCATTCTTATTTTAAATTTATGGAAATATCAGAGCATATATTGATTATAGTTGCAATATTTTTGATGGCTGAATTGGCAGGCAAGAACAATTTGCACAATCAGCTGCAGGTAGAGCTGCGCGAGCTCAGATGCAAGCAGCTGCAAAACAGGCTTCACATACTAATAAAGGCGAACCAACTCTTAAGGTATACCTGATCTTCACTATTTTTCAATTCTTTTTTTCCTTATGGTGTTCTATACATGCATTTTTTATCATTATTTAACTCGTTTTTTTTGTCTCTATGGTTTTCTTTTCATTTTTGAAATATAACGGGAATTATTTTGTGCGTGCAGTGGCAGATGGGATGACGTCTTTTTTATGTAAGAACAACATCCACCCTTAAACATCATTGTCAAATCATTAGGAATCATTTATAACTTCACATTTGAAGTTTACAAGTTATCTGTTTGATTTAACAAGTTAGTAACTTTAACTGTTATATGAAGGTTCTTTTTCAAATGTTTAATAAAACTTAAATGGCATTTATACCTCCTTATTGTTGACAGCTAGACTCATCACTTACCCACATGGATGAATGCAGTGTTTGTAAGATCATCATGGTCATCAAGAACTGGAAGTTGTCCCTGAAATAATTATTTGCAGAAATGGCAATAAATACTGTACAAAAGTTTGTTTCTAGCTCCTGCTTTGGATTTCCATCTATTTAATTGTGTACAAAGTGTAATAAACTTGAAGGGGCAATTGTTTTTCTTTTTGTACTCCAATTCCCACCAGAAGTTTGAGGAAATGAGTAGTTAAATGACAGCTTTAGCCTCTTAGCTTAATTACCTTCTAAAAATACATGTATTTCCCCCCTGCATTCTTGGCTCTGTTTAACCAAATAATATTTACCATATATAGATGTTGGATTGATCTATTGGAATCAGTTCTAACCCATCACAATGCTTGTTGGACTAATTAGCTTTAAAACTCTTCATAAATTATACTTTTTAGTTAATTACTGGGTTAAATTGCTTAAATGAGGAATACAAAAGAGGGTGAAAATCTTGAAGTTGACAATCGTGTCAAGTTAATGGGTTGGCAGGGTGTAGCGACGAGCTTAAACACCGTTCATATATTTGATTGTGAGAAAGACATTGACTCTTTAACACACTTAAATTTGTGTAATGTGAATACAGCAGGTGTAACCCATTTATCTAAACAAGGCAAATAAATTGAGAGATTGTGGTTGAGTTGTAATCAAGTTGTAAGCGGTTTGGCAGGTTGCAATGGGTTATAACAAGTGGGTTAACAAATCATAAATAGATTGGCAGGTTGACCTTATCACCTTATAAAAACTATTTTTTTTTTCCTCTTCCAGTTTTAAATGTTGACGTGTCAACTTGTTTGATTAAATGGGTTAAGTTGGTCGACCCGAACACCTGTTTGTTGAACAAACAACCAAAAACCTGGTTATTTTTTTGTTTTTGTTTTTTTGAGTTAAATGTCATTTTAGTCCCTGTGGTTTGGGCCATTTTGCCAGTTTAGTCCAAATGTTTCATTTTTCACCTGTGGATCGAAAAAGGTTTCACCGTTGTCATTTTAGTCAACTGGGTTAACTTCATCCATTATATTTGTTAACGAGAAGCCGAGAAAGGCAATTCGGTCATTTTATATGGTTGAATTGCCCTTCTAGTTCACAGAATTACATATAAAATGACCGAAGTACCCTTCTCGTTAACAAAAAAATGGATGAAGTTAACCCGGTGGACTTAAATGGCAACGGTGAAACCTTTTTGGACCCATAGGCGAAAAATAAAACATTTGGGCTAAACTGGCAAAATGGTCCAAACCACAGGGACTAAAATGGCATTTAACTCTTTTTTTTGTTTTTGAGTCCTTTCCCTTGGGTTAAATCACTTGGATGATTCATCAAACAGGCATCAAAAACTGACTCGACATTGGTTATCTTTCGCTGAATTCTAATGACACTTGTCAACTCATAAGCCATAAACGAATGTACATATTTTCGAGTATTCACAAAATTCAACTAGCAAGATATCGCTACACAAAGCTCTGAACCGGGGCCGATGATTCAAGCTCATGCGCAGCTTGGAAAAAATCTGCAGCTTGCTGCACTAAACCTTCCTTTTTGCAGATCAAAGCCAGGTTAAACCATGCATCATGGTTGGTAGGCTCTAACCGCAACGAGTTCATTAAGAAGCTTCTTGCAATTGGAAGCGTTTCGCTGCCACCCATTTTCATTAATGTTTCTGCTGTTGAAATAATACTCGGGACATAATCCGGTTCTATAGACAACGCAACTGAAAAGGCGATAAGTGCTTCATTGTGTAAAGATTGAGCTTCAAATAACAAACCTGCAACAAGACAACACAACTTATCAAAACCTTATTTAAAAAAAGTAGTGAAAATAAGAATTTATGTAAGAGTAAAATGTCATTTTCGTCCGAGGTTTGACCTGTTTTGCGACTTTCGTCAATTTTTCCGCATCTGGATCCAAAAGGTTTGAAATCTTGCCATTTTCATCCGACTCGTTAACTTCATTCATTTTTCTCCGTTAAGTCAATGGTATTTCCGTCTTTTTATGTTACCTTAAAGGGCAATTCGGTCTTTTTCACTTTATGTACAAGCATTTAGCATAATGTACAAGTATTCAAAAATCAAAAGACCGGATTGCCCTTTTAAGTTAACAAAAAAGACGAAAATACCCCTGACTTAACGGAGAAAAATGGATGGAGTTAACGAGCTAGATGAAAATGGCATGATTTCAAACCTTTTGGGTCCAGATGCGCAAATACAAACCTTTGGACAAAAGTCGCAATACTACCTCAGGGACGAAAATGATATTTTACTCGTTATATAAATATCGATGAGATTATGCACAAACCAGTAGAATGCCAAGCTCCAGGGTGATAGAATTCCTTTGATCTGGCTTTATTAACACAGATTTCTGCATCAGATGTAGATTCAAGCTTGGTGTATATATTGGCCAGATTTAACCAAGCTTCAATTTCCAGTTTTTGCTCCATTGCCTATCAAAATCATATAAACGGAAATTATAATTAATACTTTATATAAATGTATACAGAAGAAGAAATAAATGCAGCTATACCTCATAACCCATGTTCTTGCTTCGAAGTTCACCACGTGCTTGAATAAGAGCTAGTAAAATCTTGTATGTTTCAATCGCTTGTTTGGGCTGTTGTTGAGCAATTTGAAGCACTGCTTTTAGCCTAAGAAGTTCCAGTTGGTCAACTCTTCCTGTTTCATCCAATGCAATGTCAACTATCGTTTCGGCATCTTTGAATCTTTGCTCAGCGGATACGATCAAGGCTAGTAACGTAAAACCCTTTGATGAGCTCCCCGCAACCATATCAGAATATAACATCATCTTACTAAATGCCACATCCAAATTTCGTTGTATGGCGTTTTCTAGTCCAAGATAAAATACAACCTCAGGATCATCGTTAACACCGACCGAAGCAGCTGCATTGAGAGAGTTGATAGATTCTTCATGGTAAAACACTCTACAGGAATCTGATAAAGAAACCCTAGCTGCATTTCCGTAATTAATTCCGAGAAACTTATGGGCGGTGCTTTTGAAATGCTCGTTTTTTGGATCACTTGATTCGATAACTTTTCGAGCAAAATTTATTCCTTCGTGTGCATGATTAGGATCTTGCGAACACAATTTAGCTCCCAAAAGAAGCGAAGCGATATGCGGTTCGTGTTCTGATTCAGAAGAACCTGAAATTTTCTTTAAAATGTTCAACGCAGATTCGGTTTGACCAGCAGCACTGTAACAAAGAGCGAGAAAAAACCATCTTTCGATTCGTTTATACGCTCTAGGAAGAAGTTGCTCCACATGAACAGCCAAACACTCGAATTGATCACACGTTGACAACGCAAAACTCAAATGGCTTATAATTTCGGGATCCCATCTGATTTCTCCACATGATAACTTTTTCATGAGTATGAACAGCAACAGAAGTGCTTCTTCGGTGTTGGTTGTGGGATAACACGCATCCCATGTTTTGGCTTGAGGAACGGTTGTTTCAAAGCCTCCATAAAGTAATATAGCAGCCAAGTCCTTTTGTAAGGCAGATAACCTTTGCGGGTCTAGATTCCATGGTTTAACTAGAGCCCTTCTATATGCTGCAATAGCTTCTTTTAAATCCCCAGTCTCTATCCACAACACCGGAAGCAATTCTAACGCTTTGTGAAACATTTCCTGCAATTTGCAGTCTTCGGTCATCGAATCGGGCATTCCGTTAGGTAAGGCGGATTCAACTATATCCAAAATCATCTTGCACTCCTTTGCAGCTTCTGATAGAACAACACAAGTATTATGATATAAAATATGCTACATTGCGTTAAAAGATAGCAAATGATGAGTATCAGTGTATCATACCTTTAAACTTGCTCATCTCCTGAAGTGATTTTGCTTTAAGTAAGATTGCTTCCAGAAGCAAGCTCACCGAATGCAGGGACATCAAACCTACCATAGTAATTTCCCTTTTAGATTTTACATTATGTTGTAGGGTTCTGTCACTAATAGCTTTAATCATCCTGGGCGACAAACTTTTGATGTCGATTCCGTAAAAAACTTGAAGAGCAGCATCGAAATTGCCCTTCTGGTACTCCAGTCTACCCAACAAAGCTCTGGCTTCCTTCAGTTGCATATAACATGCCATACACATATACACTTTTTATTCAATGCCACAAAAATATAAAAAAACAAGCAAACAAATATTATATCAAGAACTCCAAACATGAAATAAAACAGTTAATTTTCACCTCATAGTTCAAAGAAAGGGCTTCTTTTAGAGTGGATTCAGCTTCATCAACTTGAGCATCTTCAAACTTTGAGTCCCAATCGCCAGTTCCGGTTCGAGAAGAAAGCCCACTAGCTGAGAAATCCCGTGTAGCCAATGACTCCGGTGACCGAGAAATCGGCTCTTCTACCTTAAATTGCTCTCCGGAACAAGCACACAACATATTTCTTCTTTCTTTGTTTGATCAAAAGTCTGTAATTATCTAGTTTGTACTTGTTAATGTGCCAATTCTCTCATTAATTCCACCTGAACAGCAAATAAACACAAAGCACTCTCAGCATAAACCAACTTCCATCTCATAGTTCATCTTGGCATTTCATCAAACACATTCAAGACCAAAAATAAAAACACACCAAATCTGTGTGCTATAAGCTCCACTTAAAAAAGCAATTAAATTAAAACACAAAAACAAAGTTCATCTTCATGTAGGCATTAGAACAAACACCTTAAGGACATAACTTAAAACGTACCGTATAAGCTTCAAAAGGAAAAACTAACATTACAGCAAACAAATAATCCAACATATTTAAAAAACAAACCGTTGTGATTTCAATTTTATGCAATAAAACAGCAATGTAGATCTGATAACTGGGAAATTAACCACCGGAAAGTTGGAAAAACGGTTAAAAACATACGAAATCTCGCAGAAACAGAAGGAATATGATGATGAAGAGAGTTGAAGATAGAGAAAACTAGCAGACAAAAGTTAATAAAAAACAAAACAAATCAGAAAATGACAATACGAGTGAAAGAAACAAGAGAGAGAGAGCAGGCTAGAGCTTTGAACTTACCACCACCCACCAAGACCAGCAGCATTTGAAACGTGAGTTTGTAGTTTTGGAATGTTGTTGTTAAGCATGGTTAAAAGGAAGTTGAAGAAGAAGAAGAAGAAGAAGAAGAAGAAGAAGGAGGAGGTTGGTATTAAGTGTTTTAGAAATTGAGAGCAAATGCTAGTATTGTTGAATGAAGAAGATGAAATGGAAGTGAATGAGATCTAAAGAGTGATGATTGATAGTAACATGTGGTTGGTGTGGAAGGATTGTATTTCTGTTTAGAGATGCAAGTTCAACACTCGTTTGGTGCAGAGTAAGGTGTTGGTGGGCAATGATTGGAGACTTAGGAAAACCTGGGTTTAATCCTTGAGCCAAACGGGTTTTACTAGTAATTTCACCGTCGTGCCTACAGACGGGTGGGTTACTGGGTTTTCCCCGGAATAGGTGGTGGACTTGGGTTACTCTCGGAGTACTCCGTTTGGTCCAGTAGATACCCCGAATGTGCTCGAGATTGATTCCGTTGACCATTAAAAAAAAGTAACATGTGGTTGGTTGGTAAGGGGGAGGAAGTGGGCAGGGCAGGGCCTCCCTCAATGGTCGATTTTAGGCAGTCAGGTTCTTGCTTCAAAAACAAATTGGATTCCTTTATTTCCAACTTTACCAAAAAGAACTCATAAGTTTAAAAACTGGTCTAAAAATGAAATTTGTATTGTCTCTTCTTCAACAATGGCTTATTTACATTATTAATAGTAATTTCAGAAAAAATAAATTATTATTATTTTTTTTATAAAATGCAGGTTTGTGTCCTAGGGGAATAATTATCTATCGTTGTTTGTCACGAATCAATTTCGTCAGCGTATTATTATTATTTTTTTCTTGCTAAAATATGTGTCATGTGGTTTATATTTGTTTGATAGATGATTTAAGAAGAAACATGTTTCACTGTTTTCATAAAGTTTCCAGCATTTTATTGTTTAGACAGAAAGTAATGTCTAATCATGGCGATTCTTGGTATCTTCACAGTTTAACTTCTTACCCCCAAAGGGCCTTGTGTGTTTTTTCATGCACATGGACATGGATGTGGCATATTTGTCCAGAAAAAACAATATATCTTTTTATTGAAGATGAGATTGTCCCATTTGATAACCCGTATTCATCATCTAATATTGTGACACATGGGTCAAGATTCATACTCATCAACTTGCCCACTCACGTCTGCCCTCACTTGAGCTTGTTGTGGTTAACCTTGCTCGTCCAAGCTACCACACCCCCAAAATAGCCGCTCGCCCAAACGACCATGCTCACCCTTCAGCTCTCGCGCCCCCGCCCGTGGCACCCCGTTGTGGTGCTCGCGAGCTACATAACCACGACGTGGCTCACGCCACCCTGCTCGCGGTCAACAACATGCAGTCTGATAAAATTAACGATCATTCTGTTGGCCATCAGATTGTGATGCAGCGGGATTATCATAGAGATTCGTATTCATGATACCAAAACAGATTGATAATGAATCGATAATGAGACAATGGTGTAAGATTAATGTGGACAATTGTAACAACCCTCATTAAAAGCCCTATTTATTTTATTATTTTATCCAAGAGGAAACCCTAATTAAGACACTCAAGTGATTCTGTACAAACCCTAAAAATTTCAGAACAATCAGAATCAGGATCAGGGCCCCTAAAACTCAGGGGGGGGGGGTATTTTCTACTCAACGTTTATCCAAATAAAACGCTGTCTAAATATAATTTCGAGAATCTGTCAACTCAGCAGACCTAGTCCCACACGTGGCAACAATATAGTAAAAATGTGACCCTTACGGACCGTAAGGGTTTATGCTTACGGTCCGTAAGCTAAGTCAAAATCGGGTATAAATAGAGGGCAGTGGCACTTGATTTCTGGAAATTGAGCGACGAACCAATTCGTAATACGCTCCGAGATATCTTCTGTTTATCACAATTAACACACACGAAACACTAATTAGTATAGCGGGGTGCTGTCGCAAACAGGGTATTAACTCGATCGCTATTACGATTCATTGTCCGATCGATCTAAACTATCCAATGGATGTTTAAGCGCTATCCTTTGTCATTAGTTGTGATTCCGACAGGATGTTGAGTACCTCCCGAATTGGGGGGGAAAACTTTGTCCTTCGTTGTGAATCCGATAGATGTTTAAGTGATTGCACTTTGTCATTCGTTGTGAGGGTTTTAATCTCGTGAGTTATCGTAAATACTGTATTAAGTTACCTACCTAGTTCGTGTACACGAGGTTACAAGGCTAAAATCAATAGGCTAAGCTCTGCCTGTATAAATCTGCACTATATCAAGGCTTATCTGTAAACTAAACTGTGGCCATATGAATCTGCATGATTATAATGTGAGTCATTCTCTTTTTATCAAATCTATTTACAAAAGCATGTTTATTTCAAAAGATTATAATTACAGTGATTAAGTTTATGTAGTCACCAAATTACAGCCGGTATGTGGGGTATTGTGCACATTACTGTTTTTATCACTTTAGGTGGGCGTACCTAATTGATGATACTCGTTACTATTGGGTGAACGGACTCAATAGTAATATGACCACAGTCACCGAAACGAGTCGGTGACAAATACTGTGGGTAGTTGGTTGAAATAAACATTGTAATCTCTCTTAATACTGTGAATTATAATAAATGAGTCGTTTTATAAAAGAATGATTCACTCAGTATTTCCCGCTGACAAAACCTTTTTAAAACGCGTTTCAGGTAATTACAGTAGATTGGAGTAAGAGATGGATACTGCACTGAAAGGCATCAAGAAGTGGCTTATTTTATTAATTAAATCAAATTAAGAAATATTGTTTTATGTAATTAAATTTATTTTTAATTAAAGCCACCTTTGTAAAACATGGATTATTCCATTTATTTAATAAATAAAATCCGGTGTTTCTAAAACTCTGATATTTTCCTAACTCACGTTCCTGATGAAAATTCCGCTGCAACGTTTTCAAATTAATCACCGGTACCACTGGGCTGTTCGCGACTTCCGATTCCGTCCAGGGTGGGTCGGGGGTCGTGACAGAAGGTGCTATCAGAGCCACTGCTTTAAGCCTTTAGGTGTTGTAACAATAATACCTAAATTCATATAAAAGAGTTAGGAGATTGTTGTTAACTGGTAGCACACATGATAGCATTTAGACTTGAATTTAAGAAATGATGCCTTAGTATCAGCTTCGAGATAAGCTAAGTACTTGTAAATAAAGTATGATGGATTTTGATATACCATAAGAATGGTAATTAGAATATTGCAAGATATGATAAATAAGCAAGAATTAATAGTAATTATTGCTTATTGATATTACTTGATCTAGAATAAGATATGTACGGGAATACAAATTTCCCTAATTCTGGATAAAAGCCTAATAAAGGAGGCACTTTTAAAAGATACTATTTATGGGAAATAGAAAATTTTCTCCGGCAAAACTGGGTATGGTGTAGCAGACTCTCCAGTTTGTCCGGATATACTGAGGTTACCTCTCCGGCGCGAACCGGGTAAGACGAGGTATATAATATGACAAACAAGTGACAAGATGTCCCTAAATAGTATCATGATCTGATATCTGACTGGTATTTGGAAATATGAATCTGTTAAATACATTGACCTGATAGATGGAATGTTTATTTCCGCATGTGAAATATATGATTATATAGATATATATATCTATAAGGAATTCCAAAAGTCAATTTGGAATAAAGCACAAGCATCTGTATCTAGATTTCTTTATTAGGAATCTCTTTTCCGATATCAAACATTATTTCATTTAATTATCTGCCTAGTAACTTGAGCGACAATAATAACAATAGAAACCCATTAAGTTGGGATACCATCGAAAGTGTAAAGAATTTCTAACACGTTACCATAAACTATTAACGCAAGTAAGAAGCATGTAAAGTTGTGATAAGGTACAAGAAAACACATGAAAATTTAATTATAATTCCAAAGAAGTTGAAGTATATCACACATAATTTCCAAGGCAAGACCTTTGAAAAATATAATTGGGCACGATGACACCAATGCTAATTCCGTCAAATAGAAGAACTACTAATTAAAAGGAAGCACTCTATCACGCGATCATACAAACAACCTGAATCTCGTTGAGGTACGTTGTAACAAGATTTCACAACTATCAGTACACAGTCTAATCGGAGTCATAATTATTTATCACTGAAAAAGGAGTCACATACCTTTGCAAATTCCCTATTTTCATTTTATTCGACATTTCCTAGTAATTTCACTTAACAACGGTTATCACAAGAAATTCCAGATAAAGCTCTTAAATTTCTTTCGTTGAAATTCTAACTTCTGTATATAATAAGTTGACTTTCACATTTCTTTCATAGTAGCAAATATTGATCTATTTTATTTCTTGATAAAATTCACACATTACACATGCACTGTTTGTTGCACATGTGATTCATTTGATTTATCAAGACCACAGGAGGATTTCATTCCGATTTATTATTTTATCAAACTTAAATATCATTTCGCTTTTTGCACCGTAAAACAATAACTCTTTGATATCGAATCAATAAATTTCTTGAAAAAGTTAATTTTCTTTGGCATACATAGTTTTTATAGTGACCATGTCCGAACTTTCTTATTTAAAACTTGTTTTGTTTAAATCAAGTTCAAATTATTTAATTCGCTCACATTACATATTCATTTCAAGATTCCATATGATGAATGGAAGCTATTATATTCAAAATAGTCCCAACAAGTACTTCATTTGTTTTGAACCATAATAGGCTTGTTTAGTCTTTGACCTCATTGAATCATTTCTTTAATCACGATTACCTTATACTGACGTTTTCACAAAATTTAAAACTTGCACTAATCTTGTTTATATATATCATATACGGATTTAATTATTTATATAATTATAAAAGCCATCTTAACAACCACCACAAATGGCCTAGTGGTGGAGTGACTTGGGTTCTCCAATGGAGACCCAAGTTCAATTCCCATTAGTGCCACTTTGGTGGCCACCGACACCCGCTTTAAGCCGGACCGAGGACACTCGAGGTCTCGGGTTTGAAACATGTTTCTTACACCTCTTTGATGGCTATGGGTATTTGCCGCCAGGGATCCTTGTCGGGTGGTGAACTGGGAAGGGAGATCCCTTCCACGGTCAGGGGTACCATGCAACTACCCTAAAAGCCATCTTAACACAAATTGTGTGCTAAGATAATGATACACAAATTCTTGTCATATTTCAGTATATCTTTTAAACATCAATCTAGCCTTTCATGATAATTATTACTTTAACATCTTCAATTGAAAAACATTATATTTTATATGGAAACTTACATAAGTGATTACCTAATTTACAAAATAGTATTACTATATTCTTGTTAAACCATTAAGGTAAAGAATTTATATATATATATAAATATATAAAATTTATGTTAAAGTATACTCTCATTTAAGTTTACGTTCAGTTATTTATTATTGATAATTAATATTAATTTTATTATTAATAATAAATTAATAACAAAAGTGTTAGTATTATTTTAAGTACTAAGGTTATTGTCAGGGGCAGGTATTGAATAGCCTAGCCTTAGTTAGGCATGGACTGATCACGTATGCTTAAACAAGGCAGCACTAACCAATATCCAACCATGATAATGACTAATTAATATATAAATGAAGTCATCATATTTATTTAATAAATTTTAAATTATATATATATACTTTAAGGAGAAGACATATTTTTATAAAAAAACAATACAAGAATTAGAGGGATGAATAAAATTATATATATATATATATATAAATAATTGTTTATCACATGTTTTGTGGTAACTATGTACCATAACAATTTAGTAAGAAAATAACCATATAAGAATAATATGGTAGTCATTAACTACGTTGGGTTAGGGATACATGATAATATATAATTTCATTTTCACTTATTTACAACATTTATAAAATACATATACAACGTTATATGGTTTCAAAATGAAAATAAGTAATCACATAGAATCGACTCATTAAGTGTTATATATGTACAAAAGTATTTGTACAAATAGTTTGTACAATAAATATTTTTACACCTTTAATTTTTTTATTTAACGTTATAAATAATAGTGATTTCTTTTACAAAATAATAATACTAAAATATTTTGTAATGAAATAACTTCATTGCGGTGTTTTGTAATATATATTACATAGTAAATATAAGTTATTATACATAGTATAGTAAAATACTAAAATAACATTTATTTAAAAGTAGTGACCATTTACATATAATAAAAATGCATAATAAATAATATATATTACATAGTATTTATATTTGATATCTAAGATACGGTTCAGACAAGTACACAAATAATATTACATTTGCTTTACAAATATAATATAAATTGGTCATGCCAAAACAACTTGTTCTTATTATATTTTTTATCTCTAAAACATAGTATGAAAAATATGATCACTAAATAGTATACTATCACATTGTTTCACAATTAAAATAACTTGGAACTCTAAACAATGATACATTAACTCTATTGTCTTTTGGTGTATCTTTGCAATTCACTCATCTCAGCACATTGATTTTCTCATATTATAATTCAATAATTGACAAATCATTATCACGCTTTTATTTCATTTTGAACCTGTCGATCTTAAGTCTTCCTCAGTTGCCAATTCAAAGTAAGCTTTCTTTTGACAAAGAATTTTATTGATTCTAAAAATCATTCACATTCATTTTAAATATCTATTGATCATATATCTTTTGGTTTGAACCTAGTCATCTTGAAAATTTTATCATTTCATCTCATTCGTTTGTCATCAATTTCTTGAACTAATTCAGTTGAACCATTGAATCCTACTTAAGATACAACTTGTATTCACAACATTCGATATTTTAAATTTGTGTCATCTACCTTAATATTATTTTTATTAACTAAAAGGTGACATAAGTCTAAAAGAAATATCATAACCCAAATACACTTAGGAGCTAGAATCTGAGATGAAGAAAAAGTATTCCTACTTATTCCAGTAAATCTCGAGGACGAGATTTTTATTAAGGTGGGGAGAATGTAACAACCCTCATTAAAAGCCCTATTTATTTTATTATTTTATCCAAGAGGAAACCCTAATTAAGACACTCAAGTGATTCTGCACAAACCCTAAAAATTTCAGAACAATCAGAATCAGGATCAGGGCCCCTAAAACTCAGGGGGGGTATTTTCTACTCAACGTTTATCCAAATAAAACGCTGTCTAAATATAATTTCGAGAATCTGTCAACTCAGCAGACCTAGTCCCACACGTGGCAACAATATAGTAAAAATGTGACCCTTACGGACCGTAAGGGTTTATGCTTACGGTCCGTAAGCTAAGTCAAAATCGGGTATAAATAGAGGGCAGTGGCACTTGATTTCTGGAAATTGAGCGACGAACCAATTCGTAATACGCTCCGAGATATCTTCTCTTTATCACAATTAACACACATGAAACACTAATTAGTATAGCGGGGTGCTGCCGCAAACAGGGTATTAACTCGATCGCTATTACGATTCATTGTCCGATTGATCTAAACTATCCAATGGATGTTTAAGCGCTATCCTTTGTCATTAGTTGTGATTCCGACAGGATGTTGAGTACCACCCGAGTTGGGGGGAAAACTCTGTCCTTCGTTGTGAATCTGATAGATGTTTAAGTGATTGCACTTTTTCATTCGTTGTGAGGGTTTTAATCTCGTGAGTTATCGTAAATGTTGTATTTAGTTACCTACCTAGTTCGTGTACACGAGGTTACAAGGCTAAAATCAATAGGCTAAGCTCTGCCTGTATAAATCTGCACTATATCAAGGCTTATCTGTAAACTAAACTGTGGCCATATGAATCTGCATGATTATAATGTGAGTCATTCTCTTTTTATCAAATCTATTTACAAAAGCATGTTTATTTCAAAAGATTATAATTACAGTGATTAAGTTTATGTAGTCACCAAATTACAGCCCGTATGTGGGGTATTGTGCACATTACTGTTTTTATCACTTTAGGTGGGCGTACCTAATTGATGATACTCGTTACTATTGGGTGAACGGACTCAATAGTAATATGACCACAGTCACCGAAACGATTCGGTGACAAATACTGTGGGTAGTTGGTTGAAATAAACATTGTAATCTCTCTTAATACTGTGAATTATAATAAATGAGTCGTTTTATAAAGAATGATTCACTCAGTATTTCCCGCTGACAAAACCTTTTTAAAACGCGTTTCAAGTAATTACAGTAGATTGGAGTAAGAGATGGATACGGCACTGAAAGGCATCAAGAAATGGCTTATTTTATTAATTAAATCAAACTAAGAAATATTGTTTTATGTAATTAAATTTATTTAAAGCCACATTTGTAAAACATGGATTATTCCATTTATTTAATAAATAAAATCCGGTGTTTCTAAAACTCTGATATTTTCCTAACTCACGTTCCTGATGAAAATTCCGCTGCAACGTTTTCAAATTAATCACCGGTACCACTGGCTTGTTCGCGACTTCCGATTCCGTCTAGGGTGGGTCGGGGGTCGTGACAACAATTAATGGTGATTAAATTGTCTTGGTGCCGAGTGATGTTCCCGGCAATAAACATAAATACATTGAGAAGAGGGACGGTTGGAATGGCAGTTGAATTTGGCGGGAATAACCGCCATTCAAAACCGGTGCCAACCATCAGTCACACCTCTTCGAATTATTACACACATACATATAAGTATACATATATCCGAGGTTTGTTACATAACATAAATACGAAATTATGTTTATAATATTCTAACACTCACCCCTTGTAAGTCCCAAAATGAATCCGGATTACAGTGGTTGGTTGTTCTTAACCCAAAACACCTATTGATTAAGTGTTTGAGCTAGAAAAGTCAAGAATGATCAAAGATGAAGGTGAAACTAATGGATTAATGAATACAACAAGTGTTGTATTGAATCCAAACAATGAAATAAATCAGTAAAGAACCTTGGATATCAGATTTGAGCACAAGAGAATGTAAACAACACCAATATTCATTCAAGAGCCAAAAGCTTGGCTAGGTTACAATGCTTGGGCTATATATAATGTTCCTGACTAGCCAGCAAATTTATAAATTTGCTGGAATCTTATCTACACTAGGTCAGTAACCTTACTTCTATAGAATTACATAATAAGCCCCTATACTTTCTAAAGCTTAATAAACTTAACCAAAACAGTCCAGAACCATCTAAAACAAGTACCAACGGTCTCAAATGACCTAACAATATTCCCCCTAGACCGTTGCGTACTTGATTGTTCATCATTCTTGTTTAGCATTTCAGACCCTAAGCGACTCAAGATTCTGATGAACGATTCGTGACTTTTGGAGCAGGTGATTGATGATAGCTTCTTTCTTCTCTCGACCTTCGTCACACTCCTTTTGTTCTTCAATTTTTGAATAAGATCTCCATCATCTCAGTCTTTCTTTCTTTCGCCTTTCTCACAGCTCACGTGTATCCCTACGCAGGTAAAGATTGCATCTTAAGATCAACTTGTAGTGCCAAATCACCCCGCCTTTTCTTTCGCTTGTCTCTGCTTTTTGCAACCTGTTGGGGATCTTCTTCAATATCTTGTTCTTCGTTTCCGTGTGAGAGACTTCAAAGAGAACATATGCAAAATATATCTTCAATCCTACACCATCCCATTTCTCTTGATCTCGTTTCTAACAGTTCTTGTATTCTGAAACACACAAACGAGCTAAGTGAGATCTGGATTGCAAAATGAGAAGGTTAGATAATGCTATAATACTATATTTACAAAGGATAGAAGTAGTAATGAAAGAAATAAGAATATTTACAAAGGTGCAGTCAAATATGCAGGTAAGAACACTACATATTTTTGAAATTTAGATAATTACGCCGGCCAGATTTTGTTAATTGCGTCGGATTATATACGAGTCAGAATTAAAACGCTCGAAAATTTCAAACTTTCTCGAAAAGCATGCCCATGTTATCTTAAAACTGCATAAACACTTAGAAAATATTTACAAAATGTCAAAACTTGGATAATTTTGGACTTCGAAATTCATTTTTCAAACCGGGAGGTTCCTTTTTCACTTATTTCCTTTTTCTTTTGACGCTCGTCAACTTACCTGCAGAAGATCATATTGCCAACACCTGTCAATTTCTTATATATTATTATTATTAGTGAAACAAGGCACAAGAAAAACTGCCAGTATGTTTGTCCACTTAAATCCATGCATCCTTCTTTCAACATGCCTTCGGAGAGCGCTTTTATCATGTTTTTGGTAATATTGACAAGTCTTCAATGGCCCCCACACAAGCTATAGAGAATAGAAACATTACGCCCGTGAGTCCCACATCAGGACATACCCCCGCGATCAAGGTATGCGCAAAGATTCCTCATAACAGGTGAGTATATTGGTTTCATTCTTTTCAACGATAGAGCGGAGATCAGGTCTGTACTTTCGTACAACAGAGATCCCAAGAACTGCCGAGGGCTGAGACAGATAGTTTGGTGAACAGGTCAGTACTTTCGTACAGCAGAGAGACCAAAACTAATCCATCTAAAGGTATTGGCCAAAATTGGCACTTATTATGAAAGAGTTTGGCCTTTTATTTATTTATTTATTTATTTTTTTAGGCGCTTATTATGAAAGGATATCATAGAAGTTCTAGGTCAGCATGTATCTGGATGCAGCAGAAGACCAACTATGATACCCCCGAATGAAAACCAATATAAAGACCCGAGATCTCAGATTTTGGCAATCTATCAACGCAAGATTTAAGACCATTAAGCCATATGCCGCAACGTGTTACCCACAAGATGCGTAATGCCTGAGAAAAGCCAGAATCCTTGTGTAGAAGTTATGTTTTGCTCCCTAACAGCAGTTTACTCGTCGGTGTTGCTGAATCTACCGACACGTCGTTGCTTGGTACCCCGATTTCGTTTGCTTTACTTTTTTTTTTTAAGAAAAGACAAAGTGTTAGCAATTTTCTATCATTTCCTCCAACAGGAGTCAGACACAAGCAAATCAACCATTTCCAACCAGGTTACCAATCTGGTTGATACGGGTCTATTTTGAAGATTTCTGTGGGGATGTCGGCTTTTTGTTGTGGGAAGCTGTGTAGTTAGACGCATTCTACATCGTTGAATGGAGCTGACATTCCTTTGTCACAGACTTCTGATGCGCTCATAGGATTCTAGCACGAATCTGAAGCATAGAGAATATCTTCTTAGAATAATTGCGTCCAATGTACAACTAGTTTTCCTCCTTTTTGAACATCGGTAAGCGATACAACTTCACCATCGACGAGTTTCAAGTTCTTGAGAAGCCCTTTGAAGATTCATCATGTGTCTAATGAGCTCCATCACCACCCAACGCAATTTTATTCTAGTCTACAACAAAAAATACAAGTTAGTTAGTTTTTGGAACCCATACTTGCTTCAATTTTAATCTATCATGATTTTGAATCACAAAGTTTTCTTTTTGTTTCCAAAAACAAGTTGAGTTAACTAAGTTTTTGACTGTTTTCTTAAGATTATAAAACTGCTCAGTGAAATTTTTGACGAAATTATTTTCAGGTTCGGAAAATTTCTTGCATTTGCAATGTTTCACTGTATGTCCTAAACGACCACAACGAAAACATCGTTTGCAATTAGCTCTTTTTCTTTTGGAGGTTGATGTGTTAGAGGGTAAGGTATGTGATGAAAGTCTTGAGCTGCATGAGATGTTGTCTGATGATGATGAATCCTTGCAGCTTGAGCTTTTGACTTTCTTCATTTTCTTGTCTATACGGCTTTCATCTTCTGAAGAGTCATCATCATTGTCGGGGTCTGATGAAATTTCCGACACACCATCTTCAAAAAAAGGGTCTTCTGTCTTGTTCTTTGTTGCTTCTGCCGGAAATCACCGTCTCCGACACACCATCTTCAAACCGCCTCACAACCATTCGAACCTACAACCTCACCCCTACATCTGGTCACCGAGCCACCACTTCCGACCAACTCCACCGGAGCAGCCACCACCACCTCCGTTGCCTAGACAACCTCACCCCTACATCTGGTCACCGAGCCACCACTTCCGACCAACTCCACCGGAGCAGCCACCACCACACCTCCGTTGCCTAGACTACCACCTAAACCCACTACCATCACTGTTAGCTGTGAGTGAAAAGAGAGAGTGAGTACAGAGAAAGAAGCAGGTTTTGTTGTTTAGATCTGATCATTGTCTGTTTTCTTCAAACAAAACACAACCACCGCCGCAAACAACCACCGCCTCCTCTGCAGGCGTTGCTCCGACCACCACCACGGTAAACCACCGTCTCCTTCTCCGTTTCACCTCTGTGACTACCACTTTCAACCGAAAGACTCCGCCGTCGTTTCCAACTCCGAACCACCTCCGTTCACCGCCATACACCTTCAACTATCACCACCGGAAAATCTGTTTACACCCATTGGTTTGATCAAGTCTGAGATTGTGAATGTTTGTTTTGTGTTGAGAGAGAAAGGATTAGAAGAAGATTGATTTGTATTTTTTCTTTTTCGTTGAGGACATATAAGCATATGGCGGCTGCTGAATTTTTTTGAGTATTAGGGTTGCTCTTGGTGTTCTTGTAGAGAGAGAGAGACATAGATTGGGGATGACGGCTATTAACAATTTTAGGGTTTCTATTGAGTTGTCATAAAGGTTTATTTTTAAAATTATAATAATAAAATTTATTATAATAATTAATTTGAATAGATTTCAACTACGTGGGCATTTACAAATGGATTTTTAAATCCTAGTGCAGGTCCACTTTCTTCAACATTTTAGCTATTAACGTGTTATAGTCTTGTGAATTTAAACTTTTAGATTTTTATTGTTATCATATGGTTTATTAACTAAAAATATATATATATTTTTTTTAACCGGGTATTCATAGTTTATTTTTGGCCCTTTTTTTAAATTAATTTGTATTCGCAAATTTGAGTTGGGTCGGGATTTTTAGGTTATTTTCAAAGTAATTTAACCCGGGTTTTGAGCTGATACAATTTTTTTTTTTGGAAAAAAAAAAAAAAAAAGAGATACAAAGATAATGATCCACCCCGGGTGAGCTCCCCTAGGGTGGTGGCTCCCAAATGCACACCTCACAAGTGAGGTTTACTACTCTATATATAGCCCCTTGAGCTTTGTCCTCCAAGCAAGCCGCCCCTTGGCTGCAAAACCCATTTAAAGACGCTAAAAAATACAAACTATAGAAAATAAGCTCGCTACACCATACGAACAATAATATCGCTAATAAGGTCGCCATAATTGATAACATCATTCTCTAATTGACCCAACAATATTCCCCCGAGAATGATGCTATCAATTCTTCAAATGATCTTCAAAAATAAATCTGGCGTCGTCTTCGAATCTTCACAAATCGGCTAAATACCCAAAATCTTCATTGTCGTTTTCCCCCGCAAATGTAGACCCTCCTATATCTTGTCAATCAAAGCTCCGTATCTTATTAAATATAAAACTGTAATAGGCATATAATAGGGTTCGAACTCCAATGATAAAAATTAAGTAATTAGCTTCATCTTGAGAATCTTCAACTTTGTCAGATTGCATTTAACTCCCGATCCACCGCTAAAGTCGCCAAATTCCTTTTCAACTTTCTTTCTGAAATATAACCAAAATTCTCAAAAAGAGACAAAAAATCACTGGCCCATAGAAATAATCTTGTACTCCCGGCGCACTAGTTGTCTAGTAATTCATGACCCCGCCCACTCAACTCGACAAAGTCCATTCAAATTTAAAAGTGCTTGGCCCAAATAAAATTCTTTAACACGCGGCCCAAAAACAATTTATAATGAATCCCGGCCAAAACGGATCAATACTCTAGGCCCACTAATAAACTTTTATGACCCGGTCCAACACAAATGAATTGTATAATTAAGCTCCTGATCCATTTTCAAACCAATCTAAATTTCCAAACAACGAGCAAACCAATCTCCGTAGAATCCAGTAGCAAACCACTCGAACAAAGCCCAAAAATAATATCAAACCATGCATGACGTCCCAAATACAATTGTAATAATCCAATTCAATAGAATTATTTAATCCATACCTGAGACAATGATAACATCATGCGACTGGGGTCCAAGAAAAAATAAAACCATGATTTATTCTGATGATTCTCGAAATTCATGCATGGCCACTAAAGAATAATTATCCAATGCCAATCCTTTTAAATGGTGGGCCCCGCAACACAAAAATATCCATCCAAACATCTTTTATCCTCTACTAATATAACCATGTGAACCCAATATAAAACCAATATCTCAATTACCTGGCTGATGTTTTATCATTGTAGACAATAATTCCAAATTATGGCCCCATCACTAATATACGTAAGCCCATAAAAAATAGGGTCCAACAATGTGTGTGGCCCAAAAATAAATTAAATCAAATGCAACAGTGGGGCCAAAATGAAATCAGCCCATGCGTAGAATAGAGTCAAACCCTAGTCAACATACATCATCAGCCGCTCCTTCCTTTTGCCATCACCTAAAACGCCGGAAACTGATCACCGACCGGAAAAAGAAAGCACCAATAACCAGAGTAGAAGAGAAAACTGAGAGCAACGAGCCAACAACATACAACGATGTCCACATAATCACCATAAAAGGAACCGTAGTTAACCAGAGCCATCAACCACCGTGCACCGCCACACCATTATTCCCTCGCGGCATCTTTTCAGCCGTCAACCATTGAAACACCCATCAAGCATCTCCACCATCACGAGTAACTTCATCAGACCAGAACAAAGAGAAGACACAATCAACTCCATCCAACACCACTTTCTGCCATCGCTACAAATCATTAACCACCCGTGAGCCATCTCACACCTTCACTATATACCGTCGGAAAACCCAGTCAACCACCATCATTAGCCAGCATGAATTGTGGGTAAATCAAGGAGAAGCGCCATAAACAATCACCACACAGTTACTTAGCATCATCATCATGACAACTACATACCACCACCATCTTCATAATCGTCAATGACCTGAACTAAACAACACAATCGATAAATCCAACCCGTCGATGATAACCACTAGAGTGAGCTCGTACCACCACCGGCGTTTACTGCTGGAACCATCGTCCTCTCCGTGAACTACCGTCGGAATCGTCATCTTCACTATTAACCTCCGTCATCCTTCTCTCTCTTTCTACTATGTTACTCTCTCTGCAAAACAAGCCTAGATTTGAAATAGTCACCAGATCTAGAACAAAAAAAAAACAGTCGAAAAAAAAATCTTCAGATCTGTGCTAGTTTTACGTCTCCGGCGGTTTTCCGATTAAGATCCGACCAAACCGAAACTGAAACGAGCCACAGAGGCTCTGATACCAAATTGTAAGTCCCAAAATGAATCCGGATTACAGTGGTTGGTTGTTCTTAACCCAAAACACCTATTGATTAAGTGTTTGAGCTAGAAAAGTCAAGAATGATCAAAGATGAAGGTGAAACTAATGGATTAATGAATACAACAAGTGTTGTATTGAATCCAAACAATGAAATAAATCAGTAAAGAACCTTGGATATCAGATTTGAGCACAAGAGAATGTAAACAACACCAATATTCATTCAAGAGCCAAAAGCTTGGCTAGGTTACAATGCTTGGGCTATATATAGTGTTCCTGACTAGCCAGCAAATTTATAAATTTGCTGGAATCTTATCTACACTAGGTCAGTAACCTTACTTCTATAGAATTACATAATAAGCCCCTATACTTTCTAAAGCTTAATAAACTTAACCAAAACAGTCCAGAACCATCTAAAACAAGTACCAACGGTCTCAAATGACCTAACAATATTCCCCCTAGACCGTTGCGTACTTGATTGTTCATCATTCTTGTTTAGCATTTCAGACCCTAAGCGACTCAAGTACCGACGGTCTCAAAATGGTCTAACACCCCTAAACATAATCGTGTTTACGGGAGTATTTAAGAACACTTTCATTAGCCTCATCCATGGCTGCCCTTGCTCTGTTGAAGTCGAAGGTTCTTCTGATCTGTCTTCTCCTTTTAATCTCATTCCATCCATCATTAGTGAAAAACACATAGTGCTCCTTTAGACTCCCAGCAACCTCTTGACTGTCATCTTCACCTTCATCCTGGTTGACGTCTTCTCCTTCACTTCGGCTGCTCCGCAGATCCATCTTGCTAACTGGCACTTCCTTCACATCTGTTATCTCTTTTTCACTGGCTTTTGATTGAATGATCTTGAATTTATAGTAATAGACAAGGACGTCCAGGTACATTGCATACATGAGACGCATTAACTCACCATCACTGTACTCGAATCCCATATCTTTGGCCACCTTAGGCCACAGATTATTCTCAGTCACACTTCTATGTCCTCCTTCCTTTTCTGTTTCTAGATACAGATCCAACAGACTCACCTTCCGATTGTTTGACGCGTAAGCCGGAATTGGTCTAGTTGTTATCCCCAGTCTCCTTGTTATAAACCATTCTACCATTTCTTCAAACTTTGTTTGAAGAATATACTTATACTTTCCGATATACTCATCATCGTCCATCATGTCAAGTAAAGCCTTGCAATCCAAAAAATCCTTGAACTCCATAGTTTGAAGTATCATCACGTTCCAATCCGGTTCGTTGGATGATATTTCAAGACTTTCGAAATAATTGTTCAAGTAATTTGTTTTGAATGCCATAAACTCTGTTTCTTTATTCATCATCTTCTGTTTTTCTATAACACCCATTTCTTCTTCCTTTGTTAGCCCAGATTTTACATTTATACCATTGTTTAGGGGAACACTAAATGTAGGATATAGTTTACAGTTATCCCCAGAGAATTTTACCGTAAAACCCTGTGTAATTAACTGATCATAACTTAAGACATTCCTATCTATGTCTTGTGAATAAAATACACTTTGAACACGAATTTTTTCGATCCCTGAAACAATCTCCACAATTCCTATACCCCTTATGAAGTAAAACTGATTTTCACCCGTGTTTGACTCTACACCATTCATACTCTTAATGCGCTTAAACATGTTTAAATTTCCAGAGAAATGACGTTTTAAAGTTTTACTTACATACCACATTTCCGACCAAAAACCTCCGTCGGTTCCGGCCACTAGAAATTCTTGTTTCTGACTTCTTCTGAGATCTTCATTATCGACATCCTGTTGTTGCACTCCGGTGTTAATAGCAAGACGTATTAGTTGGGATTCTTCGTCATCCTCTTTCCTTTTACAGTTTGAAACCTGATGGCCTGGGTTGTTACATGTCACACCCCGATTTCCACGTGTCACCGGTGGGCCCGGTGGGGGAGTATCGTGACGTGGTTGGCAACGTAATAGTCAAACAACACAATATAATAATGCACAGCGGAAGCAAATTTAGAATAAGATACAACCGAATTTATTTATTGTAAACAAAGTCACAATTATCCGGTGTTTATCCACAGTAGGATCGAATTAAAAACATTGTTTATGGTTCAACAGACTTTGGCATCTAAAGCTTGCGAGACTTCTAGTGATGCTTAGGAGACTTCCAGCCTATTTCGCCTAGTACCTGCATTTAATCTTTTTGGGAAAATACGTCAGTTTACACTGGTAAATACATTCAACTGACTCATTTTATAAAATGATTGAAAATTTGTTTGGATGCACGTGGCATAAATCATTTTGTTTAACTTGGGAGAATTGTTTTGATATTATAACAATCTTGTGAACGAATTACATGTTACTTATGCGTTCAGTAGCCCGGAACGTATTCCGGGTTAAAGATCAATAGACACACCACTTTAAGTGAGTTATACACGGGAGTACGCCTACACCCCGTGCTCAGGTCGTGGCCATCTCGTAAGATGATGCCTAGGATATCCGGGACATGGTCATTAACCCCCCAAAGGCTTTAAAGTAAACAAATCTGTTTAAAACGAGCCGATCAAATTATTCAATTAACCACCTAAGCGATGGAAGATTTGATGCCCGATCAAGCGGTACGCTATGTACCGTAACCCAAGCCCGTATAGGGAAAATAAGTTAAAAGTATTTACCTTTGCAAGTATAAATCCTTAATCGAATAAATTGCAGATAGCTTTTACTGGTTCTCCTAATCTGGAACGAAGGTTTAATATAACCTATTAGAATACTAACGGGTCTTTAATTAAGCTTAAGCTTAGACCGGTCAGTTTTAACGATACGGTTCGTACGCACGATTAAGCGAAGACCGGATAGAATGTGATTTTGACCCGACAAGTTTGAGGACTTGTTTAATATGGGTTTACTATTCACATTCTGGATTTTGAGATAAAAATGATATCGTTTGACCCGTTTCGGCTAGTTTATGCAAACTAGTTACATAAACCGTACCGAACGCGTATAATGCATAACGGGTAACCGAAAGGGTCGCGAACAGGTTTCCTAAGTTAATACGCTTTAAATATGTTGTGATATCATTATGATATCTTCCATAATGCCCATAACGAGTTTATTCCCTAATTATGCCCCGTAGGGGTATTTTGGTCATTTTAACGACCATAAAAGGGATTTATAATACTTCTGAGATACGGGTCTGATTAAATCAGAAAAACATCATAATTTAACAGGTTATGTCTAGTGGTATTAAGTCTTACGTGGCAAAATGGTTTTAATACTAAACTACGCGTTTAATACGCGTATAAAGCCGTTTTAGGCGACGTACGGGTTAAAATACCAATCTGAGTTTTCTGATCAGCAAAACAGGCTCGAAATACTATATTTATTATTTTAGATCAGTGGCAATTGGATTGGTATCAATCGGATTCGTAAAACTCATTTTATGGCCTAAAAGGGCATATTCGGTATTAACCGAATCAATGCGATAAGCCTAGCTTAAGACCAGCTTAAAAATAATTAAAAATCTTCAAAAATCCCAAAATATTATTTAATATCAGTGGGTAAAAGTTTTGGTACCGAAAATCGGGTTTAGATAGGCTATGCGCTAATCGCGCCGTTTAATTAATAAAAAGCTTAATATTTACGCTAATGCGCATATCTCCTAATCTAGACTTCCGATTGACGTGAAAATTTACGTACATGTTTAATAATCAGTAATTAAGATTATTGTACTTCCACATTTTCAAAATTCTCGTCGTAAGGTCATAAGGGCATTACGGTCCAATTTAAGCGATTAACGGAAACGTGTGCATGCATCGGATAATCAACGAAACAAGTACAGAGACTTATACTAACATGCAACCCTACTCTAATGAAGCACTAAGGCATTTCCGAATCAAACTAAAACGGGTCAGAACCGAAGTCAAAGCAAAAGTCAAGGTTTTGCGCCTTTCGGTTCCGAACCGGGTTTAAACAGAAATTTGTCGAGTCGGGCAAGCGTAGACAAGTTTTTACACTCATTACCAAGTTATATTAGGTTTAAAACAGAGTACACGCCTCGCGGATTGCTAATCGTGCATTAAATCGCATTTTGTAATTCTGTTGACTTTTTCGGTCAACGTTTGACCCGACAAACGACCTAGTTAGGTCTGGATTCGGTACGTGACCTTATAAGGGCTTATTACCCATATAATTACCTATCTAACGGTACTTTCAATTTGACATACGACTGAACTATCGTTACTAAATCAAGAAGTCAACCGTAAACTATGATATATTGACTTTTATGCTAATTATAAAGCTAGAACTAAAATAGAAGGGTTAGGCAACTTACTAGATGATTAATGAACGATTAGAAAGGCTCTTGATCAGTTTGCAAGCTCCCCAAATAATCAGAATGCTTGAATATGATGTGTGAATGAAAGTTGCACTTGAAGGTCCTTTATATAGTGGGTTTACACACCACAATCAATTGACACAAGAGTCTATACCCTTCCACAATTGTTCAACACATGTCTTCTAGTGCCTAGGGGAGTCTAAGGTTCATGCACATGCAAGAAAACCGGCCTAAGGGGTAACAATCGCGAGATACAGGCTGCTGCCTGTTTTTCTGCTTCTGGGCATAGCTAGCGCACCGTTACGCTACACTTGTAGCGGTGCGCTAGCCCGCTACATTGGGCCAGAAGACTTAACATGGTAGCGCACCGTTACGCTACATATGTAGCGGTGCGCTAGCCCCTTTCTGAGACAAAATTGTTGTTGTTTGTTGAAGATTCGAAAAGATAGCAACTTGTACGACAACTAGACCTCATTTATCAATTATAGGACCCTTTTTCAGTGTATGATACTGGGTAATACCCTACCATTGAACTTGTTTCAATTTGAATGCATTAACAAGATCCGAAAACATCGGTGTACCACTCAAATTATTTGTGGGATCACATCATGCTTTATCACATCCATTATTAGAAATAATTTTCCGCATCGTGGGTAATAAAAGATGGGTATAATATTTAATCGGTCTTGGGATTTATAATTTAGGTCGTTCAGAGGTAACAGTTTAACATGACGCCACTTTAAATCCTACCGAATCATCTTTATTAAAAAAAATCCGAGTTTACAACGCGTTTTGTCTGACATGACACGTGTCGTTTTATTATTGAACCCGAAATTTTCGAGGTGTTACATCCTCACCCCCTTAAAATAAATCTCGACCCGAGATTTACTGAAACAAGTAAGGGTACTTTTCTTTCATCGTGGATTCAACCTCCCACGTGAAATCGGGACCTCTACGAGCATCCCATTTGACCTTAACAAAAGGTATATGCTTTCTCCGAAGCTTCCTTACCTGTCGATCTTCAATCGACACAGGTTTTTCCACAAATTTTAAGCTCGCGTCTATATGCACATCTGTATGTGGCATGACATGTGAATCGTCAGCGGAACACTTCTTTAGATTGCAGATGTGGAACACATTGTGAATTCCACTGAGCTCTTCTGGTAAGTTCAACTTGTAGGCAACTGAACCGACACGTTCGGTAACCTCGAAAGGTCCTATGTATCTCGGGCTTAGTTTGCCTTTCTTACCAAATCGCATCACCCCTTTCCATGGTGACACTTTAAGTAGGACTTTGTCACCTACTTCGAAGTGAAAATCCTTACGACTTGGATCCGCGTAACTCTTCTGCCTATTTCGGGCAGCTTGGAGATTGTTACGAATCTGGACAATCTTGTCCGTCGTTTCGAACACGATCTCTGGTCCTGATAACTGGACTTCTCCAACTTCCGCCCAACAAACTGGCGATCTACACTTTCTACCGTATAATGCCTCAAAAGGCGCAGCCTTTATGCTGGTATGGTAGCTATTGTTGTAAGAGAATTCGATCAAAGGTAGGTTCTTATCCCAGCTACCTTCCAATTCGATCGCACATGCACGCAGCATGTCTTCCAATGTTTGAATAGTACGCTCACTCTGACCGTCTGTCTGAGGATGGTAAGCCGTACTAAAGTTCAAACGTGTGCCCAAAGATTGCTGGAAGCTCTTCCAAAAATGTGACGTGTACCTAGTATCTCTATCAGAGATAATAGCTACAGGTATGCCGTGTAAGGCTACAATCTTATCAACGTATAACTGGGCTAACATATCGGAGCTATAAGTCTCCTTGATGGGTAGAAAATGAGCTGACTTAGTCAGTCTGTCAACTATAACCCATATTGTATCATTTCCTTTCCTTGTCTTGGGTAACTTGGTAATAAAATCCATAGTTACCATTTCCCACTTCCACGTAGGAAGTTCAGGCTGTTGTAGCAAACCTGATGGTTTCTGATGCTCGGCTTTGACTTGCGCACATGTCAAGCATTTTGCTACATGGGCGGCTACAGACTTTTTCAAGCCTATCCACCAATAATTTGCCTTTAAATCCTGGTACATCTTATCAGCTCCAGGATGAACGGAGTATTTGGAACTATGGGCTTCTTGGAGGATGACATCACGAAGTCCTCCAAAAATTGGAACCCATATTCTTCCATTTAACCGTAGAATTCCGTCCTTGCTAAGAGTTAACTGCTCCTCAGTTACTCCTAACTTTTCATTAGGATAGTTAGCTTCCAACACAGCTTCCTTCTGTGCAGCTAACACCCTTTCTATCAAACTGTTCCTTATCTCCATGCGCCTGGCATTAATTCGAATGGGTTTAACCCTTTCCTTTCTGCTCAAGGCATCCGCAACAACATTCGCTTTGCCGGGATGGTACTTGATTTCACAATCATAGTCATTCAAAGTCTCCATCCAACGGCGTTGTCTCATGTTTAATTCTTTCTGGTTAAACAGATGCTGGAGGCTCTTGTGATCAGAAAAGATCACAAACTTGATTCCATAGAGATAATGTCTCCACAGTTTTAGTGCGAATACAACGGCACCCAATTCCAAGTCATGGGTGGTGTAATTCTTCTCATGCACCTTTAACTGTCGTGATGCATAGGCAATAACCTTGCCTTTCTGCATAAGCACACACCCCATGCCGGTGTGTGAAGCATCGCAGTAAACTACGAACTCTTCAGTGCCTTCAGGTAAAGTAAGCACAGGAGCGTTGCTCAACTTCTGTTTGAGAATGCCGAATGCTTCTTGCTGCTTAGGGCCCCAAACGAACTTAATCTTTTTCTTAGTCAGAGAAGTTAGGGGTGCAGCAATCCTTGAAAAATTTTCGATGAAACGCCTGTAATATCCTGCCAATCCCAGGAAGCTACGTATCTCCGTAGGCGTCTTTGGCTCCTGCCAATTCATAACAGCTTCTACTTTAGCGGGATCCACTTGGATACCACTCTCACTGACCACATGTCCAAGGAATTGGACTTCCCGTAGCCAAAATTCACACTTAGAAAATTTGGCATAGAGTTTCTCGTGATGTAAAAGTTTGAGAATGCACCGAAGGTGTTTCTCATGGTCAGCTTGATTCTTAGAATAAATAAGGATGTCATCGATGAAGACGATAACAAATTTATCTAAGTAAGGCTTGCAGACGCGATTCATGAGATCCATGAACGCGGCTGGTGCATTAGTGAGCCCAAAAGGCATCACTAGGAACTCGTAGTGACCATAACGAGTCCTAAATGCAGTCTTGTGAACGTCTTCATCCTTAACCTTCAACTGGTGGTAGCCGGACCTCAGATCAATCTTTGAGAAGTAACTTGCCCCTTGAAGCTGATCGAACAAATCGTCGATTCTGGGCAACGGATACCTATTCTTGATCGTGACTTTATTAAGCTCGCGATAGTCGATGCACAGACGCATCGACCCATCCTTCTTCTTGACAAACAAGATTGGCGCTCCCCAAGGAGATGAACTAGGTCTAATGAAACCCTTAGCCAGCAATTCATCTAGCTGCGTCCGCAACTCCTTCATTTCCGTGGGTGCCAATCTGTATGGTGCTCTAGCAACTGGTGCCGCTCCGGGGATGATGTCGATCCTGAATTCCACTTGCCTATCCGGTGGCAAACCAGGTAGATCTTCTGGAAACACTTCTGGGTATTCAGAGATGACAGGAATGTCTTCCATCTTCGGTTTGGGCTCATCAATGATCACTTGCGCCATGTAGATGACACATCCCTTCTTCAAACACTTGGAAGCCTTGAGCATAGTCACCTGCTCAGGCAGTCCGTACTGGGTATCTCCCCGAATGGTAAGTGATTCACCGGACGGAGTCTTTATTACCACTTGTTTCTGGTTGCAGACGATTTGGGCCTGGTTATGAGATAACCAGTCCATACCCAGAACTATGTCAAAACCAGCTAATTTAAACGGAAGTAGAGACAGAGGAAAAGAATGGTTCTTAATGGATATAACACATCCATCTAACACAGTAGAGACGGTTTCTATGGTACCATCTGCTAACTCTACCTCATAGTTCACTTTTAGGGTTTTGACAGGCAATTTCAACAACTCACAAAATTTATGATCTACGAAGGACTTATCTGCGCCTGAATCAAAAAGTACTCTTGCAAAAACATCATTTACAAGGAAAGTACCTGTTATGACGTTATCATCCTGCACAGCCTCCTTCGCATCCATCCTGAAGACTCTGGCATTAGTCTTCCTAGCCTCCTCAGGCTTCTTGTTGTTCTTAGGGCAGTTAGTCTTTATGTGGCCCTTTTCATTGCAACGGTAGCACGTTGCATCTTTCATCTTCTTGCAATCCAAGGTTTTGTGTTCCTTGGACTTGCACAAACCACAAGCAAAAGACCTTGATTCGTTATTCGAGTTTGATTCGAGTCTGCACTTTCCAAAGTGCTGTTTCTTGCAAGTTTTGCATGTGGGCTTCTCTACAGAACGATGCCCATCTTTCTTTGACTCCGATCCCTTCTTGTGATCATCGCTCCCACGGTGTTTCTTGTTCGACCTACGCGAACCATCATCTTCTCGCTTCCTCTTCTCAGTATCCTTATTCCTCAGCGATCTCTGTCGGACCGCATCCAGCGTGAGGGATAAGGAAAGGTCAGTTACAGACCTGAAGGTAACTGGCCGAGAAGCTTTAACACTGGCCTTGATCTCTGGTTCCAAACCACCGATAAAGCGGGCGATCCTTTTTGGCTCCGGGGTTACCAGATAAGGTACCAACCGGGATAGTGTATTGAAGCTTGTCAGATACGCCTGACAGTCGAGGTTCCTCATCACCAGTGATAGAAAGTCTGATTCGATCTTTTCCACCTCATGTTGCGGGCAGAAATTTTCCTTGATCAAGGCGATGAATTGATCCCACGACATACCATACAACGGGATCTTTCCGGAAGCCTCCATCAGAGCTCTCCACCAAGCTAATGCCTGACCTTTGAAGGACTGTGAGACAAATTTAACCACATCACCTTCAGCACATCCGCTGATGTCCACGACAGTGTCCATCTCATCGAGCCATGTCATACAGTCGACGGCCCCTTTCTCACCCGTAAAATCCCTGGGTTTACAAGACACAAAGTACTTATATGTGCAACCCTTGTTACGGTGTCCTTGATGCAGCACCAAATGCTGAGATGGATCACTTTGGCGGTTGGTGGACTGGCGATCATCACCGTTTTTCTTTGGTCCATCCTTTTTAGGAGGAGGCTTGTTATGAGCCTCAGAATGGGTCCTGGGCTTCGAACGTGATGCAGAGTGGGTCCTGCTTCGAGTACCACTGTACTCCTCATACTGCCTATCCAAAGCCTCTGTGATAGCACCATCTATTAATGCTTTCAATTCAGCGCCCGTTAATGTAATCTGGGCATTCACATTCGGCTCCACGGGAGGGCTATTAACTTCATTTGAGTCAGCCATTTAATTGAACTGTTACAGAAAACAAGAACAATATTTTACTATGGAGTTATTATAGAATTACCCCTTAGGGTGACTCGTTAACCATGGTAACAGAGACCACATTAGGTTAACTTATTAATCATATTAATTTAGGATTTCAATTAAAATTTATCCTAATATATATTAGCACATAAGGCTTAGTCACATGGACAAATTTAAATTTAATCTATGATTTCAGAGAATCAAAACATTATGGTATACTGGCACAATAGGCCTAGTCACAAGGACAATATTAATTATAAACTACGATTTCAGAGAATCAAGGCTTTTAAGGTTTGAACCTAGTTCATTACCTTTATTTGACAGGGAGTCATTGCTACCACTGTCTTTTGGCTCATATAGGAACAAGCAAGGCCCGTAGGCGTTATATTACCAACGTATGGTAAAAATGATCATCTTAATTGATGATGTAGACCCAGGATTCAGAGATCATTACACTGGGTTTGGAATCTTCTAAAGAATCCTTATAAAAATGTGATTTTTAACGAAATCACTTCTGCCAGGAGTGTTAACATGTTTTAAGATGTTAACAGGAATTTTGAACCTTTTAAACAGGTCTTACCATCTTGGCCCGGTCTTATATTTGACACGTGGCTAGGTTTCACATTATAAGATTCTTAATTAAAAGTTTACATAGGCAGATTTTTCAAAAAGGAAATGATTTTGATTTATTTGTTTCATTTATAATTTATATATGCTCATAAAGGCATCATGAAATTTATAAAATAATCATTCCATTAATTCATTTAGAATATTACACATTTGCCCTAAACGGGTCTTCCAAATACAAACTTACCCTCATAGGGGTTAAATAACACACATGCCCACGCAGGGGCTAAATATCACACATGTCCACGCAGGGACTACATAATATAATAGTCCACGCAGGGACTTAATCAACCATACACCCACGTAGGGGTTTAAAACAAACAAGCATGCCCACGCAGGGGCTTAACATACAATATACCCTCGTAGGGGTTTATGGAAAGATAGACCCACGTAGGGGTCAATACACACTACAAACATACACACCCACGTAGGGGTTTAACAACCAAATATGCCCACGTAGGGGCTCGACAACAGCTGGGAGGATTTAGTAATCCTTCTTGTTCTTTCCCTTGATCAATCCAATTAATCCCTGGAAGAAGCTCTGCTTCTCTTGGCGGTCGCGGCGAGCTTCCTGCTCAACCTGATGCAATCTTTGTAGTATTTCCTCCCGTTCTGGGGGAGAAAATCGTGGCGGCTGCGACTGCGTTCGAATGATAGGCCTGGGAGGTATTGGGTATCCCTGATTCGGGTAGCTTACCCCCCATGGATCTCCGTAGGGTCCTTGGGCATTGAGGGCGTTATAATTTGCCGCTTCCATATAAGGATCTGCCTCAGCGTATCCGTAGTTGTTGTAAGCTGATTGCTCGAACGGGTTGTAAGTACTTGGACCCGTGTACGCTGGTATTGGGTTCTCAAAACCCATGGGCGGTGGCTGTTGAAAAGCTGGCTGAGAAGGCCCACCCATTTGTGGGTCCTCCCAATGAGGCGGGTAGTGACTTGCACTTGACTGTCGTGGGGAGCTAATATGAAAGTCCCCTGGTCGCACCGACATACGTGCACCGGTTCTTCTACGCCTTGGCGGTTGAGGAGGTGGCGGTTGAACTGGTGGCGGTGGAGGTGGTGGCGTAACTGCCACAAACCTATGATCCTCTGATGAATCTTGATGATGCGGCTGTGGCTGTGGCTCCTGGTGCTGCTGAGAATGCTGCTGCTGATGCTGCCCATGAGATGACGAGTGGTGAGATGGTGTATAATACCACTGGTGTTGATCGAAGAGGGCTTGAAAACTATCTGGACCACCGTAGGGTGACCCGTGGAAAGACGATCCATCAGAAATTTCGATGGGGTGGTTCGGAGTACCACTCGCTGGCATGACGGGGTCCGTATCCTCGTCCATGTCATCAGCGTTGTCGCCAGAGAAATGGTCTTCTGGTCCTAGTGGGTTAAAACCCACGGGTTCTGGTACATAGCCTACCGGGTTGAACTGGCCTCGGAAGACAGGTGTGGGGTCTCCAAAAGAATGATGAGACAGTGATCTCTGCAGCGGTATGTATGAGGGCTGCGGATTGTTTGATTCGTAGGGGTTAAGAACGGGCAGTGTCGAACTATGCGAAACTGATCGCCTGGCCGGCTCGTACTGGTTTCTTCGGTTCTCCCGAGGGTCGTCACTCTCGGTGTTTGATGGAGCTCGTCTTCGTGAAGATCCAGCTTCATGATCGTTGGGGGCGGCAACTGGCCCCTTTCCACGTCCTCGTGTTCGGAAGAATCTAGGAGGCATCTTTGTTATTCCTGTCAATAAAGCATGAGATAACAATAACAACAATATAAAATTTTAAAGGACAAAACAAATACCGAAAAGGTGGAATTTTTCCTAGGTTATAAGTCTAGACTCGAAGGTTTAGATATGTGCAATTGTGTAACTGAGATTAAACACAAAAGGCTAGTGTTTAATTCACTCAGTGTTGGCTCTGATACCAACCTGTCACACCCCGATTTCCACGTGTCACCGGTGGGCCCGGTGGGGAGTATCGTGACGTGGTTGGCAACGTAATAGTCAAACAACACAATATAATAATGCACAGCGGAAGCAAATTTAGAATAAGATACAACCGAATTTATTTATTGTAAACAAAGTCACAATTATCCGGTGTTTATCCACAGTAGGATCGAATTAAAAACATTGTTTATGGTTCAACAGACTTTGGCATCTAAAGCTTGCGAGACTTCTAGTGATGCTTAGGAGACTTCCAGCCTATTTCGCCTAGTACCTGCATTTAATCTTTTTGGGAAAATACGTCAGTTTACACTGGTAAATACATTCAACTGACTCATTTTATAAAATGATTGAAAATTTGTTTGGATGCACGTGGCATAAATCATTTTGTTTAACTTGGGAGAATTGTTTTGATATTATAACAATCTTGTGAACGAATTACATGTTACTTATGCGTTCAGTAGCCCGGAACGTATTCCGGGTTAAAGATCAATAGACACACCACTTTAAGTGAGTTATACACGGGAGTACGCCTACACCCCGTGCTCAGGTCGTGGCCATCTCGTAAGATGATGCCTAGGATATCCGGGACATGGTCATTAACCCCCCAAAGGCTTTAAAGTAAACAAATCTGTTTAAAACGAGCCGATCAAATTATTCAATTAACCACCTAAGCGATGGAAGATTTGATGCCCGATCAAGCGGTACGCTATGTACCGTAACCCAAGCCCGTATAGGGAAAATAAGTTAAAAGTATTTACCTTTGCAAGTATAAATCCTTAATCGAATAAATTGCAGATAGCTTTTACTGGTTCTCCTAATCTGGAACGAAGGTTTAATATAACCTATTAGAATACTAACGGGTCTTTAATTAAGCTTAAGCTTAGACCGGTCAGTTTTAACGATACGGTTCGTACGCACGATTAAGCGAAGACCGGATAGAATGTGATTTTGACCCGACAAGTTTGAGGACTTGTTTAATATGGGTTTACTATTCACATTCTGGATTTTGAGATAAAAATGATATCGTTTGACCCGTTTCGGCTAGTTTATGCAAACTAGTTACATAAACCGTACCGAACGCGTATAATGCATAACGGGTAACCGAAAGGGTCGCGAACAGGTTTCCTAAGTTAATACGCTTTAAATATGTTGTGATATCATTATGATATCTTCCATAATGCCCATAACGAGTTTATTCCCTAATTATGCCCCGTAGGGGTATTTTGGTCATTTTAACGACCATAAAAGGGATTTATAATACTTCTGAGATACGGGTCTGATTAAATCAGAAAAACATCATAATTTAACAGGTTATGTCTAGTGGTATTAAGTCTTACGTGGCAAAATGGTTTTAATACTAAACTACGCGTTTAATACGCGTATAAAGCCGTTTTAGGCGACGTACGGGTTAAAATACCAATCTGAGTTTTCTGATCAGCAAAACAGGCTCGAAATACTATATTTATTATTTTAGATCAGTGGCAATTGGATTGGTATCAATCGGATTCGTAAAACTCATTTTATGGCCTAAAAGGGCATATTCGGTATTAACCGAATCAATGCGATAAGCCTAGCTTAAGACCAGCTTAAAAATAATTAAAAATCTTCAAAAATCCCAAAATATTATTTAATATCAGTGGGTAAAAGTTTTGGTACCGAAAATCGGGTTTAGATAGGCTATGCGCTAATCGCGCCGTTTAATTAATAAAAAGCTTAATATTTACGCTAATGCGCATATCTCCTAATCTAGACTTCCGATTGACGTGAAAATTTACGTACATGTTTAATAATCAGTAATTAAGATTATTGTACTTCCACATTTTCAAAATTCTCGTCGTAAGGTCATAAGGGCATTACGGTCCAATTTAAGCGATTAACGGAAACGTGTGCATGCATCGGATAATCAACGAAACAAGTACAGAGACTTATACTAACATGCAACCCTACTCTAATGAAGCACTAAGGCATTTCCGAATCAAACTAAAACGGGTCAGAACCGAAGTCAAAGCAAAAGTCAAGGTTTTGCGCCTTTCGGTTCCGAACCGGGTTTAAACAGAAATTTGTCGAGTCGGGCAAGCGTAGACAAGTTTTTACACTCATTACCAAGTTATATTAGGTTTAAAACAGAGTACACGCCTCGCGGATTGCTAATCGTGCATTAAATCGCATTTTGTAATTCTGTTGACTTTTTCGGTCAACGTTTGACCCGACAAACGACCTAGTTAGGTCTGGATTCGGTACGTGACCTTATAAGGGCTTATTACCCATATAATTACCTATCTAACGGTACTTTCAATTTGACATACGACTGAACTATCGTTACTAAATCAAGAAGTCAACCGTAAACTATGATATATTGACTTTTATGCTAATTATAAAGCTAGAACTAAAATAGAAGGGTTAGGCAACTTACTAGATGATTAATGAACGATTAGAAAGGCTCTTGATCAGTTTGCAAGCTCCCCAAATAATCAGAATGCTTGAATATGATGTGTGAATGAAAGTTGCACTTGAAGGTCCTTTATATAGTGGGTTTACACACCACAATCAATTGACACAAGAGTCTATACCCTTCCACAATTGTTCAACACATGTCTTCTAGTGCCTAGGGGAGTCTAAGGTTCATGCACATGCAAGAAAACCGGCCTAAGGGGTAACAATCGCGAGATACAGGCTGCTGCCTGTTTTTCTGCTTCTGGGCATAGCTAGCGCACCGTTACGCTACACTTGTAGCGGTGCGCTAGCCCGCTACATTGGGCCAGAAGACTTAACATGGTAGCGCACCGTTACGCTACATATGTAGCGGTGCGCTAGCCCCTTTCCGAGACAAAATTGTTGTTGTTTGTTGAAGATTCGAAAAGATAGCAACTTGTACGACAACTAGACCTCATTTATCAATTATAGGACCCTTTTTCAGTGTATGATACTGGGTAATACCCTACCATTGAACTTGTTTCAA
The DNA here is from genome assembly GCA_030545235.1 of Helianthus tuberosus. Lineage (NCBI taxonomy): Eukaryota > Viridiplantae > Streptophyta > Magnoliopsida > Asterales > Asteraceae > Helianthus > Helianthus tuberosus. The sequence continues at coordinate 53,747,052 of CM060404.1, forward strand.
TTTGAATGCATTAACAAGATCCGAAAACATCGGTGTACCACTCAAATTATTTGTGGGATCACATCATGCTTTATCACATCCATTATTAGAAATAATTTTCCGCATCGTGGGTAATAAAAGATGGGTATAATATTTAATCGGTCTTGGGATTTATAATTTAGGTCGTTCAGAGGTAACAGTTTAACATGACGCCACTTTAAATCCTACCGAATCATCTTTATTAAAAAAAATCCGAGTTTACAACGCGTTTTGTCTGACATGACACGTGTCGTTTTATTATTGAACCCGAAATTTTCGAGGTGTTACATCCTCACCCCCTTAAAATAAATCTCGACCCGAGATTTACTGAAACAAGTAAGGGTACTTTTCTTTCATCGTGGATTCAACCTCCCACGTGAAATCGGGACCTCTACGAGCATCCCATTTGACCTTAACAAAAGGTATATGCTTTCTCCGAAGCTTCCTTACCTGTCGATCTTCAATCGACACAGGTTTTTCCACAAATTTTAAGCTCGCGTCTATATGCACATCTGTATGTGGCATGACATGTGAATCGTCAGCGGAACACTTCTTTAGATTGCAGATGTGGAACACATTGTGAATTCCACTGAGCTCTTCTGGTAAGTTCAACTTGTAGGCAACTGAACCGACACGTTCGGTAACCTCGAAAGGTCCTATGTATCTCGGGCTTAGTTTGCCTTTCTTACCAAATCGCATCACCCCTTTCCATGGTGACACTTTAAGTAGGACTTTGTCACCTACTTCGAAGTGAAAATCCTTACGACTTGGATCCGCGTAACTCTTCTGCCTATTTCGGGCAGCTTGGAGATTGTTACGAATCTGGACAATCTTGTCCGTCGTTTCGAACACGATCTCTGGTCCTGATAACTGGACTTCTCCAACTTCCGCCCAACAAACTGGCGATCTACACTTTCTACCGTATAATGCCTCAAAAGGCGCAGCCTTTATGCTGGTATGGTAGCTATTGTTGTAAGAGAATTCGATCAAAGGTAGGTTCTTATCCCAGCTACCTTCCAATTCGATCGCACATGCACGCAGCATGTCTTCCAATGTTTGAATAGTACGCTCACTCTGACCGTCTGTCTGAGGATGGTAAGCCGTACTAAAGTTCAAACGTGTGCCCAAAGATTGCTGGAAGCTCTTCCAAAAATGTGACGTGTACCTAGTATCTCTATCAGAGATAATAGCTACAGGTATGCCGTGTAAGGCTACAATCTTATCAACGTATAACTGGGCTAACATATCGGAGCTATAAGTCTCCTTGATGGGTAGAAAATGAGCTGACTTAGTCAGTCTGTCAACTATAACCCATATTGTATCATTTCCTTTCCTTGTCTTGGGTAACTTGGTAATAAAATCCATAGTTACCATTTCCCACTTCCACGTAGGAAGTTCAGGCTGTTGTAGCAAACCTGATGGTTTCTGATGCTCGGCTTTGACTTGCGCACATGTCAAGCATTTTGCTACATGGGCGGCTACAGACTTTTTCAAGCCTATCCACCAATAATTTGCCTTTAAATCCTGGTACATCTTATCAGCTCCAGGATGAACGGAGTATTTGGAACTATGGGCTTCTTGGAGGATGACATCACGAAGTCCTCCAAAAATTGGAACCCATATTCTTCCATTTAACCGTAGAATTCCGTCCTTGCTAAGAGTTAACTGCTCCTCAGTTACTCCTAACTTTTCATTAGGATAGTTAGCTTCCAACACAGCTTCCTTCTGTGCAGCTAACACCCTTTCTATCAAACTGTTCCTTATCTCCATGCGCCTGGCATTAATTCGAATGGGTTTAACCCTTTCCTTTCTGCTCAAGGCATCCGCAACAACATTCGCTTTGCCGGGATGGTACTTGATTTCACAATCATAGTCATTCAAAGTCTCCATCCAACGGCGTTGTCTCATGTTTAATTCTTTCTGGTTAAACAGATGCTGGAGGCTCTTGTGATCAGAAAAGATCACAAACTTGATTCCATAGAGATAATGTCTCCACAGTTTTAGTGCGAATACAACGGCACCCAATTCCAAGTCATGGGTGGTGTAATTCTTCTCATGCACCTTTAACTGTCGTGATGCATAGGCAATAACCTTGCCTTTCTGCATAAGCACACACCCCATGCCGGTGTGTGAAGCATCGCAGTAAACTACGAACTCTTCAGTGCCTTCAGGTAAAGTAAGCACAGGAGCGTTGCTCAACTTCTGTTTGAGAATGCCGAATGCTTCTTGCTGCTTAGGGCCCCAAACGAACTTAATCTTTTTCTTAGTCAGAGAAGTTAGGGGTGCAGCAATCCTTGAAAATTTTTCGATGAAACGCCTGTAATATCCTGCCAATCCCAGGAAGCTACGTATCTCCGTAGGCGTCTTTGGCTCCTGCCAATTCATAACAGCTTCTACTTTAGCGGGATCCACTTGGATACCACTCTCACTGACCACATGTCCAAGGAATTGGACTTCCCGTAGCCAAAATTCACACTTAGAAAATTTGGCATAGAGTTTCTCGTGATGTAAAAGTTTGAGAATGCACCGAAGGTGTTTCTCATGGTCAGCTTGATTCTTAGAATAAATAAGGATGTCATCGATGAAGACGATAACAAATTTATCTAAGTAAGGCTTGCAGACGCGATTCATGAGATCCATGAACGCGGCTGGTGCATTAGTGAGCCCAAAAGGCATCACTAGGAACTCGTAGTGACCATAACGAGTCCTAAATGCAGTCTTGTGAACGTCTTCATCCTTAACCTTCAACTGGTGGTAGCCGGACCTCAGATCAATCTTTGAGAAGTAACTTGCCCCTTGAAGCTGATCGAACAAATCGTCGATTCTGGGCAACGGATACCTATTCTTGATCGTGACTTTATTAAGCTCGCGATAGTCGATGCACAGACGCATCGACCCATCCTTCTTCTTGACAAACAAGATTGGCGCTCCCCAAGGAGATGAACTAGGTCTAATGAAACCCTTAGCCAGCAATTCATCTAGCTGCGTCCGCAACTCCTTCATTTCCGTGGGTGCCAATCTGTATGGTGCTCTAGCAACTGGTGCCGCTCCGGGGATGATGTCGATCCTGAATTCCACTTGCCTATCCGGTGGCAAACCAGGTAGATCTTCTGGAAACACTTCTGGGTATTCAGAGATGACAGGAATGTCTTCCATCTTCGGTTTGGGCTCATCAATGATCACTTGCGCCATGTAGATGACACATCCCTTCTTCAAACACTTGGAAGCCTTGAGCATAGTCACCTGCTCAGGCAGTCCGTACTGGGTATCTCCCCGAATGGTAAGTGATTCACCGGACGGAGTCTTTATTACCACTTGTTTCTGGTTGCAGACGATTTGGGCCTGGTTATGAGATAACCAGTCCATACCCAGAACTATGTCAAAACCAGCTAATTTAAACGGAAGTAGAGACAGAGGAAAAGAATGGTTCTTAATGGATATAACACATCCATCTAACACAGTAGAGACGGTTTCTATGGTACCATCTGCTAACTCTACCTCATAGTTCACTTTTAGGGTTTTGACAGGCAATTTCAACAACTCACAAAATTTATGATCTACGAAGGACTTATCTGCGCCTGAATCAAAAAGTACTCTTGCAAAAACATCATTTACAAGGAAAGTACCTGTTATGACGTTATCATCCTGCACAGCCTCCTTCGCATCCATCCTGAAGACTCTGGCATTAGTCTTCCTAGCCTATGATATATTGACTTTTATGCTAATTATAAAGCTAGAACTAAAATAGAAGGGTTAGGCAACTTACTAGATGATTAATGAACGATTAGAAAGGCTCTTGATCAGTTTGCAAGCTCCCCAAATAATCAGAATGCTTGAATATGATGTGTGAATGAAAGTTGCACTTGAAGGTCCTTTATATAGTGGGTTTACACACCACAATCAATTGACACAAGAGTCTATACCCTTCCACAATTGTTCAACACATGTCTTCTAGTGCCTAGGGGAGTCTAAGGTTCATGCACATGCAAGAAAACCGGCCTAAGGGGTAACAATCGCGAGATACAGGCTGCTGCCTGTTTTTCTGCTTCTGGGCATAGCTAGCGCACCGTTACGCTACACTTGTAGCGGTGCGCTAGCCCGCTACATTGGGCCAGAAGACTTAACATGGTAGCGCACCGTTACGCTACATATGTAGCGGTGCGCTAGCCCCTTTCTGAGACAAAATTGTTGTTGTTTGTTGAAGATTCGAAAAGATAGCAACTTGTACGACAACTAGACCTCATTTATCAATTATAGGACCCTTTTTCAAGTGTATGATACTGGGTAATACCCTACCATTGAACTTGTTTCAATTTGAATGCATTAACAAGATCCGAAAACATCGGTGTACCACTCAAATTATTTGTGGGATCACATCATGCTTTATCACATCCATTATTAGAAATAATTTTCCGCATCGTGGGTAATAAAAGATGGGTATAATATTTAATCGGTCTTGGGATTTATAATTTAGGTCGTTCAGAGGTAACAGTTTAACATGACGCCACTTTAAATCCTACCGAATCATCTTTATTAAAAAAAATCCGAGTTTACAACGCGTTTTGTCTGACATGACACGTGTCGTTTTATTATTGAACCCGAAATTTTCGAGGTGTTACATTACAATAGTAACAACGTTTTATTATCCATCTTCTTTCCCTTCTTTCGTCTGCACAGTGTTGACACGGAATTGTTGTAGATGTTGCCCTAAGATCGGAATAGCCTGGCGCTCTGATACCACTTTGTTGGCCATCAGATTGTGATGCAGCGGAATTATCATATAGATTCGTATTCATGATACCAAAACAGATTGATAATGAATCGATAATGAGACAATGGTGTAAGATTAATGTGGACAATTAATGGTGATTAAATTGTCTTGGTGCCGAGTGATGTTCCCGGCAATAAACATAAATACATTGAGAAGAGGGACGGTTGGAATGGCAGTTGAATTTGGCGGGAATAACCGCCATTCGAAACCAGTGCCAACCATCAGTCACACCTCTTCGAATTATTACACACATACATATAAGTATACATATATCCTAGGTTTGTTACATAACATAAATACGAAATTATGTTTATAATATTCTAACACATTCCACCCCTATACACATCAAGTACACTACACTTCTAACCGTGACAAAAAAAGGTCTTTCTCATATCTCATTAGTTTATATATAGAAGTAGTAAATCGCTTATAAATATAAGTGTCTTTTAATAAGAAAGAAAAAAGACATTCCAAAAAAAATACTTTATGTTTGATTCCTACTACTTTTAATTCACTGTGTTCACGCCCGGTTAGACCACCTGTAGTGGGGCGGTATTTGTAAAAAAAATTGAAAAAAAAAACGCCGTATAACGCCCCCCCCCCATTACGGTAGGCGTTTTCGGGCGTTTTTTTTTAAAAAAAATCAGTTTGACGTTTTATTTAAAACGCTTTGCATCATTTTGACCGGCCAATGAAAAGTCCCCAACGGCTAGAAACGGCTAGTTGAATATTTTTTTTTTAACCTTTTAACTATATATATATATATATAAACTCATTCATTTTCAATCAAAACTATCTCAAAAACTCTCTAAAAAACACAACCATTTTATAAAAAACTTGATGGATTCTCCTAGTTCTTCATCCATGGTAAATTTTTACTACAAAGAGTATTTTGCGGATGGCGATGATTCCACCGATGAGGAGGTTGAGCAAGAGGCGGTTACGAGTGCTTGTCAACTAGCGGTGAGATATGTGAAGCATTGTCGTCGCCCCCAAGCAGAAAAAAATAAAAGAGGTTATATTGAACGAGACCGGCGCGCGGCACACGATCGTTTGATGAAAGATTATTTTGATGAGGCGCCGACATTTTCGAACGAAATGTTTAGGCGTCGTTTCCGAATGAGTAAGCGGTTGTTTCTACGCATAGTCGACGACTTGGAAGCCAACTACGATTATTTTAAACAAAAAGCGGATGCGAGAGAGGCACTTGGATTTACCGGTATCCAAAAGTGTACGTCGGCGTTACGAATCCTTGCTTATGGAAACACAACCGACATCAACGACGAGTATCTAAAAATGGCCGAGAAAACAATGCGAGACAGCTTGGAGCATTTTTGTCGCGGTACAATTCCTATACTTTACTTTTTTTTTTTTTTAAAAACGACGAGTATGTTTACAATTTTTTTTTTGAAGCTTATGTTTGTCTATGTTTTTTTATAAATGTATTATTGATGTGTATGGTGCGCGTTATCTTAGAACGCCCACATGGGACGACCTTCAAAAGATCTACGAGGTACATACGACGGAGCATGGTTTGCCTGGTATGATCGGGAGCATAGATTGCAGGCATTGGCGTTGGGATAACTGCCCGACCGCATGGCGAGGCCAACACACACGGGGTGACCAAAAAGGACCCACTATTATTCTTCAGGCGGTTGCTTCACAGGACCTTTGGGTTTGGTCGGCTTACTTTGGCGTGGTCGGGTCATGCAATGATATCAATGTTTTTGAACAATCTCCGTTGTTAGAGGAGTGGATTTCTGGCAAAGCTCCAAAAGCGTCGTTTTACGCAAATGGAAACTACTACCCTCATGGATATTATTTGAGCGACGGAATTTATCCTAGGTATTCGATTTTCGTGAAGACGTTTAGTGATCCTATTGATGAAAAAAAGTGCATACTTTAAAAAGGTTCAAGAGTCTTCACGAAAAGACATTGAGAGATGCTTTGGGGTTCTTAAACAACGCTGACAATATTTGAGAAATCCTTGTCGTGCATGGAGCAAGCAAAAAATGAGAGATGCTATGTACGCTTGTATAATCATGCACAACATGATTTTGGAAGACGAAGGAAAGGCGATATGCCAGAATTATGTGCCAGAAGCCGTTCAAGAGGACCATCCACAGGCGTCAATGGAAGAAAGAGTGAATAATGCGCGAGAGTTGCGTTACGAACCGTACCATTCCCAGTTAATGGTTGATTTGGTACACCACGCATGGTCGGTTCGGTATGTACCACCTGAGGGAGAGGAAGAAACGGAGGACGAGGAAGACGAAGTTGGCGAGGGTGAAGAAAGCGAAGACGAAAACTAGTGTTTTTTTTTTAATTTAATCGGATTTTAATTTTTTATTTGTAGTATTGTATTTTTTTTTTTAATTAGTGAAGTATTTAAAGTTTTAAAAAAAAATTGTGAAATGATTGCATGGGCGTTATTGGAATAATGCCCCACTACGCCACTTTTGAAATAATGCCCCATGCTGACTGGACTGCCACGTGTCGAATAATGCCCAATGGTGAGGGCATTATTTTGTTTCACCACTACACATACACATACACATGTTCTTATTATCAAAATGAATGAAGTATATAGTGTTAAATGATGAGTGATTGATACGAGTGAAAAGGATGCAAAGAAAGTGGATGTTAAATGATGCAAACTAAAATCCTTTTAAAGTTTTTTTAACAAAGTTATATTGTCGTTATATATATTATACGCCTAATTTATTTATTATTATTTTGGCAAAACCTAGGAGCGAATAAGGTAATTGATGGGTGTTTTAGAAAAGAATATTGGATGGATCGAGGGGACGATAAGGATGGATACCATACCATGTGGTGGGAAAAAACACTCTCTTTGTCACAAGCCTCGACACTGGTTAAAAGATTTGATCACCCCTCCTCCCACCTCTCCCCACCGTCCGCCACCAACACCCCATCAAACCACCAACGATGCACGTCTAAAACACCAATCACAGCACAACCTGCAGCTGGGTACCCAATAAGACCCCCAGATCTCTCCCAATCAGCAGTAACCTTCCACCATGTTTCATAAAGAGATGATATGATCTTGCGAAGCAGTTGAGGTAAATCTCACGGATCATGTTTGTTCAAAGTTTTTTGTTGTAATTTGATTGGTGTGTTTGAATTTTGAAACCCTAATTCCCAATTTTGGGACTTTTGTATGGTAATCTCGTCAATGGGTGAGAGAGCGAGGGAGCTAGGGCGCCGCTAGGGCGACGATTGGGGATATGATAATCACCGGAGGCACGAAAACTCGCACTATGACGACAACTGGGGTCATCAGGACTACCGTGGTTTCGGCGAAAGATACGCGGAGGAAGAAGAATGGCACACGGCGAGGTACAAAGGGAGACGACTCATTAAGGACGATGGAAGGAAACACGATACCGGTCAAAGCATCCGCAACAGAGAAACAACCTTCTTTATCGGCAACCTACCGGTAAACTGCTCCAGTTTTCTTCTCTGGGAGGTTTTCGGTATCTATGGTTCTATGACGGATGCTTACGTACCTAAGAAAAAGGATAAGTTTGGGAACACCTTCGGTTTCATTCGGTTTGAAGGTGTTAGGGATATTGCCTCTCTTCAATACGAGTTGGGTGCGGTAAAAATTGACAGATGCAAAGTCTTTGTGAGTCTGGCAAGGTTTGGGAAGGAGCTGGAGAAGCATAGTAAGCAAAAGCGTATAGCACCAACGTTAAATGCGCCGTCAAGGAAAACTCAGTCAGTTTGGAAGAAAGCAGAGGGAAAGGCGGTCGATGACAAAAACAGATACAACAACGTGAAAAGGAATCCCCATGTTCCTACTGTCCAGCAACAACGTGCACCGCCGGCTGCACACGGAGACGATGTGGTGCACACACTCCTACAAGATGCATATGTCCCAGTCCAATCGCTGGAGTTACACCTGAAAGAAGGTATGGCTTCTCGCCGCTGGAGAACCAGATCACTCATCGGTCGTATCAGGAACCCTTTTGATCTGAAACACCTGGGTGAACAACTGGACTCGGTTGAGCTGACCGACTTTACCTTGCAATACCTGGGTGGCCTCAGGGCTCTACTCAATTTCCCCAACCCGGAACTAGCAATGGAGCTTCTGAACAACAAAGAAGGCATCTGGTCGATCTGGTTTTCTGATCTTAAACCATGGGAGGGGCAACACCTGCCCTTCGAACGCCTGGCATGGATTTCGATCAGAGGCGTCCCTTTACAGCTTTGGGACCGGGACACCTTCAATCAGCTTGCAGGGTTAAAAGGGAAGGTCGTAACTCAATCTACGGCATCTCCAGAGGACTTTGATCTCTCGGTGGATCATGTGTGTGTCCTCACGGATAGTATTGGTAGAATCAACTGCAAAGTCAACATAACATGGGATGGGTTTCACTATCCTGTTTGGTTATCAGAGGAGGAGCCTTATCTTGTCCCGGATTTCAATTTCAAACCGGAAGTGTCATCATCGGAAAAAGTCCGGTCAAGGTAAATGAAGGGTCGAAGACAAAAGGTCCTGGAGACGTAGAGTCTGCCTCGTGCATACAAAAGGTTGGCAAGGAATTAAATGCTGCCTCAGACAAAACGGCTGATTCGCAATCCCGAGAAGATTCTCCTATTACTGTTGCCAGCTCAAAAAAGGGGACCCACCATCTGATTTAGAAGACTCTTCAGCAGATCCTTTTAACACTCCCCCCCCCCCCACCACCTCGTGTTAAGCCCAGTGATCTTTGGGCCGAAAACTCAGCTCTGGGCCTTCACGAACTCTTTGACGAAGTTGTCTGTATACCAGAAACCCCACAATCCAAGACAGCCTCCCTTAGGCCCTCCCCATCTCCATCCAACAACACCAATCTTGTATCCCCTGACCCTTTTAACATTAGAGAGCTGTTGTTTGAGGAGGAACAAGCTTTGAAGCATATTGACCTAAATAATCCCCCTTCTTCCCCAAACGGTGTACCAATTCAATCTTCCCCGTCGGTTGGCCAAAAAGGTAACCCGAGAAGATCTAAATTCAAACTCCCGTCTTTGAAGATGAAGGATGCCCTATGGGTCCCTAGAACTAGCGACAGTATCAAACAAAAAGGTAAATCGGGCAATGCTTTGCCTGCTGAAAACATCTTACCTGGTAACAACGATGCGGTAACGGAAGCGGAATTAATCATCGAAGTCGGCGAATGTCTGGGTTTTAATATGGCAGGTATCGCGGACAAACTTATACACCAGGTTAATGGTGAACAGGTGACGACCATTCCCAAATGAATTTCCTTTCTGCAAACATTAGGGGGGCGGGTGACTCCTTGAAATCGGAGCACATCAGGAATTTAAATAGAAACAACAATATCAGTTTTATCACACTACAGGAAACGCAATTCTCAGACTCCACAAAACTAAATGTTGACTCTTTTTGGGGAAACACGAAGTTTGAATCAGAATCGGTAAATGCCACTGGCAGATCAGGGGGCCTATTAAATATATGGGACCCGGGGATTTTCGTTCGTAAAGCATCTGTTTCCAATCGGTTCTTTCTAGCGACCATGGGTGAACTTAAATCCGGTGCTTGTGAACTAAACATTGTCAACGTATATGCTCCACAAGACCAAGCTCTAAAAAATAACTTATGGTTGGATCTTAGCGCCTTAATGCAATCCTCGAATGGTTGCTGGATATTTCTGGGCGACTTCAACTGCGTCCGAGAGCCCAGAGAACGTAAGAATTCGAAGTTCAATCAGCAAGCGGCAGATGATTTCAACCGTTTTATCTCAACATCATCCCTATCCGAATACGCTATGATTGGTTGCACGTTCACCCACAGGTCTGATGACGGTAAACGGTTCAGTAAGATTGATAGAGCACTTGTATGCAAATCCTTCCTGTCCAGATGGCCCTCTGCGAAACTCACGGGCCTCCCCAGGTATCGTTCTGACCATCGCCCGTTATTATTAACCTGTTCTGACGATAAATTCGGTATGCCTCCGTTCCGGTTTTTCAACTCATGGCTGAAAGAGGAGGGCTTAGACAGGATTGTCAAGGACTCATACACAGGCATTGTGCCATTCGGTCCACCTGACAAACTACTTGCTGCTCGGTTGAAAGCCATTAAACTATCTATAAAGCCGTGGTGTGCAAAGGTTAAAGCCAGGAATCGGGAGATACTGTTGGACCTATCAAAAAAGGTGGAGACCCTTGACCTTAAAGCTGAGAGCGCTTCACTAACAGAAGAGGAGGCCCAAAGCAGGGACCTGTGGGTCAAACAAATCAGGGAAATTGAAGGTCACAATTTAGAAGATCTCAAGCAACGTGCGAAAGTGAAATGGATCGAAGACGGGGATGAAAATTCAACTTTTTTTCATGGGATTGTCAAAGGGCACCAGAAATATAACAGGATAAATGGTCTACTATTCGAGGGTCTTTGGGTCTCACAGCCCGATGAGCTGAAGTCTAACATAAAGTCATACTTTGAAAGCCTTTTCACGGAGGAGGATTTTGACAGGCCAAAATTTTCAAACAACGGTTTCAAAACACTCTCTTTGTCACAAGCCTCGACACTGGTTAAAAGATTCTCCAGAGAAGAGATCAAAGAAGCCGTTTGGGAATGCGGTGGTGACAAAGCACCGGGCCCCGACGGCTTATCTTTCGGTTTCATCAAACACTATTGGGAGATCTTTGAGACCGACTTCACTATCCTCCTAGACTACTTCTATGTTCATGGAAAGCTAAACCGAGGCTGCAACTCGAGCTTCATAACTCTTGTGCCTAAATCCGATAACCCTCAGCAGATAACGGACTTTCGGCCCATTAGTCTAATTGGGTGCATCTCAAAAGTGGTCTCTAAAATACTCGCTAACCGGCTGAAAAAAGTTATTGGTGACTTGGTTAGTGACACTCAAACTGCCTATATTGAAGGCAGGAGCATACTAGAAGGACCACTTATAATCAATGAATTGGTATCGTGGGGGAAGAAATGTAAGAGGAAGATGCTCCTTTTCAAGGTTGATTTTGAAAAGGCCTTCGACTCTTTAAGTTGGTCGTTCCTAGAATCCGCTCTTACACAAATGGGGTTTCCCGCGCTTTGGAGGAAATGGGTCAAGGGGATATTATCATCTACCAGAACATCCATTTTAGTCAACGGGTCACCTACAACAGAATTCAACGTTCAAAGAGGGGTTCGACAAGGTGATCCCCTCTCCCCGCTATTGTTCATCATTGCCATGGAAGCTCTACATGTGGCCTCGACTAGTGCATCGATGATGGGGATTTTCAAAGGCATAAAAACTCCAAACGACGGCCCGATGATCTCACACCTTTTATACGCGGATGATGTCTTGTTCGTAGGCGAATGGTCGAAGTCAAATTTTAATAACCTCGCAAGAATCTTGAAATGCTTTCACTTATCATCCGGCCTCAAAGTTAATTTCAACAAAAGTCAACTCTATGGGGTAGGTGTAGAAAATACTGAAATTGAAAACATGGCGTCAATTTTACACTGCACAACGGGCTCGTTTCCTTTTAAGTATCTCGGACTACCGGTCGGTGCAAACATGGGGCTCGTGAGAAATTGGAAACCGGTGGTCGAAAGATTTGAAAACAAGCTCACTATATGGAAGGCACGAACTTTATCCTTCGGAGGTAGGGTAACTCTCATTGAAGCGGTTCTAGGTAATCTCCCTACATACTTCTTCTCGCTTTTCAACGCTCCGTCACAAATAATCAATCAGTTGGAACGTATTCGGCGAAAATTCTTATGGGGTGGGAGTCTGGAAAAAAACAAAATATGTTGGGCTCCTTGGTTCAAAGTGGTTGCTCCAAAAGATGAGGGTGGGTTAGGAATCGGCAGCCTTGATTCTATCAACAAAGCCCTCATGGTCAAATGGTGCGTTAGGTACAAAAATGAATACTCGATGCTTTGGGCTAGGGTAATCACGGCAATTCATAGTGGTACTAGATGTAAGTCAAGTATCCCCTTGAAAAGTATGTATGGCGGTGTATGGAAATCGATCATTAATATGGGTAGGGCAACACGAATACCTGCTGTGAACATCAAAGATAAATTGTCGCCAAAGTTGGGTGTGGGTGACAAGGTACTCTTTTGGTTGGACATTTGGGTGGGCAACAGAGCACTGTGTGAATCCTTTTCAAACCTCTTTGCATTGGAGTCTGGTAAAAGATGCTTGATACAAGAGAGATATAGATTGATGAATGGAACTGTGGAATGGTTCTGGGGTAGCTCGAACCCGCTTTCCAGCATAGACCATCACATGGAGTGGGCTACTTGCACCACCATGCTACAATCTGTTGGGCTCGGTCCTGGACCTGATCGTTGGCTATGGAAGACAGGCACATCACATGATGCTTTCACTGTGCGGCAATTAAGAGCTGAGTTGGATCACATCAACAGCATTCCAGAAACAAAAGTCCTCACGTGGCTACATTGGATACCGAAAAAGGTAAACTGTTTCTTATGGCGTGTTGTTCTTGACAGAATCCCCACCAAGGACGCGCTCATGACTAGGCAAATTGCACTCCCTTCTGCTTCCTGCGTTTTATGCAACCACACGCTCGAAACATCGAACCACCTTTTAGTTACTTGCGAGTTTGCCCAGCATATATGGACTGTGATATTCATGTGGCTGAATATACCGATGCCCCGTTACACTCTAAGTGTGGTGGAACTATACGAGTACATCTCCTCTCATAAGACAAACAGAAACCTAAAAAGGGCATTATGGACAATCCTAGCTGCAACATGCTGGGGCATTTGGCGTATGAGAAACGAGGTCATCTTCAAACATAAACCCCCACATCTGTCGAAACTGGTCAGTGACATCAAGGCACTCTCGTTTCTCTGGGTGAAATCTCGAGCTGGGTTGCTGGATCTATCATGGGAGAAATGGAGAGGTTTTAAGTTTACGGATTTTCCATTGTAAAATGTTATCTATTTGTTGTACTTTGTATTTTGGTTTCCTTTTTCTCTGTTTTGTACCCCTGAGCTCCTTGCTTAGGCCTTTTTATGATAATCGCCTTTCTTCAAAAAAAAAAAAATGTGGTGGATTACTTTTGTAAGCATTTTTAGAAAAGATAATAAGTTGACCAATGCTTCTTGTCTTTTTCTTCTTTACTAGATAAAGTTAAAGATGTTTCAATCTTTCTTGTTGTAAGACCACCCGTAGTGTAGTGGTGAACAAAAATAATGCCCCAATCATGGGGCATTATTCGATACGTGGCATCCTAGTCAGCGTTCGGCAGCAAAAGAGGTGTAGTGTGGCATTATTCCAATAACGCCCATGCAATCATTTGACAAAAAAAAAATTAAAAAAAAATTAAAGCAAACAGGCTAGTCAAACATTGGAGAAATCCCATTAGCCACATGCAAAAATAAAAATAAAAATAAAGAAAGAAACTTTACACTTGTCAAAAAATGTCAGACTAAAGCAAGGTAAATGCCCCTTCAAGTCAAACATGTCAGACTAAAGCAATTGTTCTTGAGCGTTTTATATAAAACGCTGTTCACAATTTTTTTCAAAAATTTTTAAAAATAACGCCCCATGTAATGGTGCGTTGGGCGTTTTCGGGCGTTTTTTTTTAATTTAAAAAAAAACGCCCCACTACACATGGTCTAAAGAAACCAAAATTTTGCATGTTTACAACTCAAATTAATATGTACTCGTGGGACTCGTGGTTAGTTAAGTTAATAATCATATACGTTTTGTTGGTAGAATAAATATAGGAATTAGAATAGACATTAAATATGTAATAGAAGTGAAATTAAATACTTCAATAAACGTACTTAGGCTATAGGGTGTGGGGGTCATAGTTGGGACATGATTTGCCACCTAGGAACATGAATGGAAGGCTATACCACTCCCTTGATTGATCCACCATAGTTTGCATGGATTAAACCATGGCAACCATGGCCCCCCTTTCCATTTTTCAACAAATCATTTCCTTTTTCTTTAGGCAAAGATAAATTTATTTTAGTTGTTTGTGACATGACCACACCCTTAAGATAGTGGTTTTGGATGGTGAATTAGAGATGGGTTACATAACACTAACATGGAGGGTCATGGTGGTCATGAGGGTCATGACCACACCCTATAACCTTAGATGAATCACAAAGACTTAGTCGACATTTTTCTATACATCGTTTCAATACACACATTAAGCTCTAATATACTTTCATCAGTCTTCACTACCTGTCTGAAAAACTTTGAAAAAACGTCATTCATCAAATACGACTGAGTCAATAAACAATCTTTGATCAACATAATAACGATAGAATATGTGAGAAAATATGATTAATGATCCAGTGGCGGAGCCAGGAATATTTTCTTATGGTGTCATTTTTTATGGATACCCTGGTTTATAGTAACCCGGAGTTGAACTTTTTAGATCGGTTCCAATCTAGTCGGGTCAAATCACATAATAAAAACAAATATCACACTAAAAGTACAATGATATTGAATAAAAACACATAATAAAATTACAAAGTTATTTGAAATATATAAAAACGCATTTAACAGTTGCTCAGTACGCATTTTCATGTTTTGAAAATGATTCATAATGTTTTCAATGGCAACTTGCAAAAAAACATCTTTTTCATTATAACAAACAAGTGCACGCATCATTCAAATGATCATCAAACATCCTGTTAGGTTAAACAATTAAAACAAAACCAATTAGACATGGACTTTTAATGATTTAAAGTATACTAATTAAATTCAAGTAACTGCGTTTAGTTTTTGAAATATAAATTTGTTTATTATGTAATTCTTTTAGAAGAAAACAAAACAATGGTGTCGTTTATAAAAAGACAATGGTGTCGCTCGTAAAAAAACAATGATGTCGCTTGAATTTCCCTATTATGCGTTGTATTTGCTACACAAAATTCAATGGTGTCGGACGACACCGTTGTTCAAAGTATGGCTCCGCCACTGTAATGATCGCATAACGAAACGGTTCATAACTTAAGCTCATGGTGGTATTGAACATTATTTCTGTGAAAAAAATGAACCTTTCTAAAGAATCTTTAGTCATAAGGATTGTATAAAATGTAAATTGCTATTAATCTATCAAACTTCATGGGGTTAACCTTTGTATTAGTTGCCTATTTCTCTTTTCAATTAAATTAAGAGTACCTATCCACACACTCATCTCACTATCTACACACTTAAAAAGGTGATTTTTGTCTTTACATGCACACCCTGCAGTGTCGAACTGTGGCTAAAACGAGGCGTTTTGGTCCGATTAACCAGATAAAGACTAACGGGTGTCTGACGGGTCTGTTGACCGGACCAAAACGCTGAGCTTTGGCCGCGATTTGGTCCTGTCAACCAGACAAAAGACTGATACCCGGTCTGGTTGACAGGACCAAAACGCGGCCAAAGCTCGGCGTTTTGGTCCGGACAACAGACCCGTCAGTCTTTGTCTGGTTAATCGGACCAAAACGCCCCGTTTTGGCCACAGTTCGACACTGCAGGGTGTGCATGTAAAGACAAAAATCACCTTTTAGGTGTGTAGATAGGCAAAATTGGTGTGTGGATAGTTTGGCCCTTAAATTAAACTCTTTTTAAATTTAAAATGATGTCTACAATGTTTGAAATATCCTTTAGTGGAGAGAAGAAAATGTTGTTTGTTTTTAGAGTAAAGTCCTATTTGAGTCCCTATGGTTTGTGCAGTTTAACCATTTGAATCCAAAAACCAAAACTGTCTTGATTTGAGTCCCTGTAGTCTCTAGTTTTAACCATTTGAGTCCCTGTGGTATCTAATTTTAACCATTTGAATCCATAAACCAAATGTTTCTGATTTGAATGTTGTTTACTTTTGGATTCAAATGGTTAAAATTAGAAACCACAGGGACTCAAATCAAAACAGTTTTGGTTTTTGGATTCAAATGGTTAAACTGCACAAACCACAAGGACTCAAATAGGACTTTACTCTTGTTTTTATTTTGAGGTGGGGAGGAATAGAGACAAACAGGGCAATTTACAGTCTGTTTTCTTTAGCACAGAGTGTTCACGTGATGAATAAGTTAGCTTTGGAAGGAATGGTAAAAACTAAAAATAAGACTATTCTGGTCTTCGTACGTCCTCTTTTTGTTATTACATTTATTGTATCATCAGAACAGACATTATTGAACGCATACTCGATATATATGATGATGAACCAAGTACTAAATCAACTTTTAAAAGCTTTTTTATTCTTTTTTTTTTTTTTATAAAATTTAATGGACCATAATGTTTGATGTGTAATGACTAATGAGCATATTTTAAGCTATGTATTATGATTTCGGGAGAGAGTGAAAGGCGGCTACATCCCTTTTAAGGGGTATGGTGTTTCCCTCCATCCCAACCTTCACATCATATCTCTATTCAAAACATCTCAAAATTTTCTTTAACTCTTATGACGAACGGGGCCTCCATCCCCTTCATACGATCCTCCACGTAACACTCCTGTGACACCATCCTCAACCTGTAAGTCTGTAACGGGTAGCCTTACATATCTATATTTTGGGCGGTACTCTTGCTTGTTTGGATAGGGACGCGTCACATTGTAAGAAGTATGCTCCTTTAGTCGTTTGTATCAAGTACTCTTGGCTTAAGACCACATGGTGTGGGCGTTTAAAATTAGTGTTGATGCTTGTCAACGTCATGCACACCAGCCCGCCCACGTCGTTGAGGATGGCGTGGCTCCTTCGGTGGGGAAAATTCCACTAGCGTGGAGATGAAATTCGCGCTGACGTGGCACGTTCTAATTTGACGTGGATATTAGCCGTTTGACCCCGACGATAAGTTTTTTAAAATTAAAATTTTCCCCTATATAACCACCCACTCCTTCCATTTTTTTACAAACTCTCACATTTCATCCAGAATTCTATAAACTCTCTACCCATTTCCACTTCAAAAACCAAAAATGGCAACAATTCCTTGGACCGAAGAAGAAGATATCGCAATATGCGCGTCGTGGGTCGAACCGTGTACGCGTTTTCTTCTCGTTTCAGGGTTATCCGTTTGGATTGCGAAAGATTCGAGACGATGCACACCGCGGTGGAAAACGCGGGTAGTGACCTTGGGGAGGACGACATCATACAAGTCACTCTCATCAACTTCAGGCACGACCACAATCGTGAATTTTGACACGTTTCGGCGTGGCAGATTATTAGATTTTTTATGTAATAATGTCTAATTTTAAGGTTTTATTTTAATGTTCTCATCGCTCTCTCGGTTTCTCTCTCTAATGTGACCTAGATGAAATCAATTTTCATAAAGTGGTGATTTTGAAGGATGACACATACAACAACACGTGTCTTCGTAGGTGATTAGGCTACCACCACCAAAAGGTCGAATCCAACGTCACCATCACAACAACTACTATTCATAATGTTTGGTTATTAACAAATACAAATACTAGTTAAATTCCACCCGCGCGTTGCGGCGGGGACCCAATGACTGCAAAACGCGTGTCAGCAACGACAAGCATATACCGAATATCAAAACATAAATAAAATTGTCGTGAAAAGGATAGTCAATCCGTCCTAAAAGAAGCGATTTTAAATAACCTAATATATAATAATAGGACCCACACGTCCTACACGTTGGAAATTCGGTTGTTTTCAGTTCAGTTATTACGGTGCTAACACGTTAAAATATGGATGAGCTCGCTATCGGTAACGGCACCGAAAGTACCGATCCGGAAAATAATCGAAATTAGGTACCAGCACCGAAAATGCTCGGTACAATACGGTATGGTATTTGAAGGTAAAAATCAATAAATATAGGTATGGTGCTAGACCGGTGTCGAATCGAAAGTAACGATTCTGAAAATGCCAAAAGGTGGGTACCAAATTGGTACCAAAAATGATTTAGTATAGTAAATTTGGTACCGATACGATACCGGTTTGATTACAGGATTTGATACGATTTGCTCATCAATAATCTAAATATCCAAGTTAATTTTACATGCTAGAATTCATTCATTACGTAAAAAGACAAAAAATAAAGCAAAATAAGTTGTTGTGTATATAAAACTTCATTCAAACGAAATACAATTTACTTACTGTGTGTATGAAAAGTAATCTAAACTGTGCAATTACTTGCATTGCTACGTTGCTACAGGATTTGATGAGCTCGGTACCAACCGGTACCGAAAATACCGTTACCGAAATACCCAAAAGTGGGTATCGGTACCGAATATACCTGGTACAGTACGACTTGATACAGTCGGTACTGATACGGCACCGGTATTTGAGGGTAAAACCCGATGAATACCGGTGCCGAACGGATACCGAAAATACACTCAGTTTGATAAATTTGATATCGGTACCGGTACCCGATACTATTCATTCATTTATATTTTTATTACTGTTAATTAGTTTCTCTTTTTAATATACTGTTAACGTTAATGTTAATTAATTTCTCTTTTTAATATTTATTTATTTACTACTGTTCATTGAGTTCTTTTTTATATACCGGTGCCGAACGGATACCGAATATACACTCAGTTTGATAAATTTGATATCGGTACCGGTACCTGATACTATTCATTCATTTATATTGAGTTTGTTTTTTATATATTGTTAATGTTAATTGTTAATGTTAATTAATTTCTCTTTTTAATATTTATTGATTTACTACTGTTCATTGAGTTCGTTTTTTAATATATAGGTAAATATGAATTTTTTATGTAATAATGTCTAATTTTTAGGTTTTATTTTAGGGTGATACTATACACACCCCCTATTTACTAATTACACCCCCCTATGAAAACATCACATCCATCAATCATTTGCTTTTTGTTTTTAGTCTTTTTAGTCTTTTTGTTGTCTTTTTATTATATTTTAGTGTCTTTTTGTTATTATTATTATTTACTATTAGTTTTTTTTTTTTTGAACGGCAAATTTGGATCATTGACGGACCACTGGAGTATCATCGTGCCACCAGAGGAACCACCCGATCATATCCATCTCCACTAAGCATAAAGCCACACCAATTCAGGAGGAAACCCAATAAACATGGGAAAACCCCCTTGTGTGAATCAAACCCAGGACCTATTGGTCCCAAAGTCTTATCCCACCACCAAGATGCCACTAATTATTATTATTATTATTATTATTATTATTATTATTAAAATTGAAAAAAAAAACCCGTGTAAAATAATCATATTATTGGTGCCTCAAATTATTGGTGCATTTGAGAGAATAAATGAAAGTGGAACAAACTCAAATTATTGGTGCCTCAAAAAACCGTGCAGTTGATATGCATTCGTTTCACTTACTTCTTTTTTGAAGTAGGATTCACTTACTTCTTTTTTGATATGCATTCAAATTATTGGTAAAAATTATGCTATTAGTTTCACTTACTTCTTTTTTGATGTAGGATTCACAGCCAGTTCCCCCACCTGTGAAAACTAAGGAGGAGATCCTACTTTTCTTTAAGCTTTATGACCCTTTAAAAGAGGAGCTTCGGTAGTAGTCTTCGCTCTCTACAGTTAAAGAGATGTCTGGATTTTCAACAGATCAGGTATAGTTTTTAATTCCCATGTTTCAAGTTTCAACTTAGTTATATAATCTAGCTAGGTTAAGGGTCTTGTTTTAGTTTAAATGAGTTTGTTTGGATAATATATATTTTGTAACTACTCAAGCTTGTTCACCTAATATTTTGTAACTAATATTAGTTCACTTTTAGGTGTTCAAGTCTCGTGAAGAGCTGATGTTAAAAAAAATACTCGTGGACGACCAACTACAAAATCCAAACAACAAACAATACCGAACCCTGCACTTGCTAAACCGCCCCTTCAACGAATCTACTCTCAGAAGCCTCCAAGGCACAGTCCGTTTGGGAACTCCCAAGATCATGATTACACTCAAGAGCCTGCAAGGCATAGTTCATTTACGAACTATCAAGAGCAGGATTACACTCAAGAACCTGCAAGGCATAGTTCATTTGTGAACTCCCAAGATCATGATTACACTCAAGAGCCTTGGAGACATAGTTCATTCGGGTATCTAGAGACTGATGATTATGTTGGTTACATCAGACCAGACGTGAACTATCAAGTGCCTGGTGAAACAAGTCTGTTCATAAATCAAGATATTTACGGAAAAAAACCATTCAAGGACGATCCTGGTGAACCAAGTCCGTTCATGACACAAGATACAGACGGACAAGGTTTTTTTACCAACCTTTTAAACACACCGGGATATGATTTCATGGGGTTGAACCAAGTTATTGTCGGACAAAGTTCTTTCGCCAACTCTACAAGTGCGCCAGGCTATGACTTAATGGGGTTGAACAAAGATCAAGCATCACAGGTGATACACAACTATATTCATCTAATTCCAAAAATCTTCCATGCGTATGTTACACGCATACATAACGAGTTAGGTGATGGAAATTGTGGGTTTCGGGCGACAGCTTCTGCTCTCGGGTACGGTGAAGATGAATGGTTATTTATCCGGAGATCACTGATGGAAGAGCTACTCGAGTTTAGAAATAAGTACACTAAGGCTTTCTTAGGCTCATTCAAAGATGTGTTCACGTCCTTGGCTTGGTCAGGATCGGGGTTTGCACCTGAAAAACACTGGATGATTATGCCAGAGGCAGGATTCTTGATTGCGAACAAGTTTAATGTGATCGTTTATTATTTAATGTTCTCATCCTCTCTCGGTTTCTCTCTCTAATATGACCTAGATGAAATCAAATTTCATAAAGTGGTGATTTTGAAGGATGACACATACAGCTACACGTGTCTTCGTAGGTGATTAGGCTACCACCACCAAAAGGTCCAATCCAACGTCACCATCACAACAACTACTATTCATTTTTTTGGTTATTAACAAATATATATGATGTCGCAGCCCCCGATCCCTGATCCCCGGAAACGGGCGGACGCGATCACAGAGCTTTGGTGGTATCAGGTTTTATTTAATCTTGCAGCGGAATTTTCATCAGGATCGTAGTTAGGAAATATTTATCAGAGTAAAACCACCTCATTTAATATTAATAATTACATGGATAAAACCCAAGTTTCTTATTACAATATATTTATAGGGATGAACCCTATTTTATTCAAATTTAAAACACTGTTTATTTGGTAACTTTTATAGCCACACTAGGTTATAACCCCGTGTATTACACGGGCTGAATAAATAAATTTTATATACTAAATAATAAAACAATATATCTTTAAAAATCTTCTTTATTGCACGAGTTTAATAAATATAATTTTATATATTAAATAATAAAAGTTATATCTATAAGAACAATCATGTATGGGTTGAATAGGTGTAATTTTATATACCAAATAAAAAAGTTAAATATTTAAAACCACATGTATTACACGAGTTCAATAAATGTAATATTGTTTACCAAATAATAAAATAATACATCTTTAAAAAAACTCATTTATTACACGGGTTGAATAGATGTAATTTTATATACCAAATAATAAAAAAAATACATCTTTAAAAATATGCGTATTACACGGTTTGAATAAATGTAATTTTTGTACTAAATAATAAAAAAACATATATATCCTTAAAAAACCTCGTGTATTGTACGAATTGAACAAATCTAATTTTATACATCAAATAATAAAATTACCATTTTGGCCCCTGTGGTTATATCAATTTTACCCTTTTAGCCCAAAAAAAGAATTTTTTAACATCTAAGCCCCCAACGTCTTTTTTTTTTTTACCTTTTTTGGCCCCTAACGTCTTTTTTAACCCTTTTGGTCCCTAACATTTAATGGATGAAGTTAGTGTTAGAGGCCAAAAGGGATAGAAAAGAAGACGTTGAGGGCTCAGATTTAAAAAAAAATTGAGCTAAAAGTGTAAAAGTGATATAACCACAGGGGCCAAAAATGTAATTTACTCTAAATAATATTATAAATAAGAAGAAGATTAAACTAAATAATAATTATCCATAAGATATTAAACTAAAAAGTATTTAATAGGAGAGTTATCTATAATTAATTAGAAATATTAAATTAAATTAATAATTATCTATATGAGATGCCCTAATATGATGACAAGTGTCCTCAAAGTGGTTTCTTTTATTATATAGTATAGATTATCCCAAGCCTTCAGTGCTCTCCAGCTGGCTTTTTATTAATTGGCTGTCACATTGGGTTACCTGAAACGCGTTTTAAAAATAATTTGTCAGTGGGAAATACTGGTGAGTGAATCCCAGTTTAATCAAGTTTAAATCAAAAGTCACAGTGAACAATATTGAGAGCACATCCGCAATTACATTTGTTTCCAAGATATACCAATTAACATCAGTGGTACTGTCATACTCAACCTGTGGAAATGTTACTCCTTGACCAGGTGGTAACAAATTTTGTATACAAAACCCCAACATACCCACTATAATTGTATTCTTACAAATACTCAATAATGTTGTTCGCATGGAAAGATATGTAAGGTTTTGTAAAACAGTTCACAAAAAGATTTACAAAAAGTGGATCAACTCACATTGCTATCTTAGGCTTCTTGTAAGGTTTTCCTGGATATAATCTATAATTTATACAAATGTACATTGGTTAGTATCATAACCCTTTGAAATTATTAATGATACCCTCCCCGAGACGGCATTCCAACAACTACGTCGGGCAGAACCACGACAGTTGTTACGGAACCCTAAATCAATCGGGCAGCGTAACTATTACGAAACTAGGGTTATAATACTTACAATGGAGCAGAACCTCGCTAATTAGGGGTATAATACCCGTGTATTATAACTTCTCTACAGAATTGAGATTTAGAATTGAGATTGTGAGCGACGGAAAACGTAAACTGATGCCTGCTATTTATAGTTGTGATATCTGACTTCCAGGCGGCCCGCGTAAGGTAAGGCAAAGCCTTACGCGGCCCGCGTCAACACGCGGTCAACTTATAGCTTAGCCTGATCACCAAGTAGACTCGACACGATGTTGACACGTGTCAGCACCGGATGCTTCCGCGTTTCATGATCTGTCGCGGCCCGCGTCAACTTAGACGAGGTCTTACGCGGCCCGCTTGAACTAAAGAAGTCAGCGGAGTCAAAGTCTGGTCTTAATACGGCCCGCATGAGCTTGAGGTGGGATCCTACGCGGACCGCCTCAGCTCTAAATTCAGATTTTTATTTTATTTTTTTAATTATAACATAACTAGGGCTCGGTTTTCACATACGGGTGTAATATAAAACATATTTGAGCCATTCTATAATATATTAGAGGGTCGAAAATATTATGAGAATATTGGTTTTACCGAGGGTTGTTACATCCTCCCCACCTTATTTTAGAGCTCGTCCTCGAGATCTACTGGAATAAATGCGGATATTTCTTTTGCATTTCTGACTCGAGTTCCCATGTGTATTTAGGTCCTCTTTTGGAGTTCCACTTCACTTTGACTAAAACTAGTCTCTTGTGTTTGAGATTCTTGACTTTCCTATCTTCAATCCGTAAAGGTCTTTCTTCAAATTTAAGTTGTTCATTTACCTCTATATCCTTAAGAGGTACTATCAGTGATTCATCAGCTAAACACTTTTTGAGATTTGATACATGAAACACATCATGTATTCCTGCCATTTCCTCTAGCAGTTGTAGTTGATATGCTACTGGTCCTATTCTTCTAATAATCTTAAAAGGTCCAACATACCTGGGACTTAGCTTTCCCCGTTTAATGAATCTTACCACTCCTTTCCAAGGAGAGACTTTCAACAATACTTTATCTCCTACTTGAAATTCCAATGGTTTGCGTCGGTTATTGGCATAACTCTTTTGTCGATCACGTGCTGCTTTCAGTCGTTCCTTGACTTGAATGATCTTGTCAGTTGTTTCTTGTACTATCTCAGGTCCAGATAGTTGCTTTTCCCCAATTTCTGCCCAACAGACTGGGGTTCGGCACTTTCGTCCATAAAGTGCTTCGAATGGTGCAGCATTGATACTTGTGTGATAACTATTATTATAAGAAAATTCTATTAAAGGTAAGTGATCGTCCCAATTACCTCCAAAATCAATTACACAAGCTCTAAGCATATCTTCCATTGTCTGTATTGTCCTTTCACTTTGTCCGTCCGTTTGAGGATGATAAGCCGTACTTAGCTTTAACTTGGTTCCCATTGCCTTTTGGAAACTTGACCAAAAATGAGATGTAAAGCGGCTATCCCTATCAGAAACAATTGATAAAGGAATACCATGTAAAGAAACAATTTCATTTACATACAATTTAGCTAATTGTTCCATACTAATTGTTTCCTTCATTGGTAGAAAATGGGCTGACTTGGTTAGCCTATCTACAATTACCCAGATTGTATCATTACCTTTCCTTGTTTTGGGTAATTTAGTAACAAAATCCATTGTTATAAATTCCCATTTCCAAACTGGCATTTCTAATTGTTGTAACAAACCTGAGTGTTTCTGATGTTCAGCTTTGACTTGTGAACAGGTCAAACATTTAGAAACATAGGCTGCTATGTCCTTCTTCATTCCTATCCACCAGAAATTTTTCCTTAAATCCTGGTACATTTTATCACTTCCTGGGTGCATCGTGTATTTAGACTTATGGGCTTCTTCTAGTATACGATTACGTAGGTTTCCTAATTTAGGTATCCACATTCTCTTTTCATGGAATCTCCAAATTCCATCTGTTCCTTGTTTCAATTCGTTTAGCATACCTTTTAATTTTTTAGTATCATCCTTGATTACTGATTCTTGTGCTTCTCTTATCTGATCATTTAAATCTACTTGCAGATTTAATTTAAGAGAACGTACCCTTTTTGGCTTTTCATGATACTTTCAGCTTAAAGCACTTGCCACTACATTTGCTTTTCCTTCATGATACTGGATATCACAGTCGTAGTCACTAAGAAATTCCATTCAGCGTCTTTATCTCATATTCAACTCTTTCTGCCCGAAAACATACCTTAAACTTTTGTGATCAGTAAATATGGTAAACTTACTACCATAAAGGTAATGTCTCCAAATATTAAGAGCAAAAATTATGGCTCCTAATTCTAAATCATGGGTTGAGTAATTCTCTTCATGATTCTTAAGTTGTCTTGATGCATAAGCTATAACCTTTTGGCGTTGCATCAATACACATCCATAACCTAATCTAGAAGCATCACAATAGACTACAAAGTCTTCATTTCCTTCTGGTAGTGCTAATATGGGTGTATGGGTTAATCTTTGCTTAAGAATTCTAAATGCTTCTTCTTATTTTAATCCCCATTCAAACTTAACAGATTTACAAGTTAACTTAGTTAAGGGAATAGCTATTCTAGAAAAATCTTTAATAAATCTTCTATAATAACCGGCTAATCCTAAGAAACTTCTAACCTCTGTTGGTGATTCAGGGGTTTTCCATTTCGTAATTGCTTCAATCTTTGTTGGATCTACATGAATTCCTTTATGATTGACTAGGTGTCCAAGGAATTGTACCTGTTCTAACCAAAATTCGCACTTTGAAAACTTAGCATAAAGTTTTTCCTTTCTTAACAAACTTAAAAGTACGTGCAAATGCTTTGCATGATCCTCTTTACTCTTAGAGTAAATTAGAATATCATCTATGAATACAATTATGAATTTATCCAAATATGGCTTACATATTCGGTTCATCATGTCCATAAATGCAGCTGGGGCATTGGTTAAACCAAATGGCATGACAGTAAAGTCATAATGACCATACCTTGTTCTAAATGCGGTTTTAGGAATATCCTCTTCCTGTACCTTTAATCGATGATATCCTGACCTTAAATCGATCTTAGAGAAAAATCGAGCTCCTTGCAGTTGATCAAACAAATCATCGATTCTCGGTAATGGGTACCGATTCTTAATTGTGACATTGTTTAATTCACGGTAATCAATGCACATACGCATTGATCCGTCTTTCTTTTTAACGAATAAAATCGGCGCTCCCCATGGCGATGAACTCGGTTGTATGAATCCTTTCTCCAATAATTCATCTAGTTGTTTCTTTAATTCCTGCATTTCGGCAGGTGCCAAACGGTAGGGTGCTTTGGCAATTGGTGATGTTCCTGGTAGCAGGTGAATTCTGAATTCAACTTCTCTGTCTGGAGGTAGTCCTGGTAATTCTTCTAGAAATATATCTGAAAACTGAGATACTACTGGAATGTCTTTTAGTTCTTTCCCTTTAGTGTTAATGATTATAGAAATCAAATACACTATAGAACATTTTCTTATAGAACTTGCAGTTTTCATCACAGAGATGAATTTAATGGTCTTAGAAGATTTATCTCCTTTAATTGTGATCATTTTTCCTTTTGGTGAATTAACTCGAATTAACTTTTGCTCACATAAAATACTAGCTTTATTGGCTATTAACCAATCCATTCCTAAAACAACATCAAATCCGGCTAGATTCATTGGATAAAGGTTTGCCCTAAACGTTTGGTTTAAAATTTCTATTCTTGCTCCCTGCAAGATTTCAGAAATTCTAATAGTTTCTCCATTAGCTGTCTCTACTAGACATTCTTGTGGTAGTTTAGTTAATGACTGATTTAAAATTTTGCAAAACGAAGTATTAATAAAACTTTGGTTTGCACCAGAGTCAAATAATACTTTAGCAATTATATCATTAACTAAAAACGTACCAGCTATAACGTCTGGGATCATCTTAGCTTCTTCTGCAGTTAGAACAAATGCTCTAGCATTTTTAGTGTTCTTGTTGTTTGTAGCTGGAGCCAGTTTTGGACAGTTTGGC
The DNA here is from genome assembly GCA_030545235.1 of Helianthus tuberosus. Lineage (NCBI taxonomy): Eukaryota > Viridiplantae > Streptophyta > Magnoliopsida > Asterales > Asteraceae > Helianthus > Helianthus tuberosus. The sequence continues at coordinate 53,774,546 of CM060404.1, forward strand.
TTGATATGACCTTTTTCTCCACAATTAAAACACAATCCATTACTGGATTTCCTCCTGCAGTTCTCTTCCTTGTGTCCTGGTGCTTTACAGAAATTACAGTGAGTGGAGCATTTTCCAGAATGCTTCTTTTTGCAGATTCCGCAATATGGTGCAGAGGTAGAACCTACGTTCCTACGGTTAAAATTCCTAGAACGGAATTCTTGAGTAAGCCTTTGAGTTAAGTTTCTCCTCTGATCATCTTCTCTAGTACGAACTAGTTCATCAGTCAAGGTATTTGCTAGTTCTACAGCTTCTTCTATCGTTTGAGGTCTAGCTGCCTTGACTATATGTCTAATCTCCCCAATTAATCCCCAAATATAACGGGAAATTAACACAGGTTCTGGTGATGCAAGAGTTGGTACTATTCTAGCATATTCGAAGAATAACTTAGTATACCCCTTACTATCTACAACAGTCATTCTAAGATTTAAGAATTTGTTTGCTATCTGTTCTTTTTCATTGGGTGGGCAGAATTTCCTTTCTACCTTGTCCTTAAATTCTTCCCATTCCATATTGTAGGTCCTATCACTTCCTCTTGATTGAAGGATAGTATTCCACCATTCTAATGCTGCATTCTTAAACATATTAGAAGCAAACAATATTTTATCTTCTTCAGCACACTTGCTTATCCTTAAGACTGCCTCAGTCTTTTCTATCCAGCGTAATGTTGCAATAGCCCCTTCATTGCCCGAGAATTCCATTGGTTTACAAGACCAGAATTCTTTATAAGAACAACCATAAGGCATGGTTCTTCTTCTTTTGGGAATAGACAATTGAAGTATAGGTCCATTGTTCACACTGTTTTCTGGTTCAACAGGTCGCTTACTGCTATGTTTACTTTTATTATCAGCATCCTTAACAGTTTGAAGAATAAATGTCATAGCATCTATAATTCCCTGTGCCACTATATGTTGGATAACACTATTATCCACTTGGTTTCCATTGTTATTGATGCTTGGATTATCATTAACCACGTTAATGTTACTCTGGTTATCATTATTCAGATTTCCTTGATTTCCTTCGTCGGCCATCTGAATTTTAAACATTTATCCCATATTAATATCACAAATAATAGGTAATATAGTTAATCACATGACACACAATTTAACCAAAACCGTCGATCATTGCGACTATACTCTTTTTCATATACTATGCGTCTATTACACACTAGTACAGAATAAAGATTACAATACCAACAGAAAGAAAATCACACTAATATTAATATGCATCCGTACACACATATTTTATTATTATTATTTTATATATATATATATATATATATATATATATTATTACTATCATTGTTTTACCATCTCATTCACAGATATGGATTTATCCAAAAATCCATATTACGTTCATCGTATTTCCATACGAGACGTTCTCCCACCTGACGCATTCTCTCACTGCTTTCTAAAATTTCCTCCCCGAAAGTCCTAAGTTCTTGAACGTTTTCTGCACTCATTGGGGGTGCGGGTTCTCGGACTGGGTTTGGAATCTGGGGTGCGGTTTCCTGATATGGGGGTGACAATTCCTGAAATTGGTAAGGATCCTATAATATTTCCCTAATGTAGTTATCATGGTAATAGGGATCTAAAGGGTCCATACCTGGGTAAGCTTCTATATTCTGTATGGGTGGATAATCCTGGATAGGGTAACGTTGTACAAAGTCCCTATTATTGTCCCACCATGGGTCATAATTCGGATCTAGTGGGTTTGGTGCAGGTACCCTAGGGATTTCTTCTGGATTAAAGTCGTGCATTTCCACTTGGTTTTCCTGGTTTTCTATTTCCATGGGTTGCTCTGGGTTTTGTGGTTGTGGGGCTACTAATTGTTCCAGACTTGGGTCAGCAGCAGTTGTGGCTAAGATATTAGCTAAGCTTCTATTTAGCATATCTTGAGTATGGGCATCTGTCTCTCGCTTAATGGCTGCTAAAGCCCTTTGCTGTTGCAATTTTCGCATTCTCTTCCTACGAGCAAAAGCTTCTTTACTGAACCATCCTCGTTTCTTAGTAGGAAATGGTTCTTCAGATTGAGCTCTAAAAGCAAATATTCCCTCCTCCTGATCAGCAGAATACCCTGAAAGGGCAGGCTGTGATGATGTACCTTCACTCCTAGGTGAATCAGATAACTGACGATTCACGTCTGATGGTCCTTGATCACTCATACTGAAAACTAACAGATAGTCAAATAACACATAACACATAATTACAGTTATGCACGGATTTCCGTAATTTATTTCCTAACACAAAATATAGAATTTAAGTGTCAGCAGAACACTTCTTTGGCTCAGACCAGTGGCTAGGCTCTGATACCACCTTCTGTCGCAACCCCCGATCCCTGATCCCCGGGAACGGGCGGACGCGATCACAGAGCTTTGGTGGTATCAGGTTTTATTTAATCTTGCAGCGGAATTTTCACCAGGATCGTAGTTAGGAAATATTTATCAGAGTAAAACCACCTCATTTAATATTAATAATTACATGGGTAAAACCCAAGTTTCTTATTACAATATATTTATAGGGATGAACCCTATTTTATTTAAATTTAAAACACTGTTTATTTGGTAACTTTTATAGCCACATTATCCCAAGCCTTCAGTGCTCTCCAGCTGGCTTTTTATTAATTGGCTGTCACATTGGGTTACCTGAAACGCGTTTTAAAAATAATTTGTCAGTGGGAAATACTGGTGAGTGAATCCCAGTTTAATCAAGTTTAAATCAAAAGTCTCAGTGAACAATATTGAGAGCACATCCGCAATTACATTTGTTTCCAAGATATACCAATTAACATCAGTGGTACTGTCATACTCAACCTGTGGAAATGTTACTCCTTGACCAGGTGGTAACAAATTTTGTATACAAAACCCCAACATACCCACTATAATTGTATTCTTACAAATACTCAATAATGTTGTTCGCATGGAAAGATATGTAAGGTTTTATAAAACAGTTCACAAAAAGATTTACAAAAAGTGGATCAACTCACATTGCTATCTTAGGCTTCTTGTAAGGTTTTCCTGGATATAATCTATAATTTATACAAATGTACATTGGTTAGTATCATAACCCTTTGAAATTATTAATGATACCCTCCCCGAGACGGCATTCCAACAACTACGTCGGGCAGAACCACGACAGTTGTTACGGAACCCTAAATCAATCGGGCAGCGTAACTATTACGAAACTGGGTTATAATACTTACAATGGAGCAGAACCTCGCTAATTAGGGGTATAATACCCGTGTATTATAACTTCTCTACAGAATTGAGATTTAGAATTGAGATTGTGAGCGACGGAAAACATAAACTGATGCCTGCTATTTATAGTTGTGATATCTGACTTCCAGGCGGCCCGCGTAAGGTAAGGCAAAGCCTTACGCGGCCCGCGTCAACACGCGGTCAACTTATAGCTTAGCCTGATCACCAAGTAGACTCGACACGATGTTGACACGTGTCAGCACCGGATGCTTCCGCGTTTCATGATCTGTCGCAGCCCGCGTCAACTTAGACGAGGTCTTACGCGGCCCGCTTGAACTAAAGAAGTCAGCGGAGTCAAAGTCTGGTCTTAATACGGCTCGCGTGAGCTTGAGGTGGGATCCTACGCGGCCCGCCTCAGCTCTAAATTCAGATTTTTATTTTATTTTTATAATTATAACATAACTAGGGCTCGGTTTTCACATACGGGTGTAATATAAAACATATTTGAGACATTCTATAATATATTAGAGGGTCGAAAATATTATGAGAATATTGGTTTTACCGAGGGTTGTTACATATGAATATATGAATATGAACATGAATGTGTGTCTTCCTTGGTGATTAGGCCACCACCACCAAAATGCCCAATCCAACGTCACCACCGCAACAGTTACTATTCATTTTGTTTGGTTATTAACAAATAATATATATGAATATGAATATGAATATGAATATATGAATATGAATATGAATGTGTGTCTTCCTTGGTGATTAGGCCACCACCACCAAAAGGCCCAATCCAACGTCACCACCGCAACAACTGCTATTCATTTTGTTTGGTTATTAACATATTAACATATATATATATATATATATATATATATTTATGAATATGAAATCCTTTTTTATTTTATTTTATTTTGTTTTGTGTTTTTTTTAATTATGTAATGTTTTTTTATTTTTAAATTATGTAATGTTTAATGATTAATGTTATTAGTTTCATTACTATTTTTTTTTAAATAAAATAGATTTTATATAATTATTAAATATAATTTAACAATAAAAAAAAGTGTGCCACGTGTCGAATAACGCCACACCCCCCGTTTTGCCACCACGCCCCGTTTCTGACACGTGCTGATGATGTGTCATTCATGTGTTGAATAACGTCCAATTTTCAGGCCCTCCACACCATATGGTCTAAGGGTAAAGAACTTAAGGAAATTCCTGTAGTCTCAGAATACTCAGATGTATTCCCAGAAGAGTTACCATGGTTACCACCAGATAGGGAAGTAGAATTTAGGATTCATCTAATTCCTGGAACTACACCGATAGCTAAGGCACCTTATCGGTTAGCTCCTACCGAAATGTTAGAACTGAAAAAGCAATTAGATGAATTACTAAGTAAAGGATTCATACAACCTAGCTCATCCCCTTGGGGAGCTCCAGTGTTGTTTGTAAAGAAGAAGGATGGTTCGATGAGAATGTGTATTGATTATAGAGAATTGAATAAAGTTACAATTAAGAATCGATACCCATTACCTAGGATTGATGATCTTTTTGATCAACTTCAGGGAGCTAGATATTTTTATAAGATAGATTTACGCTCCGAATATCATCAATTGAAGGTACAAGAAGATGACATACCTAGGACTGCTTTTAGAACTAGGTATGGTCATTACGAGTTTACAGTCATGCCCTTCGGGTTAACGAATGCACCTGCAGCATTCATGGACATGATGAATAAGATCTGTAAACCGTACTTGGATAAATTTGTAATTGTCTTCATAGATGATATACTTATTTATTCAAAAAGTCAGGACGAACATTGTCAGCACTTGCATGCACTCTTAACTTTGTTAAGAAAAGAAAAGCTGTACGCCAAATTCTCAAAGTGTGAATTTTGGTTGCAAGAAGTACAATTTTTAGGACACATGGTGAATCACGAAGGGATTCATGTAGATCCTGCTAAGATAGAGGCAATTACCAATTGGAAGGTTCCACAAACTGCAATGGAAATTAGAAGTTTTATAGGTTTAGCTGGCTAGTATAGACGGTTTATTAAGGATTTTCCAAGATAGCTGTACCGTTAACTAAGCTAACCTGTAAAGCCGTTAAGTTTGAATGGGGACCTAAACAAGAAGAAGCCTTTAGAATTTTGAAACAGAAATTAACCAATGCTCCAATCTTAGCCTTACCAGAAGGAACTGAAGATTTTGAAGTATATTGTGATGCTTCAAAACTAGGATTTGGATGTGTGCTTATGCAACGCAAGAAGGTAATTGCGTATGCTTCAAGACAGTTGAAAAAGCATGAAGAAAATTATACAACTCATGATTTAGAATTAGGAGCTGTAATTTTTGCCCTTAAAATATGGAGACATTATTTGTATGGAAGTAGGTTTACTGTCTATACGGATCATAAAAGTCTAAGATATATATTTGGGCAAAAAAAAGAGTTAAACATGAGACAAAGGAGATGGATGGAAATTTTAAGTGACTACGACTGTGATATTCAATATCACGAGGGAAAGGCAAAAGTAGTTGCAGATGCCTTAAGTCGTAAGTATCATGAAAAACAACGACGAGTTCGTGCTCTCAGATTAAATCTACAATTAGATTTAATGGAACAAATAAAGAATGTTCAGGAAACAGCAATCCAAGATGATGCTGAAGGAATGAAGGGAAGAATAAAAGAATTAGAGCAAGGAGCTGATGGAATTTGGAGATTCCACAAAAGCAGAATTTGGGTACCTAAGCAAGGAGAATTAAGAAATAAGATTCTAGAAGAAGCCCATAAGTCAAGGTATACAATTCATCCAGGAAACAATAAGATGTACCAAGATTTAAGAAATAGCTTTTGGTGGATAGGAATGAAAAAGGATATAGCTAGATATGTTTCTAAGTGTCTTACTTGTTCACAAGTTAAGGCAGAACATCAGAAACCTTCAGGTCTACTACAACAATTAGAGATGCCTGTATGGAAATGGGAACTCATAACAATGGATTTTGTTACTAAGTTACCCAAAACCAGAAAAGGTAATGATGCGATTTGGGTAATTGTGGATCGATTAACCAAATCAGCTCACTTTCTACTAATGAAAGAAACCTTTAGCATGGAAAGATTGGCAAAATTGTATGTAGATGAAGTAGTATCTTTACATGGAGTTCCACTCTCCATTGTTTCGGATAGGGATAGTCGTTTCACTTCTCATTTCTGGAAAAGTTTCCAGCAAGCAATGGGAACTCGACTAAACCTAAGCACGGCATATCATCCACAAACAGACGGGCAAAGTGAAAGGACGATCCAAACTCTAGAAGACATGCTCCGAGCATGTGAAATAGATTTTGGTGGAAACTGGGATGATCACTTACCATTAATTGAATTCTCCTATAACAATAGTTATCATTCAAGCATAGAAACTGCCCCATTTGAAGCACTGTATGGAAGAAAGTGCAGAACTCCAGTTTGTTGGGCAGAAATAGGAGAAAGTCAATTATCAGGTCCGGAGATTGTACAAGAAACGACTGATAAGATTACACAAATCAAGGAAAGGCTGAAAACGGCTCGAGATCGCCAGAAGAGTTATGCAGACAATAGATGCAAACCATTAGAATTCCAAGTTGGAGACAGAGTACTGTTAAAAGTTTCTCCTTGGAAAGGAGTTGTTAGATTCGGTAAGAAAGGAAAGCTAAGTCCAAGATACGTAGGACCATTTCCAGTAATCCAACGTATAGGACCAGTTGCTTATCGTTTACAACTACCAGAAGAATTAGCTGGAGTACATGATGTATTTCATGTATCCAATCTCAAGAAATGTCTAGCAGACGAATCTCTGGTAGTACCTCTTCAAGACATAGAGGTAAATGAAAAGTTAAAATTTGTTGAGAAACCTCTTCAGATAGAAGATAGAAAAGTGAAGTTTCTCAAGCACAAACGACTAGTGCTAGTTAAAGTAAAGTGGGATTCAAAGAGAGGAGCTGAATACACTTGGGAGCTGGAATCAGAAATGAAGCGAAAGTATCCACACTTATTCCAGTAAATCTCGAGGATGAGATTTTTATTAAGGTGGGGAGAATGTAACAACTCTCATTAAAAGTCCTATTTATTTTATTAATTTGTCTAATAGGAAACCCTAATTGAGACACCCAAGTGATTCTGCACAAACCCTAAAATTTTCATAACAATCAGAATCAGGATCAGGGCCCCTAAAACTCAGAGGGGATAAACCCTAGTTACGATTATCTTAAATTCTCGTTGTCAAAAATCGAATTTACAAAACAGTTAAGTCAGCAAGGCTAGTCCCAGACGTGGCAAACCTATAAGGATTTCGTGTCCCTTACGGACCGTAAGGGTTGAGTCTTACGGTCCGTAAGCTAGCCAATTTTCACGTATAAATAGTAGGCATTGGCACTTGAATTCTGGAATTAAAACGACGAAAATTCTCGTTACATGCACTGAGTTACGATCAGAATACTATCATAACACACACGAATCTCGAATTGCTGCCGCAAAACAGGGTAATAACTCGATCGCTATTACGATTCATTGTCCGATCGATCAATATATCCAATGGATGTTTAAGTGCTGCCCACATTAGGGTTATCCTTTGTCATTCGTTGTGATTCCGACAGGATGTTTGAGTACCACCCGAACTCGGGGAATACTCTGTCATTCGTTGTGACTCCGATGGATGTTTAAGTGATTGCACTTTGTCATTCGTTGTGAGGGTTTGATCTCGTGAGTTATCGTAAATGCTGTATTGGTTACTAACCCAGTTTTGTGTGCATTGTTATTTAAATTAGGTTAACAAGGCTAATCCATAGACTAGACTCTATCCGTGTTAAATCTGCAATGTGAGTCATTCTCTTTTTATCAAATCTATTTACAAAAGCATGTTTATTTCAAAAGATTATAATTACAGTGATTAAGTTTATGTAGTCACCAAATTACAGCCGGTATGTGGGGTATTATGCACATTACTGTTTTTATCACTTTAGGTGGGCGTACCTAATTAATGATACTCGTTACTATTGGGTGAACGGACTCAATAGTAATATGACCACAGTCACCGAAACGAGTCAGTGACAAATACTGTGGGTAGTTGGTTGAAATAAACATTGTAATCTCTCTTAATACTGTGAATTATAATAAATGAGTCGTTTTATAAAAGAATGATTCACTCAGTATTTTCCGCTGACAAAACATTTTTCAAACATGTTTCAGGTGATCTGTTGTGATCCAGGAAAAGTGCCGAGAAGCGCTAGAAGCTTGAGAAAGTGGCTCAGTATAAAATAAAGAAATATGTTTTGTAAAATAAAAGATTTCTTCGTGAAATCTCAAGGTTGTAAATTACCGGGTTTTATCCCGAGTTGTGAAATAAAATAATCGGGAAATATTTCAGTTTTAAAAAGATCCTGAAGAAACTTCCGCTGTTAATTAATATTACCACGGGATTTCTGTCCCGCGGCTCCTGAAACGGGTAAAACCGGGTCGGGGGCCGTGACAGAAAAAGGTGGTATCAGAGCCACTAAATTAAGCTAATTAAGTATTTAGAAATACTTAATTTTTCCTGATTACTATTATGTGATTATGTGTTTTATTAACTGACTATTTGTTAGTTATAGTATGGGTAGGAAAAAGCTTTCAAGCATCTATCTTAAATTAGATAGGTCATCCAACGAGAAGGGAAGTTCATCCCAAACTAAATCCTCAAAACTCTCTGCAATTCCTGAAGAATGAATATTTGTTCGAAAAGCCCAATACGAGAAACCACTTTCTCCGAATAAAAGAAGTTTAATTTTAAAGAAAAGTCAGGAGGAAATAAAGAAAGCCCGAGAGAAGAAAGTTAAATAGAAAACCCAGGAATTAACCAGTAAAATACCTTGGGAGGACAAATTAGATGAAAAATGGGCGGATCTTTATATGCTAGCTACTGTAGCAGTAAATGCTAAAATACCATGACTCCGTAATAGCAACCTTATCACTTACAAGCCAAAATATCATCTAGTAAATAAATAAAACCTAATATGTTTAAAATTGTTCATTTTCTTTTGTGTAAATTAGTCATAGGGTATGCAATAAAATTTAAAGGTTATTTCTAAAATTTGTTATAAATTTTAACTTAGCATTTTTGTATTTTACTTGTATATTAAACAGCATGAATGAGTTATCAGAAGCCCTAGAGAATCTCAACCTATACCCTGTAAACATAGAAGTCTCTAAAGAATTTACTGGGTACTTTCCTGATGTGGAACAACCAATAGAATTCAACGCTCCACCTCTGAAAAAGCCAAAACCAAAGAAAAGAAGGAGATACGTGTGGGGGAGTCGTATACGTAGGAAAAAGCCAGTTAAGAGACTTCCTAAAATAAATAATCCCTTAGAAAAAGGAAAAGAAATTGAAACCGGGGAAAGTTCTAGACAGCCGAAATTGGAGACTGAAGGCAGGGAAGAGTCTAAGCAAATGGGGATACAGTTTGAGGAATATTCTAAAGAAATAGAAATGGAGGTTGGAAAAGGTTCTAGACCAACTCAGATGGAAATTGGAGAAAGCTCCAAACAAAACCCGGGAATGACTTTTCAGGAGGAAATAGATTTCATATTGGCAAGCTGTGATACTATTCAGCCTATCAATACAAATGTTTTTACTCGTCCTATTGAAACCCAAATCCCTATAAATTTTGAACCGGCAATCCCAGAACCAATAATCCATACCCAACCTGTAGGAATGGATGAATGGTGGACAAATGATTGGCAATTTCAAAACATTGTCAACAGTCCTTATTCCTTTCTTCCGCAATTCGATCCAGAACCATTACCAAATCCACCCATGAGTAACGAAAATTTAGCAGAACTTCGCCATTTTGGCGAAGAGTTAATGGATGCGGGAAATAGAATCCGGGAAATAGGGGGACAAATTTCTTGGAAGTATGATGAAAGGGAGCTTCGTTTTTAGGAAGACAAATGACGAGAGATAATGGGTTGGTAAAACTGTGGTTGTGTAATAGTAATAGTAAAATCAGTATTTGTAAAATAAATAATAAAACGGTTGTATATCGAGGCATGATATAATCTATAAAATAAATGAAATTTTAGATTTTGTTTGTATATTCATTTACGTGATTATGTGCAATTAATTGTGACATTGGATTATTTCTTTTATACTAATTATTTATCTATAAATTAATTATCAGATGGCAAACATTGGTAATGAACCAGTAAATGAAGTAAATCAATCCGAACAAATTCAGGAAGAACAATTGTTAAATAGACAAGATATAGAGGATATTGTTGCACAAGGAATAGCCAATGCTATTCCAGCAATCGTTACTGCTGTTCAAAAACCTGTTAAACCGCAATCAATCATTCCTAGTAAACGTACTCAAGGCGACAACTTTAGTAATAGTATAAACGAAGGCGGAAATCATGTTAATAACAATAATGATCTGCAAAACCCAATTTTCAAGAAAATGAAAGCTGCAACACCTGGTTGCACTTACAAAGAATTCCTTGCCTGTAAACCAACTGAGTTTTCAGGTAATGAAGGGGCTATTGCAGCATTACGTTGGTTAGAGAAAACTGAGGCAGTAATTGCTATAAGTAAATGTGTTGAGGAAGATCAAGTTATGTATGCTTCCAATCTTTTTAAAGAAGGGGCATTAGAATGGTGGAACACAGTATTACAAGCTAAAAGAAGGATTGTGGCCTATGCCATGAACTGGGAAGAATTTAAGAGTCTTGTAGAAAGAAAATTCTGTCCCGAATATGAAAAAGATCAAATGGCAAATAAGTTCCTAAACCATCGGATGGTTAATGTGGACTGTCGAGGATATACTTCGACATTCTTCGAATATGCTAGGATGGTACCAACACTGGCTTCGCCAGAACCGGTACTCATTTCTCGCTATATTTGGGGATTAATTAACGAAATCCGCAATATCGTTAAAGCTGCGAGATCTCGCACTATTGACGATGCAGTGGAACTAGCCAACACTATAACTGATGAACTGGTACGCACAAGAGATGAAACCAGGAAAAAGGAACTGGCTCAGAAAATTACCCAAGGATTTCGTGTGGGTAATAGTAATAATTTCAAGAAAAGAGGAGCAGAGCAATCTTCAAATCCACCTTTCTGCAAGAATTGCAAAAAGAAACATTATGGAAGATGTAATATAACCTGCAATTTCTGCAAAGTGGTAGGACATCGGGAAGAAAACTGCAGGAAGAAATTCACAATTTGTTACAATTGTGGAGAAACAGGACATTTCAAAACAGAATGTCCTAAATTGAACAAACCAGCAGACAACAAAACCAAGGCGACTGACGGAGCTACTAAGAAGAATGTCAGAGCATTTCAGCTAACCACTCAAGAAGCAGAACTCATTCCAGATGTGATAGCTGGTACGTTCTTAGTTCACAACATATACGCAAAAGTATTATTTGACTCTGGTGCAAACCAAAGTTTTATAAATACTTTATTCTGTCAAGCTCTTAAGTTACCTTTAACCAACATTAGGCAGATTTTTACAGTCGAAACCGCAGATGGGAATTCAGTTAAAATAGATAAGGTTTTGCAAAATATAGAAATAGGACTTTCAGGTCATAAATTTGCTGCAAATCTGTTACCTATGAAATTAGCCGAATTCGATGTTGTGTTAGGAATGGATTGGTTAATAGCCAACCATGCTCGAATTCTTTGTGATAAGAATTCCATAGAAATTCAGGCACATACTGAAAAAGTAATCATGATTACAGGAGATAAACCACGTAAACCCATGAAGTTCATATCAGTAATGAAAGTTGCTAGCTATGAACGAAAGCAAGGAATAGTGTATATGATTTCGGTAATTATTAGTACTAAGGGTAAAGAACTTAAGGAAATTCCTGTAGTCTCAGAATACTCAGATGTATTCCCAGAAGAGTTACCATGGTTACCACCAGATAGGGAAGTAGAATTTAGGATTCATCTAATTCCTGGAACTACACCGATAGCTAAGGCACCTTATCGGTTAGCTCCTACCGAAATGTTAGAACTGAAAAAGCAATTAGATGAATTACTAAGTAAAGGATTCATACAACCTAGCTCATCCCCTTGGGGAGCTCCAGTGTTGTTTGTAAAGAAGAAGGATGGTTCGATGAGAATGTGTATTGATTATAGAGAATTGAATAAAGTTACAATTAAGAATCGATACCCATTACCTAGGATTGATGATCTTTTTGATCAACTTCAGGGAGCTAGATATTTTTCTAAGATAGATTTACGCTCCGAATATCATCAATTGAAGGTACAAGAAGATGACATACCTAGGACTGCTTTTAGAACTAGGTATGGTCATTACGAGTTTACAGTCATGCCCTTCGGGTTAACGAATGCACCTGCAGCATTCATGGACATGATGAATAAGATCTGTAAACCGTACTTGGATAAATTTGTAATTGTCTTCATAGATGATATACTTATTTATTCAAAAAGTCAGGACGAACATTGTCAGCACTTGCATGCACTCTTAACTTTGTTAAGAAAAGAAAAGCTGTACGCCAAATTCTCAAAGTGTGAATTTTGGTTGCAAGAAGTACAATTTTTAGGACACATGGTGAATCACGAAGGGATTCATGTAGATCCTGCTAAGATAGAGGCAATTACCAATTGGAAGGTTCCACAAACTGCAATGGAAATTAGAAGTTTTATAGGTTTAGCTGGCTAGTATAGACGGTTTATTAAGGATTTTCCAAGATAGCTGTACCGTTAACTAAGCTAACCTGTAAAGCCGTTAAGTTTGAATGGGGACCTAAACAAGAAGAAGCCTTTAGAATTTTGAAACAGAAATTAACCAATGCTCCAATCTTAGCCTTACCAGAAGGAACTGAAGATTTTGAAGTATATTGTGATGCTTCAAAACTAGGATTTGGATGTGTGCTTATGCAACGCAAGAAGGTAATTGCGTATGCTTCAAGACAGTTGAAAAAGCATGAAGAAAATTATACAACTCATGATTTAGAATTAGGAGCTGTAATTTTTGCCCTTAAAATATGGAGACATTATTTGTATGGAAGTAGGTTTACTGTCTATACGGATCATAAAAGTCTAAGATATATATTTGGGCAAAAAAAAGAGTTAAACATGAGACAAAGGAGATGGATGGAAATTTTAAGTGACTACGACTGTGATATTCAATATCACGAGGGAAAGGCAAAAGTAGTTGCAGATGCCTTAAGTCGTAAGTATCATGAAAAACAACGACGAGTTCGTGCTCTCAGATTAAATCTACAATTAGATTTAATGGAACAAATAAAGAATGTTCAGGAAACAGCAATCCAAGATGATGCTGAAGGAATGAAGGGAAGAATAAAAGAATTAGAGCAAGGAGCTGATGGAATTTGGAGATTCCACAAAAGCAGAATTTGGGTACCTAAGCAAGGAGAATTAAGAAATAAGATTCTAGAAGAAGCCCATAAGTCAAGGTATACAATTCATCCAGGAAACAATAAGATGTACCAAGATTTAAGAAATAGCTTTTGGTGGATAGGAATGAAAAAGGATATAGCTAGATATGTTTCTAAGTGTCTTACTTGTTCACAAGTTAAGGCAGAACATCAGAAACCTTCAGGTCTACTACAACAATTAGAGATGCCTGTATGGAAATGGGAACTCATAACAATGGATTTTGTTACTAAGTTACCCAAAACCAGAAAAGGTAATGATGCGATTTGGGTAATTGTGGATCGATTAACCAAATCAGCTCACTTTCTACTAATGAAAGAAACCTTTAGCATGGAAAGATTGGCAAAATTGTATGTAGATGAAGTAGTATCTTTACATGGAGTTCCACTCTCCATTGTTTCGGATAGGGATAGTCGTTTCACTTCTCATTTCTGGAAAAGTTTCCAGCAAGCAATGGGAACTCGACTAAACCTAAGCACGGCATATCATCCACAAACAGACGGGCAAAGTGAAAGGACGATCCAAACTCTAGAAGACATGCTCCGAGCATGTGAAATAGATTTTGGTGGAAACTGGGATGATCACTTACCATTAATTGAATTCTCCTATAACAATAGTTATCATTCAAGCATAGAAACTGCCCCATTTGAAGCACTGTATGGAAGAAAGTGCAGAACTCCAGTTTGTTGGGCAGAAATAGGAGAAAGTCAATTATCAGGTCCGGAGATTGTACAAGAAACGACTGATAAGATTACACAAATCAAGGAAAGGCTGAAAACGGCTCGAGATCGCCAGAAGAGTTATGCAGACAATAGATGCAAACCATTAGAATTCCAAGTTGGAGACAGAGTACTGTTAAAAGTTTCTCCTTGGAAAGGAGTTGTTAGATTCGGTAAGAAAGGAAAGCTAAGTCCAAGATACGTAGGACCATTTCCAGTAATCCAACGTATAGGACCAGTTGCTTATCGTTTACAACTACCAGAAGAATTAGCTGGAGTACATGATGTATTTCATGTATCCAATCTCAAGAAATGTCTAGCAGACGAATCTCTGGTAGTACCTCTTCAAGACATAGAGGTAAATGAAAAGTTAAAATTTGTTGAGAAACCTCTTCAGATAGAAGATAGAAAAGTGAAGTTTCTCAAGCAAAAACGACTAGTGCTAGTTAAAGTAAAGTGGGATTCAAAGAGAGGAGCTGAATACACTTGGGAGCTGGAATCAGAAATGAAGCGAAAGTATCCACACTTATTCTAGTAAATCTCGAGGACGAGATTTTTATTAAGGTGGGGAGAATGTAACAACTCTCATTAAAAGTCCTATTTATTTTATTAATTTGTCTAATAGGAAACCCTAATTGAGACCCCCAAGTGATTCTGCACAAACCCTAAAATTTTCATAACAATCAGAATCAGGATCAGGGCCCCTAAAACTCAGAGGGGATAAACCCTAGTTACGATTATCTTAAATTCTCGTTGTCAAAAATCGAATTTAAAAAACAGTTAAGTCAGCAAGGCTAGTCCCAGACGTGGCAAACCTATAAGGATTTCGTGTCCCTTACGGACCGTAAGGGTTGAGTCTTACGGTCCGTAAGCTAGCCAATTTTCACGTATAAATAGTAGGCATTGGCACTTGAATTCTGGAATTAAAACGACGAAAATTCTCGTTACATGCACTGAGTTACGATCAGAATACTATCATAACACACACGAATCTCGAATTGCTGCCGCAAAACAGGGTAATAATTCGATCGCTATTACGATTCATTGTCCGATCGATCAATATATCCAATGGATGTTTAAGTGCTGCCCACATTAGGGTTATCCTTTGTCATTCGTTGTGATTCCGACAGGATGTTTGAGTACCACCCGAACTCGGGGAATACTCTGTCATTCGTTGTGACTCCGATGGATGTTTAAGTGATTGCACTTTGTCATTCGTTGTGAGGGTTTGATCTCGTGAGTTATCGTAAATGCTGTATTGGTTACTAACCCAGTTTTGTGTGCATTGTTATTTAAATTAGGTTAACAAGGCTAATCCATAGACTAGACTCTATCCGTGTTAAATCTGCAATGTGAGTCATTCTCTTTTTATCAAATCTATTTACAAAAGCATGTTTATTTCAAAAGATTATAATTACAGTGATTAAGTTTATGTAGTCACCAAATTACAGCAGGTATGTGGGGTATTGTGCACATTACTGTTTTTATCACTTTAGGTGGGCGTACCTAATTAATGATACTCGTTACTATTGGGTGAACGGACTCAATAGTAATATGACCACAGTCACCGAAACGAGTCGGTGACAAATACTGTGGGTAGTTGGTTGAAATAAACATTGTAATCTCTCTTAATAATGTGAATTATAATAAATGAGTCGTTTTATAAAAGAATGATTCACTCAGTATTTTCCGCTGACAAAACATTTTTCAAACATGTTTCAGGTGATCTGTTGTGATCCAGGAAAAGTGCCGAGAAGCGCTAGAAGCTTAAGAAAGTGGCTCAGTATAAAATAAAGAAATATGTTTTGTAAAATAAAAGATTTCTTCGTGAAATCTCAAGGTTGTAAATTACCGGGTTTTATCCCGAGTTGTGAAATAAAATAATCGGGAAATATTTCAGTTTTAAAAAGATCCTGAAGAAACTTCCGCTGTTAATTAATACCACGGGATTTCTGTCCCGCGGCTCCTGAAACGGGTCAAACCGGGTCGGGGGCCGTGACATATAGCATTTTTGAAACTTGGAATATTAAAGATTTAGAAGTTTAAAACAACAGGGGCCTAAGGTGACAACTGAGCAAACTTTTAAATCAAACCACCCGCCTCCCATCCCTTCTTCTTCTTCGTTTGACCGGCAAAAACTTCGGCTAACCACAAAACCCCAGGGGCGGATTTAAAGCCAATTAGGGGGTTCCTAGGAACCCGTTCGGCTCGTAATTTATAGTGTTTTATCATATGAAAAATTCTGAAGGAACCCTTTTATATTTTGCAGGGGAACCCTATAACCAATTATATAGATTGGTAAACTGGTTCAGCGCGTGTTTATTAAACCAGACATCTCGAGTTCGAGTCAACTTAGCCCGTTTTTTTAACTAAAAATACGAATTAGGCTTTAGATATGCAACTAAAAATACCAATTCTCTCTTTCTTTTTCATCTAACTTATACAGCTTTATATACATTTATACTCAACTAAACTGTTAACTGGAATAAAGATTTGCAACTTGAAATTGAATCAGGGTACTTAATTACTTATCATCTCTGAGGTGAAATATTGATTAACTAGTTTTGTATAAAGTTTATGTTGTATCCTATAATGTTAAGCTCGGTGTTATTCGTAAAGACCATCTTATTTATATTACGTGTTTTTAAATTTATCATGACAATGGTTTTTTTCATTATTGTATCGTATTTTTATTATGTGATGAACCTTACCCGACCTGAACCGTTGAACTGACCCGTGTTTTTTATGTTAGGACATATGATATTGAAACACTTAAAAAAGTGAACCCCTTCGAAAAAATTTCTGGATCCGCCACTGCAAAACCCGAACCCAAAAATTCCGGGAAACCCAAACCCAAAAATTCCATCTCTATCTCTTTAAACCCACATGGTCTTATCTGATTGGCCAACAACATGCCCCAACAGCGTGATTTAAAACACGCCAAAATAAAAAAAAAAATGGTGAAACACGCCCGGGGGGCGGCCTTACGGCGTGATCGGGCGTTTTTGATGGCTTTTTTTAAAAAAAAAACACGTCCACTACGGACGGTCTAATAGTAAGTAGACAACTACATATTTGGCTACCACTAGAAAAGATGACTAAAATTGAAACATGTTTGGACTCGAACTTATTTGAGTAAACTTCCGTTTTGCTCCTTGTGGTTTGGTCACTTTAACGGTTTTGCCCCAAACCTTTAAAAATAGCCATTTTACTCCCTGGTTTTTTGGTTTTGTTGCCAGTTTGCTCCCTGCGGGGAGCAAAATGGAAAAACAAACAATTTGGATGGAGTTAGAGGCGGGGAGCAAACTGGCAAAAAAACCGAAACATCAGGGAGTAAAATGGCTATTTTTAAAGGTTTGGAGCAAAACCGTTAAAGTGACCAAACCACAGGAAGCAAAACGGAAGTTTACTCAACTTATTTTAGTCTGAACTCAAATGACAACTTTTTAAAAAGACCTGTACTGATCGAAACCTATTTTGACTCAGCATATTCGCCTTAGCCCGACCTGCATGTTTTGCTTGGTATAAAATAAACTATTACATGCATATTTAGAATTATTGTTTTGCTTGGTATAAAATAAACTATTACATGCATATTTGGAATTATTGTTTTGCTTGGTATAAAATAAACTATTACATGCATATTTGGAATTATAGTAATTCCATATAAGCCTTTGATAAAGTATCAAGGTTTTTTATTTATAGAATCAAGTATTTCAGTTGGTGGGTCATCTGAATAATTTAGAATCTCCACTATTTTTTTATTCGAACGGCAAAGATTTTTTTCTCATAGAATATACACCATCCAATCCAAGGATTGAACATTGATCTCAATGTGATGCGAGTCACCAAAAATTAATAATGATCGACTACCTCTAATGCTTACTTTGGTGGAGGTGCATTTGGTGATGTGGAAAAGGTATCTTGGAAGGATGCATTGAGGTGGAGGGCTATGAAGCAAGCACGTAGGTAACCGAGTGCATCTAAATGAAAGAGGTGGTGGGGCCATGCAAGAGGTGGTGGGGCAATTTCAATAGAAAAAGAAATGGTGATATGGAAGAGAGAGGATGCATGTGGGAATGATGTGTTAGACTAGAGGGTATGGAGAGCCCCATCCTCAAGAGGATGGGCCGCCACGTCACCGCCACGTAGGAAGGGCTTGAGGGGGATGGACCTAGGGGGTGGGGGATGAGCCCCTTTATGTATATATATGTATGTATGTATAGGTTATTGTGAGAGAAGGAGAGAGGAGAGAGGCACGTCCTCTCCGTCTGTGGGGAGCCGAAGTTGCCGAGCCGGAACCAGGGGGCCGTGTGGGGGACCGGCGCCGGGCCAAGCCGGGCCTCAGCCGGCCCCCATACCGCTTAGTCTTAGAGTTAAATAGAGGACAGAGAGTGCATGTGGGAAGGATGAGTAAAAAACTGATGTGACAGTGATGATTAAAATGCATGTAGTAAATGCAGGCCGTTGCATTGACGACACCCTCTCAAATCAATAATTTGCCTAGTTGATGGGATTCACATGTTTTCGGTCAGAGTTGTTTAGGGTCGAAGTACACAATTTTACATTTCAGGATTTCAGGGGTTTTTTAAATATTTATTTCGTTTTTTGTTTGGTAACTTTTTACAAGGCCATGGGGTGTGGGGGTCGGCACAGGGGTGTTGAGCCCTGTCCTGGTCCGTCCACACCGCTCCTTTGGTCCGGCGCGTCCCCAACGTCTTCCCCTTGACGTTCTCAACGGGGCATCAATTCAAAAGTTAGCCGTTTGCTAACGGCTATAATTATAAAAAAAATAAGTTTTTTTTTATTTTCTATATAAATCACACAAACCTCATTCATTTTTAACCTGATCTCAATCAAAGTCAACCTACTTTTATACATTATTACCCCAATCTCTCCCACGTTTATACAATCTCACCATTAAAAAAAGAGAAAAAAGAAAAAAAAAAAAAGCCTCTTCATAAATACCACCAAACAATGTCTTCTTCTTCGTGGTGTTCGTCATCTTCGGGTGAAGAACATCAATTTTTTGCAAACACCGTAATGCAGGCGGCACGAATGATCATTGAGGGAGAAGAAGCGGAAGAAACCACGTCACAACTGCGAACTATTTGCATATTAGGAAAATTGGATTTTAATAATCTCAATTTTGACCTATTGGCCGAGATTAATCCCAACTCAGGAAATATTTACCCACGATTCCAACTTTGAAGACGAATTGAAAGTTAACCCAGTTAGTTTTCGCTGACTTGAACTGCTCATGTGGTAAAAAAAAGTCATGGATTGTTTATGTGGCAAATATGTTAAAGTTTTGATGACATAGACTGCTTATGTAGCAGTTCACGTCAGCAGAACCTATCTGAGTTAACTTTCGATTAGTAGGAGATCGTTGAAGAAAATTATGTTTGAAGTTGGGATTATCAGTACTGAGTTGGGATTAATCTCAGCCAATATGTCAAAGTTGGGAAAACTAAATCTAATTGTCCTTAATATTGCACATTATTTTAGTTTTTCTTATGTCATTCAAATCAGTTCAATATATAAACCTAGGCACATGTCTCTTAGAGGGAGACCCCGGGTTTAAACTTAGATAAAAAGAAGTAATTTAGGATTTTGGTGTAAATTAGAGTTGAGTAATATTTGTTATTTAAGTATATAAATTTCACCCATAACAGCCATAAAATGGATTTAGGCATTTAAAACCCTAAGAAAAATAGAGGCCAAAATAATACACTTAAAATTTTGAAGACCTAAAAGCCGGACGCATGATGCTTAAAAAATGGCCGGATTTAGGGCATGTTTGGCTAAGCTTTTTAAAACAACTTATTGACTTATTTGCTTTTTCAAACAATAAATCAAAATAATATTTGGATAAAGGAAAAATAACTTTTTGACTAAGGTGGAAAAGTCATTTTAAAAAGCTAGAATATCCTGACTTTTCAAAACTTTTTGGCTTATTGGTTTTTCCCACCACATAAGCTAATACAAACACTTTTCAAAAAGTTATAAGTTAACAAGTCATTTTAACAAAAAGTTCTTTTTGAATTAAATAAGCTTAGCCAAACATGCCCTTATAAGCTCTAAAAAATATGGGATCTTAAAAAATGCGAGCCATAAAACGCTGCCTTCAACAATTTTACTCTTGAGATTCAACTTAGATGCATGTCTCAAATCTCAATGGTGTTGTCCTTTACCCAGTGTTCTGTTAAAATTGTGTGATCGAATTAAAACTTTGTTCAAGGTAAACATAGAGGTGTAATCGAATGAAGTCAAGTTATAATTTATTTAATATGTATATATAGATACTCAAGAATGTATATATGTGAGGGCCTTCATAGTCAAAAGTGAAACTGCACTAACTTTAACGTTATTTTACTAATTTCGTGAAAATAACGTTAAAAGTGGAGGACGGTTAATCATGTATCATGTGGTAGCGTTGATAGCCGAAAGACAATAGGGTACATGCATTAATCGGCCTTTGTCCCAAGTGCCGAGTCTTATGTGTCTTATGTCCAAGCCTTGATGCAAAACTACTATTGAGCCGGGGGTCTCATTGAAAGCGGAATAGAGGTAAGATTGTCTACATCTTACCCTCCTCATACTCTACCTTAGTTTTGCTGGTTGTGGGATTTACGAAGTATGATGATGATGATATACTTTCAAGAATACTTGTGTAATGAATCTCAATTGCTCAAGCTACTTTATGACTGTCAATTAAAAAGCTATGGTTGATCTGCTCATTAGATCCACAAGCCTGGGTTATGCTATATCTTTATCACTTGTGTATATATTTACATAAACATCGTACTACCTAACCAGCTTGAACCAAACCGAGTCAACGAATAGCAACCTTAATGATTGTAATTTAACATTGGTATACTGGTAATCTAATCAAGTTGTACTGAACTCAAAAGTTGTTTTGACAATCAAACTTACTCTTGCATATAGCCCTGAGTCCGCGCGTCAAGTTTTATAATCGAGTTCGAGTAGAGTTCAAACCTGATGTTGTGTGAATCCGACTCAGCCGTACCCTGTTACTCAGCTAGACCCTTAAATTCAACTCAGCAACAAAATTTTAGTAAAGAAAGATTATCACAATGTGGAACACTGGGGCATGTCCAGGCATATATGGCGGATTATCACAAAGAAAGATATTAATCGTAGGTACAGTGGATTCATTCGGGTCAACAGCAGTGTGGTTTGATGATTGGC
Source organism: Helianthus tuberosus (assembly GCA_030545235.1). Classification (NCBI taxonomy): domain Eukaryota; kingdom Viridiplantae; phylum Streptophyta; class Magnoliopsida; order Asterales; family Asteraceae; genus Helianthus; species Helianthus tuberosus. Next base: position 53,796,153 of record CM060404.1, read on the forward strand.
AGCTGGCTAGCCGGAAGGGGGTGCTGATTGTGTACTAGCGAAATAACTCCAGGTCATATTATCTTGGACCGATTGCTTAGCCTACATGCCCTCCATATAAGCTTTACACCCACAAACCCAAATTCATTGGGCCTCACCTCCACCGATAAATCATCTAGTTCCATACCTCGTATGTATTTCTCGGGTCACGCTGATACATGGCACCTGAATTAGAATTTCAACTAGTCACCTGCACCTTTCACATCTGAACTAAGTCGTAGCTCTGATGCTACTTCTTGATGAAATTCATAGGCGTATATGTAGGCATTGACTTTCTCCTTTTCCGATGTTTGAGACTTGCTTGCACCCAACGGCAGTTTCAGTTGCTGTTGTATCATGTATGGAGTGCTATGACGGCTCACATGCCTCTGTGTGGACTGTAATTAAAGGTACGACAGAATCAGAAATTGAGATGGTCATTCGCTCATTCTGACTTATGTTGTACGATATGTAACACCCAAATGGATGTTAGCACACCTCTTTTTTAATGTCCTTACACAGAACAGGTTTGGACTGTCATCAATTACACTAGGTTGATATCAGTTACACTATCAATTACACTATCTTCAAATTAATGCTAGAAAAAAATTGATACGTACTGTTAAATGCCTTGTACTTGCAGCAACGGTCTATTTGGTTTTGCAAGAGCCAAACTTGAAATTATTTGAGAAAAGAATAAGAACAGTAGATGCTTCTCCAAAAACCATTTTTAGGTGGTTAGTGCTAGACCTTTTAGCCTGGTTTCTAAAAGCGTCGACAAGGCTGCTATAGTTTGGAGAGTGCCACAAACATACACCGCATGATTATGGTCATTTTATAGTTGTATGTTTTGGTTCCATTTGATCTTGTTTGGTTTGTTGGTTTCCGGTAGATAAGTTTAAAATATACACTCCCTAAACATTTGAAGCGAATCATGTAAAGCATACACCAAAGGCAGAGACATGTTTATATGTTTAAATTAATCCTTAACTTTAAACTAGAAAATCAGATAGACTAAAGGTAAAGGAGAAATACCCATGGATTGTGACATATGGAAAATCTGTGCAAACTAAAAAGATATACATCAAATAAAACATAATATATATCATAGTGACAGAGAAAGTGCACCTGACCACAGGTGCTATGCCAACAAACGGTTTACAGTTTACATTCTCAGTGTCCTTTAAATGCCATGCAACTCGTCTTCCCGAGCACCACAGATGTAATACCTGAAGCATCAAATAAACACTTTCAAGTTTCGAATATAAATAAACATATTCATTTTCAATCTCTTGCTCCACGTTATAAGAAACCAAGAAGAGCATACTTTTTCAAATATGATTGTAGATTCAACGGTTGACATGCTCAGCGGATAACACAGTGTATAAAGGCTCCAAATTCCATTATGTACAGTTATACAGGATCTCCTTTCCGGCTTTCCCTACATCTATCTTTAATTCTATATCATCAAAAGTCAAAACTATGGATTAAGAAGACAACTTGAGAGCATCAAACTAACATTAAATATATAAATCTATAAGATCATAACTTTCTACATAAATCAAGTATTCATAAAGAATAATTATATAAACAACCAAAAGAAGAATTCCCTGTAAAAGTGGACTCGAGGAAAGGCCATTGCCAACCACAAGCAAGAATCTTTAGATCAAATAATGCTCGGAACCATACTTCAATGTCGGCAATCTAACTTGCATCTCTTCTCCATACAGAACAAGACAGACCGTTTTTCCTATCAAATGTACCAATCATCTTCTTCATCATCATCACTATCAGATAAGTAATCACTTTCATCATCATCATCATCCTCTTCTTCTCCTTCAGAAAACATCGATATCTTGGACTGATTAAACCCGCTCCGTTCCCTCACTAGTTCATCCAAAACACCATCTAAACTCATACCCCGTTCATCAAACTCGGATACAAACGCACCCGCATTAACATCATCCACTTCCTCACCACTTCTCCTTCTAATCACCAAATCCTCCTCCGTAATCTCCCCATTCTCAACCCGATTCCACGGAACCCACAAATCCGCTTGGCGACCCAAAGCCCTATCCCAATCACCAACAACCACCGTCCCCAAATTCGACCCTCTCGCCCTCTTCAACATCTCAACAAAATCCGAATCATCCGAAACCAACACCAGCCAATCAATCCCTCTACTCATCGAATGCTGCATTTGCCTCTTCAACGCCCAATCCGCCGCCTGCGGTTTATCCTCCACCGTCTTAACAAACACCCCGGCCCGTCTCAACTCAGCCGCCAACCCGTACCCGACTCTAGGCGTAATCAAAGTCCTAGCAGCCTCCATATACTTATGATCACTACTAATAAACCTCTCCTTAAAACGTTGTCGTTTCTTTCCTTTCAAACTCTTCATTCTATTCATTTTTTTCTCCCTTTCTCTAAGATGCAACTGTTTGAAATGTTTTTTTAAATCTAAATTAGTCTTGCATTTGCGTCCACACACACTGCAAATGTAGGGTTCTGGTGGGGTAACGGCACCTTTCCGTTCAAGAAAATCTTGACGGCGTTGATCACGGCGTTGGTCACGGACCCAGTGAGGGAGGTGGACGAAGGCGTGGCGGTTAGCGTAAGCGGAGACGTCAACGACTTCACCGAAATGAGTGGCGATGTTAATGAGGGATAAAGCGGCGTCGTATGGAGGGCCGCGTGGGGGTTTGTTGTCGAGGTCCCATAAGATGACGACTTTTTTGGGTTTTGCTGTGAAGATGCCGTCTTTGTTTGGGACCATGTCGATTTCCGACATGGAGGCGAGGTGGTCGGAGGCCAGGGTGGGTGGGATTGAGCGGCGGCATTGGCGGAAACCGGTGGTGCTGGGTTTGGGTGGGTGGAGGGGGTTTTGATGGTGGAAAGATGGAGGTGGGAGACTGGGGTTGAGATTGAGATTGAGGGAGAGGGTTTGGATGGATTTGTAGAGAAAATTCATTTGATCAGTTCATGTGGATAAGGGAACTGGAAGCTTGAGATGAACAAGTAGATCAAGGGCATGTTTGGCTTTCCTTATTTTCAAAAGTTGAAAAGTCCTTTTGGAGAAAAAAAGTTAGGAATTCCTGACTTTTGAACTTCTGCCCTCACATAAGAAGAAACCCCAAACACTTTCAAAAGTCCTTTTTACTCAAAATAAGTCATAAAAATAAGGAACCCCAAACACCCCCTAAGACTATCCACATCAAGGATGTTTGTAGGTGACATAGAGGGTGTTCATTCCTATGTGGAGGGCATTTGTGAAAGGGATGGATTAGTGGGTGTTGTAGAGGATGACATGGAGGGTGTTCATTCTTCACAATTCTTGGGGAAGAATGGTGAAGAATGGCCTAATGGTGGGTCCTTTCTTTTTTTTATAAGGTTGTTTGTGGGAAGGATATATATGTTATTGTTGTGGGTAAAAAGTGTTTGTGGGAAGAATAAGTGAAAAGCTGATGTGGCATGCTGATTGGGCTGTTTGTAGAAAGGATAGCCTTTCATTGATGCGGATAGTCTAATTGGGGGTGCTAAAAACACCCACTTCATATTATTTTCTTCGTTTTCAACTTTTGGCTATCCAAATATTGAATTGTGCTAGATTAATATGTCATAAAATTCACTTTTATTTTCTTATCTAACTTATAATAAACACTCCAAATAATGGTACGTGGTATTCTCTTCTCCAACCTCATAAATTTTATTTATATTTGTTTAATAAAATTCTTTTAATATTAATATTAATTAATATTAATATTAATTAATGAGCTACCTTCCACATCTGCGGGACCCTCAATGCGAGCTTCTCTTGCTGCGTTCTTGCATGGGTGTTGCTAAGTTGTTGTTCGGCCTCAGAACGTGCCAACCCACGTTTGTTGGGGAGGCTGTTTCGGTTTTTGACAAAGGCCTTCGGAGAGCTATAGAAGATATTGTGGTTTGCGGGGGTCCGTTTTTTGGGGATCTTCAATGGAGGCTAGCATCCCTTCCGACCCGTTTTGGGGGTTTGGGTTTATGTTCGGCTGAGGATGTATCTACGTATGCTTTTGTGGCCTCGAGGGCGCAATCTTGGAGTTTGCAGGACCACATTCTTCGGGACTGTGGTATTGTCGGGTTAGATTCTGATTATGTGTGTGCGTTGGATTGCATGCGCAAGTCCCTTCCGGATTTCGATCTTGGCGGTTTCTCTAATAAGGACACCGCCCCCCCTAAAGCCCAGAATGCTTTGGCGAGTGCCCTATTTAGTAGAACCATCCAGAGTTTGGGAGAGAAGTTCAGTCTATCCCCTCGTCAGAAAGTCGTGTTCGATTGTCTCCGGGCTCCTCATGCTCAGGATTTCCTGACAGTCATCCCCATTGAAGGACTTGGCCAACACATGTCGGCAATGGAATACCGGGTAATTCTTAAGTACCGGCTAATGATCCCTCTGTTTCCTGTTGATGAGCCTTGCCCAGTTTGCCGCAAGGTATGTTTAGATACTTTTGGCGAGCATGCGGTTCATTGTAGGGAGTTACCTGGATTTAAATACAGGCATGATTTAGTAAGGGATATTCTGTTTGATGTTCTAAAGCGGGCTGGGATTTCGGAAAAAAAGGAGGCTCCGGTGAACTTTCTGACGGATCCGCTCGATGGGAGGTCTACTCTTCGGCCAGCTGATATTCTTGTGTTTGGGTGGGCCAGGGGGAAACACGCTTGTGTGGACCTTACAGGAGTATCCCCTCTTGTTGGGCTCAGGGATAATGGGTTTGTTGCTGGCCAGGCTGCGCTGAAGGCGGAATCAAGCAAGGTCGCTAAACACGAAAAGGCTTGTTTAGAAAATCAACATGTGTTTATCCCATTCGCTTTTGATACGTTTGGTTCCCTCGCCCCAGAGGCCGTGGAATTCCTAAACAGGGTCCAACGGGTTGTGAACAGTAATCTCTCAAACTCTAAGGGTCGTTTCGTCTTTAGTAGGATTGGTTTTGCAATTCAAAAGGGGGTTGCGGCGCAGCTTGTTGCCCGTTTACCTACCACTTGTTTGTAATTTGTTACTTGGGATTTTAATGATATAGTAATATCTTCATCTGAAAAAAAAAAAAACCAATATATAAATGTCCCTTATTTTTATCCTTATTTTTATCTAAAATTAATAAATAACTTCAATTTCGCAATTTAGACCCTTTGTTTTTTACTTTTAACCCAAAGTTTTTCATATTTTGCAATTTAATTTCAATTCTTTTTTATTTTCAGTTTTGGTCCACCATACTTTTCATCTTTCCCAAGTTTTTCGTTTCGTTCTAAATTTTGTGAGTTAACGCACCGCAACGTGCGTGTGGGGTTCAATATTTTTTCCCGGTTGACTGGCCCGTCGCGTCACATCTATTTTTCTGCGTTTGACAAGTTCGTCCAACACACGGGTCCTGGATGAACTTAGTTATTTTTTTCTATGTTTTACGTTTCGGTTTAATTTCTCAGCAACGAGCGTGCGTGATTCAAAGATTTTACGTCTACTTTTCACTCGGCGTTATTTTTTCTCGTTTTTATTTATTTTGTTTTTACGAGTTTTTCCGGTGTTGGTGGTCGTTGACAATGGTATAGTATTGCTACTACTTAACACAGTTTTATGACAACCGCTGCAACGCAGGGGCTTAATACTAGTGTAGTTATATAGTTTTAATCATTACTTAGGTAATGTCTGGGGCCTAGTGGTCAAGAGATGTGATTTTTTTGTGAGGAGATTAAGTTTCAATTCTTGGGAGGTATAAGGATTTAAAGGGAAAAAATAGTTGTTTAAAAAATGGTAATGTTGGTATGCAGGAATGAGATGTTCAGAAAAAAACGTAAACCGAACCGTAACCATGACCGAATAAACCGATCCGAACAACGAATCACTGTTGTGAAACTAGCCTATTAACAAAAGAATAAGAGATAATAATAATAGAGAGAAAGAGATTAATATTATTGATTGGATGTATATAATACAAGATATACAATGGTATATATAGGAGATGTAACTTGGAGAATAAGTCTAATCTATTTTAGGTGTTGATAACCATAATAAATAATAATATATTTATAAAACTCCCCCTTAGTTATCAACTTCTTATGCTTGGAGATACTGCCTCATTAAAAACCTTGCCAGGAAAACCCAGTGGGACAAAACCATAGCTAAGGGAAAAAGAGTGCAGCATGTAATGCATATTTTCTCCCCCTGATACATCTAGATCAGGTTTGTTGCCTCGTTAAAAACCTTACTAAGAAAACCCAAATGGGACAAAACTTAGTAAGGGAAAAAGAGTGCAACTTGAATAAGTATCCCCCTCATTTTAACATGTCTCCTTTAAGTGACGTGTGTCCATCTTCCTTGAAAGTTGATCAAATATTTTGTAGTCAAGGATTTGTTGCTCGATCCCTTAATGTGCAGTCATTTATGTTGAGCAATGTTCTATAATCTTCTAACGAGACTTTAGGTGCCTCCTTTCAAGAAATATCATATGTCCGCGATAGTCTTTTGTTACATTCCTGCATCTACAAGACTAACCAAGCTTATTTTGATGGGTTAGTAAAATATAATCAAATATCGTTTATACCTGAAATATTTATTTGAACTCGTTCCAATGTCTCTTCGCTTGACAAAAGTTATATCATGACAAAAAGCTCAAGAGAAAAATATTATAACCATACATAGCTAGCAAAACATATTAATGCACATATGCATTTAACGATGGTACTTCTAGAATGAGAATCTCTACTTCGGTAAGAGACAATAATAGGCATTTCTTATAACAAGTGACTTAAGAACCTTTAACATACTTTAAGGTTCAACTATGTCCATACTAAAATAAACCGACATCATCTTCTAGATGTACTTGAGGGATAAAATATAATTACATATATACTCGAACTGCAGTTCGAGTAATAGACCGTGCCAATGTCATTCAAAAATTCCCCCTCTAAAAGCTCGACAGTTTCTCTCGATGATGCCTAGACATCATCACTGTAAACTGCGATTATAGTGAACTTTTAAAAGTATAATGTTGATAAAACATGGCTAATTTATCAAACTTATATCCCTCTTTAGGCGAATATCTCGAGTTGTACAACACTCGACCCGACTATTTTAGTCCATATATATTTTATCAACTTCATATGGTATGTTCTTGAGATTTTGACATCAATGCTTCTGCCATTATCAATTCATGAGGGAATTCGTTCCATCTTATCACAATATGCATGTGCTTTCACTCTTTAGGAGTTTTACTATATAAATTTGCCCATTTAACACATAGATATCTATATTATATGCAAAAATGTCATGAACACTTACTTGGTTGCTTTTATCTCCAAAATCTATATTTTACAATGCATGTACACTATTTATTGAGATATCATAATCATCATGTACAAGTTTTCTATGTATCATTTTTTGTGCACAAGAATTACATCGTTAAGATGTTTCAATTCACCTTTAGGTAACTCATCAGGAGTTCAGTCGTATTCAAATATGAATATGTATACAATGATCATATTGTTCTCGGGAACTTTATTTACATGATTTTGATAATTTAAATCCTCAAGAGACTTTCATGTAAACTTTGAGTATCAAGTGATAAATATTATTCATAAGACGCATGTCAATTCTCTCTTTAATATTATTACCAGACTAGTTAAATATTGGAAAGCTATTGTATCCACCACTAGAGAATACGATTCCTCATAATCAATATTAGTTCTTTGCGAAATCCTTGTGCCACCAATTTTTCCTTATACCATTTACTTTTCATTTATTGATTCGCATAAAAGACTTGTTTGTTTCTAATATGTTTTACAACATTAGTTGTATGGACTACTGGTCCAAAAACTTTCCATTTCAATAGAGAATTTAACTCTGCCTCATTTGCGTCTTTTTGTTTTAGCCAATTATTTCTTTGTATTTGTTCATAGGCAGATCTTAAATCTTGATCCTCATCATTTCATCATTACAAGTGCTATATTATATACAAAAGTATAACGACGTCGATTTTATTTCGATTCCATACATATCTTAGACATGATATGTAACACCTCGCAAAATCATGTCCAATATAATAAAGACACGTGTCATGAACTTAAACGTGTAACGAATTGTTTTCAAGGGACTAAAGTGGACAAACGATGAAAGTATGTGTTTAAAAGGATCAAATGTGTCATCATGCCAAGCTTGTGCCTCTGAATGACCTCATAAGACATTCGTATTCTTTAATGAATAAATTGTCGATCATAGAAAGCCATTTGTGCTTAGATTGAAAAGTTTACAAAGCATAAGGATTAAATGTGTCAACATGTTTAAAGTTACCTCTGAGTGACCTTTTAACATTTTCCGAGACTTTGTAATACTTCCTTATACTTCCATGGATACTGGATAATAAATTCTGTGGAGTTTCGTTGAAAACAAGACATTTCGAGTGATCTTACAACTAACCGAGAGCTTAACGGAGTTAAATAATGACCCAAGACACTTGTTAGTTAACTATGGGAGTCATAAGTGCAATAAAAGAAAGTTAAATAAACTTAGTTTGGACCAGGGACTGAAATTGAAAAGTTTAGAAACTTTTTACCGGAAATAGAGGGTTCTCGCGGGCCGCGTAGACTTCCTCTAATGTCTACGCGGGCCGCGACAGAAGTGTCAGCGAGCAAAAAAGGGACAGCTGCATGTTGCAGCCTGTTCCACCGCCAATGCATGGCTGATTTCGATACCAGGGTCTGAGCTACTAGTTTTTACTACCCTAGGGACACTTGGGATCATCTGGTTACTCTAGATTTGCAGATGGATTGATCCTAGAACCTCTAAAATCCTATATAAGAAGCATGCCTTGTGTTCTTCATTTGCACATTTGAGATTTTACTTCAAAGCTCATTCTCTGAAGCCTCCTGGAGCTAAAGGAAGCTTTCTTCTATTCCAAATTCGTGCTAAGGACTCTAGTAAGTGTTCTTAGCTTCCTTAGTTTAAGTTTTATTAGTGTAATGACCGAAAGTCAAAGTTAGCGTAATTAAGCTTTGACTTAGTGATTAATCACAAACGGTCCTGCCATTATTCGAATTGAAAGTGGCTATGTGTTGGTAATTATGTAGGTGTTAAACCCTTAAAAGGGCATCTTCAAATTATCACGTTATCTCAGTCAATTGTCGGGTCAAACTTATTAATAAAAAGTCAAACGGGTCAGTTTTTACAAATTAATTCATAACTGATAATGCAGAGGTTATGGAACATTTTTTTAACACTTAAATAACTTGGTAAATAATATAAGAACATGTCTAGGCATGTTCAACCCGACAATTCTGAGTATTAGGCTCGGTTCGGAACCGAAAGTCGCAAAAGTAGACTTTTGCTTTGACTTTCAGTTCTGACCCGATTTAGCTTAGTTTAGATATCCCTTAGGGTTCCTTTAGGACCATATTACATGTTAGTATAACCCTCTGAGATTATACTATATGGTTCCTTTGAAATCTGAATCATTTGCATGTTTCCGTTAAATGCTTAAATGTTGACTATTATGCCCTTTTGATATAAAAATGAGATTTTTGAAAATGTGAGAGGATAAAAACCTTTATTACTGATTTATAAGCATGTCCTAAAAATTTGACATCAGTTAATGGTCTAAAATAGAAGTTATGCGCGATATCGTAAAATGAAAGCTTTTTATTAATTGAATGACATTTTTAGTATAAATCATATTTAAACTGTTAGGATCTGAGGCTCTCATGATTGTGTTTGTTTGTGAGATTTGAACAAATCAAATAGATATGAACAGTTTTAAGTGCAGCGGAAATGAATAACAAACTTTGTAAACACAATCAAAGGAGAATATAGTTTGATAAACAATTGCTTTTCATAGAGTCGAAAGATTACATCAAAAGCAAAAGGTTACAATGCAAGCTTATAGACTAAACTCCCCCTCAGCCTGATACTTCAGAATTGGTTGCACAAGATGAAAGGATTGAATTGAGGAGAAGAACTCTCTCAAAACAGATCAAATATAACAGTACAGAGTACTGTCATATTTATAGGCAAACCAAACTACTGATGTACCTTAGCTGACGTCACCATGATAGTGACATCTAACAGCCTAACAACCTATAACCACTGTTCTATACAAACTACTGATGTCTTAACAACTGATTGATAATAAAATACAAAACAAGTCTAACACTGTTCACGTTCCACTGTTGTAGCCTAAGCACTGACTGTTTGAAACATCAGTGCTTTCTTCAAAAGGTGATCAATCTTTGAATGAGCAGTGCTTGGGTCTTCAGCAGTACTTAAGAGTCAGCAGTAGATAGAGCTCAGTGTTTGCCTTATGGCAGTCTTTAGCTGTTTCATCAGTGTTTGGTTCATCAGTTGTTCTTCAGAGCAGTACTTAGAGTGTATCAGCAGATAGATAACCACTGTCAAGGGGAGAGCTTAGAGTAAACGTCTGCTTATTGTGAATCCACTGTTGTGACCAGGTTTTGGCTTTACATTATCTGTTCCTCTGGTAAGGTTCAATCCCAACAATCTCCCCCTGGAACAGATAATGCCAAAACCTGTCATTATTCTGGATCTTTATTACTCATCAGTAGTTCCCTTGCTTTTCTTTTAAATTCTTCTTCAAATGCTTTGGAACTTGTATCATCTTCATCCCGGCATAGTGTAAGAGATGGGCAAACGATAATCATTATTACATTCCGAATATAAAGTAATATTCAGTATTACAACGGAAAGTAAAGGATCTACAGGCGGATCTTTAAAACATATCATTTGTTCAACAGACTTTAGACGCCTAGAACTTGCAAGATTCCTTATTAGCGCCCTGAGCTTCCAGCCAATTTCGTTTAGTACCTGTCACTTAACCTTTTTGGAAAATACGTCAGTTTTCACTGGTAAATACACTCAACCGACTCATTTGAAAAGAGTTTAAGAAAATTGATTTAGATGCACCAGGCACAAAACCTTTTGACACTTTGATTAAAATGCACAGAGGCAAAATTAATCTTTTATAACTTGGGAAAATTATTTGTATATAATCTTGTATACAGTTTTACTTATTTGTCGTCCGTCAGGGCCGGTTTGTAGGGCCGGACTAGATTAACTGACACGCCACAGGTATAATGCCCACGGGCTATCATCCCCTAAGTGGATTACCAGTTCTGGTATAATGCCCACAGGGATGATACCTCGGAGTGGATTACCAGTTTTTACATAATGCAGCTGTCAGGTGTATGCCTACACCCCGTGCTTAAGTCGTGGCCATTACTTCGAATGATGCCAAGGATATCCGGGACATGGTCATTAACCCCCAAAGGCCATACACCAAATAATAATAAAATAATACATATTAAACAGGTTATGTAAGTACATCAATCACAATCCGATTTAAATGACTACATACACCCGACCAAGCGGTACTTTTATAGTACCGTATCCCAAGCCCGTATAGGGAAAATAAGTTAAGAGTATTTACCTGAGCTAGCTCCTGTCTTAAATATCAGAAATTAATAACTCAGTCGTATTCACTTAAGTAAGCGTAGGTACCATTTACCGGAAAGCTCTAGTCTGGAATGATGGTATAAATAATTAATTAGAATGCTAACGGGTCTTTAATTAAGCCTAAGCTTAGACCGGTTAGTCTTATAGGAAGATACGGTTCAGACGCATGAATAAGCGAAGACCGGATAGAATGTGATTTAGACCCGACAAGTTTGAATACTTGTTTAATATGGGTTTATTATTCACGTTCTGGATTTTGAGATAAAACCGATAAGGTTTGACCCGTTTCGGCTAATTTATGTAAACTTGTTACATAAACCGAACCGAACGCGAAATGAGCGTAGCGGGTACCCGTAAGAGCCATATACAGGTTTCCTAAGTTAATATGCTTCAAATATGTTGTGACATCAGTGGGATGTCTTTCGTTATGCCCCGAACTAATTTAAACACAAACTATGCCCCGTAGGGGTAGTTTGGTCATTTTAAAGTTTGTAAAAGAGTTTAAATTGTTTAACTGAGTTACAGGTCTGATGTAAACAGCAAACATACTCAATTTGATAAGTTATATCAGTAGGCTAAAGCTTATATATGAAATTTTATCATCTTTAACCAAACTATGCCCCGTAGGGGTATTTTGGTAATTTCACATAAGCCGAAAAGCTCAAAAACGAAGTCTGAGTTTATCAACCTTTGTTTACTGTTAAAATATCATCATTTGCCTCATATATCAGTAGGTATCAACCCGGGTATGTCCAATATGATTTTAAGACATACTATGCGTTAAAAACGCTAATTATGGCGATTAAAGGCCATTTCCGGGTTCTATACTTAAATCTGATATTTTTATATTTCCAGAAGGCTTAAAATAATTTATTTAACATATGTGATCAGTAGCAAAAGGTTTGGAGTCGTTTAGATAAGTAAAACTCATTTTATGGCCCGTAAGGGCAAAACCGACAATTACCGGATTAAGCCTACGACTACTAGTTATGCTCGGCCTAAAATTGATTAAAAATCTTTAAAAATCTCAAAATAATATATAATATCAGTGGGTAAAAGATTTGATATCAAAAAGTATGTTTAACTAGGCTATACGCTAATTACGCCATTTTGTTAACATAAAGCTTTAATTTAGCGACAATGAGCATAACTCTTAATCTACAAGTCAAACTGATGTCAAACTTTGCATGCAAGTTTATATATCAGTAACTAAGGTTTCTACACTTTTACATTTTCATAAATCATGATTTAAGGTAATAAGGGCATAACGGTCAACGTATGAGCAATTAACGGAAATATGCATATTAATTGGATAACTAGTGAACCAAGGTGTGTAATCACAGAGGGTTGTTCTAACATGTATCCTAATCCAATTAAAGCTCTGAGGCATTTCTAAAATATGCCTAAACGGGTCAGAACTGAAAGTCAAAGTGAAAGTCAAACTATGCGACTTTCGGTTCCGAACCGGGTCTAAACAGGAAATAGTCGGGTTGAACATGTTGGGACATGTTCCTACACTTATTTCTAAGTTATAAAAATGTTCAAACAGGTTATAAATGTTCTAGATAGCTAATTATGCATAAATGACATTTTAAACAATATGTTGACTTTTTAAGTAAATGTTTGACCCGACATTTGACCTGTTTAGGATGGTGATCAGGGGAAACCCTTTTGGGGTTTTATTACCCACATAAATACCATTCTAAAACTACTTTTAATTCGAGATAAGACTGAGTCATTAGTGACTAATCTCGAAGTCAAACCGTATTTACGACGGTTTGACTTTTAGCTAATTAAACAAGCTAAACTCAAATAAAGAAGGACTAGCATACTTACAAGAGTCCTATGCACGACTTATGATCAGTTGGATCTGCTTGGGAGCTCCAGAATTGATCAGTTATGCATTTGAAGGTGTGAAGAACAATTGTGAACTTGAAGGCCTATTTATAATGGGTTTACACACCACATTTGATTGACAAATAAGTCTAGCACACACCACAATCAATCAACACCTGTTACTAGTGTGTAGGGGGTGTTTTTAGGGGCCAAGTGAAGTGAATAATTGGTTAAAATCGCGTCTAAGATTAAAGGCAGCCGAGAAAACGAAATCAGGAGCTGGCAACCCCCTCGCGTGGCGCGAGGGGCTCCTCGCGTGGCGCGAGGACTGCATAACTCAGTTTTGTTATCTTTTGCGATTTGGTCCTTGTCCCTTCAAAACTCGAATAGGCACTTGTTTTCTTGCATTGTAACCCTTCAAAATTGATCTAATAAGGCCTTAAAACATATGCCCACTTTGTTAGGTCCCCGGTTAACTTAATTTTTACCCGAAAAGTCCTAACTTTTAACGTTTACGCTTTAACCCTTCGCACACGAATTTGATCATAACTTTCTCATACGATAACGAAACTTTATGAAATTTTAATCGTGCATTCTAGTGAGCATAATTTATATTTACAAAGCTTCGGGTTTGTCAAAAGGTCACTCAGAGGTATATCTTTAACATGTTGACACATTTAACCCCTGTAGTTTGTAATCTCTCACTTTTAGCTTCGTATGATCCATGATTTATTCGTTTGATGTTATGAACATCATGTAGGGTTATTATGAAGTATATTTATTCACTGTTGACACTTAGAATCCGTATAATCTCATATTTTCCATGTTTGTCAACTTTAGTCCTTTTATAACATTCTTTCACACGTTCAAACTTTATGACACGTGTCAACACATTATAGGACGTGAATTTTCGAGGTGTTACATCCTCACCCCCTTAAAATAAATCTCGACCCGAGATTTACTGAAATAAGTAAGGGTACTTTTCTTTCATCGTGGATTCAACCTCCCACGTGAATTCGGGACCTCTACGGGCATCCCATTTGACCTTAACAATAGGTACATGCTTCCTTCGAAGCTTCTTAACCCGTCGATCCTCAATCGACAAGGGTTTTTCCACAAACTTCAAGCTCTCATCTATATGCACATCTGTATGCGGTATAACCAGTGATTCATTAGTGAAGCACTTCTTCAGATTGCAGATGTGGAACACATTGTGAATTCCACTGAGCTCTTCAAGTAAGTTTAACTTATAGGCAATTGACCCGACACGTTCGATAACCTCAAAAGGTCCTATGTATCTCGGGCTTAGCTTGCCTTTCTTACCAAGCCGCATCACTCCTTTCCAGGGTGACACTTTCAGTAGGACTTTGTCACTTACTTTGAAGTGAAAATCCTTAGGCTTTGGATCAGCGTATCTCTTCTGCCTATCCCGGGCAGCTTGGAGATTGTTACGAATCTGGACAATCTTGTCCGTCGTTTCGAATACGATCTCTGGTCCTGATAACTGGACTTCTCCAACTTCCGCCCAACAAAACTGGCGATCTACACTTTCTACCTTATAATGCCTCAAGAGGCGCAGCCTTTATGCTGGTATGGTAAGTATTGTTGTAGGAGAATTCGATCAATGGTAGGTTCTTATCCAAACTACCACCCAAGACAATCGCACATGCACGTAGCATGCCTTCTAATCGTTTGAATAGTACGCTCACTCTGACCGCCTGTCTGAGGATGGTAAGCCGTACTAAAGTTCAAACGTGTGCCCAAAAATGGTTGGAAACTCTTCCAAAAATGTGTCGTGTACCTAGTATCTCTGTCAGAGATAATAGCTACAGGCATGCCATATAGGGCTACAATCTTATCCACGTATAACTGGGCTAATATATCGGAGCTATAAGTCTCCTTGATGGGTAGGAAATGTGTGGACTTAGTCAGTCTGTCAACTGTAACTCTTATCGTATCATTTCCTTTCCTTGTCTTGGGTAACTTGGTAATAAAATCCATAGTTACCATTTCCCACTTCCACGTAGGAAGTTCAGGCTGTCGAAGCAAGCCTGACGGCTTTTGATGCTCGGTTTTGACTTGCGCACATGTCAAGCATTTAGCTACATGGGTGGCTACAGACTTGTTCAAGCCTATCCACCAATAATTTGCCCTTAGATCCTGGGTAGCTGATGGCAAATTCTTAATCGTTGCCTAATTAGGGTTGCGGCATGTATGCATAAGCAATATGAACTATCTTTCTTATTTATTAACATAAAACCCTCAGAATATTGAGTCAGGCTATATGAGCCTATGTCTTAAAACCTACTTAACCAAGGTTTTGTTTATTCCATAATCAATATGGAGTTTTCACAATACTCCATCCCACGGCGGGATACAATTCTTAATTCTACCTGCCTTCCATGAGGTAAGCAGGGAAAACTTTTGAGAAGATAATTAAGATACAAGGAGGCTGTAGAGATTTTCCATATCTCAGGCTCCAGTTCATCCATCATTGTTCGTGTCAAATGAGTGACACCTTTATGTTATAAGTCCACGAATTCCTTATTCGGGAACATTTACTTGGAAAAAAAAAATTTCCATTTTGGATATCTTCTTTGAATACTACTAGTCGACTTTAGTACAATATGATCATTGGGATATCTTAGGGGTTCCATGTATTAAACCTCCATGCTGATCAGACATGGAAATAATCTATGGGACACACTAGGACACACCAATCCTCATATGACACTTTTATCAAACATAGTTTGGCATTCGCAGGTGATAGAAAAACAATGAGAAAATAATTAAAAATAACATATGTCGTCGTACTCTTATGCAAAGAAAGAGTACTCTGATTTTCGAAAGGTTTTTCTTGCCGATACGAGAAGAATCAGTTACTATGGTTTCCTTGGTAATTTATACCTTGTGGATAATATAAAAGTTTGCTAAGCTTATGGTCTATGAAGATTTATTATTGCCTGTATTAAAAACAGGACCCTTAGCAGAAATTATCATTGATAAATGATAAGGAAGTTTATTGTACAAGTGCTTATATTTAATTAGAATGGAGATTTTCACAAACTAGGCACCTAGCTCAGTTGGTTAGGCGCGCGAAAGGGTGCGGCCGGCCTAGACCCAGGTTCGATTCCGGGGACGGCCAGTTCCACCATTTTTTTATATTTAATATTAATTACTCGTACGGATACGTGTAATTATGAGAGTTGTCTCATAAGGAGTCTTGATAGTTAATTGCTTCTTATTACCCACAATATGGGCTTGATTTTTAAGGCAATCAATCGATTTTTATCACTATATTGAGTCCTTAAGTATGCAACCAAAAGTTTGCTATAAGGGTATTAGAAAAGAGTGATTTCTAATAGATATTAAATATCAATATAGGATTTGTTGGAGCATTTTCTAACGTAACATCGGTCACTTCCTACCGTGCATTAAATGACCGGAGTCTTAATCAGGTGGAGACAACAGTTCTCAACATTTATTATTCATAATATATTTACATGTGCCAATATCAAATAAGTTTCTGCATAAACTGTTTGATAAGGAAAGGTACATATTATCCTATTATTATTATTCTGCCCCATCTCTTGGGCGTTCATTCTGACAACTCGTGCGTTTGTTCTCTTGGCCTACTCGGGCTTCTTCGCGTACTTAGGGCAGTTGGACTTTATGTGCCCCTTCTCGTTGCAGTTGTAGCATGTAGCATCTTTAATTTTCCCACAATCAACAGTCTTGTGCTCCCTAGACTTGCATATCCCACATGCAGGTGGTCCTGATTTAGAATTGGACTCCATTCTGCATTTTCCAAAGTGGCGTTTTTGGCAAGTCGAGCACCTTGGCTTTTCCTCTGTCCGTTGACCATTCTTTCCAGACCCAGACCTCTCAGAGTCAGTGTTTCCCTTGTGTTTCTTCTCTGATCCTCGTGAGTTATCATCCTCACGCTTCTTCTTACTTTCTTCAGATTTCTTTAGCGACCTTAGCCTGACCGCATCTAAAGTAAGGGACAGAGAGAGATCAGCTGCTGACCTAAATGTAGCAGGTCTTGAAGCCTTAACACTGGCTTTGATTTCTGGGGTTAAACCCCCAATGAAGCGTGCAATTCGCTTGGGCTCTGGTGTTACAAGGTAAGGGACCAGTCTGGACAGGGTATTAAAACTGGTGAGGTAAGCTTGACAATCTAAGTTTGTCATCACCAATGATAAGAAATCTGACTCGATCCCCTCAACCTCGTGTTGAGGGCAGTAATTCTCTTTAATGAGAATAACAAACTGTTCCCATGACATGCTATAGAGCGGAATCTTCCCAGCAGCTTGAATGAGAGACTTCCACCATGCCAGTGCCTCTCCTTTGAATGATTGGGATACGTACTTCACGACATCCCTTTCAGCGCAACCGCTGATGTCGACAACTGTGTCCATTTCATCCAACCAAATCATACAATCAACTGCCCCTTTTTCCCCAGTAAAATCTCGGGGCTTGCAAGAAACAAAGTACTTATAGTTACAGGATTTGGTATGCGGTTCATTATCGAACACTATCCTCTTGGATGGAACACTGTGTTCATTAGATGAATGTCGATCGTCATCTTTCTTTAACTCATCTTTCTTTGAGGGCGGCTTGTTATCAGGCTCTGGATGAGTTTTAGGGATGGATTTAGGGTGGGGTACAGATGAGGCCTTACTATTTGTCTCACTATACTCCTGGAATTGCTCCTTCACAGCTTTAGATACAGCTGAGTTAATCAATGTACGAAGTTCTCCTCTGGTTATGTCAATCTTTTCATCATCGCGGTTTTCCAGAGGGTGACTATTCAATTCTTCCGACCCAGCCATGTAGTTTTAATTGCTACATAGAAATTAAACAAGGACAAGGTTTACACGGAAGTTTAAACAGTTTTATCTTTTTGAACGATTTATTAACCATGTTTTTAATACACATATTGGTTAATTTGATAAATATATAATTATTCAGGATCTTTATTATAATCCTAAATTATAAGTTAATAATAGCACAAAAGGCCTAGTCACGTAGACAAGTTTAATTTATAGGCCTTGATTTTATAGAATCGAGGCTTCAAGGTTTGAATCAAAGTTCATTACCTTTTCTTGACAGGGAGTTGTAGGCTACCACTGTCTTTAGTCCCAGAGGACGTTAGTTATAGCCCGTGGGCACTTCATCCATAAGGGATGATTATATAAATAAGGGAATTTAGTATATCCCAAAATGACTTATGTGATTTTATCATATCACATTTTGTCGAGCATGTTAATATGCTTTTATATGTTTAATAAGGATTTGAATCTCTTGAATAAGTTCTACCATCTTGGCCTTGTATGCTGTGACATTTAGGCTATGTTTTACCTTTAAGATTCTTTTTAATAATTAACGCAGAGCAATCCTAAATTGAACTGTTAGCAAGGATCTGAATCTAATTATGGAACTACCATCTTGGCCCTGTCTTAATGTGACATATGGCTAGGTTTTGTCCTTTTTAAATTTTGCCATTTTATTATAATGGTAGATCTTATAATATAGGAATGATACTTTAACTATAACCGTTCCTTTAAAACTTAACAAGTATATGGTTGCCCTATCGGGACTTCTATAGCAATTGACTTGCCCATGCAAGGGCTAATCAGAAAAATAACAAAGGAACCAAATAATGTAAAATGAAACAACTTTGGATTTTTCCTATGTTCTTGTCTAGACTCAAGAATGTGCAATTGTGTAACTGAGATTAAACACAAAAGACTAGTGTTTAATTCACTCAGTGTTGGCTCTGATACCAACCTGTCACACCCCGACTTTCCACGTGTCACCGGTGGGCCCGGTGGGGAGTATCGTGACGTCATGGTTGGCAGCATAATAGTCAAACAACACAATATATATGAATGCACAGCGGAAGCAAACGATAATCATTATTACATTCCGAATATAAAGTAATATTCAGTATTACAACGGAAAGTAAAGGATCTACAGGCGGATCTTTAAAACATATCATTTGTTCAACAGACTTTAGACGCCTAGAACTTGCAAGATTCCTTATTAGCGCCCTGAGCTTCCAGCCAATTTCGTTTAGTACCTGTCACTTAACCTTTTTGGAAAATACGTCAGTTTTCACTGGTAAATACACTCAACCGACTCATTTGAAAAGAGTTTAAGAAAATTGATTTAGATGCACCAGGCACAAAACCTTTTGACACTTTGATTAAAATGCACAGAGGCAAAATTAATCTTTTATAACTTGGGAAAATTATTTGTATATAATCTTGTATACAGTTTTACTTATTTGTCGTCCGTCAGGGCCGGTTTGTAGGGCCGGACTAGATTAACTGACACGCCACAGGTATAATGCCCACGGGCTATCATCCCCTAAGTGGATTACCAGTTCTGGTATAATGCCCACAGGGATGATACCTCGGAGTGGATTACCAGTTTTTACATAATGCAGCTGTCAGGTGTATGCCTACACCCCGTGCTTAAGTCGTGGCCATTACTTCGAATGATGCCAAGGATATCCGGGACATGGTCATTAACCCCCAAAGGCCATACACCAAATAATAATAAAATAATACATATTAAACAGGTTATGTAAGTACATCAATCACAATCCGATTTAAATGACTACATACACCCGACCAAGCGGTACTTTTATAGTACCGTATCCCAAGCCCGTATAGGGAAAATAAGTTAAGAGTATTTACCTGAGCTAGCTCCTGTCTTAAATATCAGAAATTAATAACTCAGTCGTATTCACTTAAGTAAGCGTAGGTACCATTTACCGGAAAGCTCTAGTCTGGAATGATGGTATAAATAATTAATTAGAATGCTAACGGGTCTTTAATTAAGCCTAAGCTTAGACCGGTTAGTCTTATAGGAAGATACGGTTCAGACGCATGAATAAGCGAAGACCGGATAGAATGTGATTTAGACCCGACAAGTTTGAATACTTGTTTAATATGGGTTTATTATTCACGTTCTGGATTTTGAGATAAAACCGATAAGGTTTGACCCGTTTCGGCTAATTTATGTAAACTTGTTACATAAACCGAACCGAACGCGAAATGAGCGTAGCGGGTACCCGTAAGAGCCATATACAGGTTTCCTAAGTTAATATGCTTCAAATATGTTGTGACATCAGTGGGATGTCTTTCGTTATGCCCCGAACTAATTTAAACACAAACTATGCCCCGTAGGGGTAGTTTGGTCATTTTAAAGTTTGTAAAAGAGTTTAAATTGTTTAACTGAGTTACAGGTCTGATGTAAACAGCAAACATACTCAATTTGATAAGTTATATCAGTAGGCTAAAGCTTATATATGAAATTTTATCATCTTTAACCAAACTATGCCCCGTAGGGGTATTTTGGTAATTTCACATAAGCCGAAAAGCTCAAAAACGAAGTCTGAGTTTATCAACCTTTGTTTACTGTTAAAATATCATCATTTGCCTCATATATCAGTAGGTATCAACCCGGGTATGTCCAATATGATTTTAAGACATACTATGCGTTAAAAACGCTAATTATGGCGATTAAAGGCCATTTCCGGGTTCTATACTTAAATCTGATATTTTTATATTTCCAGAAGGCTTAAAATAATTTATTTAACATATGTGATCAGTAGCAAAAGGTTTGGAGTCGTTTAGATAAGTAAAACTCATTTTATGGCCCGTAAGGGCAAAACCGACAATTACCGGATTAAGCCTACGACTACTAGTTATGCTCGGCCTAAAATTGATTAAAAATCTTTAAAAATCTCAAAATAATATATAATATCAGTGGGTAAAAGATTTGATATCAAAAAGTATGTTTAACTAGGCTATACGCTAATTACGCCATTTTGTTAACATAAAGCTTTAATTTAGCGACAATGAGCATAACTCTTAATCTACAAGTCAAACTGATGTCAAACTTTGCATGCAAGTTTATATATCAGTAACTAAGGTTTCTACACTTTTACATTTTCATAAATCATGATTTAAGGTAATAAGGGCATAACGGTCAACGTATGAGCAATTAACGGAAATATGCATATTAATTGGATAACTAGTGAACCAAGGTGTGTAATCACAGAGGGTTGTTCTAACATATATCCTAATCCAATTAAAGCTCTGAGGCATTTCTAAAATATGCCTAAACGGGTCAGAACTGAAAGTCAAAGTGAAAGTCAAACTATGCGACTTTCGGTTCCGAACCGGGTCTAAACAGGAAATAGTCGGGTTGAACATGTTGGGACATGTTCCTACACTTATTTCTAAGTTATAAAAATGTTCAAACAGGTTATAAATGTTCTAGATAGCTAATTATGCATAAATGACATTTTAAACAATATGTTGACTTTTTAAGTAAATGTTTGACCCGACATTTGACCTGTTTAGGATGGTGATCAGGGGAAACCCTTTTGGGGTTTTATTACCCACATAAATACCATTCTAAAACTACTTTTAATTCGAGATAAGACTGAGTCATTAGTGACTAATCTCGAAGTCAAACCGTATTTACGACGGTTTGACTTTTAGCTAATTAAACAAGCTAAACTCAAATAAAGAAGGACTAGCATACTTACAAGAGTCCTATGCACGACTTATGATCAGTTGGATCTGTTTGGGAGCTCCAGAATTGATCAGTTATGCATTTGAAGGTGTGAAGAACAATTGTGAACTTGAAGGCCTATTTATAATGGGTTTACACACCACATTTGATTGACAAATAAGTCTAGCACACACCACAATCAATCAACACCTGTTACTAGTGTGTAGGGGGTGTTTTTAGGGGCCAAGTGAAGTGAATAATTGGTTAAAATCGCGTCTAAGATTAAAGGCAGCCGAGAAAACGAAATCAGGAGCTGGCAACCCCCTCGCGTGGCGCGAGGGGCTCCTCGCGTGGCGCGAGGACTGCATAACTCAGTTTTGTTATCTTTTGCGATTTGGTCCTTGTCCCTTCAAAACTCGAATAGGCACTTGTTTTCTTGCATTGTAACCCTTCAAAATTGATCTAATAAGGCCTTAAAACATATGCCCACTTTGTTAGGTCCCCGGTTAACTTAATTTTTACCCGAAAAGTCCTAACTTTTAACGTTTACGCTTTAACCCTTCGCACACGAATTTGATCATAACTTTCTCATACGATAACGAAACTTTATGAAATTTTAATCGTGCATTCTAGTGAGCATAATTTATATTTACAAAGCTTCGGGTTTGTCAAAAGGTCACTCAGAGGTATATCTTTAACATGTTGACACATTTAACCCCTGTAGTTTGTAATCTCTCACTTTTAGCTTCGTATGATCCATGATTTATTCGTTTGATGTTATGAACATCATGTAGGGTTATTATGAAGTATATTTATTCACTGTTGACACTTAGAATCCGTATAATCTCATATTTTCCATGTTTGTCAACTTTAGTCCTTTTATAACATTCTTTCACACGTTCAAACTTTATGACACGTGTCAACACATTATA
The DNA here is from genome assembly GCA_030545235.1 of Helianthus tuberosus. Lineage (NCBI taxonomy): Eukaryota > Viridiplantae > Streptophyta > Magnoliopsida > Asterales > Asteraceae > Helianthus > Helianthus tuberosus. Next base: position 53,818,962 of record CM060404.1, read on the forward strand.
GGACGTGAATTTTCGAGGTGTTACAGTAAGTTCAAGGAGATCCTGCAAATCTTGAACACTAAGGCCTAGTGCTTCTTTCCTTGATATGTACTTCACATCTCCATTGGATCTGACTATAGTCAATACGTGGGTCTTTTGGTCAGACATCCACTTTAGTACTTTTGAACCCAATGGATTTCTCAGGAGAGATTTATTTAATGATGAGCTTTGGGATATTGGCCTTGAGAAAAATTGTAAAGCAGTATCCTGAACTTCAGACATTCTTTTGAAAGCTTCTTCTATGACTTCATTTGCTGCAGCTATATCTTCTGCAACCTCTTTGTCAATCAGCTCTTGTCTTTGTTGTTGATCAAGCTCACTGTCTGGGATATCTGCTGAACTATGTGGTGATGCAGGCTTGGTTAACACCTTCTTAAAAAGGTTTTGAAGCTTTTCCGAGCTCTCTTCTTTTAGACCCATTTTCTTGATGGCTTTTGTGAAGTACTCAGCTTCCTTTTCTTTAACCTCTTCACTGGTCAACTGTTCTTTTTCTTCTTGGTTTGTCACAAAAGTAGACCGAAACAGTGTTTTGAGGTTGTCTATCTGCTGTTCAAGCTTCATTCTTTGTTCATGCTTCTTTGAGGTGCTTGAAACAGTTATCTTTCTTTTCTTTAGCCTTTCATAGGCTTCACCAGTCTGCTGTTTTGACCATTTTGATATGGCTTCAGCAGTGTCCATTTTTGCATCCACCAGCTCCGTTTTCTTTCTCTTATACTCAGCAGTTATGTCAGCAATGAGCCTTTTGTATTTGCTCCAGTTAGGAGCATTCTTCTTCTTTTTAGGATCATTCTTGATTTTCTCAATCCTTTCTGCCTCATGCTTTAGAGCGAGTATTGGCCATTCTTCAAACTGTTGTTCTTCAGCAGGATAGAATTTCTCTTTCATGATGTAGGCTAGATATTGTTTTCTTAACTTTTTCTTTTGATCAGCCTTTTCTTTGTTTAGGTCTTGTGCAAACTCTTCTATCTGCTTTACTTTTGTGAAGTAGAACTCCAGTCTTTTAGCAATGCCATCTTCGCTTAAACGTTCACGTTCACTCTCAACTTTAGCTCTTAGTTTAGCTTGCCTTGCCTTGATTTTGAGGTAATCATCCATATCATCTGGTGGCATGTAACTTATGAGTGAGGAGAATCTTCTTTTTGAAGGATCTTCTTCTGTATAGAATTGCCTCATCTCATTTTTTATAGCTTCAAGTTCCAGTGGATGTTGTGCAGCATTAGGATCATGTATACCCTCATCGGCAGAGATTGGCTTTCTTTTTCTGTTGAAGAGCTTTGGTTGTGATGTAGGAAAGGTGAGAGCAGTGGTGGATGATTGACTAACAACTGTTGAAACAACTGGTGTTTCAACTGCTGTTGTCATTACACCTGCTGATATGTCAGCAGATGTCTTCTGCTTTTGCGCAGGGGATGACGGTAGTGAGGTAGTTTTTGATGACGGTGATGGTGGTGGTGAATCATCATCTGATATGAGATTCCTTTTCCTTTTTAATGAAGAAGGGGCAGATGATGTTTTGGGTGGATCAGCGGTTTGAATGATGGAGAGTGTCTGACAAACAACTGTTGAAGCAACTGGTGCTTCAACCGCTGCTGTCATTACAACAGATGTTGTAACATCTGTTGTCTTCTGTTTTATGACAGGAGGCAGTGGTGATGGTGTGATTGTAGATGATGGTGGTAGAGCAGTAGTTGTGGTGGTTTGTGGTAGAGTGGTGTGTGTTGATGACATGGCAGCTGTTTGGCTACTGACAGCAGTTTTTGTAACTACTGGTGTATCAGCTGTTTGACTAACAGGTTTTGAGACCTGTTTTTCTTTTTCTTTTTCAGGCTCAATACAAAGGCCATGTTCTATTCCCATTTTATTCATTTTTCCCAACAGCTTGATATTCTCCCCCTTTTTGGCATTATCTGAAGGGGGGTTAACAAGAAATGATATGGAAGAAGGAACTTTGCCAGAGGCGCTTTGAATGCTAGCCTTTATAGCCTTGATATCTGCTTGAGTGTCTTTAAACCTTGATTCCACCATGTTGGTCAGCATTTGTACTTGAATAGCATGCTTTTTATCAGCCATATGTTGTTGTTTTTCAAACATGGGTTGAAAAATATTCCAAAGCTCATTTGCAACAAATGCATGTTGTGCAGGTGCTTGAGCAGGAACAGCAGTGGCTTGTGCTTTTTGAGCTTTTAAAATCTCTTGCACCATATTTTTAATTTCAGCAACTGAATCTTCAAGTTTTTCAACTCTGTCCGTCAATTCCTGATATTTTGAATCATCACCTACTTTAGTAGGATCATCTGAATCCCCACCAGCAGTGGTTATATCAATGTGTGACTTAGGAAAAGAGTCCCAAAAATCACCCATTGATGCCCCTTGTTCTTGGTACTGGGGACTTCTTTCTTCAGCAATCGATAAACCTTTGATGGTACCAGTGGTTAGATCCAACTCACTGGTGGTTACCGAAGTTGCCATGGAAAAAATTGCCTTCAAGGGAGTCTTACTTATGAAACAACTGTCCAACTGAAGATCTGTTGATCCACCAGTTGTAGTTGCTGCTCCACTTGAACTACCACCGAGAGTTACTTGTAACTCAGGGGGTGTAACCTCCTCAATTGTTGCTGGGATAGCAGGAGTAGTAGCATCAGACCCAATCACTTGTGGGGGTATACTCTCAGTGACAGGTGATAGAGAGGAACTGGTTTGTGTCTGAGCTATAGCAGCTGCATGCAACAAGGGTAACATGGATTGTGGCATTATGATTGGTGAGGGTATAGCTGTTGAAAGAGACATGTCCTTGGGATCAGGACTGTGGAAGATAGAGCCAAGTGGATCTAGAGCTTCATAATTTGGTGTCCCTGTGATTACAACCTGATCCTTTTGTGAGGATGCAGGAGGAGTTTTAGGCATGGGTTGAGATCTTTCTTCCAACTGCTGTGAGGAAGTAGCAGCAGTGGTTTGTGGTGACTTTTGTGTTGTCACAGGCAGTTGCTCTGGGATCTCATCTTCCAGAGTTGCCTTTGTTTTGGGTTTGGTGGGTGTTCTGGATGTTTTTCTTTTGGTCTTTTTGGTGATGTCAGGTGTGGGTTTCAAAGCAGTGGTTGTGCTGCTTTGATCACCTGGAGCAGTGGGCTCAGCAGAAGTTGCCTGAGGATCAGTGGCAGTTTCTAAAGTCTGCTCAGGCACCTTTGTTTTTAACTTTATTGGTGCCATCATTCTTAAAACATATGTGAAATGACCAAAATGCCCCTACGGTGCATAGTTTGGCCATAAAAGATAAGTTTCACATATATATGATATTTTACTGATGTAACTTGTTAAAATAAATATTTTTACTGATTATTTTAAACCAGAACCTCAGATTGCTATTTAACCTCTTTTATAAACTTTAAAATGACCAAAATACCCTTTCGTGGCTTAAATTGGGTTTAAATTCGTTTTGGGCATAATGGAAGGTATCCTACTGATATCACAACATATTTAAAGCATATTAACTTGTGGAACCTGTACATTATTCATTTGGTTACCCGTTATGCATATTCGCATTCGGTTCGGTTTATGTAACTAGTTTGCATAAATTAACCGAAAGAGTCAAACCTTATCCTTTTTACTTCAAAATCGAGAATGTGTTTAGTTTACCCATTTTATACAAGTCTTCATACTTGTCGGGTCTAAATCACATTCTAATCCGGTCTTCGCTTAATCTTGCGTTTTGAACTGTAAACCTTTAATTAAAACTAACCGGTCTAAGTTTAAATTTAAATAAGACCCGTTAGGAATCTAATAGGTTATTAAAACCTTCGTTCCAGATTTAGGAGCCCAGTAAAAGCTATTTGTGCTTGCTGATTAATATACGGCTGGGAATAAAATTATATTTTAAGCTCAGGTAAATACTTTTAACTTATTTTCCGTTATACGGGCTTGGGATACGGTATTATAATAATACCGCTTGGTCGGGTATGAAATTATTTAAATCGGATTGTGATTAATAAATTTACATAACCCGTTTTAATCTGTTTTGTTTGATGCAATGCCTTTGGGGGGGGGGGGGGGTTAATGACCATGTCCTGGATATCCTCGGCTCATTCATTAGAAATGGTCACGGCTTAAGCACAGGGTGTAGGCATACACCTGACAGTTGCGTATATAAATACAGTATCTCACTCTCTTTTGGGCCTATACTTATGGTGTGTCTATTAATCTAATCCGGCTCTTCTAACCGAGTCCTGAATGGACGACAAACATATAAATCTGTATACAAGATTATTTTTAAATAATTGTCCCAAGTTATAAAAGAATATTTGTGCCTTGTGCATATAAATCAATTTTCTTAAATGTTTTCAAAAGAGTTAGTGAATTGTATTTACCAGTGTAAATTAACGTATTTTTCAAAAAGGTTAAGTGCAGGTACCAAGCGTAATGGGCTGGAACTCCTGAGTGATTAAATAAAGAGTCTTGCAAGCTTTTATCACTTTAAGTCTATTGAACATTACTTCTTTTGTTTTGATCCGCCTGTGGATCCTCTTACAACCGTTGTGTAATATTTTATTATACTTTTAAATCGGTTTGTATAAATTACTTTTAGTCTTCCGCTGTGCATTAAACTGTGATTAATTGACTATGATGATATCAACTACGTCACGATACTCCCCACCGGGCCCACCGGTAATACGTGAAAATATCGGGGTGTGACATGATACAACTTATCGAGATCTCTTTAGTTTTAGGTACCTGAGGTTCTTCTTGAACCATCATGTCTACCGTCTCTTCAGGAGACCTTTTTAATATAACCTCGACTTGACCATCTTAATTAGTTGCTCCAACTTTCGAGGAATTTTATTATTGGAATCGACTGGTCTACCACGCTTCAAACGTGCAATGGACTCATTACAATCATGTGGTTGTCCTTATGGGACACTCATCTTAAATGGAGCATTAGCAGTTGGTATGTGTGACATAGTCACCTTTTTAAGGTCAGTGAATGCGTCTGATAATAGATTCGCTAATCTTTGTAAATGAGTTATTCTTTGAACTTCTGGTTCACACCTTTAGTTTTGAGGATCAATGATAATTTATACCAACTCATTTTTTTCCCAACTGTTTTTATCTCCCCTGATATTGGGAATGTTAATCCATTGAGGTGGATATCAACTAATTGAGTCGTAAATAAATATCTTGTGAAAGGCTCTATTCGTTATCATATATTCCCAACCATCTTTTAAGGTCCCATCTTTGTGTGTAGTAGTGGATCATTTTCAACATATACCGCACAACCAAAATCTTAGAAGGGACATCTTTGGTTTCTGACCAAAAAACCAACTATAATAGAGAGAAACTATTACAACATGTTGGCTTGATGTGAGTTAATGTTATTGCATGTAAAATTACATGTACTAAAATAGAATCATGAACTTTTGCTCTCGTAATCATTAACTTTGCAATAAGTTGTAGACGTTTAATGATTGTATTCAACAAAAAACACTTATTTTAGTGATCTTAATAACTTGAAAATAAATTTCACAATTATAACGAAAATAAATATGCCAATTTGGAACAATGTACTTGCTATATCATTAGCCAAAGCCATAAATCACACAATTCTTAAGTTGTGTATTCGATAACCATTTAGACGATGCATCTATTTAAAACACTAAATGGTATCATATTGGGATATGCATATCCCTTAATCACTTCCAAAATATTTAGGGACACACACCCTTAATTGGCAAATATATAATTTCCCTTAAGAGCAAATAATACATGCTATTAGCTAGAAAAATCTTCAAGTTCTTTATTATGTTTCACATCATCATTGACTTGGTGTGGCCTAACCGGTCATGCCAATAAAGTAAATAATTATGATCCATAAACTTCTGGTTTAGGATCGTGTATGTATTACTTGCACATATGTAATACAAAATGTAAGACACGAGAAAATGTATTCTAACTTCAAAGCTGAAACCATCATGTTATATAATCACTTCTTAGTTTGCCACTTTTGGTGGTTAATCTCATTATTAACATAATCTCCGTTTCATTTACGATGGTCGATCTCATTATTAATATGACCATCATTAAATTCCCAATTAGGTCCATAATCACAATGATCAATATATACTCACATTCATTTCAAAGAATGGAGTAAAACCAAACAGACTTCATAATATTCATTATTTTCGCTGACATGTGGATATTGATGATGTAGGGTAAAATACACATATTTGCTGTGTAAAGTGTATAATTTATGTATAGGTTTTATTTGTTTTTATTTATTTTTAGTGTATATTATATTATTTTGTGTTTTGCCAGGTCCTGGTGCAAATGGAGCAAAAACAAGTAATATGGAAATAACCAGCTAGTTGGACGGAGTGGGGTGCCAGTGATCAAAGGAAATTTGTCGCTATTTTCTGTGAGTGGGTCGAGGCCACTATCTTTATTTTATAAGTTAGAGGGCTGCCACAAAATACATATATAATTGGGTCGAAAGGAAGTTTAGGCGGTCGCGGGCAGCCAAGTGTCCATGTGTCGGCAATTTACGTGATTTATAGGTGTTGGGCCTTTTAGCAAATATAAATACATCACTATTGAATCCTAATTAGCCAAACATGTGATCAGATCATTCTACACATCCATGAATTGGCTCCGTTGTCGGGGACTCTTGGCAATTGCGTTGATTACTTTGTTTGGACTTTATCTGATATCATTACGTGCTATTTGTGTGTTTTTGAGTCGTAGGAGTCTAAAAATTCAAGTGTCTTTTATTTTATTTTTGTGTCTTTCGTTAGAGTCGTATTACTTGCTTGTTTTCGGTTTTGCAGTGGATGCCCCATACGCGTTCACAGGGACCACCGTAGCCGATCGACAAGGCTGCCTTCTCATCTTCTAGTCTAAAGGTTAGTAAATCTTCTACTTCATCTTCAGCCACTTCTGACTCTACACCCCAATCTAAACCACCAGCCTTTGACTTCACCCCGAAGTCGTCACCCCACAATTCCCCACCACCTTCCCGTTCCCGTACACCTAGTCCTACACCCAATACCCAAATGGCCAATAACCGCACCGTTTACGAACAAGTCACCACTGGTTTCACCGGTGCTACTTCACCCATCACCCTTCCGAACATAAACAATGATAGGTCTTGGCGAATCTCATCCTACATCATGACGGCCATCACTAATTCGTGCCAATTTCACGGCCGTGATGATGAGGATGCTCCCGCCCACATTAACCGAATCACCCGCCTTTGTAGCACCTTCTCCAATGAGGGTGTTAATCTAGATGCTAGGTACATTCAGGTTTTCCCATTTACTCTCGCTGGCCGCGCAGCCTTCTGGTTCGATTCGCAGCCAGCGGGAACTTTCACCACCTGGGCAGGTTTACGAGATGCTTTCTTAGCCAAATATTTCCCACCTGCCAAAGCATCTCGTCTCCGCGATCAGATCCATTCGTTCCGGATGGAGCCTGATGAGCCTTATCACCTGGCCTGGGAGAGATTCCAAACCTTGATTTCTCGTTGTTCTCAGCATGGTGTGTCAGATTGGGCACTCGTATTGTCACACCCCCAAAATCCACCCGCGGAGTATCACCGCTTGGAGGCGTGACTGACCAGGATCAAGCCATCAATCATATCAAACATAGTATTTAAGTGTAAAAGTAGAAAAGTGTAATTCATCTTGACATGACTGATGTTCATAACCAAACATTGTTTAAGTAGCGGAAGCATAATAATGAAAACCCAAAGTAAGTTATAAGTTCAAATAACGTCTACGATCCGTATCCCACAACGACCTGCTCCTTCCTGTGCAAGCTCCATATGTACCTAAGGTCCTGCAAGGCATGTAAGAGAGAGTCAACAACTAGTTGAGCGAGTTCACAGTTATTAGTTCAGTAATAGTATAGCGTGAGTAGTAGTATGTTCGTTCGTTGCAATGTATCGTATTAGTTTCCATCGCGGCCAATGTCCTTGGCAGGTGTGCGAAGAGGTTGGGGAAGGTCTTTCCCCAAGTTTTCTAGACTAGGTTTGTTTGTATCGCGGCCAATGTCCTTGGCAGGTGTGCGAAGATATCGTAAGTTTAGTTCGCGGCCAATGTCCTTGGCAGGTGTGCGAAGACAGTCATAATATCGCGGCCAATGTCCTTGGCAGGTGTGCGAAGATCGTTCAATAAGTGTTACTAGTCTAGCAGTAGGTTCTGTCATCTATGTATGTACAGTCATTATCAAATCCCCATTCCCCCCTGGGAACCCCATGCCTTGGCTTGTGTGAACTCACCTTGGTTTGCTCGGTATGCTAGGTATGTAAGTGCTCGCAAATAATCAATCACGTCCTAAGGTATGCACGTATTCATAATCAGTTTGTGTTTCAGTTGTTCATGTATAAGCATGTAACACGTAATCACAATCATACAAGTCATGTTAATCATATAACAGCAGTTAATTATTCCAGTTAACACTTAACAGAATTAACTCATGTTACAGCACAGCTCGGCGAAACACATATATGGCGAAACACATAAGTTGGCGAAACAAGTGGGTTGGCGAAACACACATAGTGGCGAAACACATTATTGACGAAACACCTTCAGTTTCGTCGTGGCCTTGTTCGGCGAAACAGGATTCTGATTCGTCGACGACTCTTGGCGAAACACATTCTGTTTCGCCGAGATTCCTGTTTCGTCGAATGTCTGATTCGTAGACACAGTTACAGCAGTTACGAAATACACAGAAACCCTAATCATGTTAGCAGCCGACATCAATAACATCGATCATGCAGAATCATTCATTCACAGGATTCATTATCACATAATTCTAACACAAGCATCACGGTGTTTTAACGTCTAGCATGAACCCTAGCTTACGTATACAACATATCGATTTCAACATCACATCATCAAACCCTATCAAGATGCTAACTTGCATTCAGAATCAGATCATAATAACAACATCTAGAACCGAGTATTCAATCATAATAAGTTTCGCATAAAACCATTTGTATTCAACTACAATATTCATATCGAAATCCATACCATCATCATCATAACAAGAACCCTAATATTTAACATGTATCGATTTCAAATATACATCATCAAAGCAGAAAACACATGACACACAAACACATTCATGGATGAAAGATCAATCAAGACACATAGGATTACTAACCGAGATGATGGTTTTGATCGTTCGGGAGTATTCAGAGCTGCCGACACACACAGAGGAGGTTCTAGGGTTTCAACTTTTGCCAAAGATGTGAAACTAAGGTCGTTGCACGCTAATAAACACGATTTAACGTTCTGGGCCCGTAATGGGCTTCGGCGAATCTGGGTCGGCGAAACAGCTTGTTTCGTCGAGTCGTATTGGGCGAAACATAATCTGTTTCGTCGAGATTAGTTATGGCGAAACACACTTGTGTTTCGTCGGACTCTTCCTATGTTAAGCAGCTTATGTTTCACGACATGTTATTCAATCAAACACATAATCAAGCAAACACACTAGGTTTTATCATAACACAACCATATAGTCACAGTCAACGTTCATTAAATACGAATAAAGAACGTCGGAAATTCGAGTTGTCACATTATCCCCAACTTGAAATAAATTTCGTCCCGAAATTTAGCATGCAGTTACTGAGGAAGCTAGTAGCGTGACGTTGTTTACCTGTGTCGTATCGCGGCTCCTCGAGCAGGTTTGCGAAGATTACTGGTTTTCTTGGGGTGTCACATTATCCCCCCGTTGATTTGGAATTTCGTCCCGAAATTCAGCATTGGTAGCTTCAGCCTCAGTAGTAGTTGCTTGGTTTTCGAATAACTGGGGATATTTGAGTTCCATTTGATCTTCACGCTCCCAGGTGAACTCTGGGCCGCGGCGGGAGTTCCAACGAACTCGTACAAGAGGGATTCTCGTGTTCTTGAGGACCTTAACATCCCGGTCCATGATTTCAACAGGTTCCTCGACGAAGTGCAACCGCTCGTCGATAGTGAGTTCCTTTAAGGGAACTATGTGGATCTCATCTGACGTACACTTCTTCAGATTCGACACGTGAAAGACGTTGTGAACTGCACTGAGTTCAGGTGGTAAGTTCAATCTGTAGGCCACTTTGCCTATTTTCTCTGTAACTTCGAAAGGTCCAACATATCGTGGATTTAGTTTGCCGCGTTTGCCAAAACGAACCACACCCTTCCAGGGTGAAACTTTAAGTAGCGCTCGATCCCCAACCTGGAATTCGAGTAGTTTCCTGTCTTTATCAGCGTATACTTTCTGACGGTCGCGTGCTGCCGCCATGCGTTGTCGTATTTGTGCAATCTTTTCTGTAGTATCGACTACCATTTCTGGACCTGTGATTTGACTATCTCCCACCTCTGCCCAACAGAGTGGTGACCGGCATTTACGCCCGTACAATGCCTCGAATGGAGCAGCTTTAATGCTGGTGTGGTAGCTGTTATTGTATGAAAATTCCACAAGTGGCAGATGTTTTTCCCAACCATTGCCAAAGTCTATTACGCACGCCCGAAGCATGTCTTCTAGAGTTTGAATAGTGCGCTCAGACTGCCCATCGGTCTGAGGATGATACGCCGTGCTCATGTCTAAGCGAGAGCCAAACGATTTATGCATTGCTTGCCACAGTTCTGAAGTAAAACGTGCGTCACGATCAGAGATGATGGAGGTTGGCACACCGTGCCTTGAGACCACTTCTTTTAAGTAGATGTCTGCTAAGGTAGAGAACTTGTCTGTTTCCTTAATTGCCAAGAAGTGAGCAGACTTTGTGAGTCGATCCACGATCACCCAAATAGTGTCATTTCCACGCTGAGATCTAGGTAGGCCAGTAACAAAATCCATGGAAATTTGTTCCCATTTCCATTGTGGTATCTCAGGTTGTTGGAGTGGTCCTGACGGTTTCTGATATTCTGCCTTGACTCTCGCACAAGTCAAGCATTTGCTAACGTATGTGGCTATGTGGGCCTTCATGCTAGGCCACCAGTATGTAGTCTTAATATCGTGGTACATTTTATCCGAACCAGGGTGTACCGAGTAGCGAGACTTATGAGCTTCATCCATTACATGCTCGCGTAAGTTGCCGTACAGTGGGACCCAAATGCGTCCTGTGACGTAGTAAGCACCATCTTCCTTCTGTTCTAAACGTTGTCTTGAGCCACGTAGGGCTTCAGCCCTGACATTATCTGGTTTCAATGCCTCTACCTGAGCATCTCGTATCTGGGAAGGAAGGTTAGACTGTATGGTGAGTTGTAAAGCTCGCACGCGCTTAGGCGCGGTGTCCTTTCGACTGAGGGCGTCAGCCACAACATTGGCTTTGCCTGGGTGGTACCTGATTGAGCATTCGTAGTCGTTTAGCAGTTCGACCCATCGTCGCTGTCGCATATTCAGTTCCTTCTGTTTGAAGATATGTTCGAGGCTTCTGTGATCAGTGTAGATTGCACATTTGGTACCGTACAAATAGTGTCGCCATATCTTAAGTGCAAAAACAACTGCTCCCAGCTCTAAATCGTGGGTAGTGTAATTCCGTTCGTGGATCTTAAGCTGGCGCGAAGCATAAGCAATAACTTTATCCCTCTGCATCAATACACATCCAAGACCTTGGATGGATGCGTCGCAGTAGACTACGAAATCGTCCGTGCCTTCAGGCAATGAGAGGATAGGTGCGCTACAAAGTCTATCCTTTAAGTGTTGGAACGCTGTTTCCTGAGCATTACCCCAACGGTAAACAACACCTTTCTGCGTCAATAGTGTAAGCGGCTGAGCAATCTTTGAGAAGTCTTTGATGAACCTTCTGTAATAACCCGCCAAACCCAAGAATTGGCGTATTTCTGTTGGTGTACGAGGCGCAGGCCAGTTCTTAATCGAATCTACCTTGGATGGATCTACATGAATCCCATCCTTGTTTACCACGTGGCCTAAGAAGTGGACTTCACGAAGCCAGAAGTCACATTTAGAAAACTTAGCATATAGCTGTTCCGTTCGTAGAAGTTCCACTATAAGTCGTAGGTGCTGCTCGTGTTCCTCCTGACTCTTCGAATAAATCAGGATGTCGTCTATGAAAACAATGACGAACTTGTCGAGATAGGGTTTGCACACCCTGTTCATAAGATCCATGAATACGGCAGGCGCGTTCGTTAGCCCAAATGGCATGACCATAAACTCGTAGTGGCCGTAACGAGTTCTAAATGTTGTTTTAGAGACGTCCTCATCCCGGACTCTCAGCTGGTGATAACCTGACCTTAAGTCTATCTTGGAGTAGTAGCTCGACCCTTGCAGCTGGTCGAATAAATCATCTATGCGCGGAAGAGGGTAACGATTCTTGATCGTCACCTTGTTGAGTTCACGGTAGTCTATACACATCCTGAACGTACCGTCTTTCTTCTTTACGAATAACACTGGAGCTCCCCAAGGCGAAGAGCTAGGACGTATAAAACCCTTTTCCAAGAGTTCTTGTAGCTGCTTTGACAGTTCTTCCAATTCAGTTGGAGCTAGACGATAAGGTGCTCGAGCTATGGGCGCTGCTCCTGGAGCTAGCTCGATCTGAAATTCGACCTGGCGATGAGGCGGTAACCCAGGTAATTCCTCAGGGAACACTTGAGGAAAGTCACGTACTACAGGAATATCTTCAATCTTTTTCTCTTTCTTCGAGGTATCTGTAACGAGTGCTAATATAGCAGTGTGCCCCTTGCGTAAACACTTCTGAGCCTTCAAAAAGGAGATAATACCACTCACGACACCACTCTTGTCGCCCTGAACTTCGAGAGGTTCTTTGCCAGAACGAGGAATACGAATAACCTTTTCCTTGCATAAAATCTCCGCTTGTTGTTGAGATAACCAATCCATACCAATGACGACGTCAAAGCTACCCAATGTTATAGGAATGAGGTCGATGGAGAAAGTCTGATCAGCGAGGATAAGATTACACCCTTTAACTATGTGCGTGGCCTCTAGGCTTTTACCGTTAGCTAACTCTATGACATGTTTGGTGTTTAAGAGAGTTGGTGCACGTTTTAACATTTCACTAGCTTTTAGAGACATGTAACTTGTATCCGCACCAGAATCAAATAGTACAGTAACATAAAAGTCGTCAAGAAGAAACTTACCCATAACCACGTTGGGATCATTCCTGGCATCACCCTGACCGATCACAAACATACGGCCTCTAGCACCATTGTTGTTGTTGTTGTTTCCCCCATTGTTGTTGCTCCCATTGCCCTGGTTGTTGTTGTTGTTATTGTTCTGGTTCTGGTTTAACTGAGGGCAATCCCGCTTGTAATGACCTTCAGCCCCACACTGGTAGCATCCTCTGTTTCCCTGCTGCTGCTGCTGAGGCTGGTTTCGTGGAGCAGGTGGTTGTTGTTGCTGGTTCTGATTTGCTGGCCGTACGCTTCTACAATCCTTAGCCTCATGACCCATCTTGAGGCATCTTTGACACTGTTCCCTGCGGCATCTTCCACTGTGGTGTTTGTTGCACCTTCTACACCATGGGTGAATTCCCCGATATCCATTCTGCCCTTGTCCACCTGATGATTGCTGATTCGGACTCTGGTGGTCATTTGTTTTGCGTTGCTGAGCTTGAGACTGAGCAGTAGCTGAACCCTTGCTAGAATCTCCCTCCCATTTCCTCTTATTGTCGCTGGGAGTAGCAGGAGTAACTGAAGTGGTAGCGGTAGCAGTAGCGCTGATGCGTTTAGGCAACCTGTTTTGCTCCACCGCCTGATCCGTGAGACGGTGAGCCAACTGAATAACCTGCTGGTAAGTGGCATGATTCGCTGAAGTCACATGACTCTGGATCTCTGGCACCAGACCCTTAAGATAAAGTTCAATACGCTTGTCCACCAGAGTAGGACACAATAATGCAAGCTCATTTGATCTCTTGGTATACGCTTCGATCTCAGACCCCGTCATCTTGAGGTTGAAAAACTCGACTTCCAGCTTATGAATATCATCTCGACTGCAGTATTCCTCCTTGATCATCTCTTTGAAATTGTTCCATGGGGTGGCGTTAGCAGCAACCAACCCCAGTATTTGGACCTGTGCTTTCCACCATGTGAGGGCTAAACCCTCGAGGGTACCGGTAGCATATTTCACCCTGCGTGCCTCAGGGCATTCACACATCTCAAACACAGACTCTATCTTTTCAAACCAGTGCAGGAGACCTACGGCTCCTTCAGTGCCGCTGAAGGTGGATGGACGACAGTCCATGAAAGTCTTGAAAGTGCAAACAGGTGCTTGACCTGTTGTGTAAAAGAATTAGGACATGTTTAAACACGAGAGTTGATTTAGGAATGTAGGATTTAAGGATCCTAGTGTGAGTTGTAACTGCAGGGTATACCTCCTGCTTGTGCGGCTGCCACTGCCGCAGTAACTCGTTCGTTAATGAGGGCCGTCAACTGGTCCTGGGTCATGTTGATACGTCCAGACATGATCTTCATAGTAAAGATAACGTAAGTGAGATAGGTTCGCGAATCATGCGATGACAGAAGAGAGTGAGCACACGAGTATTCTCAAGCAATAACATATAGCAAGTTCTGTGATCTAAGCATACCACGAGCAAAGGTCTATGTAGTTCTAGCATGTAGGTAATGTAACATGAACAGTAATACCTATGATGTTGAGCCTTGCACGTGGAGCGAAGCGTCGTTGTGGATCGTTGAGAGCACTGTTCTGGTTATAGTCTGGTTTTAACAAAATCGTTTTCCCTTTATTAAAACCAAGTTCTCTATAACCAATGGCTCTGATACCAATCTGTCACACCCCCAAAATCCACCCGCGGAGTATCACCGCTTGGAGGCGTGACTGACCAGGATCAAGCCATCAATCATATCAAACATAGTATTTAAGTGTAAAAGTAGAAAAGTGTAATTCATCTTGACATGACTGATGTTCATAACCAAACATTGTTTAAGTAGCGGAAGCATAATAATGAAAACCCAAAGTAAGTTATAAGTTCAAATAACGTCTACGATCCGTATCCCACAACGACCTGCTCCTTCCTGTGCAAGCTCCATATGTACCTAAGGTCCTGCAAGGCATGTAAGAGAGAGTCAACAACTAGTTGAGCGAGTTCACAGTTATTAGTTCAGTAATAGTATAGCGTGAGTAGTAGTATGTTCGTTCGTTGCAATGTATCGTATTAGTTTCCATCGCGGCCAATGTCCTTGGCAGGTGTGCGAAGAGGTTGGGGAAGGTCTTTCCCCAAGTTTTCTAGACTAGGTTTGTTTGTATCGCGGCCAATGTCCTTGGCAGGTGTGCGAAGATATCGTAAGTTTAGTTCGCGGCCAATGTCCTTGGCAGGTGTGCGAAGACAGTCATAATATCGCGGCCAATGTCCTTGGCAGGTGTGCGAAGATCGTTCAATAAGTGTTACTAGTCTAGCAGTAGGTTCTGTCATCTATGTATGTACAGTCATTATCAAATCCCCATTCCCCCCTGGGAACCCCATGCCTTGGCTTGTGTGAACTCACCTTGGTTTGCTCGGTATGCTAGGTATGTAAGTGCTCGCAAATAATCAATCACGTCCTAAGGTATGCACGTATTCATAATCAGTTTGTGTTTCAGTTGTTCATGTATAAGCATGTAACACGTAATCACAATCATACAAGTCATGTTAATCATATAACAGCAGTTAATTATTCCAGTTAACACTTAACAGAATTAACTCATGTTACAGCACAGCTCGGCGAAACACATAAGTTGGCGAAACAAGTGGGTTGGCGAAACACACATAGTGGCGAAACACATTATTGACGAAACACCTTCAGTTTCGTCGTGGCCTTGTTCGGCGAAACAGGATTCTGATTCGTCGACGACTCTTGGCGAAACACATTCTGTTTCGCCGAGATTCCTGTTTCGTCGAATGTCTGATTCGTAGACACAGTTACAGCAGTTACGAAATACACAGAAACCCTAATCATGTTAGCAGCCGACATCAATAACATCGATCATGCAGAATCATTCATTCACAGGATTCATTATCACATAATTCTAACACAAGCATCACGGTGTTTTAACGTCTAGCATGAACCCTAGCTTACGTATACAACATATCGATTTCAACATCACATCATCAAACCCTATCAAGATGCTAACTTGCATTCAGAATCAGATCATAATAACAACATCCAGAACCGAGTATTCAATCATAATAAGTTTCGCATAAAACCATTTGTATTCAACTACAATATTCATATCGAAATCCATACCATCATCATCATAACAAGAACCCTAATATTTAACATGTATCGATTTCAAATATACATCATCAAAGCAGAAAACACATGACACACAAACACATTCATGGATGAAAGATCAATCAAGACACATAGGATTACTAACCGAGATGATGGTTTTGATCGTTCGGGAGTATTCAGAGCTGCCGACACACACAGAGGAGGTTCTAGGGTTTCAACTTTTGCCAAAGATGTGAAACTAAGGTCGTTTCACGCTAATAAACACGATTTAACGTTCTGGGCCCGTAATGGGCTTCGGCGAATCTGGGTCAGCGAAACAGCTTGTTTCGTCGAGTCGTATTGGGCGAAACATAATCTGTTTCGTCGAGATTAGTTATGGCGAAACACACTTGTGTTTCGTCGGACTCTTCCTATGTTAAGCAGCTTATGTTTCACGACATGTTATTCAATCAAACACATAATCAAGCAAACACACTAGGTTTTATCATAACACAACCATATAGTCACAGTCAACGTGCATTAAATACGAATAAAGAACGTCGGAAATTCGAGTTGTCACACGTATAAAAGTTCTACAATGGTCTCACCCCCGAGATCAAAGCCCAGTTTGATACTTCTGCTGCAGGGCAACTCATGGGTAAGAAAACGGTAGTTGAGTGTAATGATCCTTTTGAGAGTTTTGCCCATTCTGATATAGACTATAGCACTACCAGCAGGACTTCCATTCCTGTGACTACCTCCTCGGCCACTCGAGGGGTGAACCAAGTTGGCTTGGATTCATCGGTAGCTGCTGCTCTAGAGGGTCTTAAACAAGAGTTGAACGAGATTAAGAAAAAGGTTGATCGGTGTGAGGTTTGTAGGGGAGGCCACAATACGATAAATTGTCCCACACTTACACTCGAGCAGGTAGAGTACATAGCTGGTCAGTCTAGGGGTCCGTTTAATAATAACAATGATAATTATGACTCCAACTGGCGTAGCAGTAATAATAATAATAATAATAATAATAATAATAATAATAATAATAATAATAATAACTTCTGCTCTTCCGGTAATCCTCCTGGTTTTCCATCTAGTCAGTATCAAAATAGGGGGCCGGGTCTATATACTAGTGGAGGTTCAGGTCAGGGAGGTCAGTTTAGTGGTTTAGGTTCAGGGGGTCAATTTGCTAGTGGGGGGTCAAATCAAGAGGGTCAAGGTAGTGGTAAGGGGTCAGAGGGTAGTCTAAGTAGGATTGAGGAGATGTTTGCTCAGTTGATGGTGAGAGATCAGGCTACTCAGAAAACTTTAACCGAATTTGGTACTTTCGCTAAAAATCAAGAGCAAATTAATAAAATCAGGAGCACCAACTTAAAAATCAACAATCCGCGCTCTTAGAACTTCAAAGGACAGTAGGTGATATAGCTAAGCAGTTACAAGAATACCCTCCTGGTCAGTTTTCTGGTAACACTCACACTAACCCGGCTCACCATTCCATAAAAGCAAACACCACCCGTAGTGGAAAGAGTTTAGGAGAGGTGGTTCGAGAGAGGGTAGAGATAGAGGATGAGGAAGAGGTAGATGAGGAGATAGAGATGGAGACTCCCGGTAAGGTGCAACTTAGGCTAGACCCAGCAAGTACCGCACACACCGAGGAGCCTCAAGTAGAGAAGAGTGTGGAGAAACAACTGTTAAGGGTTAGACCTTCACCATTAGTTGATCATTCTTGCGTCCCATACCCCGGCCGCCTTAAGCATCAAATGTATGCTAAGGAATATGGGCAATTTCTTGAAATGTTCAAGCAATTGAAGATCAACCTTCCTTTCATCGAAGCCTTACAGTCCATGCCCAAATACGCCAAATTCCTTAAGGAATTTCTCAAGCGTAAGGATAGGATAGGTGAGTTTTCTAACACCCCATTAACTGGTGGTTGTTCCGCGGTGGTCTTGAATAAGCTACCGGAGAAACTAACCGACCCAGGAACCTTCACGATCCTATGTTTGTTCGGTGGTGATGTCCAAAACCATGCTTTAGCCGACCTTGGTGCTAGTATTAATTTGATGTCATATTCATTTTATGAGAAACTAGGCCTTGGTGACTTGAAATCCACTCGTATGACCCTATCGTTAGCGGATAAGACGATTAAGTATCCCCGGGGGATTGTAGAAAATTTGTTAGTGAAAGTTAATAAGTTTGTCTTCCCGGTGGACTTCGTAGTACTAGACATGGATGCTGATGAAAACATACCGTTGATTTTAGGGCGGCCATTCTTGAACACAGTCAAAGTTCTTATAGATGTCTTTTTAGGCACTATCACACTTAGAGCGGGTGAGGAATCGGTAGTTTATAAGGTTACCAATTTGAGAGGGTCGAATGATAGAGTGAAGGCAGTGGCATCGGTGGGGGAGAGTGAGAAAGATGAGAGAGATGAGAAAGAGGTGGTGAGTGGTTTTAGTCTAGAGGAGGCGATAGGACCCAAGTGTGGGGATCCACCAGATAGAAGAGTGGAAGAATTAGAGAAGAGAATGGCTTGTTTAGATTCTTAGCTAGAGACACTGAGCAAGGCTCAATGTGGGGATGGAGAGATTAAGAATACATATAGATTCAAACCTCCCGATGATGAGTTGAGAGGTTGTGAGAGATATGAGGGTGTTTGGAGAAATTCGGGTAGTAATAGGTATGATGGTGCTATGGCCCGTGAGTTTTGGTACGGAGGTGAGCTGGATCTACATGATCCTCCGTGAGTGTTAGAAAAGTTAACATCCCTTTTTGTAGAGTTTTTAGATTTTGAGTCTTTATCGTAGTTTTAGATATTTTCATGTTTATTTGTTTATTGAGTCGTTTATTTTGTACTATGAGTCTAACTTAGTAGTTTTGAGTCAGACTTTTGTTTAGAGTCGGTACTTCTCTGGTTTTTGCTTGTTTCTGTGTATGCAGGTTTGAATATGTACCACCCGTACTCAATCTCCATTCGGGTGATTTTGGAGCTGCTTATCAAATTCTAGGCATTTATCAAGTGTACTAGTCAGAGTCAGAGCCGTCACGACCGAAATGCTATATGATCGAGCTGGATTGGACGAGAGATTTGGAGCATACGCGTTGTTATTAACCAGCTAAGTCCTTTCCATTTATGCCCTTAGTTTTTTTATTTCTTATTTATTTTTGTTTTTTGAGTTGGTTTCCATCCTACATTGAGGGCAATGTTGAGTTTAAGTGTGGGGATGGGAAACTATCGTTTAATGTCTAGCTAGTAGAGTCTTGATTCATAAAATGAAAGATACAAAAAAATTAAAAACCCAAAAAAATTGAAAAAATAGAAAATTTTCCTGAAAATAATGTTTGCAAAATAATAATGGAAAATGATAGAAAAATTGGGATTTCTGGTTTTCAAAATATTATATATATATGATAAAAAAAAGACGAAAGACGTATTTTTCGGGATATACATCAATTGAGTCACTTCAAACTTTTCATACATTGCTACATCAAGAGCATATTTGAGGTGTGACAAACGAAAATTGTTTTATCCGACTTTCTCTTGTAAATAATCCTCTCTTTGCAATTTTCATAACACTAATAGAGAAGTAATTAAATCTTTAACTCATATAAGATTTATCAATCTAACATCTTACGACATGTTATAACGTTACAATGAGATTCAGGGAGTATGACACTTCGGGTGTCGTATCTAAGCATATTTATACACTTTAAAAAAAATGATAACGAACCACAACTTTGGTTTACACGACATTATAACATCTCACCATAAAACAAAACTTCATAATATAAAATCACCCTTACATGTGTATATACATGTTGTTGTATATTATTTTATTATCACGATATAACCAGAATATATCTTACACAGAAATATATATTACTCTACTTTTAAACATAAGCAAATATCCCATCAAGTTTCTTGTTTTCGTTATTCCTTAATAACATTAACATATAATCATTTGTTACTTGTAAACAAGTCTTTTCTATAATAAGCAATATTGTTATTTCACATATAAAAGGTATCCGACAAGCAACATAGATGACTCTTCTAAACATGATCACACCGAGCAACATAGATGGTCTTATAATTCTCTTATATACAAAATATCATGTTTAGGAACTATAGTTTATAGTTTATGCTACATCAATAGAACACAAATCTTTTAAATTAAAACTTTTACTATTCTTAACTTATTTAAATAATTGCATGTTTAATACATACCACACATAACTACATCTTTTTTTCTTTTCTTTTTGAACGACCAGTTTTTAAACATTTAACTCCACTTTTATCTTGCACTTACAAGAATTTGAACCAAAGGTCATGGTTCAAATTATCTTATTATAACTCACAAGTAAAATTATCTTATTATAAAGTTATTGTATAAGTTCCAAAAATAGCATATTTTGAACATATTTGGAACGATTAAATGAAAGAATATATTCGCAATTTACTCTAACTTTCCAAACTTTAAAGAAACATACCTTTCCATACGTATCCGTGTTAATGTTTGATTGAAAAATTGCAATCAAATGCCAAATAAAGTGCCTCAATGATTAAGAAGTTAATAAACCGAATAATATGTGCTTATATAACTTACGTTATATAATTCATTTGTATAGCTTTCATTTAAGAAATTATTTATAAAACAATAAAATTGATCATATGGGAAGTTAAGATTCATATCACGAACCACACAAACATTCATATATTCAGATATATGATTCATCGTATATAATATTGCACATAAATTATAAATATCATGTTTAGCAAAAAGAAAGTTGATAAAAGATTAGCGTATGAAGTTTCAGTGTAAATCCAATAATAATAACAATTTATTTAATTGATAAAAGATATCTAACAAGGAAGGGCGTAGGGCAAGAAACTAGTTTCAACACTATACCCCTTTATTTATATGGTAAAAGCTACCATATATAAATGATTTAATATTAAAACCAAATCAAATAATCAATTAGAGAAAGTAAAGGTTTACAATCTAATTTTCAAAAAACCATTGTGTTTCTCATCTATGATTATTTTGATACGTGAAGTTTTTTTTTAATTTCTGTCAAAATACTTTTTAAACATAATTAAATAAAATTTTATTAATATTGACTTCAAGTTACAGTTTAGATCCAAAAGTTTAGTTTATGCTATTTGAAAATTCCTTTTCAAACCATCTAGGTGATACGTAGGATGGTTTTTGGATGTTAACAATAAGAAAAATATGTAACGTAGTCATCCAAGAAATTAATACCATAAACTAATACATGATTAATAAATAACAAAATCCCATGAATTAAACTAAAACTTACTTGTAACATAGTTTGATTGGGGATTATATAGATCCAACTCCAAGCGCAATTCATGCTTATAACGTGTTGTGAAACTAGCCTATTAACAAAAGAATAAGAGATAATAATAGAGAGAAAGAGATTGATATTATTGATTGGATGTATATAATACAAGATATACAATGGTATATATAGGAGATGTAACTTGGAGAATAAGTCTAATCTATTTTAGGTGTTGATAACCATAATAAATAATAATATATTTATAACACTCCCCCTAGGTTATCAACTTCTTATGCTTGGAGATACTGCCTCGTTAAAAACATTGCCAAGAAAACCCAGTGGGACAAACCCATAGCTAAGGGAAAAAAAGTGCAGCCTGTAATGCATATTTGTGAATATGGTTTTTGGTTCTGTTTTTGGATCCACGTTTTTTTTATTTGGTTTATTTGGATAACCGAATAAACCGTTAATTTAATTAATTATTAAATAAATATAATAATGTTTAATAAACTGTATACAATTTATTAGCCCATGATACTAAGGGGGTGTTTGTTTTTTGCAAGAAGTACTTCCTGACCTCTTATGTCTGCGCCGCGCAGACCACGCGCAGACCTTTGGGTCTGCAGTGTGTTTGTTTTTTGAAAGAGATTTCACTAAAAAAACCTCTTCTTGATGTCTTCCTCGTGCAGATCTGGACCAGGCTCTTCAAAACACTTCTCTTTTTCAAACCTCAAAACCCTAGCACCTATCTCACTTCTCCAGCGACACCCACCTCCTCCGCCACCCCCTCCACCTCCGCCGCCCCTCCACCTCTGCCACCCCTCCACCTCGTTCACCCCCTCCAGCCGTTCCCCCGTCATCCTCTATCGGTCCTCTCTCATTCACCCCCTCCAGCCGTTCACCCCATCATCCTCTCTCGGTTCTCTTTAGGGTTTCAATTTCAATTTCAAAACATTACGAGCATAATGCTCGCCATTCGTTACGGTTAGGCGTTCGGAACATGTGTAGCTTCCAGCTCCGACACACTCGTCTCCGGTAAGTCTTCTTCTCCAACTGTCGCCAGCAGGGGCGATGCTTTGAAGGGGCCGGGAGGGGCGCCCGACCCTCCGAACTTTTCGGTCAATAGTGTTATATATGTAGTTTTCGTATAGAAATTTTTGGGTATATATGCTTTTAACCCCCGGGTTCTATAGAAATTTTTGGGTATATACGTTTTCGACCCCCCGGTTCAAAGTTTCAAGCTTCGCCACTGGTCGCCAGGTCCAGATCTGTTTTGGGTTAAAATTTGTTTTTTTGTTGGGTTCTCGTGTGGTTAAATCGCAAGGTGGCTATGGATTGTAGTTAATTTTGGGTTTTATTGTTGATTTCCTACTATATGGTTTTTTCATTCATGCTCAATTGTAACATTCCTATTTTTATATAAGAATTATAGGTTTGCTTAAATTTATTAACCACTAGTAACTAGTTTTATTTCTAATATAATTATTCAACCCAAATAGTTTTAAAAACTATTTTATATATAGTTGATTGAAATATTATTGGCCTGTATATGGGTGACTTTTCTAATAAAATAAAAGTCTATAAAAACTTATATTATTGGACAGGTATATTACGAGTAAGTTGACTATTAGAAATATGAAGTACCTAGACGGGCCTAAGAACCATATAATAATTAAAATATAAAAATACATTGTATTTTGAACCTACTCTATTTTTAATGAAACTTGGTTCAAAATGTAGACAAAAATATTCTCGTTCTAATAACATATTTATTATTTTCTAAAACGCTATATTTTAGAAGTTATAAGCGTCAAATAAGTGAACCAGTTGAATTAATTATAATAATATAATAATAAATAACTAACTTACAATTGAAATTGTGATTGAACTAGGTTTTTACCCGTGCCGCGCGTTGCGGCGGCAATGCACGTTTGTGACTTTGTGATACGTGTTAGGATAATGACATTAAAGTGTGATGCCCACGCGTGACGTGACGCGTTTTTAACTTTGTTAAACACGTTCCGTGGAACGACATAAGTCTCTAGCTGTACGGAAAAGTTTAACTAACCCGTTACAATGCTCTAATACAGAAATGAGTCTTTCAAAATAATGGTTAGGAGGTTGTATGCAATAAAATAGACGTCTGGCGATTTTCAACCTATTTACCCATTCGAAAATACACGACCCAAAGTTTACTCGACCCGTTTAAGACAAAACACAACCCAACCATACGAGATAAAACACAACCCAAGGTTTATTTGACCCGTTTGAGTTGCAACACATCCCAAAGTTTATTTGACTCGTTTGAGATGAAACTCAACCCAAAGTTTATTTGACCCGTTTGAGGTGAAACACAACCCAAAGTTTGTTTGAGCCATTTGAGATAAAATCAGAACCCAAAGCTTATTAGACCCGTTTGAGATAATAACATAACCCAAAGTTCATTTGACCCGTTTGAGATAAAAATTAAAATCACAACCGAAAGTTAATTTGACCCGTTTGAGATAAAATCACAACCCAAAGTTCATTTGGCCCGTTTGAGATTAAAAAAAAACAACGCAAAGTTTATTAGACCAAATTTGAGATAAAAACACAACCCAAAGTTAATTTGACCCGTTTGAGATAAAATCACAACCCAAAGTTCATTTGACCCGTTTGAGATATAAACACAACCCCAAAGTTCATTTACCCTGTTTGAGATGGAATCACAACCCAAAGTTCATTTGACCCGCTTGAGATAAAAAAACCAACCCGAAGTAAAGGACGATGGACGAAAAAGAACTCACCAAAACCATCCTATTCCAAAGCCAAAGCAAGGGAGGGGTTTGTCAAAATATCCTAGCTCATTATTCTCTACATCTCTAATTAATGTGTAATTTCCTTTTTCCTATTGCTTTAGATCAGACGAAATAACTGCATACACCAATAGAACAAATCGTTACACAAAATAATCAGATCAACCAAATATTCAACTAACACCCCCTTCAATTCGTAAACCAGAAAACATTAACAAATCAGCATAGGTCTGATAAACTATAGAGATAATTACTTTGGTGGGCTAGTCACTTTCTTCGGCTTCTTTTTCTTTGTGTCGCTACAAACACACTATGAATCGGCAACCTGATAGTCCTTATAGCTCAACAGGTTCAAGCAAGAAGATGATGACTGAAAGAAATCAAGAATTCAAAAGAATTGAAAAACTTTATTAATTTAATAATATTTTTTGTGTTAAATAACTGAAAACCAAATCTCTATATACAGAAAGATTACAATGAAAAAGGTAGTTATAAAAGCAAACCAACTAACGATAGAAATAAAACGTTACTAAGAATCATAATATTCAAACTGGAGATACAATAATAACTAACAAACAAATTTGAAGACACGGGATAAATCAAATAACATCAACTATAAATAAACAATAAACTATGCTAACAATAAGCATTTACAGAAACTCGTCAAATAGATTACTTAAATGTGAGTCTAATGTTTCATCAGCAATTAAGTGAAATTAAACCACATAAATTAAGCCATGGCACAAAAACTAAACCAAGCTGATAGTAGAAACTTCATACCAAGCAGGAAGACGATTGCGGAAAGTTACATCTCTTCATTCTGTTGTACACAGATACAGAAGAGTCCCTCAAATTTGTAAAAGCAAATTTGCACTGTGAATCAAGCAAGAGACGTTAATAACAAAAGCATAAAGCAGCCTTAAAAAAAAGCGAAAAACACGCAAATATCAACTCGCCTCAATGCAATCCCTTATCTCGTCAGGCTGAAAACATAGCTAACAAATATCAAACTAAAATCACAAAAATCAAAATATCTAGATGAAACTGAACATAAAAATGCCTCGATTTGATACGAACAAAACCCGAATTTGATTTTAATTCACCAAAACTTGAACAAACAATTCATTTACACGCATCACAGACTATCATCTTCATCAACGAACCTAACGAACACTGAGAACAGTAATCGGAAGATCGAGAAGCTTCTAATAGCGAATAGAGGAGAAATCGCCAATCTATTTCGATGCATATCAAACAAAGGAAAAAAACAGCGTTAGTTTTTTTCTATTGAATTTCTCAAACTAATCACTTCTATAGTTTTTAAATTTAAGAATTACCATTGATGGTGAACATGGCTTCATGACAGTTGTGATCAAGGATCCATATACTTGGATCTTCCATTTAGAAGAATGAATGTTAGATGAATAAATATTAAAAGAATTTTTAACTAAAAATGGGCCTAATGGGTCAAACAGGTGAAATAGGTCGAATTCACCTAAAGCGTGTTTTTAATGTATCAACCTAGCATATCGCTATATACAAAAATTAGATAAACGAAGACTATTCCATCGCTTTATTCAATTCATGCTTGGTTCTATCCACGAAACAAAACCCTATCTTATCATCCAATTTGGTGAAAAATTAAACTAAAGCTTCAATCTATGGGCCAACTTAACAGAATAAACAGTATTCAACCAAATTTTAGACCTAGAGATCATATTGTGTTTTGGCAAACATGGCTAGGCAATCAAAAACATGGAAATAAAGTTTTATGCAGACAAATCACATTAAAGTCAATAATCAGTTAACCTTTTTTTCTTTAAACTTGATTAATTTGACCATTTCCATGATTTTACTCTTTTGTTAATTAAGTGAAACTAAAAACTTCTTAACTTTATTTCTAATGTGGGAATCTTCCTCTTTAAGATTTTTCAAAAAGAGTCTCTTTGACTTCAAAAGTCTCAAAGTTATATATTTGTGGCTGACAAATAACAAATTTGCTCTAAACCCAGATTGAACCCCTGAATTACATATTTACCCTTTTATTTGTATTGTTAACTATCTTCTCATGAAATAACATCTTCACCTATTTCTTTTTGTAATAATCCAACGTTTTCAAGATTAAATTTCCACATCTCAGAATTTCGAACTCATAACATTTTAGATAAGCATGAATAATAAGTAATCAAACCAGAGCTTCAAGTTCTGGTACGAAATCAAGTTAGATTGCGATCGTATTTGGTCTGAGGTTCGACCATCGTTATGCTCAAGCAAGACATTGCGAAACTAAATGAAACAAAAAAAAAACAACAAAAAGAAGAATTAACTGAAATTGGGAAAAAAGTAGAAACCTGGGTTGCTCTCTCTGTAACCCCCTCTGTCAATCGCAACAGTTTCACTCTTTTACTGTTCACAACGATGGTAGAAGCCAAAGGAATTCCTGCGCGACGAACTCAACGGCGACAAAAAGGTAATTAGGGTTTTAAATTTCATAGTATCACATTTGTGAAAAAAAAAACCACCGGTAAGCACCTATTTCGTCAAATAAAGGGCTTTCCGTTAATGGATAAAGAGCAACTGATTAGCGTCGTAGAGACAGAGGTTAGGTAAGCAGTAAAAGAAAGAAAGAGACGACCTTTCTCCGTGACGAAACCCTAGATGATGATGATGATGATGATCTTTAGACGCTTGACCGTCGGAGTTCAGACCTCGCCGCTATCGCCACCGTCGGAGAAGCCGCTGGTTTCCTTTAGACGCTTGAGTTTCTCTCTCTATCATCTGCGTTAGTGTAGGTAATGAGGAAAAAGGAAGCAAATTGAAGGGGCGGTGGAAGGCGTGGATTACAAAAGCTTGCTCAATGGACATCGAATTTACGAAAATACCCTCAGTACTACTGTAGCAATCATATGTTGTCATTTGATATATATAATAATAACATATGTTGTCATTTGATATATATAATAATAACATGTTCGTGTCTGAAATAATAGAATAAAATAATAATAACTAAAATTAGTTAGTTGTACGTGCCAAGTAAAAAGAAATAAATAATATTAAAATAAAATTTAATACAAATGTAAAGCAATAATGATGAACACGTGTTACAGGCCATTTCAATTCAATTGCATTTCGTGTCCCATCTCAAATTATTTACGTGTCCCATTTCCATTTCGTGTCCTTCACTATATATATAGAACATCACTTCATCAAAATCAATTGCCTCTTTTCCTTTCAGACACATATGTCGCCTACTCTCTCTCAAATATATATATATATATATATATATATATATATATATATATTATTATTTTCCCTAATAATAATAATAATAAGGCTCTGCTTCGTTTTAAGTGTTTTAATTCCCGATCACCGCTACCCTTTCCGATTGATCTTAGCCTCATAACGTATGTCAGGGCTCTGCCCGACTAAGTTGTTGGGATTCGGTCTCGGGACATCGGGACAAGGTTGAATGAGGGGTACTATACTTAACACGAGTGCATTATATATTTTTAAATAGCTCAAAAGTTATACCCAAAATTCTATCAGGAGGTTTTCTAGTTAAACCCTAAAGTCACAAAGTAGGTCCATTCTCTTTTCACCGTTTTATTCCCTTTTTATCTCAAACCATAACAACTCTCATCAAAACTATTATTTATTATTATATTTTGTTCACTAGGAAACCTTAGTTAAGACCCCTAAGTAATCTTACATAAACCCTAAAATTTTCAGAACAATCAGAATCAGGATCAGGGCCCCTAAAACTCAGGGGGGGTATTCCCTATTTACGATTATCCATATAACTCGCTGTCTAAATCGAATTTCTTCGATCCGTCGACTCACACAAGCTAGTTGGACACGTGGCAACCCTATGGTGAATGGTGACCCGTCGCATCACGCGACGCCCCCAGGGTGACCCCTCGCGTCACGGGAGGGGGTCAAATCTTTAGTATAAATAGAGGATGTTGGGACTTGATTTCTGGAGTTGGAACGACGTTAAAATTCATTTCCAACGTCGAGATATCTTCTGATTACTACTAAACATATACTAGCTCGAATTCTGCTACGATACCGGGTATTAACTTGATCGCTGCTACGATTCAATGTCCGATCGATTGAAACTATCCAATGGATGTTTAAGTGCTATCCTTTTTCATTAGTCGTGATTCCGACAGGATGTTTGAGTACCACCCGAACTCGGGGAATACTCTGTCATTCGTTGTGAATCCGATGGATGTTTAAGTGATTGCACTTTGTCATTCGTTGTGAGGGTTTAATCTCGTGAGTTATCGTAAATGTTGTATTAGTTAATTATCGAGTTCGTGTGCACTAGGTTACAAGACTAATCAATAGGCTAAGCTCTGCCTGTATAAATCTACAATATCAAGGCTAACCAGTAGGCTAAACTCTGCCCGTATAAATCTGCATGCTTATAATGTGAGTCATTCTCTTTTTATCAAATTACTTTCAAATCATGTTTATTTTCAAAGATTATAATTACAGTGATTAAGTTTATGTAATCACCAAGTTACAGCCGGTATGTGGGGTTTTGTATACATTACTTGATAAACTTCACCATTGGACAACGAGTTAGCCAAGGGGTGATATGACCATAGTCACAGACACCATCGGGCTAAGAGGCTACCGATGGATGTTCGAGTGACAAATACTGTGGGTAGTTGGTTGATATCTAGAAACATTGTAATCTCCCTTAATACTGTAAATTATAACAAATGTGTCGTTTTAGCAAAATGAATGATTCACCAGTATTTCCTGCTGACAAAACATTTTTAAAACGCGTTTCAGGTAATTACAGTAGATTGGAGTAAGAGTTGGATCCAGCATTGAAAGGCTTCAAGAAGTGGCTTATTTTATTAATTAAATCAAATTAAGAAATATTGTTTTATGTAATCAAATTTATCTTAATTAAAGCTACCATTGTAAAACATGGGTTTATCCCATCTATTTAATAAAAATCCGGTGTTTTCTAAAACTCTGATATTTTTCCTAACTCACGGTCCTGATGAAATTTCCGCTGCAATGTTTTTCAAAATAACCACCGGTACCACTTGGCTGTTCGCGGCTTCCGATTCCGTCCAGGGTGGGTCGGGGGTCGTGACATCAATCTTTCTATGTGGTTCATCTTTGAGGGCTGCAGTTTGTCCAGATGAATATTTATTTCTCACATTTGCACTTCATTTTTTTAGAAATTAGGACTATCATCCATGTTGAATCGAAACGACAAACCCAAGCATGACTTGTATATATTCGTGTCAAACAAATCAACTCTAACTGCACCCAATTATCTAAAGTTCTAAGCGAGTCAAACACTCTTGTATTTTAAATGAGTTTTAAATGTTTCATGAACGGGTTGATCGATTGTAATAAACGTGTAAAGTAGTTCTTAAAGATAGAGTTGCGTATGATTCACGACATCCTCCTATTCATTATCTTGCAGCTAGTGAGGATTTGAAGGTTGATCTGGTTTACTGTTTTTGTTTGATTTTGGTGAATTTTAATTAGTTGAAGTGAATTAGGTTTGTTTAATGAATTGTTGCTGAATTTTGGTGTTAAATTTCATAAATTTGTTGGTAGTTTGCTGAATTTTTAATTAATGTTCATGCCTATTATGTTGTTTTAGCAGCTTGCAGAAGTTAAAAAACAAACAGTCTTCTTCTTGCAGACTGCAGAGGTTTGGTCCACCTCTTCAGCTGCAGATGTCTGCAGATGTGGTCCGCAGATTGCAGACGTTTTACCTCTGAAAAAACAAACAACACCTAAGATGTTGTTTGTTTTTTCAGAGGTAGAACCTCTGCAGTCTGCGGACCACGTCTGTAGACATTCGTAGAAGAAGAGGTGGAGCAAGCCTCTGCAGTCTGCAAGAAAAATATTGTTTGTTTTTTAACTTCTGCAAGCTGCTGAAATAAAGTGAAATATAAATAAACTGATTTATTAAACTTAAAAGAATTTAATTAATCATTTTAACATACTTATTAATTTTTCAGCATTTCTTTCTAAAGGGTAATACTTGAACCTTGCAACGATGTAATCCAAATATTCACTTTCCCAGTAAACTCCCAAGGTAAGATTAATAATTAGTTGTAAATGAAGGATTAACTTAGGGACAGACCCGAGAAAAATGGGTTTGGATTACATTAAGATCATACATTGGAATGTGTTCTTTATTGTGTACCTAAAGACAACAATGGTCAAAGATGTATCAGTCAACATATGTCTATACCTCTTCTAAATGCTAGCTGCATACTTCTACTTCTATCAGGCTTCATCGAGAAGAAAAAAGGAGGTTCCAAACTTCCAGTTATAACTATCTTTAAAAACATGGAACTGACAAAGAGGTACTATTTTTTATATCCCTTCAAAGGCATAACCATACAAGATCTGTCACCAATTCACATACTAGAAGCTTGATTTAAAAAGTGTGTTGTAATCTGATCCGATTTGATCCAAAAAAAAAAAAACAATTCATAAAAACAATACATACATGTCGGCTGTGGTTAAACCATCTCAACATTCCCTCCCTTATCTTATCTACTATACTAGGCACACCTAATCTATTCCTAAAGACATTATTTCTTATCCTATCCAACCTAGTATGCCCACACATCCACATGAAACATTTTCATCTCTGTTACCTCGAGCTTACGTGTCTGCGCCTTCTCGATGGCCCAACAATCAGTTATAATGAGTGGTGCTAAAGAAAACAACGATAATTTTGGCTTCAAGGGTAAAAAACGAAGTTAGATACCAGAAAATTTTAAGTTTCATAAATTCAAACTTTCGCAAGCAGTACCCTATAAATCCACCGATGAATATGTACCTCCATGTAGAAGCCTTCAAAAATTCAAGATTATGCCTTGTCACTTCGCTTTACCAATCCCTCAACATATAACCTTTCACTTTGTAGTTTTAGTACAAGATAAAAGGGAAGTTTTGTGAGCAATTTTGATGGCTGAGTTAAAAAACTTTGCAAAAATGAAATATAGAAAGGGACAAGTTACAGTTATAGCTTCCATACCTGTTTATTTTTTGGGGGATCATATTCCGGATAAGAAAAGAGCAAGAGTAACAAAAAAAATGACGATTCAAATCAAGATTTCTCTGGTACCCTATATCAAAATCAAATCGTAAAAAGAAAATAGATTCGAAAGAGTCCAAAGAAATGTTGGATCAGATTACTTGTCTTCTTGTAGTTGGATCTCCAAGTTTTGGAATGCTCCAAATTCTAATTGGGCATCCAAATATGGGTCAATACCAGCGAAAACATCTCTAAACAAGGTTCAAGAACCATGCCAAATGTGTATGAAGAAGAAGAGCAAAACAAATGAAGCATGTCCAAAAGTAAACCAACCCCTTGGAATGCTACAAAAAACACCATGACACCATCAGATTTCAAAGTAGCACGATCTAATTCAAATTTTCCCCCAGTTGAGCACGTCTAGCATATTTTTTTGACAGTAACATGATCACTATAACTGATTTCCTTTTTAACTTTTAGAATATCATATTTTATATCTTCAAAATCATATTTTAAAGAAATGAACATTGTGTATTGAAATTTATGTTTTAATATTGAAGTAGTTGTGGTAGGTCTGTCGGTTTTTTCAATAGAGGTATCGATTATGTTCTCTACAAAAAGTAAAAAGCAACTTTGGAATATAATATATGGAAGTGGTTGCATCAATTTTTTTAACGGAAAAGAATCTCACGTGTAAACCCATCATGACCAGGGCTATGTCTAAGGTTGACTCCTTGACCGCCGTAAGACCGTACCCCTGATGCCAAATGTAACAACTCTCATCAAAAAGTATTATTTATTATTTTAATTATCCAATTAGGAAACCCTAATTGAGAAACCCAAGTGATTCTGTATTAACCCTAAAATTTTCAGATCATGTGGAATTAGGATTAGGGCCCCTAAAACTTAAGGGGGGTAAACCCTAAGTTGATAATTATCTCTAAAATGCGTTGTACAGATTTCAATTTAACGAACCAGCTACTCAGCAAGCCTATACTAGTGACTAGGCTACCCTAGGCTAGGTCGACACCCCAGGCGAGTCGCGACATGTGTCACGACTTCTTCCGCGACACGCGGGAGGTGCACATTTCACGTATAAATAGTGCGTCTTGGAACTTGAAGTCTGTCTTTGGAACGACGTAAAATCGAGTTTTGTAGAAAGAGTTATCGCAGAAACAGTACACTAAACACACACGAATCTCGAATTGCTGCCACAATACCGGGTATTAGCACAATCGCTGCTACGATTCATTTATCCGACGATCAATATATCCAATGGATGTTTAAGTGCCGCCCACATTAGGGTTATACTTTATCGTTCGTCATTAATTTGACGGATCATCGTTAATTCGATGGATAAAGTATTATACTTTGTCATTCGTTGTTAATTCAACGGATCATCGTTAATTCGATGGATGAAGTATTGCATTTTGTCATTCATTGTGAGAATTTGATCTCGTGAATTATCGTAATTGCTGGATTGATTACTAACCCAGTTTTGTGTGCATTGTTATTTATATTAGGTTAACAAGGCTAAATCATATATTAGACTCTGACCATATTAAATCAGCAATGTGAGTCATTCTCTCTTTTTATCAAATCTATTTACAAAATCATGTTTATTTTCAAAGTTATAATTACGGGGATTAAGTCTTTGTAATCACCAAGTTACAGCCGGTATGTGGGGTTTTGTATACATTACTTGATAATCGTCACCATTGGGGCAGCCAATTGGGGAATTTGACCATAGTCACAGATTCGGTCGAGTGACAAATACCGTGGGTAGTTGGTTTGATAATAGAAACATTGTAATCGCTCTTAATACTGTAAATTATAACAAATGTGTCATTTTAGTAAATAGAATGATTCACTCAGTATTTCCCGCTGACAAAACCTTTTTCAAACATGTTTCAGGTGATCTGTTGTAATTCAGGAAAAGTGCTGGGGAGCATTTCAAGCTTAAGATAGTGGCTCATTATAAAATAAAGAAATAAGTTTTGTAATATCACGATTTCATAGTAAAAAAACATAATCTTGTAAATTATCAGGGTTTTATCCCGAATTGTGAAATAAAATAATCGGGGAAAATTTTAGCTTTAAACGATCCTTTTAAATAAACTTCCGCTGTTAAACTTAATTAAATAAATACCGCAGTATTTCTGTCCCGCGGCTCCTGAAACGGGTCAAACCGGGTCGGGGGTCGTGACAGAAAAAGGTGGTATCAGAGCCACTGGGTTAAGCTAATTAAGTATTTAGAAATACTTAATTTTTCTTGATTACTATTATGTGATTATGTGTTTTATTAACTGGCTATTTGTTAATTACAGTATGGGTAAACAAAAGCTGTCAAGCATCTATCTTAAATTAGATAGATCATCTAATGAGAAGGGAAGTTCATCCCGAACCAAATCCTCGAATCAGGCTGAAATTCCTGAAGAAGGAATATTTGTGCGAAAGGCATAATACGAGGAATCACTTTCTCCTCGAAGGAGGG
Source organism: Helianthus tuberosus (assembly GCA_030545235.1). NCBI lineage: Eukaryota > Viridiplantae > Streptophyta > Magnoliopsida > Asterales > Asteraceae > Helianthus > Helianthus tuberosus. The sequence continues at coordinate 53,852,775 of CM060404.1, forward strand.
AAATGATTATTAAGAAAAGTAAAGAGAAAATCCGAGAAAAGAGGATTAAACGGGAAACTCAGGAATTAATTGATAAATCACCTTGGGAAGATAAACTAGATGAGAAATGGGCAAATTTATATATGCTAGCCACAGTAGCAGAAAATATAAATCTTTAAAGTTTAGCACCCTACCCTCACAATCTAGAAACTCTGTGTGATAAATAAAATTTGAAACCTAAGTGTGTTTTTCAGTTATCTTTGTAATCAACTAGTACACAGTATGTAATAAATTACAAAGTTATTTGTAAATTTTAACTTAGTATTTTATGCATTTTGCATATATGCTACATCAGCATGAGTGGGATATCCGAAGCTTTTCAGAACCTTAATCTTTACCCCGTAACTATCGAAGCTTCCAAAGAATATACTAGCTACTATCCCGATGTTGAACAACCAGTAGAATTCAAGGTTCCACCTTTGAGCAAGCCAAAACAAAAGAAAAGAACTTATGTAGGATGGAGAAAAATACGTAAGAAGAGGCCAGCTAAAAAACTGCCCAAAATAAACAATCCTTTGAAAAAGGGAAAAAAAATTATAACCGGAGAGAGTTCTAAACAACAGGAAATGGAAACTGAAGACAAAGAGGAAGGTAAGGAGATAGAAATACAGATGGAGGAAATTACTAAAGAAGTAGTAATGGAAGTTGGGCAAGGGTCTATACCAGCTCAGAGAGAAATCGGAGAGAGTTCCAATCCAACCCAGGAAAGAACTTTTCAAGATGAGATAGATTTCCTATTGGCAAGCTGTGAAACAATTCAGCCTGTCAATAATAATAATAATAATATTTTTAATTATCCTCTTGGAAACCAACTCCCTATGAATTGGGAACCAGCAATTCCAGATCCAATAGTCCACTCCCAACCCATAGGAATGGACGAATGGTGGACGAACGATTGGCAATTTCAAAATATTGTCAACGATCCTTACTCTTTTCTTCCACAATTCGATCCAGAACCCTTACCTAATCCACCCATGAGTAATGAAAACATGGCTGAACTTCGCCACTTTGGTGAAGAGTTGTTTGATGCTGGAACTAGAATCAGGGAAATAGGGGGACAGATTGCTTGGAAGTACGATGAGAGGGAAATGCGTTTTTAGAACAGCCAGTGACGAGAGATAGTACGATGATAAAATGGTAGTTGTATAATAGTACTAGTAAAGTTAGTCTGTAAATAATCAATAAAACTCTGTATGATATCTGTGAGTAATGATGCATACTATGATAGATATAAAATGAAATCGAGAAATCGATTGTTTTGACTATATCTGTATTATAAAATTTTCTGATTGTTTGTATGTAATTGTTATTTATCAGTTACTAATAAAATTTATATATATACATTATCAGATGGCAAACAGTGGTAATGAACCTAATAATGAAGTTAATCATTCTGAACAACATTCAAGAGATCAATATATGACTCGGCAAGATATCGAAAACATTGTTGCTCAAGGGATAGCCAATGTTATTCCAGCATTCGTTGCTGCTATAAAGAATCCGATCGAACCGCAACAGATTGTTCCTAGTAAACAAATTACTGAAGATAACTTCAGTAATAGTGTAAATGGAGGCAATAACCATAATAAGGAACCACATCAAGCTCCATTACCCAAGAAAATGAAAACTGCAACGCCTGGTTGCACTTTCAAAGAATTCCTTGCTTGTAAACCCACTGAATTTGCAGGCAATGAAGGAGCAACTGCATCACTGCGTTGGTTAGAGAAAACCGAAGCAGTCATTGCAATAAGTAAATGTGGTAAAGAGGATCAGGTCATGTATTCATCCAATCTATTCAAAGAAGGAGCACTCGAGTGGTGGAACACTGTGTTACAATAAAAAGGAAGAGTAATAGCTTATGCTATGACTTGGGAAGAATTTAAAGGTTTGGTGGAAAGAAAATTCTGTCCTGAGTATGAGAAGGAACAGATGGCGAATAAATTTCTAAATCATCGGATGATGAATGTAGATTGTCGTGGTTATACCTCGACATTCTTTGAATATGCAAGAGTAGTACCAACACTGGCTTCGCCAGAACCGGTACTTATTTCTCGCTATATTTGGGGGCTAATTAGCGAAATCCGCAATATTGTTAAAGCTGCGAGACCTCGCACTATTGACGATGCGGTAGAATTAGCTAATACTCTAACCGATGAATTGGTACGCACAAGAGATGAAGATAGGAAAAAGGCACTAGCTCAGAAAATTACCCAAGGATTTCGTGTGGGTAATAATAACAGCTTCAAGAGAAAAGGAACAGGGCAATCTCCAGCTCCGTCATTCTGCAGGAAATGCAAAAAGAAGCATTATGGAAGATGCGATATCACTTGCAATTTTTGCAAAACTGTAGGACATCGTGAAGAGAACTGCAAAAAGAAAACAGTAATCTGTTTTAATTGTGGAGAAGCGGGGCATTATAAAACAGAATGTCCTAAATTGGTCAAACCAGTAGATAACAAACCCAAGACGACCGAAGGAACTACTAAGAAAAATGCCAGGTCATTTCAGCTGACCACTCAAGAAGCAGAACTTATTCCGGATGTGATAGCGGGTACGTTCTTAGTTCACAACGTATATGCAAAAGTATTATTTGACTCTGGTGTAAACCAAAGTTTTATAAATACTTCATTCTGTCAAGCTCTTAGTTTACCTTTAACCAATATTAGGCAGATTTTTACAGTTGAAACCGCAGACGGAAATTCAGTTAAAATAGATAAAGTTTTGCAAGAAGGAAACATAGAACTTTTAGGACATAAATTCTCTGCAAGACTATTGCCGATGAATTTAGCTGAATTTGATGTTGTATTAGGAATGGATTGGTTAGTAGCCAACCATGCTAGAATCCTTTGTGATCAGAATTCCATAGAAATTCAATCACCTACTGGAGAAGTGATTAGGATTACAGGAGATAAACCACGTAAACCCATGAAATTCATATCAGTAATGAAAGTTGCTAATTATGAACGAAAACAAGGAATAGTGTATATGATTTCAGTAATCATTAGCACTAAGGGAAAAGATCTTAAGGAAATACCAGTAGTATCAGAACATTCTGATATATTTCCAGAAGATTTACCGGGATTACCTCCAGACAGGGAAGTAGAATTTAGGATTCATCTAATTCCAGGAACTACACCGATAGCCAAGGCACCTTATCGGTTAGCACCCACAGAAATGTTAGAATTGAAAAAGCAATTAGATGAATTACTAAGTAAAGGATTCATACAACCTAGCTCATCCCCTTGGGGAGCGCCAGTGTTGTTTGTGAAGAAAAAGGATGGTTCAATGAGAATGTGTATCGATTATAGGGAATTGAATAAGGTTACAATTAAGAATTGATATCCATTACCTAGGATTGATGATCTTTTTGATCAACTTCAGGGGGCTAGATATTTTTCTAAGATAGATTTACGCTCTGGATATCATCAATTGAAGGTACAAGAAGAAGACATACCTAAGACTGCTTTCAGAACTAGGTATGGTCATTACGAGTTTACAGTCATGCCCTTCGGGTTAACGAATGCACCTGCAGCATTCATGGACATGATGAATAGGATCTGTAAACCGTACTTGGATAAATTTGTAATTGTCTTCATAGACGATATACTTATTTATTCCAAAAGTCAGGACGAACATTGTCAGCACTTGCATGCACTCTTAACTTTGTTAAGAAAAGAAAAGTTGTATGCCAAATTCTCGAAATGCGAATTTTGGCTAAAGGAAGTGCAATTCTTAGGACACATGGTAAATCATGAAGGTATTCATGTAGATCCTGCTAAGATAGAGGCAATTACCAAGTGGAAGGTTCCACAAACAGCAATGGAAATAAGAAGTTTTATAGGTTTAGCCGGGTATTATAGACGGTTTATTAAGGATTTTTCCAAAATAGCTGTACCATTAACTAAGTTAACCTGTAAAGCCACTAAGTTTGAATGGGGACCTAAACAGGAATAAGCTTTTAGAATCCTGAAGCAGAAACTAACCCATGCACCAATCTTAGCCTTACCAGAAGGAACTGAAGATTTTGAAGTATATTGTGATGCTTCAAAATTAGGATATGGATGTGTGCTTATGCAACGCAAAAAGGTAATTGCGTACGCATCAAGGCAGTTGAAAAAGCACGAAGAGAATTATACGACTCATGATTTAGAGTTAGGAGCCGTAATTTTTGCCCTTAAGATTTGGAGACACTATCTTTACGGAAGTAAATTTACTGTCTACACAGACCACAAAAGTTTAAGATACATATTTGGGCAAAAAGAGTTAAACATGAGGCAAAGGAGATGGATGGAAATCTTAAGTGACTACGACTGTGATATTCAGTATCACGAAGGAAAGGCGAATGTAGTTGCAGATGCTTTAAGTCGTAAGTATTATGAGAAACAACGACGGGTTCGTGCTCTCAGATTAAATCTACAAATAGATTTAATGGAACAATTGAAGAATGTTCAAACTACAGCAATCAAGGATGATGCTGAAGGAATGAAAGGAAGAATAAAGGAATTAGAACAAGGAGCAGATGGAATTTGGAGATCCCACAAAAGTAGAATTTGGGTACCTAAGCAGGGAGACTTAAGACCTAAGATTTTAGAAGAAGGTCATAAATCTAGGTACACTATGCATCCAGGAAGCAATAAAATGTACCAAGATTTAAGAAAGAACTTTTGGTGGATAGGAATGAAAAAGGACATAGCCAGCTATGTTTCTAAATGTCTTACTTGTTCACAAGTTAAGGCAGAACATCAGAAACCTTCAGGGTTACTACAACAGTTAGAGATGCCAGTATGGAAATGGGAACTTATAACAATGGATTTTGTTACTAAGTTACCCAAAACCAGAAAAGGTAATGATGCGATTTGGGTAATTGTGGATCGATTAACCAAATTAGCTCACTTTCTACCTATGAAAGAAACCTTTAGCATGGAAAGACTGGCTAAATTGTATGTAGATGAAGTTGTATCCTTACATGGAGTTCCACTCTCCATTGTTTCGGATAGAGATAGTCGTTTTACTTCCCATTTCTGGAAAAGTTTCCAGCAAGCTATGGGAACTCGATTAAATTTGAGCACTGCATATCATCCACAAACAGACGGACAAAGTGAAAGGACAATCCAAACTCTAGAAGACATGCTCCGAGCATGTGTGATAGATTTTGGTGGAAGTTGGGATAATCATTTACCATTAATTGAATTCTCCTATAACAATAGTTATCACTCAAGCATTGAAACTGCTCCATTCGAGGCACTGTATGGAAGAAAGTGCAGAACTCCCGTTTGTTGGGCAGAAATAGGAGAAAGTCAATTGTCAGGTCCTGAAATAGTACAAGAAACAACTGATAAGATTACTCAAATCAAGGAAAGATTGAAGACGGCTCGAGATCGTCAGAAAAGTTATGCAGACAATAGAAGCAAGCCACTAGAATTCCAAGTGGGAGACAAAGTAATGTTGAAAGTTTCTCCTTGGAAAGGAGTAGTCAGATTTGGAAAGAAAGGAAAGCTAAGTCCCAGATACGTAGGACCATTTCCAGTGATCCAACGTATAGGACCAGTAGCTTATCGTTTACAATTACCAGAAGAATTATCTGGAGTACATAATGTATTTCATGTATTCAATCTCAAGAAATGCTTATCAGATGAATCACTGGTAGTACCTCATCGAGATATAGAAATAAACGAAAAGCTAAAATTTGTTGAGAAACCTCTTCAAATTGAGGATCGAAAGATCAAGTTTCTCAAACACAAACGACTAGTTTTAGTCAAAATAAAGTGGGACTCAAAGAGGGGAGCTGAATACACTTGGGAACTGGAATCAGAAATGAAGAAAAAGTATCCACAATTATTCCAGTAAATCTCGAGGACGAGATTTTCTTAAGGTGGGGAGAATGTAACAACTCTCATCAAAAAGTATTATTTATTATTTTAATTATCCAATTAGGAAACCCTAATTGAGAAACCCAAGTGATTCTGTATTAACCCTAAAATTTTCAGATCATGTGGAATTAGGATTAGGGCCCCTAAAACTTAAGGGGGGTAAACCCTAAGTTGATAATTATCTCTAAAATGCGTTGTACAGATTTCAATTTAACGAACCAGCTACTCAGCAAGCCTATACTAGTGACTAGGCTACCCTAGGCTAGGTCGACACCCCAGGCGAGTCGCGACATGTGTCACGACTTCTTCCGCGACACGCGGGAGGTGCACATTTCACGTATAAATAGTGCGTCTTGGAACTTGAAGTCTGTCTTTGGAACGACGTAAAATCGAGTTTCGTAGAAAGAGTTATCGCAGAAACAGTACACTAAACACACACGAATCTCGAATTGCTGCCACAATACCGGGTATTAGCACAATCGCTGCTACGATTCATTTATCCGACGATCAATATATCCAATGGATGTTTAAGTGCCGCCCACATTAGGGTTATACTTTATCGTTCGTCATTAATTTGACGGATCATCGTTAATTCGATGGATAAAGTATTATACTTTGTCATTCGTTGTTAATTCAACGGATCATCGTTAATTCGATGGATGAAGTATTGCATTTTGTCATTCATTGTGAGAATTTGATCTCGTGAATTATCGTAATTGCTGGATTGATTACTAACCCAGTTTTGTGTGCATTGTTATTTATATTAGGTTAACAAGGCTAAATCATAGATTAGACTCTGACCATATTAAATCAGCAATGTGAGTCATTCTCTCTTTTTATCAAATCTATTTACAAAATCATGTTTATTTTCAAAGTTATAATTACGGGGATTAAGTCTTTGTAATCACCAAGTTACAGCCGGTATGTGGGGTTTTGTATACATTACTTGATAATCGTCACCATTGGGGCAGCCAATTGGGGGATATGACCATAGTCACAGATTCGGTCGAGTGACAAATACCGTGGGTAGTTGGTTTGATAATAGAAACATTGTAATCGCTCTTAATACTGTAAATTATAACAAATGTGTCATTTTAGTAAATAGAATGATTCACTCAGTATTTCCCGCTGACAAAACCTTTTTCAAACATGTTTCAGGTGATCTGTTGTAATTCAGGAAAAGTGCTGGGGAGCATTTCAAGCTTAAGATAGTGGCTCATTATAAAATAAAGAAATAAGTTTTGTAATATCACGATTTCATAGTAAAAAAACATAATCTTGTAAATTATCAGGGTTTTATCCCGAATTGTGAAATAAAATAATCGGGGAAAATTTTAGCTTTAAACGATCCTTTTAAATAAACTTCCGCTGTTAAACTTAATTAAATAAATACCGCAGTATTTCTGTCCCGCGGCTCCTGAAACGGGTCAAACCGGGTCGGGGGTCGTGACACCAAAGCATACCCCCACTATTGGAAGACTATCCATGGGGACAAATTGGAACGAAAAATGAAAATTGAAGATTTATGGATATACCTATTTGAAGTCTCTTGATGAACATAGTAGATTTAAGTTAGATGAAAAGGTGAATTTAGAGAGGATTTATATGTCGACTATGAAAAATGTGTTTTGAGATTGAATTAAATGTCTGGTTGGATGGATCTTTGAGTTTGTGTTATGTTTGTTTTTGTGAGATTTGTGAATTGGTGAGAGTGAAGGTTTTTTTGTTTTTTAGTTTTGCATTAAAAGGGTAAAAAGACTAATTTGCCCTTACGCATGGTCCATGCGATCAAATTTAACCATGAAATTAACGTTCGTTGGTGAATAGGACACAACGTGTAATGTAAACATAAAGTACAAATCCCGTCAATCTTAAAGGCAAAGGAAAATCTTTGAAATTTGGTATAAAGATAAAGGACTTTTTTTTGTAATTTACTCAAGGGTAAATTACAATTTTCGTCCTTTATGTTTGTACCTGATTGCAATGGATGACCTTTAACTTCAATAATTACAGGCATAGTCCTTTTTTTATAAAACTCATTACACATTACGTCCTTTAGCACTAACCAGATTAAAAATTTCAGTTAAGTTTATTCACTTAAGGGTATTTTGGTCAATTCATATTTTTATCTAAATGTTTAATAAATAAAACCAAAAAAATTACATATACACTTTATCTTCCCCAATTTCCTTACCCTAAAACCCTAACCACCACATCTTGTCCCCACCACCTCATCCTGCCGCCACCACTCCGGCCACACCTACCGCCCCTAACCCTTTGCAGATCTACAACCCAGTTGTTTCCTGCGTTGCTTTTCATTAATCGACTCTCAAATACAAAACAGAAAGGTTGCAGACCAGACTCTGTTAAACCCCACTTACCACGGCTTTTCTGTTATGCATTAGAATTCAATTAAAAAAAACCCTTACAAAAATCACTACAAATTTAATAGAATTCGGAATAGAATAACCAGATTGAAATATAATTAACCATTAAAATTCAAATTCAATAAAAAAAACCTAACAATGTCACTCCAAAGTAACAAAACCTGCTTCAACTAGGTGGGTGTTTGGGATTACTTTTCAAAAGTCCTTTTAGCCCCTAAAGTCCTTTTGAGAAGGAGAATGAATCTCAAACATCATCTGAGAAGTCCTTTTGAAGAGAAAAGGAATCCCAAACACCATGAAATAAGTTCTTCTAGCTCCAATTATGCCTTCAATAAGTCAAAATGGAGAAGTAAGAATTTCTTGCTTATTGTTTTGAAAAGGACTTTTGAAGAAGGAGAAGTTGAAAAGGAATCCCAAACACGCCCTAGTTCCAGAAAGAAAAGTAACCTTACTTTCTTACAGCAGTCAAAAAACAAAAGTGTTGTCTAAGCAAATTCAACAATATATCCAATCTTGATGCTACCCACATCCAAAATTTCCTCAACATGGTTCAGCCTCCGGCACCGGTCGTAACAATATGGAGTGAGATCGGAGCAGTGTTGACTTTGAGGCGATCGAGACGAAGGTTGACGACTTGCAGGTACAGATCGGATGGCCAGAGGAGGAAGAGAGCGGCGGAGAGGAGAAGGATGGTGACGGCGGAGTAGAGGTTACGGTGGAGACTGTTCGGGTTTTCCGGTTGTCATGATTTCGAAGATTGATGGTGGGGGTTCTCTAGAACAGAGATGAGCCGGAAATTGTGGTGGTTGGGGAGGAAGCTGGAGGTGGGCAGTGGTTGCAGATGAGATATAGGAGGAGAATATTTAGAGTGAGATAGAGTTTAGAGAGAGAGAGAGAGAGAGAGAGGGAGGGGGCATGAATTAAAAAGAAAAAAATATATTTATTGCATAAATATATAGTCTTACACTAAAATGACGAAATTACCCTCATGTGCAATGCACATGCCATATTTAACTGAAAATTTTAACATAGTTAGTGCTAAAGGACGTAACGTGTAATGAGTTTTACAAAAAAAGGACTGTGCCTGTAATTATTGAAGTTAAAGGTCATCCATTGCAATCAGGTACAAACATAAAGGATGAAAAGTGTAATTTACCCTTTACTCAATGTAAAAAATGTATGATAATGTGGCGATGGCGGGTGGTGTTGGAGCTCACCTATCAGCTGCGGTCGGTGGCGGGTTGCTCATGCGGGTGATGTCAGCTGGTGTGGATGGCGGTGGTAACAGTAAGTGACGGGTAGTGACAGAGGTGGGAGGTGCAAAAGTATAGTGGTTGACGACGGTCGGTAGGTATGTTGTGACATAGGTGACGGGTGGTAGATCTTAGAGTTATTTGTGGCATTGAAAACACGTCTAGGAAATTCTTTAATACATGAAAGAATTCGCAATTTAATTAAATCCGGAATCAAATTCCTTTACTTGGATACTCAAGCATGATTAAAGATAGAAATTATTCTAATTCCATTTAATCCATATAAAGTTGAATGAACCAATTGGGCTAGTACCTGGGGTGGGGTTATCTCGGCCCATTCCAAATCACATGACTCGTGACCGTGGTGGGACCGTCCGTCCTCTTCATCTGCAAACCCCGCTCTCTCCACCGTCTCTATCTCCAACTCTCTCTCTCCTGCACCAAAACCATTCATCTCAATCTCTGAAATTTTCAACTCCTATCAAATCTATTTGTTGTGATTCAACCAAAACAAACGATTGGCGGTAATTACAAGAAGAAGATGCGAGGAGAATGTGGAAGAAGATCGGAGATAGAGAATCGGGAAAACTTCGCCCTAATTCCTTCATCACTCGTATTCGATCGAACAGAGCATCGTCTCTTCATCTCTCCAATCACAAAGAGCTTGTCTCTTCTCACCGTGGCTCCGTTAATTCCTTACAGGTCTTTATTATTCCTCTTCTTCCACTTACTTGTTTCTTACAAAGCTTCAAAACTAGGAATTAAACACTTGCATCTGACTGTGATATAATTAGCTTTTTCCTATCTGTTGTTGATCAACTGGTTTGGTTTGGAATCATTTAGTTAGTGCAAGACCTCTCTACCTAGCTGTAACTATGCTGGAAAACTACTTCTTAAACAGATTCTGTAACTATGTTGAGCAATCAATTCATCTAAAATCTAGGTGTAGTGTAGATGGAGGTAGGGGTGTTTACTGTTCGGCTTTGATGGTTTTTTACGATTGAAAACGAAACTGAACTTTTAAAAACTAAAACCGAACCGCTACTAATGGTTTAGTTTCCTGATTTTTCTTTCTACTATCTGGATTAATGGTTGTAATTCTATAAATGCTTCTAATGCTTTATACTGTTAAATAAGTTGTTGTATTGACTTGCTTCTAATTTGCTATGAACCATGATGCTTAAATGATTAGAAGCCATGGATGAGGGATACGTATGTTAAGGCTAAAGGGATAACCAGTTTTGGACTTCCTGTTCAGTATATTTTTCAAATAGCCCTGTATTAAGTATCAGAAATTTTTGATATGGCCTAGCTTAATATATTCCTCCGGGCTGGTCTGGATTTTTACGACCGGTTTTGGGTATGACCGTTTACTATTGTTTGAAATCTTTTACCCCGACCTGAAAACTTAAAAAGAAAACTCGACTGCCAAACTAAATTGATGACCAGTTTGAGCGATTTTAAACCGAAGCGTGAACACCCTTGGATGGAGGGGTTAACCGTTTTTACAGCTTGAACATTAGGTGCACTTGCAGTTGTGATTGTTGGGCAATGGAGTGTTTAGAACTAGAATAGTGCTTTTTCAGCTTTTGTTTATGTAAATTCATTGCTTTGTAGCAAAGTATAGCTAATGAACGGATTATTGTGAAACAGGATAAAAATAGGAGTTAAAACTTATAAGATAGTACTGCAATGGAAAGTCCCTAATGCTTGTATATGATTATAATAATCTACACATTATATTATTTTTTAGATTTTTAGTGGGCAGTTTGTTTAATCATTAAATCAGGTTGATTTGACAGAAGGGAGATACCTGTTATCTGGAGCAGCCGATGCATCACTTGCTATATATGATATTCAACGTGCGACAGACTATGAGGCAGGTGGTCTGATTGCTAAGCATAAGCCTATACTAGTTGACAAGCAGCACCAAAATGCGCATAAATATGCCATATCCACAGCCATATGGTATCCAATCGATACAGGTCTTTTTGTCACAGGTTCATATGATCACCACATCAAGGTTTGGGATACCAATACCACACAGGTGTAAATACAATCCTTTTCATTACCTTATATTTGTTGTTGACAGTTATGTTTTTTCAAACTGAAGTTTGTTACAATGTTTTGTTATTTATAGGTGGTGATGGATTTTAAAATGCCAGGAAAGGTTTATAGAACTGCCATGTCATCGTTAGCCACATCCCACATGCTTATTGCTGCTGCAACTGAAGATGTTCAGGTTCGGCTTTGTGATATGGCTTCAGGGGCATTTGCTCACACATTATCTGGTCATCGTGATGGCGTAATGGCAGTGGAGTGGTCAACTTCTAGCGAGTGGATTTTAATGACGGGTGGCTGTGATGGAGCGATACGTTTTTGGGACATTAGACGTGCAGGATGTTTTTCTGTTTTAGATCAATCACACTCTCAGCTTGGAAGACGTCCACCTCTAGCTGACAAATCCACTACTAAGGTTGGCTTTTTATCAACACACATGCAATAAAAAGCCATGCTTGTTACATGTTGAAAGATATCATATGATCTATGTGACTATGGTCTTGTTAGGTTTCAATGTCTAAGGCTCGGGCACCACCAAGAAAAGTAGGTTCTGGAAGTAGCTCAAAGCACTCTGGTAACAGCAAGATTATTAAACAGACAAAGGGATCTGCTAAGCAGAGACTCCATCCTGGATTGTTGACTAGTCAAGATCGAGCTACTGCTCATTATGGTGCTGTTTTGGGTCTGAAAGCGACCGAGGATGGCATGTATCTTCTAAGTGCAGGTTAAGCCTGGTTATATTAGAGGGGTGTTCTTCGGGTTTTTTCAGGTTTCGTTTTTTTTGGGTCGGGTTGTTCAGGTTTTTGGCTGGGAAAAAGTGATCCGAAAACCGACTCATTTAAAGTTCGGGTTGGTAGGGTTCGGGTTAGTGCGGGTTGAGTTGTTTGGTTTTCGGCTTTCGCTTTTAGTTGTGAAATAATAAAAAGTTGTTTTTTTTACAAAATATCATTAAAATTCGTATTGCTACTAGAAAATCTCATCAAAATTCAAACATCATTTGACAATATGATATGACAATGTTTAATAGTCCCAAAACTTAATGTTCCAAATGCCAGAGACTCCAAAACAAAACACATCTATGAAAAAAAGACTATAAATGTTCGGTATTTTTTGGGTTTCGGGTTTTTTCAAGTCGGGTTGTTTGGAATTTTGGCCAAGAAAAAGTGACCCGATAACTGACCCATGTATGGTTCGGGTTGGTCGGGTTCGGGTTTTTCGGGTATTCTCTAATTCGGGTTCGGGTGGCTTCGGATCCGGTTCGGGTTTCGGGTAAAATTGGACAGCCCTATCTGGTTTGCACAATAAATAATCTTTCTTAATGATATATATTCATTTTTAATTGTTTCTTATTTTGGTTATATGCTTTAAATCTAGGGTCTGATTCAAGGTTAAGGTTGTGGGACATACAATCTGGTTGCAATACGCTTGTGCACTATGAGATTGTGCGTCTGCAAAGTAGCAAGGCAATACAGTTGGACGTGTCTCAGGATTCAGGCGTTGTCTTTCTTCCATGCATGACGTCTATAAAAGTATGTCACTTAACACTTTTAGAAATATGTTTCTTAAAGAGTATTCTAAAAGTGTTGATCAAGAAAGTAAGGATGTATATTTATATACTTTTGAAGTTTAAACATGTTTTCTGCATGTGTTAGGCATTTGATATGTGGTCGGGTAAGAGTAAGATGACACTTCAAGGACACTATGAGAATGTAAACTGTTGTTGCTATAGCTCCCATGATCAGGAACTATACACAGGTGGTAATGATCGACAAATCCTTATCTGGTCTCCTCTCAAGCAGATTCCTGCTGATGTGGTACGTCCTGCAGTAATTTAGTTGTAGATTGAATTTTTATAAGTTTTTAATCGGTTTGGTTGTGAACTGTAGCACGATGAATGCGATAGAAGTACAGGGCAGCCTCTTGCAGCTGATGAGGATAACTGGAGTGACTGATTTCCTTACAGCTAGTACATTTCTACTTTTATGGTTTGATTAAGCTGTTGTATACAACTATATAGTGCTTTATGTTAACTTAAGGGTGTCTGCTGTTGATATATTCCGAGTGTTTTTGACTTTTTAATAGCATTTTAGTTTCAAGTTTATTTTTTAAAGAATAATATCAAATTAAATTGAATCAACATGACATCAACAAACCTGTATGCCATATCTGGTCAAAAGTTTTGGTCATGCGTTATAGGGTGTTGAATGCTGCGGGTGGATGTTCTTCAGGATTCAAATGCATGTAGCAAATATTGTTTCCTAGGATTGAAAGTTAATTTGGGATCATTATCATAAACTGATGTGTTCTGCTGATTATGATGATTTTATGTCGCTGAATTGTAATGTTTAGAAGAGAGATAAGGTCGACGATGATGTAGTGGATGGCGGATGGATATGTAGATTTTATTCAAGCGTGTTCTGGTGCTTGTTGTACTTGTCGTTGTGTCCTGATTTTATATATTTGGAACTTGGAACTCAGCTTGGTTTGTAGTATAATGATCATACTTAATTTGGCATTTTCAATTCAAGTCAAATAAGATCATACAAAAAGGGGATAGCTGGAATGTTACATTAAAAAAGTTAGTGCATAAGTTATATACCACTAGTAGACTATAGTTGATGAAAAATAAAGATAAAAAAAATTCGGGTATATGTTTAGGATATGTGGCTCGGGTAAATGGGTATATGCTTTCAGGTAATTGAAACGGGTACCGTCTAATCCAATACCCGTCTCATACCCAGAAAACTTTTTAAAACTAATCTCATACCCTGTCCTCTACCCTAATACCACTGTCATTACCTGTCTTGAATGTTTCAGGTTTAGCGTTTGCCTGTCCAGCTCGGGCTCGATTGTCATATACTTACCAGGAGGATCTGTAACTATTATCACACCAAGATGCAGCCCAGTCAAGACAATAATACATATGTCCCAATTAGATTCGGGAAAATCACGAAATTAGCCCAATTGACAAACATATACCAAAATGGTCATTGACTTTATAGTTTTTCAAATAAATCTTTGACCCCTTCTTAGAAACCAAAAATCTAATATGGCTCTCATGTTCCCCCAACTAACTAGAAATCACCAATAATAAAGCCAGACACGGATGTGGGTTCACGTGCCATGTTTGCATAAACGTCTGGGAACTCTACAGTATGGATATCGTCTATGAGCCTACGAAAAAGAGCTTAGCATTAACACTCTCATTCATGCTTGAAGAAACACGGAACTAATCAGATGATTAGTTTGGGATTGTGCCTCGACAAATAAGGTTAATCTTCTTTATCTCGTCCAAGCTGTGATGGTGGTTCTCCTGCAAAACACTAAACACCCCCATTAAGCTCGTTAAGAGGAGGGGAATAAGGGGATTCTCCTCTTAACCATTCTCCGGCGTGAGAATATGTATATGTATTGAGGATTAAGTATGTAATTAGGAGTGAGAGAGCAAGGAAGTGGATCCTTAAATCTGTAGATGAAGGTTCCTATTTATAGCCGGAGTGGTGTGGAAGGAGATGGACTGATGGGCCTTGTCGTCAACAACAAGGAATATCCGTTTTGTCCCTTCTGTCATGACCGTTGGTGCTTCTGGGCGAGGGGTGAGCTGGCGCACGTTGGTTGGATCCACGTGGCCTGACCGTTGTCCTTGTTGTCTGCTCTGTCATCAGCGGCCAAGTGGAGATCGTGGTGCAGTTGTCGGCGCACGCTGATTGGTGCCACGTAAGTGTCCTTGTGTACCTTCTTGTCTCCTGTACGATTGTAAATCGTGGAGCATGATCGGATACAACTTGTTGGACGCTCATTGGTCCGTTGTTCTGCCACTTGTAGCTTTAATACTTGTCCTTAGATCACCTGCGCTTCTGTTTTCTGCGCAGCCATCCGGAGTGTCCGATGTAGCCAGCGCAAGGTCCAGGAAGTGAGGGTTTCTATCCAAGGATCTAAGTGTGAAATTTGGGCTTGTGTTCGCCTTCACCCCGCGCGCGATCTAGATTGCCCCTGTTTTGGCCGGCGCGGATTTAGGGCTATACCCCTTCAATGCTATTAGCAAGCAAGAAACTAATTCTTATATCAGAATTAGGTCACAAGCATAAATTCTCTTTCCGTGATAAGGCTAACGATGTTTTGCATGTGTATGCCATACCGATGATAGACTCTATCCATGTTTGAGGTTTCTAATTTAAGCAACAATTATCCTACTACCCTATTAATTATTTACTTATTTAGACCAATTATTGCACCTTTAAAATGGCCAAATTATTGATTGAACTGCACAAACAGGCTCTTGTGTGCTTTACATAGTTGTACACATAGCATAGTGTTTAAAATTGTTAATATTGCCATTGACGTTCACAAGTTATGGTCTCTCTAAAAGTCTAGATATAATGATAAATATCCAACAACCGAGTGCTTGAACGAAGCCATCTAGATGTCTTAATAATAGTTAAATAGTAACAAACAAACAAACAAACAAACCCGCGTTACATATCGAAAGGGACGTACAGTCACACACGGTTCGCACGTGTTATATGCACCACGATTGGATAACCTTGTGCAGTGCACGTGCCCCTAATTCCCTCCACCAGATGTACCTCTCGCCAGTCTTCAACACCATTACCGCACACCAATCTTGCCTTCTTCATCCGTACACCCTGTCCTTCACCTTCACCCCCAATTCTCCATTTCCGCCACCACATGGACACCCAACTTCAACCGAATTACTCATACATCAACCGCACTTTCACCGACGATTCCACCGCTTTCAGCGACTGCAACAGCGACCGATCCGGCGAATTCTCCACCACCTCCTCACAAAGCCGCCGCTTACTCCTCTCCATCGCCACCGACAACTCCGACGAACTAATTCAACAGCTTGTATCTTCACTACAATCCACTTCTATCGATGATCAGAAGCAAGCAGCTATGGAGATTCGCTTACTCGCGAAGAACAAACCGGAGAACAGATTGAAAATCGCCAGAGCCGGAGCAATCCGACCGTTGATTTCGCTAATCTCATCGTCAGATCTACAGCTTCAAGAGCACGGAGTAACCGCTATTTTGAATCTGTCACTCTGCGATGAAAACAAAGAGGAACTGGCTTCATCAGGAGTAATCCGGCCGCTCGTTAAAGCGTTGAAGATCGGAACATCAACGGCGAAGGAAAACGCTGCGTGTGCGCTGTTACGTTTATCTCAAATCGACGAAAACAAATCGGTAATCGGACGGTCAGGAGCGATTCCGTTACTCGTGAACCTTCTGGAAACCGGAAGTATTCGCGGCAAAAAAGACGCGTCAACCGCGTTGTACTCGTTGTGTTCGGTGAAGGAGAATAAGATCCGAGCGGTTGAGGCAGGGATTATGAAGCCGTTGGTGGAGCTTATGGCGGATTTGGTGTCGAATATGGTGGATAAAGCGGCGTTTGTGGTGAGTATTTTGGTGTGCACGGCGGAGGCTAGGGCGGCGTTGGTGGAGGAAGGGGGAATTCCGGTGTTGGTGGAGATTGTGGAGGTAGGTTCGCAGCGGCAGAAGGAGATAGCGGTTGTGATTCTGTTGCAGCTTTGTGATGAAAGTGTGGCCTACCGTACTATGGTGTCCCGCGAAGGAGCGATTCCCCCCCTTGTTTCACTGTTGCAGTCCGGTACCAACCGTGCTAAACAGAAGGTAACTAACTACTTTACTGTTTACTCAACCTACTACCTTTTATTATTTATTAATTACTAGGTTATCTACCCGTGTATTACACGGGTTGAACAAATTAAATTATATAATTCATAAGTCCATAAATAAATAAAATACAAATGAAACTACCTATTACATTATGAATTAAAATCTAATAAATTTTGAGTAGAAATAAATATAACCTCCTAGTTTAGAACATGGATCTTTAGATGATAGATCACGAACAAATGGTTCTACTATTGCAGTTGATATAAAGTTGAAGAGGGTCTTCTAACTAATAGAGATAAGCCTTAAACAAATGGTTCATGGCTGTGAGATGATAGAATTATAGGCATTTATGCATACCATAGATAAAAACTTGAAAATAAATCAAGTAATGAATAAAAACTTGAAAATAATCTAACTATAAATCCATACCATAAATTGACATAATCTTAAGCATTTCTGCATCATCCTTTTCCTTTACAACATAGCGAAACTGTACACATAATAATTTAATGTAATTTATTTGTAATGAGATTGATCTATATGATTCTAGGACACAATGAACCTCATACCTGTTTAGCACATTCTTCAGGTCAGGTTGTACTAAGATGGTTTTGCACGAATATCACCCCACTGAAATCGGCATCATGAATTTCAAGAAAAACTACACCACCAAAAACCTGATTCTCAAAAGTAAGAGACAGCAAAAGTCTAGACTTAAAATCACAAAGTCGCCCCTAACAAATTAGTGATCAGTATATGTTTTCTTAACATTTCTTCAGTTTTTAACAATAAAATGAACTAATAGTTTTGAAATTTAGAGCATACTGATTGACACTTAAGGAGTCAAATATAACAATTAATAGAACAGATGGCGCGCCCGAGGCATTTTGATGGCCAGAGACTTAGTAATTCAACCGGGTCGGCATAAAATTGATACAAACTGTAACAGTAAATGGTCGAGATATAGGAATCACTACTCGATCTAAACGATGAGCATTATCAATAAAATTACGATACAGAAGACACCACGTAATTTGAATTAAGAATCCACATATCTCCACTTAATCGGGTAATTAACCAAGACTAACTTAGTAGTGGAAAGTTAATATCAAAAGAGAAAAACAAATTTGATGTAAATTCACTCTGCCTTTGATTAATTCAGTTCTACGATTTACATAGAGTGATATGAAAACGAAAACTCCATAGCTTAATTCTAGGAAGTAATAAAAAGCCGACTAAAACATTAGGATAAAAAAAATAAAATAACATTAATTTGAAAATAACAGCTCCAGCAGCTACAAGGAGTAAACATGCATAGCATATTAGCATGTATGTTTAGGTCTTTTGTCATGCGTGTTCAAGTCTTTTGTTCATCTACCTTGATTAAATTAACCTAAAGCCGACCCATCTCGCTCAATCCGATGCCTTCAACTACTGGAATAACAGCTAGGGAATTCAAACTCTAGAGGGACCATCACATATTACCCGTCGCCTTGTGTAAGCGCTGCTCATCACTCTACCGGATGCGTTTTACTCACTACCCCGGTTGCCTCGCGCATAAGGCGTGCTTTCTAAAACCAATAGATTAATATTAACTAAAATTGAACAAATTACAAAAGTTTTAGTGACTGCATCTTTTCTATATCCGGTGAAATATTTCTAATCTGTTTATTAACATCTCCAACACTTAGTTCACCAACCTCTTTAGAAATAACTCAAAAAAATGGTTGTGACTTGTGAGAGGGTACACTGATAATTGATAAAACAAACGCATAGATTAACTCTTTGTAAATTTCAAAATCCATACTAATATATTTGTTTGATCCATCGACACTTACAGACGTCTCAAGTGAGCAAGATCGCCTAACTCATGTGCAAGTACTCCTTCCAATGATAGCCAGTTAAGATAACTTCAATAAAATGATATTCCAACTTGCAAACGTGTCATCTAATCCTGTAATTTTAGTTCATCATAACAATTAAATTACAAACTTTACATTCAGAGTTGTCTGCCTGGGGTATCTACAAAAAAAATTATTACCGATTTAGCGATTGTATATGGGATCAAATTTTCACCATGTTCTTAACTATGCTGCATATATAGCCCAATTGAAGAATCAACAAAAAAATAGAAACAAATATGAAGTTAAGCATTAAAAAACAATTGATTGTACATAATTCATACTACCTACTACCTGAGACACACACATCAAAGAACTTATATAGTCATGGAAGATGGAAACAGAAACCATTTGAAGGAACACAAATCGTATATATAATTTTGTCAAACTGTACTCATCCATCGTAAATTATTTAAAATGAAGTCCTAAGATGCATCATCTTCATTGTAATCAAAATCACCTATATCAAACTCCATAGTTTTGGCTTCTTCCTTTAAATCAGAGGTTAGTTATTTTGGCTTTAAGTAATCTTTAAAATCCCCTGCAATGTACGTATCCACCAATTTCCAAAGGGAAAATACTAACCGGTAATGGCAAAATAAAGATAAAATAAGTGAAGAATGGAAAACATTAAGTTACCGTCTTTGCCTCACTGGTGAGAAGAAAGGAAGTAAAACCCTATTCGTTTAAGACATGAATCAGTAGGATTAAAGAAAAAATAAAAATCGCAACACATAAAGTTACTGTGATTGTAGATTCAATGAGTAGAAGATTGACTTGTGAGGAGTAGATGAAGTTCGTATGTTGGAAGACTTTGATTTTTGCAGATTGAGATAGAGGATCAATATTTTTGTTAGGGCTTGTAAGGGAACACCAGAAGGAAATTAACGTGTATGCACCAAGTGGATTAGGGTATTAAAAAACAGGGACGGGTTATAACACAAAACGAAGCACCGCATGTTGGCCCATATTATAATTCGGTCATTGAGCGGGAAAATCACAAAAAGGAGGCCCTAAGAATCTAACACGTGTCCCATCATTAGTTTTGTTTATTATAATAGTAAGATTAAATACTATTTAATAATGTTTTACTACCATTGTACTTGGGTTTCCTGCGGTCTGCGGAAGATGTCTATCGATTATTTTTGTTACGATAGTGGCACTTGTTACCTTGTAGTAATTGCTGGTCGTTAGTTGGGCGGTGTGTTGGGGACGAGGAATTAAGCAGGGATTAATAGGAATTTATTAGAATTAATCGGTGATTGGGATTTTTACAACATGCTCGTTACGTTAAGCGGAAAAAAAATCCAAAAATATAAAGTTGTCATATGTCCAAAAGTAACAAAACAATAAAAACAAAATCTTGATACCAGTTTTGATAATATTGATGTTCGGTTGGTGCTAACACCCATATGGCTTAGGATACAAAAAAACGATATTTCTAACGTAACTTCGTTTTCAACAAAGTTTATATCGTAACATCAAGAATAAAAATTAGACATTGCTTCAGTTTTCTTAATACACTTATAAATGCAAGTTATTAGAGAAAACCTAAATTAGTAAAAAAAAAAAAGTAAAAAACGTATATTATACATAGCATATTGGATAAAAATTGAAAATAAAATATATATATATATATATATATATATATATATATAGTTTTGCTATTAATTTTGTTTCTAAAAATAAGTGTTATATTATTAAATAATTGTTAAAAGTAATTTTAATAAATAATTATTGATCGAAATGTTGCAATAGTTTGGCTTTGTAGTAGTTGGTCATATTAAATAGGGTTATATTAAAAAAGTGACATATCTATGATTGTGATTAATCAATAATAATATAATTATTAAAAAGGAAGTGGTTAGTATTAATGGGGTGATGTTTAAAGAAAATGATTGGTTAATGATTTGGATGACAGACGGAGACGTTGATTGAGCTACTACGGCGACCAAGATCCGGCAACACCGCTCACAGCGAGGATTTGTCATATTAGGATGCATGTTCCACTGCCACCACATCAAATTAAAAAAACAATACTTACAAATTATGGGAAAACAAATTGTATAGGCTCATCGTTTCTTCCTATGCTTTGTAAACACTTGAATCGTATCTATTTCAAGTTTTCTTTCTTAATGTTCCCTTTTTGAAGTTCATAAATATAAAATCTGTCGAAATTAATTATCATAGTTGGGTGTTTGTTGTTAGCCTAGAGACTAGTTTTTATTTTTTCGTTTTGTACATGTTATAAGATAAGATGTAATTTGTATAAGGCGCATGAGGGTCTTAAGAGCATCTACAATCGAGAAAGGCTACCAGGAGGATGAATTTCACCTCAGGACCAAGGGGCAACCTTGGCTTCTCTCCTTCACTCTGGTTGTCCTTCGCTTCCATCTTAACCCACAGACGCGTTATCTTATCCATTGTGGATACCTTGATGGTTGCTATGAGTTGTTGCTTAGTGATGTAATATGTGCCTTTGCGCTCCCATATGTTTTTAGTTAGGCTTCTTTCTAAAAAAAACTTAGTCAAATATTCAAAATCACCAAGTTGATATGATGTTTAAGTATTTGAAAATAAGACTATTTTCCACTCAAAGAGTGGTATTCAATTTTGCGTTTGTTTACATTTTGCGACAACGACTTGAAAGATGTGTAAGCATTTGAAAATAAGATTATTTTTCCACTCAAAGAGTGGTATTCAATTTTGTGTTTGTTTTTATATTTTGGGGACGACGACTTGAAAATAAAATAATAAGTTAGATCAATCACGCATGTGGCTTATATGATTAGAGTTGTCATTGTTAAGTTTATGAAATCACATATAACATGTGTTGAAACTTCATATATGTTTATAGATTTAACTCACCTAGACTAGTGACGCATTCTTTTTTATATGTTTATATAACGTCGGTCCTGAGAATTCAGTTACGCTGTCTGAACCTAGAAAAACGTGTCTCTTAGACCTTAACGGAATAGATAATGTAAACTATTTTTTTTAAACAACGATTAAAGTTATAGTTTATGTTATATTGAGCTAATACCAAATGGGTTTTCGTTATAAATTTTCCGGTTAGATTTACGGTACCCGTAAACACAAACTTGTGGTGCTCAAAACTACACACACGACATTTTTTTTGAATTTTTTTTACAAATGTGTTTATAATACATGCAACTACGTTTATGAAAAAAAATTTGGTCCACCTGGCCCGCACGGTGAAGTTCTCACGGTTCTTACAACTCGAGGTGGTTCTCATTTTAGCGGTCCCCTATATATATTATATATATATAGGGTGGGGATCAAGAGTGAACAATGTTAATTTTGTGAAAAAAAACGAACAGATCCTAGCCGTTGGATGAGGAGATCATGATCTTTGCATTTAAGGGTTTTTTTAATTAATAAAAAACAAAAAAACTGATTTATAATAACTGCACTTGGGCACAAATGTAAATATATGTTCCCAAATTTCATTGAAACCCGCGAAAATTATAATCATGAGTGTAGAAATTTAAATCCCATAAAAATAGCCCTATCAGTTACCAATTATAGCTTCTAGCTTCAAGAAAACCACCTGTGTATCAAGAGTCTCTCTCTTCATAACCCAAAACCAAGTTCTGCATCTTCTTCGTTGTTTCTCTCACCAGCGATTCCTACAAACGAGATTCATCTAGCAGAATCATAATCAAGGTATCGTTATATTGTGTATTATTCATGAAAAGGTTTCGTACATTGCTTCTTTATACACACGAATCCTCTCGCTTCAAAATCTAGGGTTTAGATTGGTACGTGTAATCAGCCAATTGGTAGTGTATTTCTTCCGATTTGGTAGTGTATTATTCTTATTCTTATTTGTTTTTTTTTTCATATAGTAATGATTGGTCCAATGTTTATGTATTTTTCTGCCCTAATGTCGCTAAATCAGTTCACTATAAAGATACGGTTAGTTTGCTGTGTATAACGAACCGATTACATGTGTATTTGTTCAAACTTCACCATGTAACATTCTGATATTTTGTGTATTTCTGCCGATTTTAAAATGTTGGTCGAAAGATATGGGTACCCTGTTCATGTGTGTACATAGGTAAATGCGAAATCCGATCATTTAAAAGTTTGGGTTTAGTTGTTGTGTATGAAGATAGTAGAATATGTGTAGTAGGCCTGATTACATAATGTTGCAACCTGATTTGTTTTGTAGTTGTGCCAGTATCCTAAAATCATGTAGGCTGTCCTTTTTTTGTGCTCAATCGATTTCGTTGTGTATAAAGAAATGTTTTGTAATGAGGTTTATAAGAAAATGGTGTAATATGTTAACTTAACAGTTGTAATAATACACATGTGTAAGTGACAAACATACATATGTGTATTAAAGTTTCTTAATGAGCCTTTTTAAAAATGGTGTAGCCTGTTAACTTAACAGTGGTAATAATACACATGTGTAATTGACAACATACACATGTGTATTAAAGTTTCTTAATGAGCCTTTTTAAAAATGGTGTAACCTGTTAACTTAACAGCGATAATAATACACATGTGTAATTGACAACATACACATGTGTATTAGACAAATTCATTGTTAATAATTGAATACAAAGTGAGTGTATAATATTTTAGTACGATACATAAGTGTATATAATTTAGTTAACCTTTTATTTTAATTTAGTTAACCTTTTATTTTATCTGTACGTAGCATGGCAAAAACACATGAAAACGGCATCAAAGATGCTGATAAAGAGGATGAAAGGTTCGTATTCAATACGTCATATATTAAAAAATATCGTTGTTTATTTAGACAAACACAAGCCTAATATTTGAATATTTTTTTATTATGTTCGTCTGTTTTCATGTTATTTGTTTGATACAGACCACTGGCCGGTCTGATGAAAGAAAAAAAAGGAAGCAACCAAAATCGGACCGGGATAAGAAGGAAGAACAAGAGGTGCAAAAAGAACGATGGGGTAAGTGCGTCAGTCAAACGTATAATTTTGGATGATATTTCAGGGCATACATAAAATGTAACGGTTGATTTGAAACACTCATGTGTACAGGAATGATATATTCAGCACAAGCTATGGAACCCATTTGATGCATTTTTCTGTATTTGATCTTCTCCCAAAAATATTTGTCTGAGTTCTTCGATAATAGTAGACCGTTGGGCTTCAATGCTTAATCATGAGGAAGTGAAAAGACGGGAGTTTACGATGCCAAGGCTGTTTAGTCACACCGCCCTTTTTGTAAGAACATTTTTCATATAGATACCGGATTCTGTAAATGACTTAATAATATTATTTATACTATTTATATTGGTTGTCTTTGTTCGAAATATCAGACTCATGAGATGCTGACTACATCGAGTTATGATGACAACAAATGGTTAGAGATGTTTACTAGCGGTTTGATGGTTGTGTTGGAAGAAAGGGAGGAATTGATGGACCTGAAACATTATGGGAACCTTATTTTCCCAATTCCAGAACGATCGCATTTTTATTTGGTTTGCTTTGACTTGAAAAATCTGGCAATAACTGTCATAGATAATATGCATCCTTGTGAAAGTCAGGTTAAAGTCTTTGACGGTGCCGATTTTTTCTTGAAGTCAAAGCCGATGAAAGTGGTGGGTGATTGTTGTCATAGTATACACATGTGTGCTGCTTCTTTAATTCACAGACTTTTTTTTTGTGTGCAGAAAGATGTAGTTGTAAAATACCTGAAGCGTGTTCGTCATCCACGATGCTATGAGATTGAAGCATGCGATCCTGTTCGTTAGGAGATTGGTTGGGCAACAATAGGAAACTGTGAAGACTGTGGCATATACGCGATGCGACTCATGGAAACCTGGATGGGAATCAATGAAGATCGCTGGGACGTTGGGTTTCCAACTGAAATGCCTAAAGCCAATATCAAAATTGCACAAACTTAGGAAGAAATTTGCTGTGAAGTTGATAACATCGGAGGCGAACATACATCGCAAATGTATTCTATAAGAAGCCTATCATTATGCTGGCATCAACAAGATTAAGTAGATTACAAGACCTGGCGACGACTTTTAGTTTGTCTAGTTTATTTTCCTTGTGTCTAAACAGTAGCTTTACTTTTGGGTTAGCTCGTGTAGGTTAACAGACTACTTTATACGCTTTGTTTCACTTGGTTTATGTTGAACTATCGTATTTAGGATAACGTTAACCATATCCAATGTTCCTTTTCTTTAATTATTACGGTCCCATTGATGTTCATTTTGTATGTTATAAAGTTACCAAAGATCTATGACATTCTGATTTATATGAACGTTGTTCTATACACATGTGGGCAACACAATTTCATATGTACCTCTAATATTACGAGACCCAAATACACAGCTGTTATTCTAAACACTATTACCTACAGGAAAATAGTAGATGCAAATGCACATGCCTAACTCGAAACATTGCCTCCTACGCGATTACTAGTTAATGTAACCTGTATGCCATATTGTGACCCAGTAGAGAACACGCCTACATTGTCCACGAAACATCCATGGTTACCTGATAACATTACAGACGGCTGAACCATATCTGTATATGTTGTAAGATAGACATATAGATACCCTTTTATTCCACATGGAATCTAATAGTTGATGAAAATGGGACTTCAATTAGACTCACGCATGCCACAACATATGTAAACTCAAAACCGGGATGTCGCAGAATATACACTGCTGACATCTCTATTAATTTGTACCTGTCATAAAAACAGTTTGACAAGAAAATTTTCCAATGTATCGACCGCTGCGATTACTAACAACACATACACATGTGCAACTCTACCATTCTAAACTACTGGAATGTGAATACACATGACCAGCGACCAGTTATACTCTTATAACCTACTGGACAACTTGCAAATGTAACATGTATCACATAACGGGAGTCAATATAGGCCACGTGCAGATTGTCAATAAACAATCATGTAAAATGGACAAAACTTTACAAACCCATAGACTCCAGTTATATATGTTATACCGAAAACAAATAGCACCAAAGTAAAACCATGTAAACGAAATTAGGATAAAAACGAGTTTGAGTTAACATCAACTGTGATTTAAAAAAAACATAGAACAACTAAAAAGAGAACATGAAAAAAAAATGTTGTTAAGCTTTACGTAACCTATTCTTCACTACCAAAATCATCGGATACGTATTCTTCGGTTTCGGATTCTTCATATACATCGTCTTCTTCGTCGGTTATCGAATCGTCCTTAACCGGGGTCACCCTTTTTAAGCAGACAATTCCTCTTATCTTGACCCCTAACCCGTTTATTGCAAAAATTGCATTTCCACCTCGGTTTTTTACTCTTCTTAATCGTTCAGATTCGTTTCTGTCCAAATTTATAAATCCTTAGTATAACATATTGCCAAAATTTATAAATCCTTAGTATAACAAAAAAGAATGATACAACTATGCTTATAGTATGAAGTTTCTTGCTCTGAATAACAATCTAAGAAAAATATGGAGGCGGTTTTGACAGCAAATGCATGTGTGTATTTGAGAAACAGCGAAACTGGAAACAAACTTAAATACACTGATGTTTAAAAATTATACCTTGATGACCCATTAAAGATACAAACACATGATCTTCCCCTGGTCGTTCAGGGCTATGAGGAATTAACGAATTGGTTGGCAGATCGTTCGTGTTTGTTTCAGACATAATTTATAAATCCTTATTAGAACACAATAAGAATGAAACGATTTGGCTAATGGAATGAATTTTCTTGATGACAAGAACAATCGGAAACAATTTGGAATTGGTTTTTTTTTTCCTGCTGATTTGGAATTGAATTCTTTAACTGAACCTGTTGGGTGGTTATTTTTTTATCTAATAACTGATCATAATTTTTAAATCGTAAATTATAACTAAACCTATATATGTTAAAAGACAATCCTACCCTTAATTATATTTAATAAGATCTATGGCCAGGATTTGTTCGTTTTGTTCATAAAACAAGAAGGGTTCACAAATGAACTCAATCCTATATATATTTATATGATTTTTTTCGTAATGTGCCTTCGATAAAATTTGCCCTGGCCGGTGATCCTTCCCACTCACCCCCATGGCCGGCTGTGTGTTAATATGTTAGTGAACTGTTAGGATCTGAGTTTGGTTTTGATTGTGTTTTACGTTTGAATTAAAATGATCAATGAATGAGTAGTGCAGCGGAATATAATGGAAGCAAACTTTTCACAATCAAACAGGAGAATTGCTTTTAACATACAAGTTTAACATTGAACCGAATGCTTGAATTTATTACAAGATTCAATTACAATTGCAAATATGTAACAAACTCCCCCTCAGCCTGAGCTCACTGTGATTTGTTCATGCAGGAAGAAAAAGGTGAAGAGCTAATAGAACAGTAAAGGGTACTGTTCTATTTATAGGCACGGAGAAACCACTGAGCATCTTTGCTGACGTCACCATGAAAGTGACATCTAACCTCCTAACAAACTCTAACCTCTGATCTATACAAGTACTGCTCTCCTAACAACTGTTATTACAATTCATTACATAAAGACAAACTAAACTACTGCTGAAGCCTTCCACTGATGTGAACCCAGCATCACTTGATATAACCCAGCAGTGCTTGACTCAAGGCAGTAGATTGAACAGCAGGGCTTTAGTCTTCATCAACCTTTGACTTGATCAGCAGTTGTAGGTCAGCAGTTGTGCAGATCAGTAGATAGGAGGTCAGCAGATGTTGAAACCACTTTCAAGGGGAGAGACTTGTTAACATAACATCTGCTTATTCTGGATCCACTGCTCTGATCCAGTTTTGGCTTTAATTATCTGTTCCTCTGATAGGGTTCAATCCCAACAATCTCCCCCTGGAACAGATAATGCCAAAACCCTTCATTATTTGTAGATCTTTATTGCCTCATCAACAGTTCCCTTATTTGCCCTTTGAGTTGTAACTCAAAGGCTAAGGCATCTGTGTCATCATCATCCCTGCACAGTGGAAGATCAAGGAGATCCTGCAAATCTTTAAGACTTAGGCCAAGTGCTTGTTCCCTTGTTATTTTCTTCACTTCTCCACTAGACTTGAACACTATCAGTACATGGGTCTGTTTGTCAGTTTTCCATTTTAGTACTTTTGAGTCTAGTGGGTTTCTTGGGAGATTTTTATTAGATGAGGAGTTTGGTGATGCAGGCCTTGTGATATCTGTTTGAGCAGTGCTTGCAGGTTGGTTTAGGCCAAGAGTTTCAACTATTATTTTCTTAATGCCCTCTTTTACAAGTTCATCTCCTGCCATTAATTCTACCACTGTTTCAGTACCCGACTGTTGTGGTTGTCTTCTTTTGTAGATGGTAGCACCAGCTCGAGCAGTGGTTCTCTCGATTTGCAGCTTTGGTGGTCTTGTTGAAACCTCTGCTTCAGGGTAGTCAGGTTTTTGTGGAACTGTAGGATCTTTCTTCCTTAATTCCTCCAACCTTTTGTAGGTGGTCCTGACTTTGTCTTCTTTCCATCTTGCCACTTGATTTTTAGACCCATAGTCAGCATCAACTAATTCCTCTTTCATTCTCTTCAGCTCTAATGTCTTTTCAGGCTCATTCTTTTTGTACTTTGGCCAATCTGGAGGAGTGTGTTTGACCTTGTTCTTTATCATTTCTTGAATCCTGGCTGCTTCTTTTTCAAGCTCAGGAATGGTCCACTCCTTGTACATATGCTTTTCTCCCTTATACTTCTTGGTAGCTGTTTTGGTCGAAAAAATCTGTTGAGGATATTGCAACCAAACTCTATGTTACGGGGTATGATGCTAACAATGTAGAACAATAACAAGGATCACTTCAATGTAAATTGCTGAAATGACACAAGGATTTATACGGGGAAAAAGCCCTTGATCAAGAGTTGATCTCCGGCACAAAAAACCCCGGGTGATGGAAACTACCGATCACCAAGCTCAAATAAATGAATAAATGTTTACAACTTCGGATAGTAACGAGCTAGGTACAAGGATCACTAGAATGTAACGTGTAAAAGGTGTATGAAATTGCTAAGTGTTTGGACGAGAGCTGGTATGAGCGTTTGTACGAGTGTGCGGGTATATGAGTGTGTGTAGCTGTAAAAATGACTGAGTGTTTTTCTACTAGCTCGTTACCCCTTTAAAATAAGAAAATAACTAGCTAACAAACTTTCCGACTTTCGTGCCATGCCTCCACGTTCTCCACAACGTCTATTTTTGGCCAAGCACGTGCAGAATAGTTTGGGAATATTCTCCAGGAATGTCGCCAAGACTTGGTCAAGCTTGTTATACCTGCGAGGTAGTACAAAACATAAACAAACAATCGTCAGTACGAGGATCCTTAAAGTGATCCATGATCCTGATCCTGAAGCCCTTCTGAGGATCACCACCTGTCACAGAAGTAAGGATCACTAATTAGGATAACGAATAAGGATCACTAATTGTTAGAAAATCCTCCCCTAACAATTGCCCCCAAAATATAAGGAGTAATTTGTAAAATAAGCGAGTTATATTTTCTTGATCTTATCCGCAACTAACTAACGGATATATAGCCGTTAATATAGAACTAGCCGTTGCGATCATGACGTCACGGAAGTGACAATCCTGCAGAATCATAATTATAAATAGAGATATAGATAGGATCAATATGCATTCAAATTCGAAAGAAACTCCCTTTATATTCTCAGTCGAAGATCAATCAGGTATCTCTTTCTTCTCTTTTTCCTTTTCTTACTCTGTTTTTCTTTCTTTACCACCATCGCTCTAAGAATGATGCTCCGAAGCTCACCGGGCAAGGATCACAAAAAGGATAGCCCTTTGAAGAGTCAAAAAATCATCAAAGACTCAGCGAATGAGAGGTGTTGTTTTAACAATGCACAAGTAGATAAAATCCGTCACTGTTTTCCGGCGAGTGCCTTCTTCAAACCCTTTGATCCCACTGTTCTTAGCGACTATGTTTCTGAAACATGGGTTGCCTTTCCAGCTACTCCATTCACTATAGGGTACACCTATCCTTTCCCAGAATTCACACAATCCTTCTTTTCCCTGACCGGCATATCTTACATCCAAGCCATGCCGATGATTTGGAGGGTTTTATATACCCTAGAGAGGATCATCGAGCAGGAACGCGTTGATTTAGGAATGTCGGAATTGGCAGAACTGTATGATCTTACTACCTTTGGTTCCCATCGTTATTTGTTCAAGCGAAAACCCGGTGCAGAACATCCCCTTCTCAAAGTCACTAAGAACGACAAAGATTGGAAACGTCGCTTCTTCTTTGTCAGGAGGAATTCCATTCTAAACGGAGAGGATCTACCAAAGACATGGTCCACCAATGGTAGGCCGGAGGATCATGAGAAGGATCACCAGGTAGTCTTGTTCATGTGATAGGATCACTAACCCCTTTTGTCTTGTGTCATGCAGCTATCTCTGTTTCGCATCTCATCACAACATCCGCAACCAGGGAAAGGCTTGCTGCTTTCTGGAAACTCGATCCTGAAACTAGAACTTTCAAAACTACAACCCAAGACTCTCAGGAGGTATCCTCAGGCTCTGTCACAATGTCAAGTAAGTATCCTTGTTTAAATGAATAGTAAAATGTAAATTAAGAAAAGATACTTATCTTGTTTTGGTTGTGTAGGTGCTGGAAAATCTGCCAAAGCTGCTTCAAGGTTCAGTGTCACCGATCTCACCACTGTCAAATCCTCCAAAAGAAAGGTTCCTGCCAGCCCGACAGCCTCAATCCCCAAGGCACCCCTCAAAGGAAAGGGAATCAAGAGGAGAAAGGCCTCCGAGGCTGAGGATTTGCCGGGTCTGCCTCTAATCCGCCACCAATTCCTCGAGTACTTCAATGAGGTAAGGATCATTGTCTCTGCTCATATATCCTATCGACATATCCTGCTGATATATCCTGCTGATTTATCCTGCTGATTTGAGGATCACTTAATCCTGACCTTATCCTTTATCCTCTTTGCAGAAATTCTCTGAGATCGAGGATTATGTTGGCCACGTTGAGGATCAGGATAAGAAGATTGCTGACCTCCAGCAGGTTGCCGTGCTCAAGGATCTTGCACTTGCTGATCTTCGGAAGGAACTCCAGGATACCAAACAGGAGATGGCTAAGGTGCTGGTTAATTTTGACTATGAAAGGCAGGAGATCACAGATGATGCCGAAGTCTCTGCCGCCATAGCAATGTACAAAACCAAGCTGCAAATGGCCTTGGAAGCTCAGGATCCTGCCTTCGACAAAAGCAGCTGGGAAATTGAAGAATGGAAAGCAAGGCTGGCTGAATTGGGTGATGAAGAGGAGGCTGAAGAGATCCTGACAATTGAGGCTGGAAGCAAGGATGAAGCTGGTGAAGCAAGTGGAGCCGGAGGTGGTGATGCAGCAAAAGTTTAGGCTGCTTGATTGGGCAATGATGGACATTTCTAGACGTAGCCGGAGCCCAATTTTTTAAATCTGGTGGTAGTTTTTTTGTGGTTGTGATGTTTAAAACAATTTAATGGTTTGTACTTGAACAGTAGGTTTTAGGATTAAGGATCATGTATGATCCTTAGGACAATAGGCAGGATTGCAATTGGTGGAGGGATCCTCTGTTTGGGGGATGAAACCATTGTGATCCTGCCGCCTTTATATTCCTGCACTACCTTTGAACTTATTATCATAGACACCCTTTACCTACCCCAGCGGACGGGCCACGTTTTGCTGGTAGATGCTCGGGTAGGTAATTTTGACAACCTTTTAAGGGTTAGTCTTTTGTTAATAAATAAAAACTTAACCTTTTGTCGCTTATCTTGTGTTGTTATCCTTTTTAATATCTTACTTTCCAACTGTTGTAATGTTCATTCCGTTTATACTTATCAAGCCTTAAAAAGATATCAAAAAGTTTAGGATATGATCAAGGATCACATATCCCATAACCGATAAGTTCTAAAAAGTAATATGGTTTAAGAATCATAAGTTCAGTTGTCAAGTGTTTTGGTCAAAAATTACCGAAGTAATTAAGTGATCAAATTAGTTAAGTGAGGTAGTGTGCTAGAAGTAAGTGTCAAAAATGTGTTGATTAAATTACTTGCAAAAACAGTTTCAGGATACGGCTCGGGATATTGAGCTGTATCGATGATCAAACAATGAGCAAATAATGAGCAAAAAGTAAAGTAAATGACACGAGATGTACGAGGAAAGCCCTTGATCAATCTAGATCGCCGGCATAAAACCTCGGGAGCTGACAATCGCAGCTGCCTTGTTCTTCAATTGCTTCAAAAATCAGGATACAGTGCAGGATGTGGTACGGATCGACTAAGTGTTACAACGAAAATGAAATACAAGTGTGGTGTTTGCAATTAGCTAGAGTGTGATTGTGTTCGAGAGTGTAAGTGTGAAACGATGTGTTCTAAGCTGATCCGACCTCATCTATTTATAGTAAAGATAAAATAACTAACTACCCTAAACTTGCGGGATCCACCGAATATTCCTTCTTGGAACGTTGTAGAGCTGGTCTTTCGGGCTCAACGTCTCTTTCTCAACAAATTCGTCCGAGTCTTGAGGAGAAGAAGTCCTCTTGACCGTTAGCAAGCCTCTGCCCTTAACCTGCACGTGGTTAATTCAATAAGCCTCAGGATATCGCCCAAGATGTCAGCAATATCCTCTTCCAGCATCCTGGTCACAAATAAACAAACAAAGGCAGGATATTGGTCAGGATACATATGTTAAGAAAATGACCCCTAACAATTGTCCCCAAATATATCAGTTGGGATACCAATCCAACGGATATATTTCAAAAACCTTATCCCACAACTCTAGGCATTTAAAATGAAGCGACGGTCAAGATTACATCATAACTTCCAACGCGTTTTTTACTCCATGGAGATCCACAATGCCCCTATATCTTCTCTTTTCTTGTTTGAAAAGCAGAT
The DNA here is from genome assembly GCA_030545235.1 of Helianthus tuberosus. Lineage (NCBI taxonomy): Eukaryota > Viridiplantae > Streptophyta > Magnoliopsida > Asterales > Asteraceae > Helianthus > Helianthus tuberosus. The sequence continues at coordinate 53,885,849 of CM060404.1, forward strand.
ATCTTCAACAGACCCTTCAGGTAATTCTCCATTTTTGACTTTCTTCCTGTCAATTTACTTCATCTTTCTAGCAATGGCCGCCGAAACCTTCACCCAGCAGAATCTTCTCAAAAATCCCGAGAAGGAGATCTGCGCCTTTGACAACGCAGATATTGCAGGTTTAAGAGCCTCCGGCGCTTTCCCTGACAGCACAGTCTTTAGGCCATTTGATCGGTCAATCCGATCGGATGTTTCTTCTACCGAATGGATCTGTTTTCCAGCATATCCTTTTTCACTAGGCCTTCGATACCCCTTCCCAGAATTTATGATGCAATTCTTTCGTATTACTGGCATCTCTTTTGCTCAAACCATGCCCATGGTTTGGAGAGTACTAATTGTACTCAACCAAATCAAAAACCTCCATTGTTCTGACCTCTGCATCGAGGATCTACCTATTGCTTATCGCCTCCGGTCCCACGGCTCTAGCCGGTTCTTGCTTTTTTCAACCTCCAGCAAACCCCTGATTCTCAAAGCCACCAAAAACGAAGACGGATGGCAACGCAAATTCTTCTTTGTCAAACGAGATTCCATTGCTGAGGGTGCCAACCTTCCGGTGGAGTGGTTAACCACCGGTAGGATCATAGATATCCTTATAGACAATTTAATTGTTATCCCCTATTAATATTCTTCTTTTTGACCTTTATGCAGTGAACTTTAAGGAAGTCGCTCCTCCTACAGCTGAGTCAGAAGAGAGAATCAATACCGTTTACCGGTTACCTGCAATAGACAGGACTTTTACCACACACGTTCCGAGTTCAAGTCAGTACTCATCATCCGAGATGTCTGGTAAGAATTCCTTTCAGAATAATTAGTCAAAACAATATAATGATAAAGAGTAAAACTTTTCCCTTTACACAGCACCAGCTAAGATCCCTGAAGTCTTTGATCTTGACGAACTGGATAGCTATTCCGACCAGATCCAGGTCAAGAAAGAACCTGGCTCCAAGACCACTGCTACATCCAAACCCAGCAGCTCCAAAGCCATCATCATTCCTAAACCTTCACCGGCTACCAAACCTCGGAGTTCGAGTTCCCGCAAAAGGAAAGAACCCGATTCCCCTGTCGTTTCTGACACATTTCCTTATGAAAAGCATGGATTCATCGAAGCCAGTGGTTTTATGACTTCTTTTCTCAACCAGGTTAGTATCTTTATACCATATCCTGCAATTTAGACTATTTTCAAAGACTTAATAATAATATTGATCCCTGTCCTTTTACCTTTGCAGGGTCTTGAGCGTTTGGTTCACTTATATCAAGAATCCTGCAAGCTTTACAAAACACTTGAATCCAAGCTAAAGGAAGCAGAAATCACAATTTCAGACCAAGGCATGATCGCGGCCGCCAAGTCTCGTCACTACGAAGAGAAATACAAAGCTATGACCCAGGAACACCAAGTTGCTCTTAACAAGGCTACTCTTCAAGCCCAAGCCGATCTGGAAGCTGCCCATGTGCAGTACGAACGGGATATGGTCAGTTACCGAGAAAGCCTCAAAAGTTCCGTCGTCATTTCTCTTCTCCAGGCTAGGTTGAAGATGGCTCACGAAGCCAAAACATTAGGCTTCGAATGCCCTTCTTGGGATGTTGGAGCCTGGGAGACCAAGCTGAAGAATCTTGGCGGTACCTCTTCCAAATCAACTGTCGATGATCCTTCTAAAGCAGTTGAAAAGGCAATCGATGCTGACAAGGATGCTGAGGCGGATCCCAAAATGGATGCTGCTGAAACCGCTATGGAGCAAGAAGGCACTACCCCCTAGAGCTTATTTTCATTCGAACAATTTTATGTCTTTATGAACAATTTTCATTTCTATCTCCAAACAATTTGATAACCGAAGGCGGATGGGTCCTGGGTTTCAGGATGAAACCTTCGGTTATCAACCAGTATTGATCGCTTTAAGAATAATTTCATCTTTTGACTTTTCTTTCTGTTACTTTGCATTGTTTAGTGTAAGTCTTAGCTTTGTAAAAATTTCATACTGTTATTTTGCAAAATATCCTGACCAGTATGCTTAGAAACATACTGCAGAAGCCTTTTAAATGGATCTTCTAGACGTTCTTTCAATTTTATAAAAATTTCTTTAGAAAGTAAGAAATAGTTTATCTCCTCAAAACCAAGTTTTGATGATGATCAAAGTTCCAAGCCAATACCAGTTTCAAACATCCTAATCAAATATCCTTAAAAGGACTTTGAGGATATATGTCAAGATACTTAACATGATGTTACTAAAAATTTAAATGAGGCTTACAAAGGAAAGATCATACCAGACATAGGATATAAACCTATTACCGAACTTCAATCCCTTTGCAACTCTTCCAATGAAGATGTCCCCAGTGCAAGGTCGCAAACTTCATTCTTTTAGCCTTACACCACCATCTTGGCAGGGATGTCCCCTGTGTACAATGTCTTCAAGTATCTTAGAAATCTATTTAATGTCAGTTTCCATAGCATAAGCAATTTTTCTCGTCCCGAGGGTATAACCCAAGGATGTACTGGAGATAAATCCTTTGTTTCCTGGGGAAAATCCCAATTTTTCATGCGCTACAGGCGGGAGTGTATAAACTCCAAGACTTAGAAAGGTGAAAACCTTTAAACCTTAGAGAGTATGAAAATACCCTTTCGTGAGAGAGGGTGATCAATCCTCATATACCGTTAGGATTCAGGATATAGCCAATGGTAACGAAATTGTCAGCCACTTTTACATGGACTGGTCCCGCCACCTTGAACTATCCCTGAATAACTTGCGCTCCAGGCGGGGTGTTTAAACCCAATTCGGAAGAAAGGTGAATACCTTTAAACCTGTGAAGGGATCAGTATCCCTTAAACGTGAGAGAGGGGGCCAATCCTCTAATCTTCTGAGTTATCCCGAGTGCATATTCTGGAGCTATATCCTGAAACATATCTTGCAAAACAAATGTAAACTAAGGTGGGTGTTAGCTTGGCTAACACCCCTCCGATGCTTAAGTCAGTATCAGGTTATAAAGAATAAATTACACCAAACATATTTAAAAGAAGTAAGAATTCATACCATCTTGAGTTAGAAATTAAATTCTAGACTCACTTGAAATAGAGCTTAAGGTGTACAGCATTCCAAGATCTCGGTAGCATATCTCCCTCCATATTCTTGAGTCTATATGCTCCTTTCCCTGCTTCTGATTCAACTTCATATGGTCCTTCCCATTTTGGAGCTAATCTGCCATCGGCAGGATTAGTAGTATTTTGGAAAGCCTTTCTTAATACCCCATCTCCAACCTTGAATCTTCTGGTTCTAATATTCTTGTTATATGCCCTGGATATTCTCTGTTGATATGCTGCCATCCTTAGCCTTGCCGCATCTCTATTTTCATCTATAGTGTCTAAATCCTGACTCAAGGCTTCAGGATTCTTCTCAGGATCACTTAAGATAGATCTTGCAGTAGGTATTGTCATCTCCGTTGGAATCACTGCTTCTGCTCCAAACACCAACGAAAATGGGGTTTGACCTGTTGCATTCTTTATCGTTGTCCTGTCAGCCCATAAAACAAAGGGTAATTCTTCTGCCCATCTTCCTTTTTTGGCTCCAAGCCTTTTCTTTAAGTTGTTGACAATTATCTTGTTAGAGGATTCTGCTTGTCCATTTGCTTGAGGATGTACCGGAGTAGATGTGATCATTTTGATTCCCCAACTCTTGCAAAAGTCTGTAGTCCTCTTACTTATGAACTGAGAACCATTGTCACAGATTATCTCAGCTGGTACTCCAAATCTGGTCAGGATATTCCTCTTTATGAAGGATACTACTTCTTGGTCTCTAACTTGAACAAATGCTTCAGCTTCAACCCACTTAGAGAAATAATCCGTCATTGCTAGCATAAAGACTTTTCCTCCCGGAGCTTTTGGTAGCTTTCCCACTATATCCATCCCCCACTTCATAAATGGCAAAGGGGAAACAATAGGATATAATGGTTCAGCCGGTTGATGCAGTATGTTACTATGTCTTTGACATGAGTCACATTTTCGAGCATATTCTGCGGCATCTTTTCTCATTGTTGGCCAATAATATCCTGTTCTTAATATTTTTGAGAATAACGATCTGCCCCCAGCATGGTTACCACAATCCCCTTCATGTATATCCTGAAGGACTTCTTTGGCTTCAAGGTCCTCCAAGCATCTCAAATACGGTCCTGCAAGAGATTTCTTGTATAAAATATTATTTATAATAGTGAACCGTGATACCTTCATCCTAAATGCCTTAGGATTTTCATTTCCAGGGATGTGTCCTTCTTTGAGATATCTCATGATTGGAGCCGTCCAGGATTTAGGATCCTCCTCAGGATATTCTGCTCCAGGATTCTGTATACTAGTTACTTCTTTATCCTGAGGATTCGTTGCAGGATATAAGACATGTAATATTGGTATTTGCGTCCCTTCAGGTATCCTGATCGATGATCCCAAATTTGCTAGGGCATCCGCTTCAGCATTATCTTCCCTTGGTACCTGTTCAAGTATAAAAACATCGAAATATCCTGCTAATTTTTTGAGAATATCAAGATATTCGATTAATTTCTCACCCTTAACTGCATAGGATCCATTAAAATGGTTAGTAATTAACAAAGAGTCAACATACACTTGCAAATTTTTGATACTCATGCTCTTAGCCAACTCTAATCCTGCAATTAAAGCCTCATACTCTGCTTCATTATTAGTAGCAGGAAATTCACACCTAATAGCCTGGGGTAATATGTCCCCCTGTGGCGATTTTAGTAGTATTCCTAATCCTACTCCTCTTACATTAGATGCACCATCAGTATATAATGTCCATGATCCTGAGGATTCTCCTAGCTGTTGAACTTCTAGATCTACCTCATCCTGAATGTCACTACTAAAGTCAGCCACAAAGTCAGCTAAAGCCTGAGACTTTATGGCATTCCTAGGTTCATATACTAAATCATAAGCACTTAACTTTACTGACCACTTGGCCATCCTGCCTGACATCTCTGGTTTCCTAAGCACATTTTTAATAGGATAGTTTGTTTTAACATGTATCCTATGTGTCTCGAAATAATGCCTAAGTTTCGTTGATGCCATAATTAATGCTAGTATCAATTTTTCTAAATGAGAATACCTAGTTTCAGCATCTAACAAACTTTTACTAACATAATAAACAGGATACTGCTGACCTTCATGGTCTTTTATAAGAACGGCACTTACAGCATTCCCTGATACAGCAAGGTACAGGGATAGTGGTTCGCCGTTTTCCGGCTTCATCAATAGAGGTGCGGTTGAGAGATACCGTTTCAAATCCTGTAGAGCTGCTTCATGCTTTTCCCCCCATTCGAATCTTTTGTTCTTCTTTAGGATATCATAGAAGTCTTTGCATTTCTCTGAGGATCTTGAGATAAATCTGTTTAGAGCTGCTACTCGGCCTGTTAATCTTTGTACATCCTTCATATTCGAGGGTGATTTTATATCCAGGATAGCTTTGATCTGCTCCGGGCTTGCCTCTATCCCCCTTTTCGTCACCATATACCCAAGAAACTTTCCTGCCCCTACTCCGAAATGGCATTTAGCAGGATTCAGCTTCATGTTGTATTGATCCAGGATATCAAATGCTCCTTTAATATCCTGGAGGTGATCCTGAGCTTTCTTTGATTTTACCACCATATCGTCAATGTACACCTCCATGGTGTCCCCCAGTTTGTCTTTAAACATCATGTTTACCAATCTTTGGTATGTTGCACCTGCATTTTTCAAACCAAAAGGCATAGCTGTATAACAGTAAATACCTGTTGGCGTCATGAAGGCGGTATCCTCCTGGTCAGAAGGCTCCATTTGGATCTATTGAAATCCTGAGGATGCGTCCATGAAGGTCAGCATTTCATGCCCGGCAGTGGCATCTACCATTGCATCAATATGGGGAAGAGGAAATGGGTCTTTAGGACAAGCTTTGTTCAAGTCTGTGTAGTCTACACAAACTCTCCATTTCCCATTCTTCTTCTGTACTACAACCACGTTTGCTAGCCACCTTGGGAACTTAACCTCTCTGATCATTCTTGACTTTAATAATCTTTCAACTTCCTCCTGGATAATCGTGTTCCGCTCAGGAGCAAACTTCCTTCTTTTTTGTTGCACAGGCTTGAATGATTTATCAATTCCAAGCTTGTGAGTGATAATATCTTTGGATATGCCTGTCATATCCTCATGCTTCCATGCAAATGTAGACATCCTGCATTTCAAAAAGTTAATTAATTGTTCCTCAATATCCTGAGGGATATTGGTCCCTACGAGCACCGAAATATCGGGGTTATCCTGGTCCAGGATAACTTTCTTCACATCCTGCTCCGGATCCTCCATGATATCCTGGGCCCGCGTCTTTAATTGCTATGCTGCACTAGTTTTGGCTGAGGATTTCATCGAGGATGAGTAGCATTCTTTCGCCTCCTGCTGATCGCTATCAACTTTAACAACTCCCCAAGGGGTAGGTATCTTGATGCATTGGTGATATGTTGATGGCACGGCCTTCATATCGTGAATCCATGGTCTTCCCAGGATAATGTTATAGCAGGATAGAGAGTCCATCACACAGAAACGTTGTATCGAGTTGACTCCTTCAACGTATACCGGCAACTTTATCTCTCCCACTGTGTTTCTGGCCTCTCCGCTGAACCCAACAAGCACGGTGGACTTCGAAGTTATATCCATTGGAGATACATTCATTCTTTTAAGTGTCTCTAGCTGGATTATGTTGACGGAGCTGCCATTATCAACCAATATCCTGCGTACAAAATGGTTAGCCACATATAACGTTATTACCAGAGCATCATGGTGAGGATCCTGGACAGTATCCCTGTCATCAGCATCAAATGTGATCACTTTGTCAGTTGTGAGTGTAGTCATCCTGACAGGTTTGTCTCCCCTTTCGGCTTTGGCTTCCTTTGCATGTCTCTTTGCTGCCGAATACGAAGTTCCACAAATGTCGGATCCCCCCGAAATGAAGTTGATTATCTTGGCATCCGCGGGAGGTGATGCTGCTCGTTCAGGATCCTTCTCAGTATCCTGACCCTTATTCTTCTTTTTTCCTAAGAGATCTTTCAGATATCCCTTGCTCAGAAGGTAGCTTATTTCTTTCCTTAAAGCAATGCAATCCTCAGTCATATGTCCGAAATCTTCGTGGAAAGCACACCACTTCGACTTATCTTTCCAGTCAGCCTTTTGTTGATTCTTTCGAGGCCATCTAGCCTTGTCTCCTAGACCCTGCATAGCATACATCAATTCAGGAATATTAACAGAAAAGCAATATTCAGACAATTCAGGATACTCTTCAGGATCCTCATCTTCGACAGCATTCACTCTCTTGTTTTCATTTCTACCATATGGCTTAGGCCGATATGACTTAAATGAGGATTCCGACTTCCTATTAGTCGATTCATAAGTGTTGGATGAGTTCATCCTTTCTTGCATCTTCTTGTCATCTTCCAGACGGATATATCTCAAGGCCCTGTTACGAGCTTCATCGAGATTCCTGCAGGGATTCATTACAAGATCCTGATAAAACTGAGAATCCTTTTGTAATCCCATCTTAAAAGCTTGCACAGCTGTTGCAACATCAAGATGTGGGATATCCAAGGATTCTCGACTAAATTTGTTCACATAATCCCTCAAGGATTCCTGAGGCCCTTGGGTTATCCTGTAAAGATCACTGGTTAGTTTCTCAAAACTCCGACTACAAGAAAATTGACTGTTAAATAAATTAACCAAATGAGCAAATGAAGTAATTGAGTGAGGAGGAACGTTTAACAGCCATTTCAAGGCTGATCCTGTTAGAGTAGAACCAAATCCCTTGCACAAGCACGCTTCCTTGAGCTCCGGAGGGATAGGGTTAATCTCCATTCTTTCCCTATACTGGGCAATATGCTCCTCAGGATCCGTAGTCCCATCATAAAGCTTCATGTTGGGAGTTTGGAATCTCTTTGGGATCTCAGCATCACATATAGGGTATGCAAAACGAGATATCTTGTGACTATCTTGAGATACTTCCGGGATCGGCTGGACCACCCCAGGTACACTAGATATCATGTCTTTCAACTTCTGAAGTTCCCTGGTAAGTGCTGATGTTACACCTGTATCCTGCAAAGATCCACCACTGTTAGTAGCATGAGTATTATTATTATTAGACATGTTACCAGTTGGAGGATTCTGCCCATATCCTGAAGCATATCCTGAGCTCCTTATGGTTGACATCCGAACCAAGGAGGGTATTTCAGGAGTATGATTCTGAGGAAGACTAGGCATGATATTCCCCCTATTATCCTCGGTATACACAGCCGAGCTGAAGTTCAACGCTCTGGGGTGTAACGGAGTGACATTGTCCTCTGCAGATCTGCTCGAGCCAGTCTTCAGGAGTTGTATCTCCCTCAAAAGCATTTGGTTTGTTTCTTGTTGTTGCCTCATTTGTTCCTGCACACTTCCAAATAAGGTTAAAATTTCATCATTAGAAGCTAAAACGGGAGCAGATCCCTGGACACTCCGAGTCGGGATAACATCTTGAGATTGTGTAGAGGCTGGCATCCTTGGAGGAGGTGGTGGAAGCACCGAACCGGCAGTAGCAGAAGTCATAGCTGTTTTGGTCAGAAAATCTGTTGAGAATATTGCAACCAAACTCTAGATTACGGGGTATGATGCTCAAAAGGTTTAACAACAATGAGGATCACTTCAATGTGGAATGCACAAACAACACAAGGATTTATACGGGGAAAAAGCCCTTGATCAAGAGTTGATCTCCGGCACAAAAAACCCCGGGTGATTGAAACTACCGATCACCAAGCTCAAATAAATGAATAAACGTTTACAACTTCGGATAGTAACGAGCTAGGTACAAGGATCACTACGGTGAAGTGTGTAAAAAGTGTAAGTAATTGCTAAGTGTTTGAATGAGAGCTTGTATGAGAGTGTTTGCGAGTGTGTGTAACTGCCAAAATGATTAAGTGTCACTAACTAGCTCGTTACCCCTTTCAAATAAGAAAAATATCTAGTTAACAAACTCTCCGACTTTCAAGCCAAGCCTTCACGTTCTCCATAACGTCTAGTTTTGATCTAGCACGTGCAGAATACTTCGGGAATATTCTCCAAGAATGCCGCTAAGACCTGGTCAAGCTTGTTATACCTGCGAGATGTTATAAAACATAAGTAAACAATTGTCAGTATGAGGATCCTTGAAGTGATCCATGATCCTGATCCTAAAGCCCTTCTGAGGATCACCACCTGTCACAGAAGTAAGGATCACTAGTTAGGATAACAAATAAGGATCACTAATTGTTAGAAAATCCTCCCCTAACAATAGCAGATACAGTAGAGGAACTCATGTTTGATCGTGAGGCCATTGTGGACAATGTAGCAAAAAGTTTTGAAAATAAAAAACCGATTAGCGATTTAACAAAATTTTTTAGTAAAGAGAGCACCACTTGCCCCACGGTGGGCGCCAAATTGTTTTGGTCAAAAATTACCGAAGTAATTAAGTGATCAAATTAGTTAAGTGAGGTAGTGTGCTAGAAGTAAGTGTCAAAAATGTGTTGATTAAATTACTTGCAAAAACAGTTTCAGGATACGGCTCGGGATATTGAGCTGTATCGATGATCAAACAATGAGCAAATAATGAGCAAAAAGTAAAGTAAATGACACGAGATGTACGAGGAAAGCCCTTGATCAATCTAGATCGCCGGCATAAAACCTCGGGAGCTGACAATCGCAGCTGCCTTGTTCTTCAATTGCTTCAAAAATCAGGATACAGTGCAGGATGTGGTACGGATCGACTAAGTGTTACAACGAAAATGAAATACAAGTGTGGTGTTTGCAATTAGCTAGAGTGTGATTGTGTTCGAGAGTGTAAGTGTGAAACGATGTGTTCTAAGCTGATCCGACCTCATCTATTTATAGTAAAGATAAAATAACTAACTACCCTAAACTTGCGGGATCCACCGAATATTCCTTCTTGGAACGTTGTAGAGCTGGTCTTTCGGGCTCAACGTCTCTATCTCAACAAATTCGTCCGAGTCTTGAGGAGAAGAAGTCCTCTTGACCGTTAGCAAGCCTCTGCCCTTAACCTGCACGTGGTTAATTCAATAAGCCTCAGGATATCGCCCAAGATGTCAGCAATATCCTCTTCCAGCATCCTGGTCACAAATAAACAAACAAAGGCAGGATATTGGTCAGGATACATATGTTAAGAAAATGACCCCTAACATCAAGTATAAGGGTTATTCAAATAAATAATGAATAGGATTAAAAATAGTTAAGGATCATACCTGAGGGTCCAAGTTAGGATCCTAACCATAAATAAGGATAACTATAAGATAAACCTTAGAAAGAAGTAAGGATCAAGGATCCCTAGTTGCTTATCTTCAAGGACCTGAAATAGATCATAACTTGGGACTAAGCCAACATAAGAAAAGAGTTAGCAACTGGGGACAAGCCCAAGGATAACTGGGGACAAGCCCAAGGATAACTGGGGACAAGCCCAAGGATAACTGGGGATAAGCCCAAGGATCGTATGTAAACTGGAGTATGGCCCTGACTGGCGACTATCCAAACTTAGTGACATGAATATGCCAAAACCTTAGCTAACGTGAAAACGTTAGAAACCTTAGCTAACGTGAAAACGTTAGAACCTTATGAACGGATGTATGGTACGTCTACCATTATACGTAGGATCCTAAGCATAGCCAGTACAATGGAATTATCAGCCCTTAAAACGAGTACTGGTCCCAATGCCTTGAACTATACCAGGATCATCGTGCGCTACAGGCGGAACTGGGGTCAAGCCCAAATAACTGGGGTTAAACCCAAGGAACGGATTGCTTCAGCGGATAACCAATGTCATGCTAAGGATACCTGAACTTTCAAAACTTAAACTCACGTGAGAGATGGATAAAGGATACATGATCCTTATCCTTATATGAGAAAATAAAGAAATGAAATAGTTCAAGATTAGGATATTACCTGAGTAAGGATCACCGATATTTTGAGGATCCTATAAGGATATCACTATCGTGAGGATCGCTTATGCCATAAGGATCCTGCTTACATGAAATATTTCTTCAGGTGGACAGCATTCCAAGCTCTTGGTAGCAAATCACCTTCCATGGTTAGCAATCTATATGCCCCCTTTCCTGCTTCAGCTTCAATCAAATAAGGGCCTTCCCATTTTGGAGCCAATTTTCCATCAGCAGGATTGGTAGTATTTTGAAATGCTTTCCTTAACACCATATCTCCAACTTGAAACCTCCTGATCCTGACATTTTTATTGTAAGCACCAGCCATTCTTTGTTGATAACTGGCCATCCTGATCCTAGCCATATCCCTGATTTCTTCAATAGTATCCATGTCTTGAGCCAAGTTTTCATCATTTTCCTCAGGATCACGGGTACTTGTTCTAGCAGTAGGAACCACCATTTCTGTTGGGATCACTGACTCTGCCCCAAACACCAAAGAGAATGGTGTTTGACCAGTAGCATTCTTAGGGGTTGTCCTGTCAGCCCAGAGCACATAGGGTAGCTCTTCTGCCCATTTTCCTTTCTTGGATCCAAGTTTCTTCTTCAAGTTGTTGATGATGATCTTGTTGGATGATTCTGCTTGACCATTAGCTTGTGGGTGGACTGGTGTTGATGTTATCATCTTAATCCCCCAGCTGTCACAAAAGTTAGTGGTTCTGCCCCCAATAAATTGGGAACCATTATCACATATAATCTCGGAAGGAATTCCAAATCTAGTTATAATATTTCTTTTAATGAAGGATATAACTTCCTTTTCTCTGACTTGGGCAAAAGCTTCAGCCTCTATCCACTTGGAGAAGTAATCAGTCATAGCAAGCATGAATACTTTTCCACCAGGTGCCTTAGGGAGCTTACCAACTATATCCATCCCCCATCTCATAAATGGCCAAGAGGAGGATATAGGATGCAATAATTCAGCTGGTTGATGAAGGATATTGCTGTGTCTCTGACAAGGATCACATCTTTTAGCATACTCCACAGCATCTCTCTTCATGGTTGGCCAGTAGTATCCTGTTCTCAAGATCCTTGAGAATAATGCCCTGCCCCCAGTGTGGTTTCCACAATCTCCTTCATGGAAGTCTTTTAAAACTTCTTGGATTTCAGGATCCTCAATGCATCTCAAGTATGGTCCTGCAAGAGATCGTCTATACAACATATTATTTAAAATTGTGAACTGAGATACCTTAGATTTGAAAGCCCTAGGGTTTTCTCCTGTAGGAATCTCTCCATGTTGTAAGTATCTCATGATTGGTGAGATCCATGACCCTGATCCTGAATGGGATTGAGTATCCTCACTAGGGATCATTGCAGAATCATCTCCTATCTCCATAGTCTGGTGATCCTCGATAGCCGGGGTCAGGATATGGATAATAGGAATCTTGATATCCTCTGGGATCTTCAAAGATGATCCTAAGTTAGCCAATGCATCAGCTTCTGTATTTTCTTCCCTTGGTACCTGTGACAAACTAAAGGAAACAAAAGAGAGTGCCAAACTTTTGACTATCTCCAAATATTTGGTTAGTTTTTCACCTTTAACAGCATATGATCCATTAAAGTGATTTGTAATTAACAAAGAATCTACGTGTACCTCAAGATACCTGATCCCCATATGCTTTGCAATTTGCAAACCAGCAATTAAGGCTTCATATTCAGCCTCATTATTAGTGGTTTGGAACTCACAAGCTATAGAATGGGGTATTATGTCCCCCTGTGGCGATTTTAGTAGTATTCCAAGCCCTGTGCCTTTGACATTTGAGGATCCATCAGTGTGGAGTATCCAAGGATCCTTGGTCTCTTCTAGCTGCTGGACTTCTAGCTCAGCTTCTTCTTGTAAATCACTACTGAAATCAGCCACAAAGTCAGCTAATGCTTGGGATTTGATAGCTGTCCTAGGCTCATATCTTATATCATATGCACTCAATTTCACTGCCCACTTAGCCATCCTTCCTGACATCTCTGGTTTCCTGAGGACATTCTTAATTGGAAAATTAGTTTTAACAATGATAACATGAGTTTCAAAATAATGTCTTAACTTAGTAGATGCCATTATTAATGCAAGGATAAGCTTTTCAAGGTGTGAGTACCTGGATTCGGCATCAAGTAAACTTTTACTTACATAATAGACGGGATGTTGTGTACCTTGATGATCCTTAACAAGGACCGCACTTACTGCTTTTGAGGATACCGCGAGATACAAGGATAACACTTCACCTTTTTCTGGTTTCATTAAAGCCGGGGCCGAAGATAGGTAATCTTTGAGGGCTTTTAGAGCATTTTCATGCTTCTCCGTCCACTCAAATTTCTTGTTCTTCCTTAGGATATCATAGAATTCTTTACATTTTTCGGAGGACTTGGATATGAATCTGTTCAAGGCTGCTATCCTTCCTGTTAACCTTTGAACATCCTTAGCATTGGCCGGAGACTTGATGTTCACTATTGCTTTGATTTGTTCCGGGCTAGCTTCGATGCCTCTCTTAGTCACCATGTATCCCAAGAATTTACCTGCTTTAACACCAAAATGACATTTTGAAGGATTAAGCTTCATATTATATTTGTCAAGTATATCAAATGCTTCCTCCAGGTCTCGTAGGTGATCCTCAGCTTTTAAGGATTTCACCACCATATCATCTATGTAGACCTCCATAGTTTGTCCAATCTGATCCTTGAACATCATATTCACCAGCCTTTGGTATGTTGCACCTGCCCGGAGCAATTTTTCTACCTCTTCCTGGATAATGGCATTCCTTTCTGGAGCAAACTTCCTTCTCCTTTGATGGATTGGTTTGAAAGATCTGTCGATGCCGAGCTTATGGGTAATAACATCTTTGGATATACCAGTCATGTCTTCATGTTTCCATGCAAAGGTGGTCTTTCTCCTTTTGAGGAAGGATATGAGGTCTTCTTTCATTTCGCCAAGGATCCCTGACCCGATATAGATTTTGGATTCAGGATCATCAGGATCCATGAGGATTTCTACCACATCCTGCTCTCTGGCCTCCAAGACATTTCTTGGAGGATACCTTGATTGCTATTGCTCCCTTGACTTCGAAGCTGGTTTCATCGATGAAGTGTAGCAATTCTTAGCTTCCTGCTGATCACTATCGATCTTTACTATTCCCCAAGGACTAGGGAGCTTCACACATTGATGGTAAGTGGACGGGACTGCTTTCATATCGTGTATCCAGGGCCTGCCAAGGATAACATTACAACAAGATAAACAGTCAATAACACAAAATTTTTGATAAGAGTGTAAGCCTTCAATATATATTGGGAGTTTAATGTCCCCCAGGGTGTTCTTGGTTTCGCCACTAAATCCCACGAGCACGGAGGATCTTGGTATGATCTCTGATTCGGGAATACCCATCTTCTTTAGAACGTCAAGCTGGATAATGTTCACTGAACTTCCTCCGTCTATTAGGATCCTGCGGACAAAACAGTTAGATATAAAAAGAGTAATAACTAAACCATCGTGATGAGGATCCTGGATATCAGTACGATCCTCTTCATCAAAGGTTATGACTTTTCCTTCGGAGACACTCGATGTTCGAACTGGCCTTTCTCCGTTATCCATTTTAGTTTCCTTCGCATGCCTCTTAGCTGCTGAGAAGGATGTGCCGCAAATGTCGGATCCCCCAGAGATAAAGTTTATCACTTGTGCGTCTGCTGGAGGGGCTGGAGCCTTCTCAGGGATCCTCTCAGGATCCTGAGTCCTTGACTTTTTCCTACCCAACAACTCTTTTAGATGCCCTTTGCTCAACAAGTACCCAATCTCCTTTCTTAATGCAATGCATTCTTCTGTGAGGTGCCCAAAATCTTCATGATATGCACACCATTTTGATTTATCCTTTGTTGCAGCTGACCTTTCATTCTTTCTTGGCCATCTAGCTTTATCACCTAGGTTCTGCAAGGCAAGGATTAGTTCATTGTTATCAACACTAAAGCAATATTCAGAGATTGGAGGATAGTCCTCATCATCCTCTTCTTGATCAATAGAATGCACGTTCTGATTATCAGATTTGTTGTAGGATCTGGACTTGTTGTTTCTGAATGAGGATCCTTGCTTATCCTGCTTTGAGGATCCTGTTATCCTCTCCTGAATCCTCTTGTCATCCTCTAGCCGGATGAACCTGAGGGCCCGGGTTCTTACCTCATCTAGGTTCCTGCACGGTGTCATAACAAGATCATCATAAAATAAGGAATCCCTAAGTAATCCCATTTTGAAGGCCTCAACAGCTGTGGCTATATCTAAGTTGGGAATGTCTAAGGATTCTTTACTAAATTTGGTAATGTAATCCCTTAATGATTCATTATGACCCTGGGTTATCCTATATAAATCACTAGTTAGTCGTTCAAATTTTCTACTACAAGAAAACTGAGTATTAAACAAGTTAACTAGGTTTGCAAATGAGGTAATAGAATAGGGAGGAAGACTTAGCAGCCACTTGAGAGCTGATCCAGTGAGAGTGGATCCGAATCCTTTGCATAGGCATGCTTCCTTTAACTTTTCTGGGATTGGATTGATCTCCATCCTCTCCCTGTATTGTGCTATGTGTTCTTCAGGATCCGTCGAACCGTCATACAGTTTCATTGTAGGCACATGGAACCTCTTGGGTATCTCAGCATCACAGATTGGTGGTGCAAAGCGAGATATCTTGTGGCTCCCATCTGCAATCTCTGGAATAGGTTTGACTACTCCCGGAACACTCGAGATCATATCCTTTAGCTTTTGCAATTCTCTGGCCATGGCATGATTGATACCTGGATCCTGCATAAAACCATGGTTAATAGTATGAGAATTATTAAAAGTGTTACCTCCCATTGGATTCAAGTTAGGAAATATGGAGGTTAATCCATATTGTTGAGATTCTGGAATGATCGAGGGGCCAGCAGAGGCATTGGTCTGCATTGGAATAAAATCTCATTGATGGACATCTGAACTCCCTGTTTGCAAACTCCTCAAGGATCCTGGCATCTGGAAGGATCCCTGAAACTGGGATGATCCTGGAACAAAGGAGGATCCTTGAACCTGGGATGATCCTGGAACGAAGGAGGATCCTTGAACCTGGGATGATCCTGGAACGAAGGAGGATCCTTGAACCTGGGATGATCCTGGAACGAAGGAGGATCCTTGAACCTGGGATGATCCTGGAACGAAGGAGGATCCTTGAACCTGGGATGATCCTGGAACGAAGGAGGATCCTTGAACCTGGGATAATCCTGGAACGAAGGAGGATCCTTGAACCTGGTGCATTCCTGAATATCCTCCTGTACTCGTGAGGGATCCCATATGCTGGGGATAGGATCCTGCTGGCTGGAAATATGAACCTAGTGCCTGGGTCATAGCTGTTGTTCCATAGTGCACTCCTTTTGGTCCACCCGCATATTGAATGTTTGGAACCACTGACGGCTGAGAAGTAACCACCGGAGTGTCAAAATTCAAAGATCTGGGCATCAGTGGAGAATGATCCTCTGCCGTTTTCTTCTGTTTCTTAATTTCATCAATCTCCCGGAGGATCCTTTCGTTGGTCTTATCCTGCTCTTGTGCATGATTCCTCATCTGCAAAATCAAGGTATAGAGATCATTAGTAGTAGGATTAGTTGAAACAGAAGAAGCAGGTGGTTTTGAGAAAATGGGAGTCGGTTTCTTCGCAGCATTTTCTGTATTCTTCTGGGATCCAGAAGGTGGTGGAGGCAAAGGAGGAACGCCTTGTGAGGAAGTGAATGAGGGCATCAAGTTTGAAGCATTCTTCGATGAGGAAGCCATCTGCTTGGTTGTAGTGAGCCGAATTAAGCACAGAAATGCGTATTTTCTTAAGGACGAAGCACCAATTGCCCCACGGTGGGCGCCAAACTGTTTTGGTCAGAAAATCTGTTGAGAATATTGCAACCAAACTCTAGATTACGGGGTATGATGCTCAAAAGGTTTAACAACAATGAGGATCACTTCAATGTGGAATGCACAAACAACACAAGGATTTATACGGGGAAAAAGCCCTTGATCAAGAGTTGATCTCCGGCACAAAAAACCCCGGGTGATGGAAACTACCGATCACCAAGCTCAAATAAATGAATAAACGTTTACAACTTCGGATAGTAACGAGCTAGGTACAAGGATCACTACGGTGAAGTGTGTAAAAAGTGTAAGTAATTGCTAAGTGTTTGAATGAGAGCTTGTATGAGAGTGTTTGCGAGTGTGTGTAACTGCCAAAATGATTAAGTGTCACTAACTAGCTCGTTACCCCTTTCAAATAAGAAAAATATCTAGTTAACAAACTCTCCGACTTTCAAGCCAAGCCTCCACGTTCTCCATAACGTCTAGTTTTGATCTAGCACGTGCAGAATACTTCGGGAATATTCTCCAAGAATGCCGCTAAGACCTGGTCAAGCTTGTTATACCTGCGAGATGTTATAAAACATAAGTAAACAATTGTCAGTATGAGGATCCTTGAAGTGATCCATGATCCTGATCCTAAAGCCCTTCTGAGGATCACCACCTGTCACAGAAGTAAGGATCACTAGTTAGGATAACAAATAAGGATCACTAATTGTTAGAAAATCCTCCCCTAACAATAGCAGATACAGTAGAGGAACTCATGTTTGATCGTGAGGCCATTGTGGACAATGTAGCAAAAAGTTTTGAAAATAAAAAACCGATTAGCGATTTAACAAAATTTTTTAGTAAAGAGAGCACCACTTGCCCCACGGTGGGCGCCAAATTGTTTTGGTCAAAAATTACCGAAGTAATTAAGTGATCAAATTAGTTAAGTGAGGTAGTGTGCTAGAAGTAAGTGTCAAAAATGTGTTGATTAAATTACTTGCAAAAACAGTTTCAGGATACGGCTCGGGATATTGAGCTGTATCGATGATCAAACAATGAGCAAATAATGAGCAAAAAGTAAAGTAAATGACACGAGATGTACGAGGAAAGCCCTTGATCAATCTAGATCGCCGGCATAAAACCTCGGGAGCTGACAATCGCAGCTGCCTTGTTCTTCAATTGCTTCAAAAATCAGGATACAGTGCAGGATGTGGTACGGATCGACTAAGTGTTACAACGAAAATGAAATACAAGTGTGGTGTTTGCAATTAGCTAGAGTGTGATTGTGTTCGAGAGTGTAAGTGTGAAACGATGTGTTCTAAGCTGATCCGACCTCATCTATTTATAGTAAAGATAAAATAACTAACTACCCTAAACTTGCGGGATCCACCGAATATTCCTTCTTGGAACGTTGTAGAGCTGGTCTTTCGGGCTCAACGTCTCTTTCTCAACAAATTCGTCCGAGTCTTGAGGAGAAGAAGTCCTCTTGACCGTTAGCAAGCCTCTGCCCTTAACCTGCACGTGGTTAATTCAATAAGCCTCAGGATATCGCCCAAGATGTCAGCAATATCCTCTTCTAGCATCCTGGTCACAAATAAACAAACAAAGGCAGGATATTGGTCAGGATACATATGTTAAGAAAATGACCCCTAACATCAAGTATAAGGGTTATTCAAATAAATAATGAATAGGATTAAAAATAGTTAAGGATCATACCTGAGGGTCCAAGTTAGGATCCTAACCATAAATAAGGATAACTATAAGATAAACCTTAGAAAGAAGTAAGGATCAAGGATCCCTAGTTGCTTATCTTCAAGGACCTGAAATAGATCATAACTTGGGACTAAGCCAACATAAGAAAAGAGTTAGCAACTGGGGACAAGCCCAAGGATAACTGGGGACAAGCCCAAGGATAACTGGGGACAAGCCCAAGGATAACTGGGGATAAGCCCAAGGATCGTATGTAAACTGGAGTATGGCCCTGACTGGCGACTATCCAAACTTAGTGACATGAATATGCCAAAACCTTAGCTAACGTGAAAACGTTAGAAACCTTAGCTAACGTGAAAACGTTAGAACCTTATGAACGGATGTATGGTACGTCTACCATTATACGTAGGATCCTAAGCATAGCCAGTACAATGGAATTATCAGCCCTTAAAACGAGTACTGGTCCCAATGCCTTGAACTATACCAGGATCATCGTGCGCTACAGGCGGAACTGGGGTCAAGCCCAAATAACTGGGGTTAAACCCAAGGAACGGATTGCTTCAGCGGATAACCAATGTCATGCTAAGGATACCTGAACTTTCAAAACTTAAACTCACGTGAGAGATGGATAAAGGATACATGATCCTTATCCTTATATGAGAAAATAAAGAAATGAAATAGTTCAAGTTTAGGATATTACCTAAGTAAGGATCACTGATACTTTGAGGATCCTTTAAGGATATCCCTATCGTGAGGATCATCTATGCCACTAGGATCCTGCTCACATGAAATATTTCTTCAAGTGGACAGCATTCCAAGCTCTTGGTAGCAAATCATCTTCCATGGTTAGCAATCTATATGCCGCCTTTCCTGCTTCAGCTTCAATCAAATAAGGGCCTTCCCATTTTGGAGCCAATTTTCCATCAGTAGGATTAGTGGTATTTTGGAATGCTTTCCTTAATACCATATCTCCAACTTGAAACCTCCTGATCCTGACATTTTTGTTGTAAGCACCGGCCATTCTTTGCTGATAACTGACCATCCTTATCCTAGCCATATCCCTGATTTCTTCAATAGTATCCAGGTCTTGAGCCAAGTTCTCATCATTCTCATCAGGATCACGGGTACTTGTTCTTGCAGTTGGAACCACCATTTCTGTCGGGATCACTGATTCTGCCCCAAATACCAAAGAGAATGGCGTTTGACCAGTAGCATTCTTGGGGGTAGTCCTATCAGCCCAAAGCACATAGGGTAGTTCTTCTGCCCATTTCCCTTTCTTGGATCCAAGCTTTTTCTTCAAATTGTTGATGATGATCTTGTTGGATGATTCTGCCTGACCATTAGCTTGTGGGTGGACTGGTGTTGATGTTATCATCTTAATCCCCCAGCTGTCACAAAAGTTAGTGGTTCTGCCCCCAATAAATTGGGAACCATTATCACATATAATCTCAGAAGGAATTCCAAATCTAGTTATAATATTTCTTTTAATGAAGGATATAACTTCCTTTTCTCTGACTTGGGCAAAAGCTTCAGCCTCTATCCACTTGGAGAAGTAATCAGTCATAGCAAGCATGAATACTTTTCCACCAGGTGCCTTAGGGAGCTTACCAACTATATCCATCCCCCATCTCATAAATGGCCAAGAGGAGGATATAGGATGCAATAATTCAGCTGGTTGATGAAGGATATTGCTGTGTCTCTGACAAGGATCACATCTTTTAGCATACTCCACAGCATCTCTCTTCATGGTTGGCCAGTAGTATCCTGTTCTCAAGATCCTTGAGAATAATGCCCTGCCCCCAGTGTGGTTTCCACAATCTCCTTCATGGAAGTCTTTTAAAACTTCTTGGATTTCAGGATCCTCAATGCATCTCAAGTATGGTCCTGCAAGAGATCGTCTATACAACATATTATTTAAAATTGTGAACTGAGATACCTTAGATTTGAAAGCCCTAGGGTTTTCTCCTGTAGGAATCTCTCCATGTTGTAAGTATCTCATGATTGGTGAGATCCATGACCCTGATCCTGAATGGGATTGAGTATCCTCACTAGGGATCATTGCAGAATCATTTCCTATCTCCATAGCCACATGATCCTCAATAGCTGGGGTCAGGATATGGATAATAGGGATCTTGATATCCTCCGGGATCTTCAAGGATGATCCTAAATTAGCCAATGCATCAGCTTCTGTATTTTCTTCCCTTGGTACCTCAAGATACTTGATCCCCATATGCTTTGCAATTTGCAAACCAGCAATTAAGGCTTCATATTCAGCCTCATTGTTAGTGGTTTGGAACTCACAAGCTATAGAGTGGGGTATTATGTCCCCCTGTGGCGATTTTAGTAGTATTCCAAGCCCTGTGCCTTTGACATTCGAGGATCCATCAGTATAGAGTATCCAAGGATCCTTGGTCTCCTCTAGCTGCTGGACTTCTAACTCAGCTTCTTCTTGTAAATCACTACTGAAATCAGCCACAAAGTCAGCTAATGCTTGGGATTTGATGGCTGTCCTAGGCTCATATCTTATATCATATGCACTTAGCTTCACTGCCCACTTAGCCATCCTTCCTGACATCTCTGGTTTCCTGAGAACATTCTTAATTGGAAAATTAGTTTTAACAATGATAACATGAGTTTCAAAATAATGTCTTAACTTAGTAGATGCCATAATTAATGCAAGAATAAGCTTTTCAAGGTGTGAATACCTGGATTCGGCATCAAGTAAACTTTTACTTACATAATAGACAGGATGTTGTGTACCTTCATGATCCTTAACAAGGACCGCACTTACTGCTTTTGAGGATACTGCAAGATACAAGGATAGCACATCGCCTTTTTCTGGCTTCATCAAGGCCGGGGCTGAGGATAGGTAATCTTTGAGGGCTCTTGAAGCATTTTCATGCTTCTCAGTCCACTCAAATTTCTTGTTCTTCCTTAGGATATCATAGAATTCTTTGCACTTCTCTGAGGATTTGGATATAAATCTGTTCAAAGCTGCTATCCTGCCTGTTAGACTTTGAACATCCTTAGCATTGGCCGGGGATTTGATGTTCACTATTGCTTTGATCTATTCCGGGCTAGCTTCAATGCCTCTCTTTGTCACCATATATCCTAAAAATTTACCTGCTTTAACACCAAAGTGACATTTTGAAGGATTAAGTTTCATGTTATATTTGTCAAGGATATCGAATGCTTCCTCCAAGTCTCTTAGGTGATCCTCAGCTTTTAAGGATTTTACCACCATATCATCTATGTAAACCTCCATAGTTTGTCCAATCTGATCCTTGAACATCATATTCACCAGCCTTTGATATGTTGCACCTGCATTTCTTAGTCCGAACGGCATAGCAATATAGCAGTATATACCAGTTGGAGTCATGAAGGCTGTATCCTCTTGGTCGGATGGTTCCATTTGGATTTGTTGGAATCCAGACGAAGCATCCATAAAAGTTAACAGTTCATGACCCGCAGTTGCATCCACCATGGAGTCAATGTGGGGTAATGGGAAAGGATCCTTGGGACATGCCTTATTTAAATCGGTAAAATCGACACATACCCTCCACTTTCCGTTTTTCTTTTGAACAACAACCACATTGGCCAACCATCTTGGATACTTGACCTCTCTAATCATACCTGCCCGGAGCAATTTCTCTACCTCTTCCTGGATTATGGCATTCCTTTCCGGTGCAAACTTCCTTCTCCTTTGATGGATTGGTTTGAAGGATCTGTCAATGCCGAGTTTGTGAGTGATTACATCTTTGGATATACCGGTCATGTCTTCGTGTTTCCATGCAAAGGTAGTCTTTCTCCTTTTGAGGAAGGATACGAGGTCTTCTTTCATTTCGCCAAGGATCCCTGATCCGATATAGATTTTGGATTCAGGATCATCGGGGTTCATGAGGATTTCTACCACATCCTGCTCTCTTGCCTCCAAGACATCCCTTGGAGGATACTTTGATTGCTATTGCTCCCTTGACTTCGAGGCTGGTTTCATCGATGAAGTGTAGCAATTCTTAGCCTCCTGCTAATCACTATCAATCTTCACTACTCCCCAAGGACTAGGGAGCTTCACACATTGATGGTAGGTAGATGGGACTGCTTTCATATCGTGTATCCAAGGCCTGCCAAGGATAACATTACAACAAGATAAACAGTCAATAACACAAAATTTTTGATAAGAGTGTAGGCCTTCAATGTATATTGGGAGTTTAATGTCCCCCCAGGGTATTCTTGGTTTCGCCACTAAATCCCACGAGCACGGAGGATCTTGGTATGATATCTGATTCAGGGATACCCATCTTCTTTAGAACATCAAGCTGGATAATGTTCACTGAACTCCCTCCGTCTATAAGGATCCTGCGGACAAAATGGTTAGAAATGAAAAGAGTAATAACTAAACCATCGTGATGAGGATCCTGGATATCAACACGATCCTCTTCATCAAAGGTTATGACTTTTCCTTCGGAGACACTGGATGTTCGAACTGGTCTTTCTCCATTATCCATTTTAGTTTCCTTTGCATGCCTTTTAGCTGCTGAGAAAGATGTGCCACAAATGTCTGATCCTCCAGAAATAAAGTTTATCACTTGTGCATCTGCGGGAGGGGCTGGAGCCTTCTCAGGGATCCTTTCAGGATCCTGAGTCCTTGACTTTTTTCTTCCCAACAATTCCTTTAGATGCCCTTTGCTCAACAAGTATCCAATTTCCTTTCTTAGTGCGATGCATTCTTCTGTGAGATGCCCAAAATCTTCATGATATGCACACCACTTTGATTTATCTTTGGTTACAGCTGGTCTGTCATTTTTCCGGGGCCATCTAGCTTTATCGCCTAGATCCTGCATTGCTAAGATTAGTTCATTGTTATCAACTGAAAAACAATATTCAGATATTGGAGGGTAGTCCTCATCATCCTCCTCTTGTTCAACAGCATGCACATTCTGGTTATCAGATTTATTATAGGATCTGAACTTGTTGTTCCTGAATGAGGATCCTTGCTTATCCTGCTTTGAGGATCCTGCTAACCTCTCCTGGATCCTCTTATCGTCCTCTAGCCGGATGAACCTAAGTGCTCGTGTTCTTACCTCATCTAAGTTCCTGCATGGTGTCATAACAAGATCATCATAGAACAATGAATCCCTAAGCAATCCCATTTTGAAGGCCTCAACAGCCGTGGCTATATCTAAGTTGGGAATGTCTAAGGATTCTTTACTGAATTTGGTAATGTAATCCCTTAATGATTCATTATGACCCTGGGTTATCCTATATAGATCACTAGTTAATCGTTCAAATTTTCTACTACAAGAAAACTGATTATTAAACAAGTTAACTAGGTTAGCAAATGAGGTAATAGAATAGGGAGGAAGACTTAGCAGCCATTTGAGAGCTGATCCAGTAAGAGTGGATCCGAATCCCTTGCACAGGCATGCTTCTTTTAACCTTTCTGGAATTGGATTGATCTCCATCCTCTCCCTGTATTGTGCTATGTGTTCCTCGGGATCTGTCGAACCATCATACAGCTTCATTGTTGGCACATGGAACCTCTTAGGTATCTCAGCATCACAGATTGGTGGTGCAAAATGAGATATCTTGTGGCTCCCATCTGCAATCTCTGGGATAGGTTTGACCACTCCTGGAACACTTGATATCATATCCTTTAACTTTTGCAATTCTCTGGCCATGGCATGATTGATACCTGGATCCTGCATAAGACCATGGTTAGTAGTATAAGAATTATTAAAAGTGTTACCTCCCATCGGATTCAGATTAGGAAGATTGGATGTTAATCCATATTGTTGAGGCTCTGGAATGATCGAGGGACCAGTAGAAGCATTGGTCTGCATTGGAATAAAATCTCTCTGATGGACATCTGAACTTCCTGTTTGCAAACTCCTCAAGGATCCTGGCATCTGGAAGGATCCCTGAAACTGAGACGATCCTGGAACGAAGGAGGATCCTTGAACCTGGGATGATCCTGGAACAAAGGAGGATCCTTAAACCTGAGATGATCCTGGAACAAAGGAGGGTCCTTGAACCTGGGATGATCCTGGAACAAAGGAGGATCCTTGAACCTGGGATGATCCTGGAACAAAGGAGGATCCTTGAACCTAGGATGATCCTGGAACAACGGAGGATCCTTGAACCTGGGATGATCCTGGAACAAAGGAGGATCCTTGAATCTGCTGCAATCCTGAATATCCTCCTGAATTCGTGAGGGATCCCATATGCTGAGGATAGGATCCCGCTGGCTGGAAATATGAACCTGATGCCTGGGTCATTGTTGTTGTTCCGTAGTGCACTCCTTTTGGTCCACCCACATATTGAACGTCTGGAACCACTGATGGCTGAGAAGTAATCACCGGAGTATCAAAATTCAAGGATTTCGGCACTAGTGGGGAATGATCCTCTGCCGTTGTCTTTTGTTTCTTGAGATCTCCGATTTCTTTGAGAATCCTCTCATTGGTCTTATCCTGTTGCCGTATCTGATCCTTCATCTGCAAAATCAAAGTAAACATGTCACTAGTAGTGGGAGTGTAAGAAGCAGAAGAAGTTGGAGGTTTTGAGAAAATGGGAGTTGGTTTCTTCGCAGCATTCTCAGCATTCTTCTGGGATCCAGAAGGTGGTGGAGGCAAAGGAGGGACGCCTTGTGAAGAAGTGGATGATGGCATCAAATTTGAAGCATTCTTCGCTGAGGAAGCCATTTGCTTGGTTGTAGTGAACCAAAATGAGCACAGAAATGCGTATTTTTCTAAGGACAAAGCACCAATTGCCCCACGGTGGGCGCCAAACTGTTTTGGTCGAAAAAATCTGTTGAGGATATTGCAACCAAACTCTATGTTACGGGGTATGATGCTAACAATGTAGAACAATAACAAGGATCACTTCAATGTAAATTGCTGAAATGACACAAGGATTTATACAGGGAAAAAGCCCTTGATCAAGAGTTGATCTCCGGCAAAAAAAACTCCGGGTGATGGAAACTACCGATCACCAAGCTCAAATAAATGAATAAATGTTTACAACTTCGGATAGTAACGAGCTAGGTACAAGGATCACTAGAATGTAACGTGTAAAAGGTGTATGAAATTGCTAAGTGTTTGGACGAGAGCTGGTATGAGCGTTTGTACGAGTGTGCGGGTATATGAGTGTGTGTAGCTGTAAAAATGACTGAGTTTTTTTCTACTAGCTCGTTACCCCTTTAAAATAAGAAAATAACTAGCTAACAAACTTTCCGACTTTCGTGCCATGCCTCCACGTTCTCCACAACGTCTATTTTTGGCCAAGCACGTGCAGAATAGTTTGGGAATATTCTCCAGGAATGTCGCCAAGACTTGGTCAAGCTTGTTATACCTGCGAGGTAGTACAAAACATAAACAAACAATCGTCAGTACGAGGATCCTTAAAGTGATCCATGATCCTGATCCTGAAGCTCTTCTGAGGATCACCACCTGTCACAGAAGTAAGGATCACTAATTAGGATAACGAATAAGGATCACTAATTGTTAGAAAATCCTCCCCTAACAGTAGCCATGATTCTTTCAATGTAGTCTTTTCTCAAAGTTTCATCTGCTCTCTCTGAGATTTGCTGACAAACATTTTTTGCAAACTGCTCTAAGGATCTGACTTGAGTGAATAAAAATTGGTAGTGCCTTTGAATTTCTTTGTCAGTTTTCCCTTGAGAGCTTATTTTGGAAATATCCTCTGCCTGTTGAGCCTTAATTTTCAAATACTCTTCAATATTATTGGGCCTGGGATATCCTTCAACAGATGGCAACTTCCTTTTAGCAGGATCATCCTCATAGTAGAAGGATTTGATCTCTTCTCTGACTGCAATGGGTTCAAGAGGATATTGGAATCCTGCAGGAGTGATGGCCATGATTGGTTGTTGTGCTTGAGCTGATGAGAGAGGAACAAGGTTTGGAATAAGTGCAAGGGATTGTGAAGATGTTGGTGGTGGTGATGGAGAATCATCATCAGGTATAAAAATCCTTCTTTTTATTGTAGGAGAGGCTGATGATGTTTTGGGTGGATCAGTAGTGGTGGTTTGAGTGGTAGAAGGTGGCTGACTAACAGTTGTTGAAACAACTGGTGTTTCAACCACTGTTGTCATTACAACAAATGTTGTAACATCTGGTGTCTTCTGCTTTTTGGCAGGAGGTGATGGTGGTTTTGGTGGTGAAATGATTTTTGGTGGTGGTGGTGGTAAGGCAGTGGTTGTGGTTGTGGTTGTGGTGTGTGTTGAAGTGATAACAGATGTTGAAACTACTGAAGTATCAGCAGTTGTTGATACAACAGGAGTTACAACAGCTGTTTGAGTGGAAGATTGATGTTGGGGGCTTTTGGAAGGTGGTTTGGAAGTAAGCTTTGTGGGTCTGGATGGTATGGATTTGAGTTCCCTCACTTTTCTAGTGGGATTCTTTCTTTTTAGCTCAGGATTTTTAACATCCTTTGGCTCAGAACAACCCTGTGCATTCAGCTCCATATAAGCTCTTTTTTCCTCATTCCACCTGGACATATCCTTTGCCTCTCTGTCCCTTTTTACACTAGCTTTTGCTTCAGCTAGTGCATTTGTGGTAACATCAATCTTTTTGCTCCCATCTGGCAAAGGGATCTTCTTGGTCATATTCTCCTTTTCTGGTTCTATGGAGAGACCATCATCTATTCCCTTCTTCTTCCATTCTTTAATTTTCTCCCCTTTTTGGCATTATCTGGAGGAAGTTGATCAATGAAGAGAACAGTGGGAGGAGCAGTGCCAGTGGTGCTCAGGATGTGGGCCTTTATAGCCTTGATGTCTGCTTGGGTATTTCTAAACCTTGACTCCATGATGTTTATCAGCTCTTGAACATGTATTGCATGTTGCTGATCAGCCATTTGTCGTTGTTGTTGGAGCAGGTGTTGAAATAGAGTCCATAACTCATTTGCAGCAGGTGCTTGTGATGGAGCAGGTGCTTGAGCTGGAACAACAGTGGGTTGCACCTTTTGTACTTTCAACAACTGTTGCAGCATTGTTTTGATTTCTGCAACAGAGGTATCCAGTTTGTCAATTCTATCCGTCAATTCTTAGTACTTTAAACCATCACCCAACTTAATGGGATCATCTGATTTCCCACTAACAGTGGTTTGAACAATGGTTTACTTAGGGAATGTATTCCAATAGTCATCCATTGCTGCCCCTTTTTCTTGGTACTGGGGACTTCTTCCCTCAACACTTGATAACCTTTTGATGGTACCAGTGGTCAAAACATACTCACTAGTGGTTATCAGAGGTGCTATGGAAGGAATTGCCTCCAAGGAAGTCTTATTGATGTAACCACTGTCCAAATGCAGACCAGTGGGTTCAGCACTTGTAGTGGCTGCTTCACTTGGATTACCACCAAGAGTTACTTGTAACTCAAGGGGTGTAACCTCCTCAGGTCTTGTTGGTGGGTTAGCTATGATTGATACATCAGACCCAGTCGTTTTTTGAAGTATATTCTCATTGATAGGTGAGTGAGAAGGACTGGTTTGTGCCTGGTTCAAATCAATAGCATCCAACAATAATTTTGTTGGTGGGGGAATTGTGGAGGTGAGGTTGGGTGTAGAAAGAGAATTGGCCCCGGGCATTGGGCTGTGGATGATGGAAGCAAGTGATTCCAGAGCATCATATTGTGGTGTCCCTATTTGTACAACCTGTTCTTTTTGAGAAGAAGCAGGAGGAGTTTCAGCCATGGGTTGAGATATTTGTACCAACTGCTGTGAGGAAGTAGCAGCAGTGGTTGCTTGTGACTTTTGTGCTGTCACTGGCAGTTGCTCTGGTATCTCATCCTCCAGAGTTGCCTTTTTGATAGGTTTGGGGGGTTTTTGAGTTTTCTTTTTCTTTGGCTTTTTGGTAATTTTAGGTGTGGGTTTCAAAGCAGTTGTTTTGCTGCTTTGATCACCTTGAGCAGTGGGCTCAGCAGCAGATACCTGAGGAGCAGTGGTAGCTGCTAAATTTTGCTCAAGCACCTCTACTTGTGTTTTGCAAGGTGTTGACATTCTTGTAAAAGTTTCTGCAGTTAAGCTGTTTATTTGAAAAGATACACCTTGTTTTATTGCAGCAGCATCATTCTTACCAAGTTTCTTTTCAAAATAGTAACTTAAAAATCTTGGAAAAAGTAAGAATGACTTTTTATCAACATTTTTAACCAAATCATTAAAGATTTCCTGGGAATAATTGAAATTTTCATCTTGAAGAATAGCATATCCCAGTTTTTGAATCTTTAATGGTATTTCATTAAAAGAAGTGGTTTTGTTTGAAACACACATAAGCAGGGTATGGAACAGAAATCTTGTTGCAGGTGGAAAATTACCTTTTGTAAGGTATCCTTTTTAATTTGTTATGCATACCCCCTTTCAAGGAAATCAGTTTTTAACTCATTTTTGGGAAAAGAAGTTTTACCTTGCTGATCATTGAGTTCAAAGACTTTTGAGATGGATTGTGGTGTGATTTTGACAGTTTTACCCATTAGAGAGGAGTTAATGGCTATGACATCTTCTCCTTGTTTGTCAAGGGTAATATTCTTCCAGAACTCTCTTTGGGTGTCCAAGTAAATTGGAGCATCTGCTGTTAACAAAGTTTTGTACTTTGATGCAGACATGATTTCAATGATGGAGTCGAAAGCATCGGTGGTACCTGGTTTTGTCAAAAGACCCAGATAATTGTGTGGTGCTTTGTATGGAATTTCGATGGTAGTAGCCTTTGGAGCGGCCTTTTTGCGAGAAGATTTTGAAGTGGGTGTAGTGGATGACTTCGATTTTGTCTTTTTGGAGATGATGATCGAAGAAGGTTGTGAAGGAATTTGAGGAAATGAGATAAGAACTGCTTTGAGAAAGGAATTTTTAAGAATTCAATTCGACAGTAAAACCCTGTTTGGGGTTTTGAAGGGGGTTTTATAGAGAAAAAGTGAATGCTGACGTGGCAGCGGTTACAAAAGGTTTGACCACTATGTACTGTCCACGTGCCAACCCCTGATGAAGAAAACGACAACTCTTTTATGAAGACCACTGATGGAACAAGATCAGTGGTATGACTGTGGCAATGAGAGCAGTGGGTGATTTCCACTATCAGTGGATAGCATATCAGTGGATAAAACACTGATTTTGAACAACAATGCTTATCAAAGAAATGAGAGAGCAGGGGTTGACTTTCAGCAGTGGACAAACTTTTAAGTAGAACAGACTTTTGAACAAAGCAGTGGTTATGGCAGACTTTTAAGGATTTAATGAAAAATTCATTTTTGGCTATTTTTGAGGATGGATTTTTGATTTTCTGAAAACATTTTAATGCTTTTATTCATAGAAAAACAGGATTTTGCCTGTTATTCCATGTTTAGCATGCCAATCCTAGAGATCAAGCGTTCAAAGGTGGATGTGTCTAATGCTTTTGTTAGCACATCTGCCAGCTGATCCTTAGTTGGAACATGGTGCAGAGAAATCAAACCTTTTTCATAGCAATCCCTCACAAAGTGATGTCTGATGTCAATGTGCTTGGTGGTTGAATGGGAAACTGGATTTTTGATGATATTTTCTGCTGCCTGGCTGTCCAACGTGAGTGGTGTCTTTAAGGCAGTGATACCAAAATCCAGCAACTGATTTTGAAGCCAGAGCAGTTAGGCTGTACAGCTTGCAGCAGCTATATATTCTGCCTCAGCAGTGGACGTGGAAACAACTGCTTGCTTTTTGCTTTGCCAAGACACTAAGCAATTGCCTAGGAATTGGCACCCTCATGAAGTGGACTTCCTTGTCTTGTCACATCCAGCAAAGTCACTATCTGAGAAACCTGAAAGCTCAATTTTACCATCAGCTGGATACCAGATACCAAGTGTGGGAGCACTTTTTAGGTATCTGAATATCCTTTTTACAGCAATAAGGTTTGACTTTCTAGGGGCTGATTGGGATCTAGCACAAACACATGTTGCAAACATGATGTCTGGCCTGGATGCAGTTAGGTACAATAAAGACCCAATCATGCTTCTGTACAAAGTTTGATCAACCAATTCATCCTTCTCATCAGATATGACTACTTTATTGGTTGCAATGGGTGTACTGCATGGCTTACAATCATCCATCTCAAATTTCTTTAACAGTTCTTTGGCATATTTGCCTTGATGGATAAAAGTGCCATTTTGCAGTTGCCTTACTTGGAGACCAAGAAAGCACTGGAGTTCACCCATTGCACTCATTTCAAACTCAGCTGTCATGAGTTGCCTAAACTCTTCACACATTTTATTACATGTGCTTCCAAAGATGATGTCATCCACATAAATTTGGACAATCATCAAATCCTTTCCTCTCCATTTTAAAAATAATGTTTTATCTATTCTACCTCTTGTGAAACCAATGGATAGTAGGAAGGTGGAAAGAGTTTCATACAAGGCCCTTGGTGCTTGTTTCAGGCCATACATAGCTTTATTCAGCTTGTAGACATGATCTGGATTAAATGGACCCTCAAAACCTGGAGGTTGACAAACATATACCTCTTCTTGAATCTTACCATAGAGGAATACACATTTGATATCCATTTGGTACACCTTGATGTTGTGGTTGACAGCAAAGGCCAGAAATAGTCTGATTGCTTCAAGTCTTGCAACAGGGGCAAATGTTTCATCATAATCAATCCCCTCTTCTTGTCTGTACCCTTGAACCACAAGCCTGGCTTTATTTTTGACAACAATACCCCTTTCATCAGATTTATTTTTGAAGACCCATTTTGTGCCAATATGACTTACACCTTCTGGCAATGGAACAAGCTCCCAAACTTGTTGTCTTCTAAACTGTTGGAGCTCCTCTTGCATGGCCTCTACCCAGCTATTGTCTTTTAGTGCCTCTTAGTACTTGACTGGCTGATGGAGAGATAGAAAGCCATCAAAAAGACAAATGTTTTGGGATTGACTTCTTGTGAGCACCCCTTCATTGATGTTGCCAATAATTTGATCTGGTGTATGAGATTTCAAGAAGATGAGCTCTCCTTGGTATGGAACAATGGCATTGAGTGGGGATGGCTGCAGATGTGAATCTTCTGAGCTAACCACTGCTGGTGACTTTGATGATCCAGCAGTGCCTTCAAAGGGTGGTGGAATAGGAGGTAATGATGCGGACACATGCTGACTTTGATCCACTGTTTGAGGACTTTTATCAACAGTGCTTGATGATGTGGATGCAGGGGTTAAGGGGCTACTTTGGTCAACAACTGTTGAGGTAGCAGTGGTTGAGCTTTGACAGCTGTTTTGAACATCTGCTGCTCTGCCCATTTTGATAGACTTTTGAGGAATGATGATTTCATATCCATAGTCTGGTGTTGAATCCTCTGATGGACCTGCACTGTTAGTCCTGACAGCAGTATTTTCAAAAGTGAATTTATCAAGATCAAACAATTCTGCTGGGTTTACTGGGATTTTCATTTATGAAAGTTCATTGAACTTTACATTCAAAGTCTCTTCCACTGTTTTGGTCCTTGTGTTAAACACTTTTTAGGCCTTAGCAGTGGTTGAGTATCCCAGATGATATCCACAATCAATTTTGGCTGCAAACTTAGAAATGGAATATTTTAAGTTTAAAATGAAGCATGGGCAGCCAAAAACTTTGAAGTATGGAATCAATGGCTTTATTTTATACAGCAGTTCATAGGCAGTCTTTTGATGCCTGGGGTTGATTAAAACTCTATTTTGGACATAGCAAGCAGTGTTTACTGCCTCTGCCCAAAAAGTTAATGGCAAACCTGAATCAGCAAGCATGGTTCTGGCAGCCTCAATCAAAGTCCTGTTCTTTCTTTCAACAACCCCATTTTGTTCTGGTGTTCTTGGAATGCTGTATTGTCTCACAATTCCTTTTGACACACAGAAATCATCCAACTCCTTGTTCCTGAACTCTGTGCCATTGTCACTTCTGAAGATTTTTACTGGAAGGTCAAACTGCTTTTCAACCTGTTTCACAAAGTCTTGCAGAATGCCTGCAGTCTCATCTTTTGAGTGTAAAAACTAAGTCCATGTAAACCTAGAAAAGTCATCAACAATAACCAAGCAATACCTCTTTTTCTTAAGACTCATGACTTTAACTGGGCCAAACAAATCCATATGAAGCATTTGCAAACATTTGGTTGTTTTGGACTCATCAATGGATTTGTAGGAGCTTTTATGTTGTTTTCCTGTTAGGCAGGAAACACAATGCTCAGGACAGGTGAACAGTTTTTGAGGTAAACCTTTTACTAACCCCTGTTTTGAAATCGCAGTGATTGTCTTAAGATTTGTGTGCCCCAATCTTCTGTGCCATAGTTCTGTCTCTTTGTTTGATGCAGCTAAGAACAGACAGGCATCAGTTCTGGGGCTCTCTTTTGATATATCCACCACATAAACATTGCCACTTCTTTGAGCAACAAGTTTGGTTTTTCCAGAATTGATTATTGCTTCAATCTTTTCAACCATTTCTGGTCCAACAATCCTACAACACTCCTTTGTGAAGAATGACCCATACCCCATATCACTCATTTGTGAAACACTTAAGAGGTTGAATTTTAGATTGTCTATCAGATTGACATTTTCAAATTTTACATTTCCAGACTGTACTGTACCAGACCCCAGAACTTTCCCTTTACTATTATTACCAAAGGATATATCACCCCCTCCATGAATTTTGAAATCTTTGAGAAGGGCTTTACATCCTGTCATGTGCCTGGAGCCTCCACTATCTACATACCAAAGGCTATCTAAGCATGCAGAAGCTCCCTGCACATGAAGTAAAAGGATTAGTTCATTAGGGTCTCCAAAGCCAATAAGGTTTTGGATGGGGTCTCAACAGTGTCTGGGATGAGTGCTGATGGATGGGCAGTGGTTAGGTCAGGGGTTTGGACAGTTTTAGGACTGTTTCTCTCTAACCACTGTTGTGGGTTTTGACCAATCACCTGCTGATACCCAAAAGGATGCCTGTTCACTCTTGGTTTAGAAGTCCTTTTGTAGGTCTCATAAACATGTGGAATCCTTTGGTAAGATGATTGTCCCTTGCCTTTTCTGAATTGGTTGGCAGGGGGTGCATCAGTCACTTGAACATCTCTTTGGATAGATGTTTGATTCAGCTGTTTTGTAACAGCTGTTTGGACTGGCACAAACAGTGGTTGATTCTTGGTGAATTTGACAGATGACGTTAATGAACTCAAGGATGTTTTAGCAGTGTAATCATTCCTTTTTACATCAAAGTTTTTAAGATACACACATGCTTGAGTTTTGTGGTTTGTTTTACCACAGATGGTGCAGCTTTCAGCAGGTACAATGATACTTGTTTTGTTTAGATCATATGCTTTTAGATGAAAACAATCTTTTGTTAGATGGTTTCTCTTTTCACAAAAATCACAAAACAGGTTTTTGACCTTTTCTCTTTTCTTCCTTTTCTCAGACTCCTTAGCAACAGAGTTTTGAACTACTGTTGGGATGTCTTTGATAGGAATGACCTTTGCTTTTGGAGCTGTGACACCATCAGTGGTTGTAAAGTCCATAGGCTTGAAATTTTCAAGAATGTCACACTCATCAGACCATGTGGGTTTAAATTGGTATTTCTCAATTTCCTCAAAAGTTGAGGACCCCACAGATGATCTTTCCAGAGTGATTTTGTTACCAAGTTTGTCAGTAATCTTTACTTCTTGGCCATTCTTGTTGGTTGGTATTATTTCAGTTGAACCAGCTTGTTTGACAGCAGTGTTTTCAAGATCATCATATTTTCTATATCCTATACCAAACTTGACATTGCTTTCAAGCTGTTTCTCAAGCATAACCTCATACCCTTTACAAGATTCCACCCATCTTTCACATGTGATCTGGGTAGATTCCAACTCCTTTTTGCAAACTTGGTATTTTTCTACCATAGTTTGGAGTTGAGTTTTGGTTATGCTCTGCTCTTCTTTGAGACTGCTGATTTCTTTATCTTTTTCAGCCAATTTGTTTCTAAGTTCTTTTAATGACTTTTCAAATTTGACTTCATCAGTTAAGACTTTATCCCTAAGGTTTTCATTTACCTCTTTGATGTTAGCAAATGCAATAATGCATTTGTCTGAACACAGTTTTTCAAGAACTTGAGGTGATACCTTAGCAGCAGCCATCATGGCACACTCACATTGATGATCATCTTCATCATCAGCTCTAACTTCTTTCTCACCTGCTTTCTTTTCTTCCTTTTACTAACCCCTGTTTTGAAATCGCAGTGATTGTCTTAAGATTTGTGTGCCCCAATCTTCTGTGCCATAGTTCTGTCTCTTTGTTTGATGCAGCTAAGAACAGACAGGCATCAGTTCTGGGGCTCTCTTTTGATATATCCACCACATAAACATTGCCACTTCTTTGAGCAACAAGTTTGGTTTTTCCAGAATTGATTATTGCTTCAATCTTTTCAACCATTTCTGGTCCAACAATCCTACAACACTCCTTTGTGAAGAATGACCCATACCCCATATCACTCATTTGTGAAACACTTAAGAGGTTGAATTTTAGATTGTCTATCAGATTGACATTTTCAAATTTTACATTTCCAGACTGTACTGTACCAGACCCCAGAACTTTCCCTTTACTATTATTACCAAAGGATATATCACCCCCTCCATGAATTTTGAAATCTTTGAGAAGGGCTTTACATCCTGTCATGTGCCTGGAGCCTCCACTATCTACATACCAAAGGCTATCTAAGCATGCAGAAGCTCCCTGCACATGAAGTAAAAGGATTAGTTCATTAGGGTCTCCAAAGCCAATAAGGTTTTGGATGGGGTCTCAACAGTGTCTGGGATGAGTGCTGATGGATGGGCAGTGGTTAGGTCAGGGGTTTGGACAGTTTTAGGACTGTTTCTCTCTAACCACTGTTGTGGGTTTTGACCAATCACCTGCTGATACCCAAAAGGATGCCTGTTCACTCTTGGTTTAGAAGTCCTTTTGTAGGTCTCATAAACATGTGGAATCCTTTGGTAAGATGATTGTCCCTTGCCTTTTCTGAATTGGTTGGCAGGGGGTGCATCAGTCACTTGAACATCTCTTTGGATAGATGTTTGATTCAGCTGTTTTGTAACAGCTGTTTGGACTGGCACAAACAGTGGTTGATTCTTGGTGAATTTGACAGATGACGTTAATGAACTCAAGGATGTTTTAGCAGTGTAATCATTCCTTTTTACATCAAAGTTTTTAAGATACACACATGCTTGAGTTTTGTGGTTTGTTTTACCACAGATGGTGCAGCTTTCAGCAGGTACAATGATACTTGTTTTGTTTAGATCATATGCTTTTAGATGAAAACAATCTTTTGTTAGATGGTTTCTCTTTTCACAAAAATCACAAAACAGGTTTTTGACCTTTTCTCTTTTCTTCCTTTTCTCAGACTCCTTAGCAACAGAGTTTTGAACTACTGTTGGGATGTCTTTGATAGGAATGACCTTTGCTTTTGGAGCTGTGACACCATCAGTGGTTGTAAAGTCCATAGGCTTGAAATTTTCAAGAATGTCACACTCATCAGACCATGTGGGTTTAAATTGGTATTTCTCAATTTCCTCAAAAGTTGAGGACCCCACAGATGATCTTTCCAGAGTGATTTTGTTACCAAGTTTGTCAGTAATCTTTACTTCTTGGCCATTCTTGTTGGTTGGTATTATTTCAGTTGAACCAGCTTGTTTGACAGCAGTGTTTTCAAGATCATCATATTTTCTATATCCTATACCAAACTTGACATTGCTTTCAAGCTGTTTCTCAAGCATAACCTCATACCCTTTACAAGATTCCACCCATCTTTCACATGTGATCTGGGTAGATTCCAACTCCTTTTTGCAAACTTGGTATTTTTCTACCATAGTTTGGAGTTGAGTTTTGGTTATGCTCTGCTCTTCTTTGAGACTGCTGATTTCTTTATCTTTTTCAGCCAATTTGTTTCTAAGTTCTTTTAATGACTTTTCAAATTTGACTTCATCAGTTAAGACTTTATACCTAAGGTTTTCATTTACCTCTTTGATGTTAGCAAATGCAATAATGCATTTGTCTGAACACAGTTTTTCAAGAACTTGAGGTGATACCTTAGCAGCAGCCATCATGGCACACTCACATTGATGATCATCTTCATCATCAGCTCTAACTTCTTTCTCACCTGCTTTCTTTTCTTCCTTTTACTAACCCCTGTTTTGAAATCGCAGTGATTGTCTTAAGATTTGTGTGCCCCAATCTTCTGTGCCATAGTTCTGTCTCTTTGTTTGATGCAGCTAAGAACAGACAGGCATCAGTTCTGGGGCTCTCTTTTGATATATCCACCGCATAAACATTGCCACTTCTTTGAGCAACAAGTTTGGTTTTTCCAGAATTGATTATTGCTTCAATCTTTTCAACCATTTCTGGTCCAACAATCCTACAACACTCCTTTGTGAAGAATGACCCATACCCCATATCACTCATTTGTGAAACACTTAAGAGGTTGAATTTTAGATTGTCTATCAGATTGACATTTTCAAATTTTACATTTCCAGACTGTACTGTACCAGACCCCAGAACTTTCCCTTTACTATTATTACCAAAGGATATATCACCCCCTCCATGAATTTTGAAATCTTTGAGAAGGGCTTTACATCCTGTCATGTGCCTGGAGCCTCCACTATCTACATACCAAAGGCTATCTAAGCATGCAGAAGCTCCCTGCACATGAAGTAAAAGGATTAGTTCATTAGGGTCTCCAAAGCCAATAAGGTTTTGGATGGGGTCTCAACAGTGTCTGGGATGAGTGCTGATGGATGGGCAGTGGTTAGGTCAGGGGTTTGGACAGTTTTAGGACTGTTTCTCTCTAACCACTGTTGTGGGTTTTGACCAATCACCTGCTGATACCCAAAAGGATGCCTGTTCACTCTTGGTTTAGAAGTCCTTTTGTAGGTCTCATAAACATGTGGAATCCTTTGGTAAGATGATTGTCCCTTGCCTTTTCTGAATTGGTTGGCAGGGGGTGCATCAGTCACTTGAACATCTCTTTGGATAGATGTTTGATTCAGCTGTTTTGTAACAGCTGTTTGGACTGGCACAAACAGTGGTTGATTCTTGGTGAATTTGACAGATGACGTTAATGAACTCAAGGATGTTTTAGCAGTGTAATCATTCCTTTTTACATCAAAGTTTTTAAGATACACACATGCTTGAGTTTTGTGGTTTGTTTTACCACAGATGGTGCAGCTTTCAGCAGGTACAATGATACTTGTTTTGTTTAGATCATATGCTTTTAGATGAAAACAATCTTTTGTTAGATGGTTTCTCTTTTCACAAAAATCACAAAACAGGTTTTTGACCTTTTCTCTTTTCTTCCTTTTCTCAGACTCCTTAGCAACAGAGTTTTGAACTACTGTTGGGATGTCTTTGATAGGAATGACCTTTGCTTTTGGAGCTGTGACACCATCAGTGGTTGTAAAGTCCATAGGCTTGAAATTTTCAAGAATGTCACACTCATCAGACCATGTGGGTTTAAATTGGTATTTCTCAATTTCCTCAAAAGTTGAGGACCCCACAGATGATCTTTCCAGAGTGATTTTGTTACCAAGTTTGTCAGTAATCTTTACTTCTTG
Organism: Helianthus tuberosus; assembly: GCA_030545235.1. Classification (NCBI taxonomy): domain Eukaryota; kingdom Viridiplantae; phylum Streptophyta; class Magnoliopsida; order Asterales; family Asteraceae; genus Helianthus; species Helianthus tuberosus. The sequence goes on from CM060404.1 coordinate 53,923,999, forward strand.
GCCATTCTTGTTGGTTGGTATTATTTCAGTTGAACAAGCTTGTTTGACAGCAGTGTTTTCAAGATCATCATATTTTCTATATCCTATACCAAACTTGACATTGCTTTCAAGCTGTTTCTCAAGCATAACCTCATACCCTTTACAAGATTCCACCCATCTTTCACATGTGATCTGGGTAGATTCCAACTCCTTTTTGCAAACTTGGTATTTTTCTACCATAGTTTGGAGTTGAGTTTTGGTTATGCTCTGCTCTTCTTTGAGACTGCTGATTTCTTTATCTTTTTCAGCCAATTTGTTTCTAAGTTCTTTTAATGACTTTTCAAATTTGACTTCATCAGTTAAGACTTTATCCCTAAGGTTTTCATTTACCTCTTTGATGTTAGCAAATGCAATAATGCATTTGTCTGAACACAGTTTTTCAAGAACTTGAGGTGATACCTTAGCAGCAGCCATCATGGCACACTCACATTGATGATCATCTTCATCATCAGCTCTAACTTCTTTCTCACCTGCTTTCTTTTCTTCCTTTTCTTCTTTGTCTTCTTTGGACCAGGGGTCAGACAGTGGTTCAATCAGGGTTTCTGAATTTTCTCCCAACAGTAGTTCACCAGCAACTGCAGTAACCACTGCTTCAGCCACTTCATACACTGTTTCAGCACTTAGCTGTTCACCTTCAGTTTCTACCCCTTCTGGTATTGACTCTAAAGCCATCAAGCAAAATTCATCATTAGAGGGATCATTAAAAGCATAGAGTGCAAAATTTTCATCACCAAGCTCATCAGGCATGCTGCTCCAGTCAACAAAGCCTTGGGTGAAAAAGCTTTGTTGATCTGGTTGTACCACTGTTGGAGCAGCTTGTTGAGGTGCAACAGGTTGCACTTGTGCCTGAGGGACAGGGGCTTGAACATACTGAATTTGTGGAACAGTGGTTTGAACATAATGCACATGCACAGGGGTTGCAGCATAGTGAGCAGTGTTAACATGGGCTGCAGGGGTATATTGGGTATAGTGCATAGTGCTTTGATTTTGTGGTCTAGGGTTTGAGCTAGGATGAGTTATTATTGGACCAGTGGTTTGACTCCTGCATTCCCTAGCAAAATGACCTAGCCTATTGCACTTATAGCACTTAATTTTTGACTTATCCAACCCCACTTTTAAATTCCCATGTAACCCTGGGAATTTTCTCTCTGTTCTTTTGTAGAATTTGCTTGTTCTTACACTAAGCAAAGCCAATTGATGCAAAATGTCCATCTCTTCTAAGTCAGTGGGATCAAAGTGTTGCAAATCATTGAGTTCAAAACACAAGTTATCTGACATCTGGTTTTCACAATTTGCAGTAAAAGCATAATTTGCAGAGTGAGGATCAGGGTTGTTGAAATTTCCACCAGCAGTTATATCAATAAAGTGATCATAACCCTGATCCTTACTACTGCTACCAGATTCTTCCTGACCAAAAAGAGCTGTGCTACCAAATGAATAATCATCAGCAACTTTGCCAGACTCTTGCAACTTCTTTTTCTGGTTTAACTCCCTTTCATAGGTCAGGAGTCTACCATGAAGTTGGGTCAGGGTCAGATCTTTGAACTCAGCAGAGTTTCTAGTAACAAATGCAATGGTATCCCATTTTTCTGGTAGTGATCTAAGGAACCTGCTATTTTGAGTTGAATTTGGAAATGTTACTTTAACAAGCCTTAGTTCACTAATGAGACAACTGAATCGCTCAAACTACTGAGTCAATGATTCACCCTTGATGCGACAGAATGTTTCATACTGCTGATTCAAAATTTCCCTATTGTTTTCAATAACTTCTATTGTTCCCCCAAACTGTTCCTTCAGTGCATCCCATAGCTCTTTGGCACTGTTACAATGTAACAGTCCAGCATAGATCTCATTGGGTAATGCAGATGCTATGATGCTAAATGCTTTGGCATCGAGTTCGAACTTTTGAAAGTCAGTTCAGTATAGTTTTCAGTTGGTTTAGGTACGAACTTCTTTGCATCCTCAGCACTTGGCACCATAGGAACATGGGGACCAAAAACAACAGACCTCCAACATCCAGTGTTCTGTTGAGCAAGGATGTGACCCATCCTTCTCTCCCAGATGTTGTATTCATTACGTTTAAGCATGGGTGGTTTGAAAAGAGAGCCAATGTTATTCTTATCATCTTGTGATTGTGACGTCATCCTGGTTGTTTTACAGGCAATGATTAATCAACTTTGATGGTGATTAAACCTTGCTCTGTTTTTCAACAAAACGAACAAAATATCAGTATCAACGATTGTGAGCTGAACTATTTATGTCAAAATGATTGTTAAATCAAATTTGACTGTCCAGGCTCTGATACCAATTGTTAGGATCTGAGTTTGGTTTTGATTGTGTTTTACGTTTGAATTAAAATGATCAATGAATGAGTAGTGCAGCGGAATATAATGGAAGCAAACTTTTCACAATCAAACAGGAGAATTGCTTTTAACATACAAGTTTAACATTGAACCGAATGCTTGAATTTATTACAACATTCAATTACAATTGCAAGTATGTAACAAACTCCCCCTCAGCCTGAGCTCACTGTGATTTGTTCGTGCAGGAAGAAAATGGTGAAGAGCTAATAGAACAGTACAGGGTACTGTTCTATTTATAGGCACGGACAAACCACTGAGCATCTTTGCTGACGTCACCATGAAAGTGACATCTAACCTCCTAACAAACTCTAACCTCTGATCTATACAAGTACTGCTCTCCTAACAACTGTTATTACAATTCATTACATAGAGACAAACTAAACTATTGCTGAAGCCTTCCACTGATGTGAACCCAGCAGCACTTGATATAACCCAGCAGTGCTTGACTCAAGGCAGTAGATTGAACATCAGGGCTTTAGTCTTCATCAACCTTTGACTTGATCAGCAGTTGTAGGTCAGCAGTTGTGCAGATCAGTAGATAGGAGGTCAGCAGATGTTGAAACCACTTTCAAGGGGAGAGACTTGTTAACATAACATCTGCTTATTCTGGATCCACTGCTCTGATCCAGTTTTGGCTTTAATTATCTGTTCCTCTGATAGGGTTCAATCCCAACATGAACATGTCGGATAAGTTTCACTAGCTTTTTATCGTCGCGCGTTGCGGCGAAACAGAGCAAATGCTGATGTAAAGCTAACGTCATTCGAAAATGAAGTATGTTGTTTAGAAAACCGAACCGTCAGAATTGGTTTAGTTTATCATCATATCGTAAAACGATACCAAATAAATTCTCCATTTTGAATACAACTTCTTTTTAACAATACTTAAACCGGAATATTGTGAGAAAAAAAAAACTAACATAAGCTATTAAAGAAATATTAAATTAATTGATAAAGAAAATATAATTTTATAAAAGAAAAAAAATATTAAAAAACATAAAATGAATGATATGCAAATATAGGCTTAAAAAAGGAAAAAAATAAAAAAATGTTAAAAGGTAAAAGTAAATATAATAATAAAGTATTATAATATTTAAATAAATATTAGATATTAAAAAACTATATATTTTATTGTAAATTTAAAATTTAAAATCACTATTTATCTTCTTTCGTAAATTATAATTATAATTATAATATAATTAATTGATAAAGAAAATTTTATTTAATAAAAGATAATAATTATAGAAAAATAAAATAAATGATAAGGAAACATAGATTTAAAAGAGGAAAAAAATGAAAAAAAAATATTAAAATATAAAAGTACATAAAATAATAAAGTATTACAATATTTTAATATAAAATATTAAAAAAGAAAACTATATATTATTGTAAATTTGAAATCACTATTCATATTCCTTCGTAAAGAATATATATAATAGTAGTTATATAAAATTCATGAACAAATCTTGCATACCTACTTTATTTTTTTGGGTATCGTCAAATTGGCTAGCTTTTTATTTACTTATTTCATGTATCTACGTTTTACGTATCCACTTTATTTTTATTTTCTGGTTTATTTAGTTATAAAGTAAGTCATTGTTATAATTTTGAAAACATAAAATAAGACCATGCGCAATGGTTAATTCCCTCTAAGGGGTATTTTTTCGTCACATCGGCATCTTAATGCCCCATCAAAAATGTGTAAAAGTTAATGTCCCTTAATACCTATTTCATTCATTACTTTCCATTATTTTTCTTCTATTTGGGCATTATTTTAGAAATGCCCATCTCTCTTTATGCCTGTATAATACTCAAAGAAACGGTGTTAAGAGCATTATCAAACCCTTTAACACCCCTATTTTGACAATGTTACCATCTTTTTGAATCTACATAGCTATTTGATCCCATTTAAAATAACCTATAGCATAAATATATGGACATATATATAAGTATGGTTATAAAAATGAATATTACATGTAAGAGCATTTACATGTCACATCTACCATTATATGTACATGATTATGGTATACAATTGTCAATCAACAATGCACATGCGAGGTATAATATATCAAGTATGGCATGTGTCATTAAACTTAGCTTAACCTAAGTTTAAATACATTAAATGATGTTCATAACTATTCTAAGAGTTTTCTTAAGTCATGTGGTCATTTAAGGCAAGGGAGATCGCCCACTCCTAACGAGACAAGTAGAAGTATTTAATAAGGGTCGTATTATTGGCACACCTTGGGGGTTAAATCGACACCCTCAATACGCATCATATAGGCATATACGATGCGTATTGAGGTGGGTTCAAACTTCTATGCCTGCCAAAGGCTGCCATTGTCCCCCCACCAAAAAGTAATACGCATCGTATAGGCCTATACGATGCGTATTGAGGGTGTCAATTTAATTTTTTAATTTTTGCAAGGTAGCGTCCTGTCACGCGGTAGCTTTCCGTCACGCGAACGAAGAAGCAGCAGTCTCTTTGCTTCGTCCACTAGAACTATTTGTGTATGCATTCTTAGGGTTTTTATTATTTGATCAATGGAAGTTGAAATCGGCTTTGTATTTAGCACACAAAAGTACTGAACAACCAAGATAACAGCTCCGGTTTCATTTGCTTCGTCCACTAGAACTATTTGGGTATGCATTCTGTTGGTACTGAACAACAGAATCAGGTTCTCAAAAACAAGGATCGTTCTAATAGATTAAAGAGAACTATTTCAGTTATTTCTGTTGATCCACAAATTACAACAAATTGTGTCTAATGCAAGGATCTTCGAATGCGGTGGGTACGTTAAATACCGTTCACCGCTTTTTTAGTTGCTTCTCCTGTTAAGTTTCTGAACCAACCGAAATCCACAAATTCAAACAGTTTTTCCGGCGCTAATTTCTCCACTCACCGTGAAATCGAACAGTTTCTTCGTAGATTCCTTCCGGTTTCATAGCCGGTTGAGGATTACGAGTGTTCTAGACTCGTTCAAGGCGTGCAATGTTTCCTCTCAATTAAATAGACCGACACTTGCTTCATAGGACTCACTTGAATCGTCTCGGAAGTGGATTTCGGTTGGTTCAGATCTCTTTGGGTATATTCGAAACCAACTAAAATACGTTGAAGTACCGAATCAACAGAAATAACTGAAATAACTTGAATCGTCTCGGAAGTACTGAACAACAAAAGGATAAGATATCGGCGGTTAGCTCGAAGGAGTTTCTCTCAATCAGGTGTTCCATTAGACATCCCCTTTTATCATGTGTCATACGTTACGAGATTCTTCGAGAATTAGAAAAGGAGAAAATACGGAACGATAAGGCTAGTATGAGTCTGAGTCCATTGTGGTTCGTGTCAGGTTTGTATTTCCCATAGCCACCGTTTCCGTAGTAAAAAATGGTTGCGGTTTTCATCTTGAGATGCAAGGATCTTCGAATGCGGTGTGTTCGTTAAATACCGTTCACCGCTTTTTTAGTTGCTTCTCTTGTTAAGTTTCTGAACCAACCGAAATCCACAAATACAAACAGTTTCTCCGTCGCTAATTTCTCCACTCACCGTGAAATCGAACAGTTTCTTCGTAGATTCCAACAACGTTAGTATTCACTGTGGTGGATGCAAGCATAAAGTTAGAAATCGGTGGTATTGAACCAACATTTCCTTCAAACATTCTAAACAAGGATCGTTCTAATAGATTAAAGAGAATAAATGAAGTACAAAATCATCTGCTTTCTGAATCTAAATCTGAATGTTAACTTTGACTCATAAACCCTTGAATCCCAACGCTTCTATGATGATATCAGCGTTGTTTATCACCCTGTGTGAGCATTGGCAGCCCGACCACTAGCAGAAGAACCCGACACGTCTTCTATGATGATTCAGAGGTCGGTCTCGGGTGGGCATAAGATCCATGGGCCCTATTGTCGGATATGTGACTCAAGGATAAGCCTTCGGTTTACTTTGTGTAACAGAACTTCCGAGCTAACATCTGACGTAGCAAGTACAAGGAAAAACATGGTCATGAATGATTTACACCAAGTTTTGTTGCTGCGCCAGGGTCCAATACACGAGCTCACCCTTGTTATGGATGATTACTGGGAAGATTACAATTGTTTTGAGTTTTGTCAGATAATACTTTATTTGTCGAGAAACCATACTGTCAAGAAACTAACATCTTTTAATACTTCATTTGTCGAGAAACCATACTGTAAAGATCTCTACACAAACTCTTCTACATCTTTTAACCAATTGTCCATCACTTAAGACCTTGAAAGATTTGTTGAAATCGAATTTGTGTATCTGAATCAGGTTCTCTGCCTTAGATCGGTCATTCCTTGTGATACATGAATGTTTGATTTGAATTTTGAAAGTGAAAAATTGATGTATCTGGTGGGGGTGACATAGAAATTTTCAATAATGTAGGAAGGATTGTAGTAGTAGGACATTGGAATCAAGTTCTCAAACAAATCAACAAAAACCTGATAGTGAAAAACATCAACAACCATTTTTCCCTTTCCTTCAATTTCGAGAACATTCTCCCTGTGTACGCAAATCTTTTCAGTAATCAGTACGCAACAAAGAGACCGCCTTGTTAGTTTTAGAGTATTTTTATCTTTTGTTGATGGATAACGCAAACAAGTTCTCCACATTTTGTTATTCAGATCTCTATTCGGTCATCTTTCCAAACTGCAACACACGATAAGTTTAAACTTTATAGTGTGTGATTTGACCAGGAATACGTTAAAATACGCTAAAATACATTACAATACGTTAAAATACTCTAATATACGTTAAAATACGCTAAAATACACTAAAAACGTAAAAATACCCTAAAATTAGGGCTGGCAATTTATACACGAGACACGAATACACGACACGTACCTACACGACTTTAACAGGTAACATGTAAGACCTTAACAGGTTTCGTGTACTAAACAGGTAGACACGAAATTACCTATTAATTTTCGTGTCTAAACAGGTATAATACCTGTTTACCTGTTAAGTACCTGGTTATTTTTAAAATTAAATAAATATATATATAATATATATAGTCCATTGATTTATGCCTTAACCCTAATTCTTTCTTTCCACTTTTCCAGCCGTCACTCATTCTTTTCTCTCAACTCTCAACTTCTCAAGTCTCAAGTCTCTAACTCTCAAGTCTCAACAACACAGCCGATTCCTCCGACTCCGAGTCCGTCACCGGCCGTCACCGCCCGTCGCCAGCCTTCCCTTTCACGCCGGCGGCCCGGCCATCACCCGTCGCCGGCCCTAACGGGTATGTATACTCCTCCGACAACCGCCGTTTACGATTCATGTTTATCTTTCTATTCGATTTATGTAACACTCAGTAATGTGCGTCTGTTCTTAATATGTTATTTACATTACCACACGACAGAGCAATAATAGATCCTTAGATTGTTTGAATAGGACTGTGTTTTGAACGATTCGCACATGTCAGGCATAAAGTCTCAGATTTAGGACAATCTAATGGACAAAACTTAAAATTAAACATGTTTTTGGACAAATCGGCACTTGTAAGATGTATTGTAACTATCAATTTGAACAAAAGCAACAAAAAAATTTCAATGATTAAACTGGACTGTTCATCTCGTTGGACCATGAGAAGATGATGATTCAGACGAAGAGACCCTTCGCACGAAGGGTTCTCATGGTTGACTAATTTGACTTGCACTTCAGACGAAGTGACCCTTCATACGAAGGCTGGTTATTTGTTGATTTTTGTTGTCTAACCCTTCGCACAAATAGACCTTTCGTTCAAATGATATGTTGAGTTTGTTGACTTTTTAAGTTCATCCGTTCCATGATTAATATGACTTATTGACTATACTTATTTTGTGTGTAGGTTTGATTGTTTGGAATTGAAGATTTGAGAAGAAAGACCAATTGGAACTTGGAAGTTTGGGACTTGATATTGTTTTCAATATATGTTTTGATTATAATTCTATGTGTTTTTGTCTTAAATTTGTTAAGGAGCATGGATTTATGTTTTATTTTAAGACTTTTATGAACTTTCGTCGACTTTTGTTTCGCTGAAAGGTTGTCTAATATGTGTTTCTAAACAGCTACTATCGTGTATTATCGTGTATTATCGTGTATACCAGGTATAAACAGATTCGTGTTCGTGTTTGGGTTACAGGTACACGATAAATTTTCGTGTCGTGTACAGGTATACCCATTTCGTGTTCGTGTCTTATCGTGTTCGTGTCTTATCGTGTACGGGTATACACGATATGCCAGCCCTACCTAAAATACGTCAAAAATACTATTAAATACGCAACAATATGTTAGAATACGTCAAATATGCAAAAATACGTCAAAGTACGCAACTAACGATATTTCCACACACGTATACATATAATACGGCACTATGGAGTTCAAGTGGATTTCAAACAAAACTGTACGTAATCATAGAATAAGATATTCGCACGCAACCGAACGGTACCGAAACAACTTATGTTGAAGGTATACGTAATAAAACGACAAAATATGCGAAAGTTCGGCAAAAAACGAGACGTATACGCGTCGAACCGAGGGAAACACGATAACACTAAATTTGAAATAATATCATATACGATCATATAGGCCTATGTTGTATCGTATATAAGCGTAATACGAATCGTATAGGCCTATACGATTCGTATTAAACTTTGAATTTTCTCAAAAATAACCCTGAATTTATCAGAAACCCAGGGGTATTTCAGTAAAATCATCGATTAATATGCATCGTATAGGCCTATACGATGCGTATTGAACTATAAATTTCTCAAAAATGTTTTTTCAAATCAAGGGTTCCATCATTACAACCACTTGTTTTCAACGGAGATGTAATGCAATGATTCCTCTCAATTGAATAGACCGACACTTGCTTCATAGGACTCACTTGAATCGTCTCGGATGTAATAACAGTATCAGGTTCTCAAAACAAGGATCGTTCTAATAGATTAAAGAACGCTGATATCTTGGAATTTGATCTTAGAAGTTTGAACCCACCTCAATACTCTTGTTACCATCAATAATCTTTGGAATTGATCTTGGAACAACATACTTTTGTTAACTAGGCGGTCTCTTTGCTTCGTCCACTAGAACTATTTGTGTATGCATTCTTAGGGTTTTTATTATTTGATCAATGGAACTTATGTTTCCCATAGTCACAAAAGATTGCGGTTTGTATTTCACATAGCCACCGTTTCCGTAGTAAAAAACGGTTGCGGTTTGTATTTCGCATAGCCACCATTTCCGTAGTAAAAAACTGTTGGGTTTGCACATTCAATCTTCAATACTTCATTAAAATACCAATAGAAGAACCCGACACGTCTACATGTTACGGAGAATGTTCTAGAAATTGAAGGAAAAGGAAAAGATTTGTTGAAATCGAATTTGACAAGTATGACAGCTTATTAAAAGTAGCAATCACCTCTAATCATTTCCTGGTCAAATCACACACTATAAAGTTTAAAGTTATCGTGTGTTGTAGTTTGGAAAGATGATCGAATAGAGATCTGAATAACAAACTTGGAGAACTTGTTTGTGTCGGGTTCTTCTGCTAGTTACTCGATCAACAGACTGATCGGTAACGTTACTCTACTTGTGCTCCGTTTAAAGCGGCGTGCTCCGATTTCGGTTGCTTCATAGGACTCACTTGAATCGTCTCGAAAGTGGATTTCGGTTGGTTCAGATCTCTTTGGGTATATTCGAAACCAACTAAAATACGTTGAATTACTGAATCAACATAAATAATTGAAATAACTTGAATCGTCTCAGAAGTACTGAACAACAGAAGGATGAGATATCGGCGGTTAGCTCGAAGAAGTTTCTCTCAATCAGGGATTTTCGAATGCGGTGTGTACGTTAAATACCGTTCACCGCTTTTTTAGTTGCTTCTCTTGTTAAGTTTCTGAACCAACCGAAATCCACAAATACAAATAGTTTCTCCGTCGCTAATTTCTCCACTCACCGTGAAATCGAACAGTTTCTTCGTAGATTCCAACAAAGTTAATATTCACTGTGGTGGATGCAAGCATAAAGTTAGAAACCGGTGGTATTGAACCAACATTTCCTTCAAACATTCTAAACACTAAAAGGATGTTGGGAATTAAACGCATGTATGTGACAAAACAAGGATCGTTCTAATAGATTAAAGAGAATAAACGAAGTACAAAATCATATGCTTTCTGAATCTGATTCTGAATGTTAACTTTGACTCATAAACCCTTGAATCCCAACGCTTCTATGATGATATCAGCGTTGTTTATCACCCTGTGTGAGCATTGGAAGCCCGACCACTAGCAGAAGAACCCGACACGTCTTCTATGATGATTCAGAGGTCGGTCTCGGGTGGGCATAAGATCCGTGGGCCCTATTGTCGGATATGTGACTCAAGAAAGTCATTGGACTACCGCCGATGAAGTCAAATGTGATCAAACTTGGACATCAGACGTAAATCTTGAAGAAACAGAACATAATCCCAGATTGTCTAAAGAAGTGCTTTTATCATGTGTGATCCAAAGAAGACGTATCGGGTGAGTTGTGGTTGATTTATAGGAGGAGGTTATGAAACGAGTATATGTTTATGCGAATTTAAAGGACAATACTGACAGAGGTGTTGGTCTTTTCTCTCACTGTGCAAACTTAAAAAATCTCACCATAACACATCTAATATGACACATGATAAAAGCGCTTCTTTTATCAATCATATCATCGACCAACTGCTCGAAATCCCTTTCGTTTCTCGGGTTCGCATTCGACACAACACAACAAAAAATAAATAAAAAAAACAGCGGCCTGATACGCATCGTATAGGCCTATACGATGCGTATCAGGCCCACCGTCAGACATAACCTGCACCTGTCAGTCTGCCATGTTTTTTACTTTAATTCAATACGCATCGTATAGGCCTATACGATGCGTATTGAATTGAAAAAGTGTGTAGATAGACAGGGGGTGTGCCATTAGAAAAACTGTCATGTAAACCAATCAATCACAAACTGTCACATCATTCCACCCAATCATATCAAATTATCACTAAACCACTTGCACCACTCATTATACCCTTCAGGACCGTGATACTACCTCATTCCCAACTAATGACAAAAACCAACCAATCACAACATGCCACATCATTCCCCCTTACAGTATCAAATTCATCACGAAGGTGATGGCTACCACGAAAAATTCCACCACGCGTGATGGGACCATCACACCACCCATCACTTTGGTACCTATCACTCTGATGCCCCGTCCCACAAACCCTAAAAGCCTAATTGAAACCATCTCTCCCCCTCCCTTCCTTTCACAACGACGAGCGTTCTTCCAAAAAAACTTCACCTCACTCCTTCCTCCACCTCACATTGACACATCTTCACTTAAAATTACCAATGCTCTAGTATTAAATTATTAGTAAGTATGACTTTACTGATGAGAAATTCATATATATTTAAAAGATTATGATCACAGTTTTTAAGTAAAAAATGTATTAATTAGAAAGATTGCTGCAAGAGAATGTTTAGGAGTAAACCAAACATGGTGCTTAACCAATGTCTTAACATGCATGTGAATGAATTAAAGAGTATATGTCAAATAGTTCTTTTTTTAAAAGCAAACATCATTAAACACCGGCCAAACGAACTATTTCCAAGATGGAGAAAGAAACGCCCAAACAAGGCCAAAAATTACATCAAGTCAAAGTTACACCAACTATACCAATCAACCGAAACCATTTTAAATCTACTTCTAAACCAAAGAAAACCCAACGTTTTGATATCCGCCACTATCTCGACCACGTTCTGCCTCTTGTTTGAAAACACCATATCATTCCTTGCTTTCCATAGCCTCCAACACATTATGATAGCAATACCTTGCATCACCTTTTTCTTGACCTTGGAGCAATTATAATACTTGTGAATCTCCACTGCATCTTTCACGGCAAACAAAATCACCGGAGGGAGACCGCACCAGCTCGCAATCCCCTGCCAAACCCCCATTGTAATCCCACAAGCCGATATCAAGTGCTCTGCTGTCTCATCCTGATCACCACATAAGATGCACAACGTATTCCCCACATCAATAGTTCGCCTTCTAAGAGCCATTTTGGTCGGAATACGATCCAAAAGAGCTCTCAACATGAAAATGTTACACTTCTTAGGAATCCATGTACACCAACTAAAAAGCTTCGAGTCACTATTAATCGGCTCATTTATCAACCACTTCTTAACTATCGCCACCGAGAACGACCCATCCGATCCAGAATTCCACTTCCAAGAATCCTCCTGATTATTAAGGCGCACTTCCGATATCAATCTTTGGCACTGTATCACCTCCGAAACTTCTTGTGAAGAATCTGGATATTTCGACCATTCCCAAGACACAACACCATTATCACCCATCCCACCAATACGATCTGCAACATTTTGTTTTTTTCGAGCCGAAACAATGACATAAACATATCCTTTAACGGGATATGATGCACCCATGTATCTATCCAAAACATAATACTTGAACCTTTCCCCACAACGCCTCGAATCATGTTACAAAAACCCATGTCTTGAATCTTAACCTTGTACCCAAAAGAGACTATTTTTGTCCACGTACATGATAATCACCTATTGCACCTAACCATATCCCACTTTCTTTTGGAGCCATGAATAGCATCTATCATTCTCCTCCACAAAGCATCACCTTCAATACGATATCTCCATAACCATTTTAGTAAAAGAGCGTTATTAGACCACTCTAATTTATTAAGACCCAAACCACCATTCCTTTTACAACAAGTAACTTTCTCCCACCCAATCCAATAAACTTTTTTCTCTTCCAGACCACCTCCCCATAAAAATTTCTTAATCAAGGACTCTAGTATATGTCAAATAGTTAAGATATAATTTTAGAATGAGTTTGGTTTATAAATAAATATTAAAAATTAGTAGATTAACATATAAGAAGGAAGAAAAATGCATTACTGTTTTACCATTATTTAGTATTTTGTATTGCAATTCACATGAACGATTATATTAAAGTAGAAAGTTAACGTGTAAACGAGTATTTTTTTTTATCTATAATCATTTTATACAATTATTTTAATTTAACTCACCAACCAAATAATTATAATCACTTTCGATATCTTTTAATAATTTCAAAACCCATATATCATACAAACATGAGAACAATTAATCATGTTTCGAAGCTTCTCATAAAATCGTTATGTAATAAATTCAAAACAATAAGAACATATTGCATCAAATGTTAAGTATTTTCATATCTTTTCTACGAAATTATATAAAAATGAAAAATAACACCTTTCATTTTGTTTGTATGTGTGTAAAGTCTCATGGTTATACCATGTGTATTTTTGTTGTGAATGTGAAAAAAAGTGTAGCCTAATTGGTAATACACTATGAAAGGGGTGTAATGATGTATTGAGCGTATGGAAATAAGTGATTTAATGTGACTTATTTTACTTGGCTGGAAAAATGGAAATAAAGTAAAGTCCTTAGCCCCTTTTTTCGTGTCTATGGAAAAAATTATGATTGTAAAAATTATAAGAGGGTGTGTGAGTTAGTCGTTTTAAGAAAACTGTTACTAGTCACATGAGATGAATTCACAAATATCTAAAATGTAATGGCAAAATAGGAAACTATTTATTGGGGCTATCATATAGTATTGATTGCGAAGGCTATGCGGTATAGTGATGGTCCTCCCTTGGAGGATGATCCGCCACGTAGGATGGGTGTGAGGATGGGGCAAAAGAGATGAAACTAAGAAAATGGAGAGATGAACCTAATATATATATATATATAAGTTGTATGTATAGGTGTGTGAGTGTAACACCTCGCAAAAATCATGCCCAATGTAATAAGGACACGTGTCATGGACTTAGACGTGTAATGAATTGATTTCCGAGGGACTTAAATTGTCAAACAATATAAATATGTAATTAAAAGGATCAAATGGGTCATCATGCCAAACTCGTGCCTCTGAATGACCTCATAAGATGTTCGTATTCTTTAATGAATAAATTGTCGGACGTAGAAAGTCGTTTGTGCTTAAAATGAGAATTTTACGAAGCATAGGGGTTAAAAGTGTCAACATGTTAAACGTTACCTCTGAGTGACCTTTCAACAATCCCAAAAGTATTGTAATATTTTTATATTTTGCTCTCGAGAATATTGGATAGTAATCTCATGGAGTTTCGATGAAAACAAGACTTTTCGGGTGATCTTACAACTAACCGGGAGCTTAACGGAGTTAATATGTGACCCAAGACACTTGTTAGTTAACTATGAGGGTCAATAATGCAATAAAAGAAAGTTAAATAAACTTAAAATGGACCAAGGACTGAAATTGCAAAGTTTGGAAACTCTTTACCGGATTCTCCCATCGTCGCGGGCCGCGTAGGCCGACTCCAACTCTTACGCGGGCCGCGTAAGAGTGCCAGCGACTAAAAAAGTGGACAGCTGCAAGTTGCAGCCCTTACACCACCATTGCATGAGTTCTGAGCAATACAGTGACTTGTAAATGGTTTTTACTGACATGGTAACACCTGTAAACATCTGGTGAGTCCTTAATACAGCTGCAATGATCCTATAGTTCTTCCATTTCCTATATAAGAGATTTGTTGTTCTTGTGTTCATTTGCACACTTTCAAATATTCACTCAAACACTTCTCTGGAGCCTCCGGGTGTTCAAGGAAGTTTTCTAAAGATCAATTTTCGTGCTAAGGACTATTGTAAGTGTTCTTAGCTTCCTTAGTTAAAGTTTTATTAGCTTAATGACCGAAAGTCAAAGTTAGCGTAATTAAGCTTTGACTTAATGATTAATCACAAACGGCCCAGCCATTATTCGAATTGAAAGTGGCTATTTGTTGGTAATTATGTAGGTGTTAAACCCTTAAAATGGAACCTTTAAATTATCACGTTATCTCAGTCAATTGTCGGGTCAAACTTATTAGTAAAAAGTCAAACGGGTCAGTTTTTGCAAAATAAATCATAATTGATAATGCTAAAGTTATGGAACATGTTTTAACACTTAAATAACTTGGTAAATAATATAATAACATGTCTAGGCATGTTCAACCCGACAATTCTGAGTTTAGGCTCGGTTCGCAACCGAAAGTCGCAAAAGTAGACTTTTGCTTTGACTTTCAGTTCTGACCCGATTTAGTTTAGTTTAGTTATGCCTTAGGGTTCCTTTAGGACCATGTTACATGTTAGTATAACCCTCTGAGATTATACTATATGGTTCCTTTGAAATCTGAATCATTTGCATGTTTCCGTTAAATCATTAAAAGTTGACCATTATGCCCTTTTGATATTAAAACGAGATTTTTGAAAATGTGAGAGGACAAAAACCTTTATTACTGATATATTAGTATGTCCTAAAAATTTGACATCCGAATCTGGTCTAAATCAGAAGTTATGCGAGATATCGTAAAATGAAAGCTTTTTATTAATTAAATGGCATTTTTAGTATAAATCGCATTTAAACCCAAATTTCGACACCAAACTTGCTACCCACTATTATAATATAATATTTAGGGATTTATGGAAATTTTTGTCAAATTTTATACTGATTATATTATAGAGTTCTAGTGTAAACTCGGTATTGACGAAATTGCCCTTTTCATTAATAAAATGAGTTTTACATAACATTTTGATACCAAACCTTTTCCTACTGATCTCATATATTAAATAAAATATTTTATGCTTTAGAGACTGATCACAACTGTAACATCCCGAAAATATAAAACTTTATATTAAAATTATAAAGTATTAAATAAAACAAGAACAAACTAATTAGGACGAAATAACCCAGTTAGTTATAAGACTTGTATTAACTAAAAAGTGGGTTAAAAGCACCTAAAAATAAACTAAAGAAACTAGAGGGACCAAAAGTGTTTAACTTGAAACTAGTTTTAATAAAAACATTTTATTAAAACACAAACTCACCATTGTGAGTGTGTTGGAGATCGACCAAAGCAGGGGGGCGACCCAAGCTTCTCAAAACCCTAAGTTCATGCTATTTGATCAATTGAAGGCCAAATTTTGTCCCAAATCAAAATCCGAACATAGATTAGTGATCACCTCAGTGAAAGGGATTATAAGGTATGTAAATTTTGTAGAAAATTCTCATCTAAATTTCTGAATGAACATAGGAAATTCGAATTGATGATTGCATGTTAGTTGTTTGGAATGAAATAATGTCTAGGGACAAACCCTAGTCAATTACTTGATGAAATTTTGCCTATTTCATGTGAAGTTCATAATCACCATTAAAGGTGATAAGTGGGTTTTGTGAAACTTGATAAACACTAGGATTATAGTGGTTATTCTAGTGTAATCTAAGATTTGTTAGTGATTTCAGAATTATAGAGGCTAAAATTCATGTTAGATAATTGATTGATGAAAATTGGGCTATATGACAAGTTAAGAACTTGTCATATAAATAGTGTGAAAATTCTGCCCATAAAGTGTTTGTGGAAATGCCTCAAAGAAGGCTTAAAATGAAAATTTAAAGTTAAAACGCATAATTTCGATATTTCGGTAAAATATGCGATACATGTTTTGCAAAGAGTTCTAAATGTACCATGATTGAACTCTATAGGAAAGGATACCGGAGCGTCAAGTGGACAAGCCGGTGGCGACTTGCGTTTAAAGGGCGTGCTTTGAAGGTATGTAACTTGATTCGTTAAATTTGGTAAATTTTGATAATTAACATATGTATAGTTGAATTGTAGAATAAAAGTTGTGTTGATTTAAAGCGATAATGTTCGCTATATTGAATAATAGGTCAAGAATTTGGTTAGATCTCGTTGGTAGTCATCAGAATGGAGGATTCCGTAGATGAGCCAAACGGGTCGAATAATCAAATAATGTGTGGCTAATGCTTCGTAATATGGTTAATTGGTCTTTTGTTATTGTTAATAAATGACATATTAGAATACAAGAATTTAGCGTGTTGGTTTGTTAGAATGATAAAGTCCATAAGGGTAAACTAAACGGGTCATTGAGAGAAGGTATGAATCGAATAACGGTAGTACCCCACTTGTAGATTTTGAGCCCGAGTGACGGGTAGCAAAATACTAAACACGCAAACCGGTGATGGGAGCGTGGGCGTTAAAAATGAGGAATCCGAGATTTGGGTTTTGGGTGAAATAAACAAATCAGTCAAAACATAAAGTTGCAGTGACTAACGTAAGTTACGGTAGCTACCTTAACTTACGGTAGAGAACAAAAGTGTTACGGTGGTCCACTACTGTGTTACGGTAGACAAGGATCACACAGCGTCTACCGTAACTTACGGTAGATACCGTAAGTTACGGTAGAGTCCAGAAATTTTTATCCGTTTCTGAGCATAGTTCGATCATGCAACTTATCTAAGAACACTAATACTAATATTTGTCAAAACCTCCAGTTTTTAGGTATTGCAAGTACGTGGATGATGGTCAAGACAATGCTCTCGAACCGAACACAATCTTTTGAAGCTTCCGCACTAGATTAACTTTGTTTTAGACAATGTTTATAATGTAAACAATTTGTTAATCATGTTTGAATGACGTAACTAGTTAAGTAATTGTCTAGAATGTAATCACTCTTAAACTTGAAATTTTTACATCTTTTGAAGTAAGATGCCGTCTTAAGTAAATTCATATGTATTTACATTAAATTCCTATAAAATTTAGACGGGTGTTACAAGTTGGTATCAGAGCCAGGTTGTAAACAAAGTGTTCGGTTCAAGCTTGATCGATCGTCCGGTAAGAATTAATTTATTATTTTAGTAGATCCTATCTTATGTATGAAATGAGATGCGAATTAATGTGCATGGGAAGGGTGTGTTAACACACTCAAACCCGGAAAGTGCACCAAATGTGAACGGTAAAAGCAAGTCACGCACTTGGCTAAACCAAAGCAAATAAAGCTATGTTATAAATGAAATGTTTATTGTTTAATGTAAACATTTCAGTTTCAAGATGTCGAAAGGAAACGATAATGATCCGGTGCCGACAAGCACCGAACAAATGAAAGAGATAATTACCGAATAAGTGGGGAAGGTAATTGAAGGTAGTCTATCCGGGTTTATAGAAAAAATTCAAAACACGGTGTTGTCACTTGTCGAAGAACGAATCAAATGGTTGGAAGATAGTGTCAACCTTATGAAAGAGAAATCGGGAGAACGTAAGGGATGTTCGTACAAAGAGTTTATGGCATGTAAACCGCCAATCTACAACGGGGAGGTTGACCCGATAATATGCCAGAGATGGTTAAGCGATG
Source organism: Helianthus tuberosus (assembly GCA_030545235.1). NCBI lineage: Eukaryota > Viridiplantae > Streptophyta > Magnoliopsida > Asterales > Asteraceae > Helianthus > Helianthus tuberosus. Next base: position 53,942,673 of record CM060404.1, read on the forward strand.
TCGAAGGAGTGTTTGAAAGTACCCATTGTGACGAAAGTGACTTTGTTGCTTACGGAACGGGTCAGTTGAGGGGTCAAGCCAAAGATTGGTGGGACAATAAAAAGAAGGAAATAGGAGCCGAAGCGGCGAGGGCCATGACATGGGAGGAGTTTAAGACGCCATTTCTTAAACATCATAGTCCCAAGGCGGTCATTAATAAAATCAAGGAAGAGTTCATGCAACTTAGGCACAAGGGCGAGACCATAGACAAGATTACGGTGACGTTTATGGATAAGATGAAGTTTTGCAATGAATTGGTGACGAATGAGGAAAAAAAGATATACTACTACTATAACATGTTGAGCGCCGAGTATAGGGAGTTCATGACTCCTTCAAAATATGAGACCCTTACCGAGATCATAAACGTTGCTCGGGAACGGGAAATCGAACTGAAGAAACAAGTTGAAAGGGGTGAGCGAAGGGCACAAGATGTGAATCCAAGCCCTACAAAGAAAGCTCGAACTGGAGAATCGGGAAAGAACATTGATGCTAAAGGTGGGTCGCCAAGTTGTAAAGTGTGTGGAAAAGGGCACAAGGGAGAGTGTCGGTTCAAAGACAAACCGTGCCCCATATGTAGTAAAACGGGGCACACGGTGTCTCTATGCCCGGGTAAAGTCTCGGTTTGCTACAAATGTTATCTGCCCGGCCACAAAAAGTCCGAATGCCCAGACTTAGTTGGAAGGAGAGACGTTAAAGAATCTCCAGCAGAAGCCCCTAAGGCAAAGGCTAGGTCCTTCCAACTTACCGTGGCCGAATCAAAGATAGAACCCGATGTGGTCTCAGGTATATTCACAATTAACTCAATTCATGCACGTGTATTGTTTGATACGGGTGCGAATAAATCCTTCATTTCGCATGGATTTATTCGACATCCTTCATTTGTATTGACGAAATTATCTGTGTGTAAGGACTCTCAAAATTGTCCTAAAAATATCCGTAAGTAAAAACCCGGACCCCTGAAACCATACTGTGCATGAAAAACCAAGAAAACAAGAAATATGGTCTTCAGGCGGGCCGCGTAAAGGTTAAGCGTACCTTACGCGGGCCGCGTCAACCCTTGGTTTGACTGGATAAGTATCCGGATCCACGTATCACCCACCTGGCCAACCTATGCATGACCATGCAACCCTACGCGTAGACTAGGCGGCCACGCGGGCCGCGTAAGTGTTGAGCCAAGGTTCACGCGGGCCGCGTGAACCTTATTTTTCACCTATAAATAGGTTTGATCAGGGGCAGTCTGTTGGTGTCGAAATCAAATATCAAAAACGAAGTTAAGCTGCTCCAAAGTCGAAATTACTTTCAATTTTAGTGGGGTGCTGTTCCGATACCGGGTATTAACTCGATCGCTGCTACGAATCAATGTCCGATCGATTAAACTATCCAATGGATGTTTAAGTGCTGCCCACATTAGGGTTTATGCTTTGTCATTCGTCGTGAATTCGATGGATGTTTAAGTATCACACTTTGTCATTCGTTGTGAGGGTTTAATCTCGTGAGTTATCGTAAATGCTGTATTAGTTACTGACGTAGTTCGTGTGCATGTTGTTTAAATTTAGGTTACAAGGCTAATCAGTAGACTAGACTCTGCCCATATTAAATCTGCAAAGTGAGTCATTCTATTTTTATCAAAGTGCTTTATAAATTCTTAAATATTTCAAAGTTATAATTACAGGGATTAAGTCTTTGTAATCACCAAATTACAGCCGGTATGTGGGGTTTTGTATACATTACTTGATAACCGTCACCATTTGACAACGGGGTAGCTAAGGGGTGATATGACCATAGTCACAGACACCACTGGACAATGAGGTTACCAATGGATGGTCGAGTGACAAATACTGTGGGTAGTTGGTTGATATATGGAAACATTGTAATCGCTCTTAATACTGTAAATTATAACAATGTGTCTTTTTTAGTAAAAAGAATGATTCACCAGTATTTCCCTGCTGACAAAACCTTTTTCAAACATGTTTCAGGTGATCTGTTGTGATCCAGGAAAAGTGCCGTGAAGCACTACAAGCTTAAGGAAGTGGCTCAATATAAAATAAAGAAACATGTTTTGTAAAATAAAGATTTCTCAGTAAAATCATATGATTGTAAACTACCGGGGTTTATCCTGAATTGTGAAATAAAATAATCGGGAATTTTCAGTTTTAAAAAGATCCTGTTAAAATCTTCCGCTGTTAACTCAATTAAATAAAAACCACGGGAATTTTCTGTCCCACGGCTCCTGAAACGGGTCAAACCGAGTCGGGGGCCGTGACAGGAAAAGGTGGTATCAGAGCCACTGAGTTAAGCTAATTAAGTATTTAGAAATACTTAATTTTCCTGATTATCATTTTATGATTATGTGTTTTATTAACTGACTATTTGTTAGTTACAATATGGGTAAGCAAAAGCTTTCAAATATCTATCTTAAATTAGATAGTTCGCAAAAAGAAAAAGGAAGTTCATCCCAATCAAAATCCTCAAGATACTCAGTAGATACTGAGGAGGGAATATTTGTTCGTAAAGCTCATTATGAGGAACCACTTTCTCCTAATAAAAGAAGTTTGATTATTAGGAAAAGTCAAGAGAAAATAAAGAAATCTCAATCGAAAGAAATGAAAGTTAATCAGGAAATTCAGAAATTCGGTAGTAACTCACCATGGGAAGACAAGTTAGATGAAAAATGGGCAGATCTCTATATGCTAGCCACTGTAGCAGTAAATGCAAATCTTTAAAATACTTTAACTCGGTATTAGCACCCTTACCAGATATAAGCCAGAAACTTTACCTAGTAAATAAATAAATTACAATAAACCCTGTTGTGTTTTACTTGTCAGTTGTCTTCTGTATTAAATTAGCTACACGGTATGCAATAATACTTGAAAATTATCTGTGAAAATTTTGTTATAAAATTTTAACTTAGTATTTTGCATATATGCTAAACAACATGAATAATTTATCTGGAGCCCTAGAGAATCTCAACCTCTACCCTGTAAACATAGAAGTTTCCAAAGATTTTACTGGTTACTTTGCTGATGTGGAACAACCTATGGAATTTTGTGCTCCACCTCTAGAGAAACCAAAGCCTAAGAAAAGGAGAAGACTTGTAGGCTGGAGACGTGTACGCAGGAGGAAACCAGCAACAAGGAGAGTTCCCAAAATAGAAAATCCCATGGATAAAGGAAAAGGGATCGAGGTTGAGGAAAATACTAGGCAAGTAGAAAGGGAAATTGGGGAAAGTTCGAGGCAAGTCGAGGAGTTGCCATTACAAGAAGAGTTGGATCAGATATTGGCAAGCTGTGATATCGTTAGACCTATTAATACCAACCTGTACCCTTATCTTGCCGAAACTCAAATTCCAATAAATTTGGAACCAATCATCCCAGAACCTTTAATCCATACCCAACCTTTAGGAATAGACGAGTGGTGGACTAATGATTGGCAGTTTCAAAACCTACTCAATAAACCTTATACGTTTTCCCTCAGTTTGACCCAGAACCTATACCAAATCCACCGATGAGTAATGAGAATATGGCTGAACTCCGCCATTTTGGCAAAGAGCTGATGGATGCTGGGAATAGGATTCGGGAAATAGGAGGACAAATCTCCTGGAAATACGATGAAAGGGAACATTGCTTTTGAAATGCCAAAAGATTAGGGATAATGTAGTTATGAAGTTATGATTGTATAATACTATAATAATCAAAATAAATCGTGTAAAATAAACAATAAAACTTGTGTAAAATAATCAGTGTGTAAGGAGGCATAATATATATATAAAAAGGGAATCGAGAAATCGATAATTTTGGATATATATTTGTGGTGAAATATGGATGATTGTTTTTGTGTATAATTGTTATTTATTTTATACTAATAAATTATATATATTAATTATCAGATGGAAAACGTTAATAATGAACCAGTTAACGAGGTTAACCAGTCTGAGCATCACCAGGAAGAGCAATTTATGACTAAGCAAGATATAGAAAATATCGTTACTCAAGGGATAGCCAAAGCTATTCCAGCAATACTTGCTGCTGCCCAGAAACCTGTTGAACCTCAACAAATCGTTCCTAGCAAACATACTTCTGAAGATAACTTCAGTAATAGCGTAAACGGAGGCGGTAATCATACTAATAACAATAACAATCCACGGCAAGCCCCGTTCCCTAAGAAAATGAAAGCTGCAACGCCTGGTTGCACTTACAAAGAATTTCTTGCCTGTAAACCGGTTGAGTTTGCAGGAAACGAGGGAGCAACTGCGGCACTGCGTTGGTTAGAGAAAACCGAGGCAGTAATTATAATAAGTAAATGTGCCGAAAACGACAAAGTCATGTACGCGTCGAATCTTTTTAAAGAAGGGGCACTAGAATGGTGGAATACAGTACTTCAAGCTAAAGGAAGAAATATGGCCTATGCCATGAGTTGGGAGGAATTTAAGCAGTTAATAGAAAGAAAATTCTGTCCCGAGTATGAAAAGGAACAAATGGCGAATAAGTTTCTGAACCATCGGATGATGGGTGTAGACTGTCGAGGATATCCTTCGACATTCTTTGAATATGCTAGAGTGGTACCAACACTGGCTTCGCCAGAACTGGTACTCATTTCTCGCTATATTTGGGGATTGATTAGCGAAATCCGTAATATCGTTAAAGCTGCGAGACCTAGCACTATTGACGATGCGGTAGAATTAGCTAACACACTAACTGACGAGCTGGTACGCACAAGAGATGAAAATAGGAAAAAGGAACTGGCTCAAAAAATTACCCAAGGAGTTCGTATGGGTAATAGTAGCAACTTCAAGAAAAGAGGAACAGGGCAATCCTCAATTCCACCGTTCTGCAGAAATTGCAGAAAGAAACATTATGGAAGATGTAATATAACCTGCAACTTTTGTAAAATGGTAGGACATCGTGAAGAAGACTGCAGAAAGAAAACAAGAATCTACTTTAACTGTGGCGAAGCAGGACATTTCAAAACAAAATGTCCTAAATTGGTTAAACCAGCAGACAACAAAGCCAAGACAGCCAACGGAGCTACTAAAAAGAATGTCAGAGCATTCCAGCTGACCACTCAAGAAGCATAACTCATTCCAGATGTGATAGCTGGTACGTTCTTAGTTCACAACGTGTATGCAAAAGTATTATTTGACTCTGGTGCAAACCAAAGTTTTATCAATACTTCATTCTGTCAAGCTCTTAATTTACCTTTGACCAACCTTAGGCAGATTTTTACAATCGAAACGGCAGATGGAAATTCAGTTAGCATAGATAAGGTTTTGCAAAAAGAAAATATAGAACTTTCAGGTCATAAATTCTCTGCAAACCTGTTACCTATGAAATTAGCTGAATTCGATGTTGTGTTAGGAATGGATTGGTTAATAGCCAACCATGCTAGAATCCTTTGTGATAATAATTCCATAGAAATTCATGCACCCACAGGAGAAGTATTTATGATTACAGGAGATAAGCCACGTAAACCCATGAAGTTCATTTCAGTAATGAAAGTTGCTAGTTATGAACGAAAGCAAGGAATAGTATATATGATTTCGGTAATCATTAGTACTAAGGATAAAGAACTTAAGGAAATTCCTATAGTCTCAGAATACCTAGTTGTATTTCCGGAAGAACTCCCGGGATTACCACCTGACAGGGAAGTAGAATTTAGAATTCATCTAATTCCTGGAACTACACCGATAGCCAAGGCACCTTATCGGTTAGCACCCACAGAAATGTTAGAACTGAAAAAGCAATTAGATGAATTACTAAGTAAAGGTTTCATAAAACCTAGTTCATCCCCGTGGGGAGCACCAGTGTTGTTTGTAAAGAAGAAGGATGGTTCGATGAGAATGTGTATTGATTATAGAGAATTGAATAAGGTTACAATTAAGAATCGATACCCATTACCTAGAATTGATGATCTTTTCGATCAAATTCAAGGAGCTAGATACTTTTCTAAGATCGATTTACGCTCCGGATATCATCAACTGAAAGTACAAGAAGAAGACATACCTAAAACTGCTTTCAGAACTATGTATGGTCATTACGAGTTTACAGTCATGCCCTTCGGATTAACGAATGCACCTGCCGCATTCATGGACATGATGAATTGAATCTGTAAACCGTACTTGGATAAATTTGTAATTGTTTTTATCAACGATATACTTATTTATTCCAAAAGTCAGGACGAACATTGTCAGCACTTGCATGCACTCTTAACTTTGTTAAGAAAAGAAAAGCTTTACGCCAAATTCTCGAAATGTGAATTTTGGCTACAAGAAGTGCAATTTTTAGGACATATGGTGAATTACGAGGGTATTCACGTAGATCCTACTAAAATAGAGGCAATTACCAAATGGAAAGTTCCGCAATCCGCAATGGAAATTAGAAGTTTTATAGGTTTAGCCGGATATTATAGACGATTTATTAAGGATTTTTCCAAAATAGCTGTACCATTAACTAAGCTAACCTGTAAAGCAGTTAAGTTTGAATGGGGACCTAAACAAGAAGAAACTTTTAGGATTCTAAAGCAAAAGTTAATAAATGCCCCAATTCTAGCTTTGCCAGAAGGAACTGAAGATTTTGAAGTATATTGTGATGCTTCTAAGCTAGGATTAGGATGTGTGCTAATGCAACGCAAGAAGGTAATTGCGTATGCTTCAAGGCAATTGAAAAATCACGAGGAAAATTATACGACTCATGACTTAGAGTTAGGAGCCATAATTTTTGCCCTTAAAATTTGGAGACATTATCTGTATGGAAGTAAGTTTACTGTCTATACGGATCATAAAAGTTTAAGGTACATATTTGGGCAAAAAGAGTTAAACATGAGGCAAAGGAGATGGATGGAAATTCTAAGCGACTACGACTGTGATATTCAGTATCACGAAGGAAAGGCAAATGTAGTTGCAGATGCCTTAAGTCGTAAGTATCATGAGAAACAACGACGAGTTCATGCCCTTAGATTAAATCTACAGTTAGATTTAATGGAACAAATAAAGAATGTTCAAAGAACAGCAATCAAGGACGATGCTGAAGAAATGAAAGGACGAATAAAAGAATTAGAGCAAGGAAATGATGGAATTTGGAGATTCCACAAGAAAAGGATCTGGGTACCTAAGCAAGGAGATTCAAGGCATAAGATACTAGAAGAAGCTCATAAATCTAGGTATACCATGCATCCAGGAAATAATAAAATGTACCAAGATTTAAGAAATAATTTCTGGTGGATAGGAATGAAAAAGGACATAGCTAGATACGTTTCTAAGTGTCTTACTTGTTCACAAGTTAAGGCAGAACATCAGAAACCTTCAGTTCTGTTACAATAACTAGAAATGCCTGTATGGAAATGGGAACTTATAACAATGGACTTTGTTACTAAGTTACCCAAAACCAGAAAGGGTAATGATGCGATTTGGGTAATTATGGATCGATTAACCAAATCAGCTCATTTTCTACCCATGAAGGAAACCTTTAGCATGGAAAGCTTAGCCAAATTATATGTAGACGAAGTAGTATCCTTACATGGAGTTCCACTCTCCATTGTATCGGATCGAGATAGTAGTTTCACTTCCCATTTCTGGACTAGTTTCCAAGAAGCAATGGGAACTCGACTAAATTTAAGCACAACATATCATCCTCAAACAGACGGACAAAGTGAAAGGACAATACAAACACTGGAAGATATGCTTAGGTCATGTGTGATAGATTTTGGTGGAAATTGGGACGATCATTTATCTTTGATCGAATTATCCTATAACAATAGTTATCACTCAAGCATCGAAGCTGCCCCATTTGAAGCACTATATGGAAGAAAGTGTAGAACTCCAGTTTGTTGGGCAGAAATAGGAGAAAGTCAATTATCAGGTCCTGAAATAGTACAAGAAACTACCGATAAGATCACTCAAATCAAGGAAAGGTTAAAAACGGCTCGAGATCGCCAGAAAATTTATGCCGACAATCGACGCAAGCCGTTAGAATTCCAAGTTGGAGACAGAGTACTGTTAAAAGTTTCTCCTTGGAAAGGAGTAGTTCGGTTCGGTAAGAAAGGAAAGTTGAGTCCAAGATACGTAGGACCATTTCCAATCATACAACGAATAGGACCAGTTGCTTATCGATTACAACTACCAGAGGAGTTAGCTGGAGTACATGATGTATTTCATATATCCAACCTCAAGAAATGCCTATCAGACGAATCTCTAGTAGTACCTCTTCAAGATATAGAGGTAAATGAGAAGTTAAAATTTGTTGAGAAGCCATTGCAAATAGAAGATAGAAAGATCAAGTTTCTCATGCATAAGCGGCTAGTACTGGTCAAAGTTAAGTGGGATTCGAAGAGAGGATCTGAATACACTTGGGAGCTGGAATCGGAGATGAAGCGAAAATATCCTCACTTATTCCAGTAAATCTCGAGGACGAGATTCTAAATAAGGTGGGGAGAATGTAAGGACTCTCAAAATTGTCCTAAAAATATCCGTAAGTAAAAACCCGGACCCCTGAAACCATACTGTGCATGAAAAAACCAAGAAAACAAGAAATATGGTCTTCAGGCGGGCAGCGTAAAGGTTAAGCATACCTTACGCGGGCCGCGTCAACCCTTGGTTTGACTGGATAAGTATCCGGATCCACGTATCACCCACCTGGCCAACCTATGCATGACCATGCAACCCTACGCGTAGACTAGGCGGCCACGCGGGCTGCGTAAGTGTTGAGCCAAGGTTCACGCGGGCCACGTGAACCTTATTTTTCACCTATAAATAGGTTTGATCAGGGGCAATCTGTTGGTGTCGAAATCAAATATCAAAAACGAAGTTAAGCTGCTCCAAAGTCGAAATTACTTTCAATTTTAGTGGGTGATGTTCCGATACCGGGTATTAACTCGATCGCTGCTACAATTCAATGTCCGATCAATTAAACTATCCAATGGATGTTTAAGTGCTGCCCACATTAGGGTTTATGCTTTGTCATTCGTCGTGAATTTGATGGATGTTTAAGTATCGCACTTTGTCATTCGTTGTGAGGGTTTAATCTCGTGACTTATCGTAAATGCTGTATTAGTTACTGACCTAGTTCGTGTGCATGTTGTTTAAATTTAGGTTACAAGGCTAATCAGTAGACTAGACTCTGCCCATATTAAATCTGCAAAGTGAGTCATTCTATTTTTATCAAAGTGCTTTATAAATTCTTAAATATTTCAAAGTTATAATTACAGGGATTAAGTCTTTGTAATCACCAAATTACAGCCGGTATGTGGGGTTTTGTATACATTACTTGATAACCGTCACCATTGGACAACGGGGTAGCCAAGGGGTGATATGACCATAGTCACAGACACCATTGGACAATGAGGTCACCTATGGATGGTCGAGTGACAAATACTGTGGGTAGTTGGTTGATATATGGAAACATTGTAATCGCTCTTAATACTGTAAATTATAACAATGTGTCTTTTTTAGTAAAAAGAATGATTCACCAGTATTTCCCTGCTGACAAAACCTTTTTCAAACATGTTTCAGGTGATCTGTTGTGATCCAGGAAAAGTGTCGTGAAGCACTACAAGCTTAAGAAAGTGGCTCAATATAAAATAAAGAAACATGTTTTGTAAAATAAAGATTTCTCAGTAAAATCATATGATTGTAAACTACCGGGGTTTATCCTGAATTGTGAAATAAAATAATCGGGAAATTTCAGTTTTAAAAAGATCCTGTTAAAATCTTCCGCTGTTAACTCAATTAAATAAATACCACGGGAATTTTCTGTCCCACGGCTCCTGAAACGGGTCAAACCGGGTCGGGGGCCGTGACACTGTGCCCTTAGAAGTTGAAATAGGGGACAATAAAAGTTTTATAGTTTGTGATAGTTGTCGAGGCTGCAAATTAAGCATCGATGATGAAGAATAACTGATAGACCTAATCCCAATGTCAATGGGGGAATTTCAAGTAGTCGTTGGGATGGATTGGCTATCTCAGCACCACGCAAAGGTCGTGTGTTTTAGTAAGGAGATAAAGCTAACATCTCCGACCGGGAAACACGTTACTATCTATGGCGAAAAAGGAGGTAACCCCATAATATGCTCAATGTTGAAAGCTCACAAGCTTATGAAGCAAGGATGCAAGGCATTTATGATATACGCAAATGAGCCCGAGAAAGAATCACTAAAGATTGAAGATGTACCGGTAGTACGGGGCTATGAAGATGTGTTTCCGGAGGATTTACCGGGGAAACCGCCCGAACGGGAAATAGAGTTCAGAATCGAATTGATTTCGGGCGCAAAACCCGTAGCTAGAGCACCGTACCGACTCACGCCGTCGGAATTACAAGAGTTGATGTCCCAGATTCAAGACCTGCTTGATAAAGGATTCATAAGGCCGAGTGTGTCTCCTTGGGGCGCACCGGTACTGTTCGTGAAAAAGAAAGACGGGAGCATGCGCATGTGTATCGATTATCGGGAGTTAAACAAACTCACGGTAAAGAATCGATACCCGCTTCCGAGAATAGACGATCTATTCGATCAATTACAAGGTGCGAACTGGTTTTTAAAAATTGACCTTAGATCGGGATATCACCAATTAAAGGTCAAGGAAGAGGATGTACCGAAGACGGCTTTCCGCACGTGATACGGACATTACGAGTTCCTCGTAATGTCATTTGGGCTGACGAATGCGCCCGCGGCTTTCATGGACCTCATGAACCGGGTTTGCAAGCCAATGCTAGATAAGTCGGTAATCGTGTTTATCGACGACATTCTAGTGTACTCGAAAAATGAAGCAGATCATGCACATCATCTACAAGAGGTGCTAGAGACACTCAGGCGAGAAAAACTATATGCAAAATTCTCAAAGTACGCCTTCTGGTTACGAGAGGTGCAATTCCTCGGCCACATCATAAGTGCCGAAGGAATTTTGGTGGACCCGTCCAAGATAGAGGCCGTGTCGAAATGGAGCCCTCCGAAGAATCCTTCGGAAATTAGAAGCTTCTTAGGGCTTGCAGGATACTATAGGAGATTCATTCAAGATTTGTCCAAGATTGCGTCGCCACTAACAAAGTTAACCCGGAAGGAGGAGAAGTTCATTTGGGGTGTTGAACAAGAAAGGGCGTTTCAAACGCTAAAAGAGAAACTAACTCAAGCTCCGGTATTAACATTGCCGGACGGAGTCGAGGACTTGGTGGTTTACTCAGATGCCTCATTATCGGGTCTTGGATGTGTTCTGATGCAACGGGGCAAGGTTATAGCTTATGCCTCAAGGAAATTGAAGATACATGAGAAGAAATATCCCACGCACGATCTTGAATTGGCTGCAGTGGTATTTGCATTAAAAATATGGAGGCACTACTTATATGGGGTAAAGTGCACCATATTCACCGATCACAAAAGCTTAAAATACTTCTTCGGCAGACAAGGATCACACAGCGTCTACCGTAACTTACGGTAGATACCGTAAGTTACGGTAGAGTCCAGAAATTTTTATCTGTTTCTGAGCATAGTTCGATCATGCAAATTATCTAAGAACACTAATACTAATATTTGTCAAAATCTTCAGTTTTTAGGTATTGCAAGTACGTGGATGATGGTCAAGACAATGCTCTCTAACCGAACACAATCTTTTGAAGCTTCCGCACTAGATTAACTTTGTTTTAGACAATGTTTATAATGTAAACAATTTGTTAATCATGTTTGAATGACGTAACTAGTTAAGTAATTGTCTAGAATGTAATCACTCTTAAACTTGAAATTTTTACATCTTTTGAAGTAAGATGCCATCTTAAGTAAGTTCATATGTATTTACATTAAATTCCTATAAAATTTAGACGGGTGTTACAAAAACCTTAAAATTTTATAAACATTTTAAATATCGTTAAAATGCCGACTTTTACGCCTATTAAGCGCATAGTATGGTTTAAAACTATATTTAACACCTAAGACTTATTACCTACTGATATTATAAGCAAATTTTTATACTTTAACAGTAAGTAAAATTTTTGAACTCAGATTTCCAAATTTGACCCTTATAGCATATGTGAAATGACCAAAATGCCCCTACGGTGTATAGTTTGGCCATAAATGATAAAAATTCACATATGTGCGATATCTTACTGATGTAACTTGTTAAAATAAATATTTTTACTGATTTTTTTAGACCAGAACCTCAGATTATTATTTAACCTCTTTTATAAACTCTAAAATGACCAAAATACCCCTACAGGGCTTAAATTGATTTTAAATTCATTTTGAGCATAATGGGAGGTATCCTACTGATATCATAACATATTTAAAGCATATTAACTTGTGGAACCTATACATGATTCATTTGGTTACCCGTTATGCATATTCGCGTTTGGTATGGTTTATGTAACTAGTTTGCATAAATTAACCGAAACGGGTCAAACCTTATCGTTTTCACTTCAAAATCCAGAATGTGTTTAGTTTACCCATTTTAGGCAAGTCTTAAAACTTGTCATGTCTAAATCACATTCTAATCCGGTCTTCGCTTAATCTTGCATTTTGAACCGTAAGACATTCATTAAAACTAACCGGTCTAAGTTAAGACTTAAATAAGACCCGTTAGGAATCTAAGAGGTTATTAAAACCTTCGTTCCAGATTTGGAGCCCAGTAAAAGCTACTTGTACTTGCTGATTGATATACGGCTGAGAATAAAATTATATTTTTGCTCAGGTAAATACTTTTAACTTATTTTCCGTTATACGGGCTTGGGATACGGTATTATAATAATACCGCTTGGTCGGGTACTGAATGTTTAATCGATTAGTGGTTAAACCATTGAGATAACCTGTTTTAATCTGTCTTGTTTGATGCAATGCCTTTGGGGGGTTAATGACCATGTCTTGGATATCCTCGGCTCATTCATTAGAAATGGCCACGGCTTAAGCACGGGGTGTAGGCATACACCTGACACTTGCGTATGTAAAAACGGTATCTCACTCTCCTGTGGGCCTATACTTGCGGTGTGTCTATTAATCTAATCCGGCTCTTCTAACCGGGTCCCGAACGGACGAAAAACATATAAATCTGTATACAAGATTATTTTTCAATAATTGTCCCAAGTTATAAAAGAATATTTGTGCCTTGTGCATTTAAATCAATTTTATAAACACTTTTCAAAAAGAGTCAGTTAATTGTATTTACCAGTGTAAACTGACGTATTTTCCAAAAAGGTTAAGTGCAGTTACTACGCGTAATGGGCTGAAAACTCCTGAGTGATTAAATAAAGAGTCTTGCAAGCTTTTATCACTTTAAGTCTATTGAACAATATTTCTTTTGTTTTGATCCGCCTGTGGATCCACTTACAACCGTTGTGTAATATTTTATTATACTTTCAAATCGCTTTGTATAATTACTTTTAGACTTTCGCTGTGCATTAAACTGTGATTAATTGACTATGATGATATCAACTACGTCACGATACTCCCCACCAGGCCCACCGGTAATACGTGGAAATATCGGGGTGTGATAGGTTGGTATCAGAGCCAACATTGAGTGAATTAAACACTAGCCTTTTGTGTTTAATCTCAATGACACAATTGCACATTCCTTGACTTCCGAGTCTAGGCAAATGACTTAGGACTATTCCTAATCTTATTATTTTCTTTTGTTGGTTTCTTTTGTTTGTTTTGACAGAAACAAAGACAATGCCGCCACGTGTTAGAGGAAGAGGTGGTAGAGGAAAGGCCCAGTAATGATGAGGAATGACCACGAAGCCGGGCCATCTCACCGGCTTACACCTTCGGCAACCTTTAGCTCTAGTCCCCAAGAGGATTTGAGAACTTATTTGGAGCCAGAAAGACGCTCAGTCTCCCTCAGTTCCTCCCCGTCTTATCATCACTCATTTGGACCTCATCAACACGAGGAGCACAGCGATTCGCACCATTCCTTCATACCGTTGCAGCGGTCGAATTCACACCGGGCCTTCCAGGACCCGACCCCATACTTCCAGAGCCGGTTCAATCCAATGAACCAGATTCAAGAACCAAAGGGTCCAAACCCTTTGGGGCCAGCTGACCACTATCCTGAGATGCAGGATATGGAGATGGACGAGGATCCAGATCCCGAGATGCCACCAAGTGGGACGCCGACACATCCCATTGAGATTTCCAGCGGATCATCATTTCATGGTTCGCCTTACAGGGGTCCAGACAGTTTTGCTGAAAGATGGGCCACATACAACTGGGGGTATACTCCCCCTTTCAAGCCACCTCAACAACAGCAGCAGGATCCCTCTGAGGATTCGTGTTTCCAGGCGGTTACTCCACCGCCACCACCACCGCTAGAACAGCAACTACCTCCAGAACCATCGAGGCGAAGAAGATCAAGTGCACGGATGTCCGTGCGAGGGGGTTTCCACTTCAGCATCCCCCAACACTCCAGTGGCAGCCACTACCCGCCGCTATATGAAGACCCGCAAATGGGTGGGCCTTTAAACCCGGCTTCTGAAGTCGACTCAGCTCCAGTCGCACCACCACCGCTCATGGGTTATGAAAACCCAATTCCTTCATACGCCAGTGCAGCGGCGTATAACCCATTTGAACATCAGGCTTATTCAGGTTACAATTACTACAATGCCCCTGTCGTCGACCCATACCTCGAAGCGGCAAACTACAATGCTCTCCACCCTGAAGAACCCTTCGCAGCTTCATACCAAACTAGGTACCCAGCATATGGGTATCAATACCCACCACCTCCTCAACCGCCGCAGCAGCAGCCACCGCAGCCGCCACAAATCCAACCGCCTCAGCAACAGGAAATTCTTCAACGGTTGCACGAGGTGGAGCAACAGGTTCAGGAGGAGCGTAGGAGCCGCCGGGGTCTACTTAAGGGTTTGGCAAACCTAATAAAGGGGGAGAAGAAGAGGGATTATTGAAAATTCCTTATTTATTTTGTTTAGTAATTTTTATTTTCAATTAAGTCCCTGTGTGGATATCTTATTTATGTACTTGGTCCCTGCGTGGACTTATCTTTCTATTTCTGTCCCTGCGAGGACTTGTATTTCTTCTTTAGTCCTTATGTGGACAAACTATTTATTTAAAAGTCCTGTTTAGGGCAGCTATGTACTTCTTTCAATTTATGGAATGTTTTATTTTAAAATTTCATTTGTCATTATATATATGAAAATATCATATGAAATAAATCAAATATATCATTCCACTTTAATATTGATCCGCCATTAAACAAAATCTTAAAGGTAAAACCTAGCCCATATGTCATTTTAAGACAGGGTCATGATGGTAGTCCCTTTTAAAAAAATATCCTTGTTAAAATCTGAAAAAACATGTTAGCACTCCTGTCAGCAGTGATGCGATAAAATCACAATTGTCATCCTTGTATTGGACTTTTCCAATTCCTTATTCTTACCCAATGATAAACATCCATTAGTGATGTAGTGCCTACGTGTAAGGACCTGCCAAAAATGTCTCAAAACGACCCGTAAGTAATATTCCGGGCCCCTAAAACCCTAATCCATATTAAAAATCAAGAAAATCAAAATTTATGGGTTGCTCGCGGGCCGTGTAAGACTTAAGGAAAGTCTACGCGGGCCGCGACATATAGGTGTTTCGATCGGATAAGCGTTCAGGCCACGTGTCAGATACGTGGCGGACCTACGCGTGACACGCTAGCCCTAATCGTAGAATAGGTGGCCCTCGCGGGCCGCGTAGGATCTTTCTTGGGTTTACTCGGGCCACGTAAAACCCAAATTTCAGCTATAAATTGAACCGAGCATGGCCTTTTCATCTGTGTTCGTAAAACTTTCTAAAAGACGAAATATACTGCTCAAATTCATAGTTTCGCATAGGGAAACGCTGCTACGAATACAGGGTATTAACTCGATCACTGCTACGATACAATGTCCGATCGATTGAAATCGATCCGATGGATGTTTAAGTGCTGCCCGAATTCGGGCTATACTTTGTCATTCGTCAGGGTTTTGATTTCGTGAGTTATCATAAATGTTGTATTAAGTTACTGACCTAGTTTCGTGTGCATTGTTATTTAACTAGGTTACAATGCTAAATCAGTAGGCAAGGTTCTGTCCAGTTAAACTTGCAATGTGAGTCATTCTCTTTTGTCAAAAGTGTTTTACAAATACCTAAATGTTTTCCAGTTATATGTTACAGGGATTAAGTCTTGGTTATCATAAATTATTGGCAAGTGGGGTATTGTGCACATTACTATTATTTCTCACTTTTAACAGTGATAATCATCACTATTGGGTGAAAGGACCCAATGGTCGTATGACTGATGTATGTAAAATGCAACATATAAATTACATCAAATGAGGCATAAAACTAACCCTTTTTTTAGTACTAATATTGGAAAAAGAGTGTTTTTGTCTTCCTTTCGTATTTTCAGGATTAAATGAGCTCAAAAACGCAAAAGAAGCAAAAAGACAGCTAAATCCAACATAAATACAAGAAAAGGAACATTAGTGGACAGCCCGAACCCTCAACGGCACCTTCCAAAGCAAAATAGAGAAAACAGAAGGCTGAACACGCCCCGTGCTCAGCCAGCACGGGGCCGTGCCCAAGAAGCAGCAGAAAAGACAAACCTATTGAAGCTTCTATTGCCCATCACGGGGCCGTGCTCAGCTTCCAACCAGTCAGGAGCCACCCGATACTAACAAGTTCCTTAAAAAAACTAGACAACTTCATAAAACAGTCCCTAGACACGGGGCCGTGCCCAGCCAACACGCCCCCGTGTCCATCGAAAGATTCCATTCTGATCAGTACGTCAGAATACGGACAAACTGTGTCAGAACTCCACCTGCACACGGGGCCGTGTCCACTGAACACGGGGCCGTGTCTAGGTTGCTGTCATTTTCTATAAATGCAGCCAAGAATTCTGCACATTTGGACCAACTTGGGGCAGAGATTTGCAGGAATCTTCTCTCAAACTATCCTAGGTAAGTCTAAAAGAAGGTTCCAACAACCCATCTTGTCCTTTCCTCTTTTAGTAATTTCCTTCTTCTTCATCTTTCTCCAAGAGCTACCATTGAAAGTTTGGAATTCCTCCAACTCTATGGTAGGGATAAATGAGTTTTGTTCAAAGAATCTTGGTAAAAACATGTTATGAAACATTGTTTTAAGTTATTAGTAGCCAAAAAGGCCCCACAACGTTCAGAAAATAACTTAAAAATCCAAGTTTCCTTGTTCCAAAACTCTGCAGAAAGATGAACACGGGGCCGTGCTCAGTGAGCACGGGGCCGTGCCCGGTTACTGTCTCATTAAATAAGCTATTTTTAGTTTATTTTTCGTAGGATGACGAGTGAAAACAGCGAAACATCTCCTATGCATTCACCAAACAGCCGGAGAGGAAGAAGACCCTCCATTGAAGCTACACTTGTACACTATGTGATAGCATTAAGGGAGGCTCTCGACGAAATGACTTCAGTAGAGGAGGTCCTAATCGACCGTATTAACGATCTAACGATGGGACTTGAAAGTAGCTTCCAAGAAATTAACCTCTTGCACCAGAGGTTAAATATTCTTGTAGCACCTCCAATGGAACCAGTCCTTCCTCAACAGGATTGGAACCTGGCACTCGGAATCAACAACCCTACCGGGTGGGAAGACTTTCAGGCGGAACCTCCCATGGAACACCAACAAGAGATCCCGGTGGAAGTTGAAACTCCTCAAACTAATGCCAATGAGCGTTCTTTTCTCCTTCCAAGGGAGATAGAAGAATGGCTCGCCGACATTTGAGGAGAACCGCACTCGGAAGAAGGAGTTCATAAAGGCCTTGTTTAACCAAGATTAATTACTTCTTGGAAATTTTGCTAAATTAAAATAAAGTAAAGGCTAGGACTCCATGGTTTGTTATTTCTTTGTTTTATCTAGTTTAATTTAGGATTATGTAAGTTCTCTCTATGATAAAATGAAATGATGGTTTTAAGGTTTGGATGGTTTATAATGAGTAAAACACACTCATGGTGGTAAAGGATGAAAAGGGGAACGAAAAAAAAATGATCCCATGCACAAGAACGAGGCAACCTGACAATTTTCTCCAGTTCAGAAGGTTCAACACGGGCCGTGCTCAACCAACACGGCCCCGTGTCGAACCACCTGCAGAAAAACGCCCAGTACAGGTACCTGGACACGGGCCGTGTTCACTCAACACGCCCCCGTGTCCAGACTTCTGTTTCTCTTATTTCAATTTTGTTACTGGCACTTGAACACAGGGCCGTGCCCGGATAACACGGGGCCGTGTTCAGTGCCCAGTAACACAAATTTTTGCTTTTTAAACACTATTTTACACATCTAATCAACCTAAAAATTTATTTTTGGGACACATTGAGGACAATGTGTAATTTAAGTGTGGGGGGGGATGCTGAAACCTTGAATTTTGCAAGTCCTAAATACAAGCCTTACACAAAACTCTATTAGAACCGCTAATCACCCCAAATTTTTTCAAAAATTTCATTTTTTTTTACTTGTCTAGGTTTAACTCGGGAAATTCAAGTTCTCAAAAAGGTTATATTTTTACAAATTTACAACCGATAGCGTAGTGATAAAAAAAGAACCAACATAAGAAAATTATGAAAAGGCATGACAAACTTATTTAAAATTTGATTATATATACTTGATCACATAAAAACCCATTCCCACAAAAGTGAGTTTTGAGCCTTTATTGAGCACACAATTACATATCATTTGACTAAATGCTCATTTTTCGTTTCTTGTGTGAATAGCTGCTTGGTTCTTACGACTCTAGAACTTGCCATGACAATACATTCCCGGTCCTTATCAACTTAAACCCGAGTAAGTAAATGATGGAGGCATTAGGACTAACCTTTTTCATTTCTACACCATTATTTTTCTTTTTCTTTTACCACCTACCCAAAAATCCCCCTAGTTAGCCCCTTTGAGCCTAAACCTTTTCGTTCATCACCCAAACAAAAACCTTTTCACCCACCAAAACCTTTTTCATTTTTAACCCTTTATTTTAGTAACAAGTTCGGTTCTTCGTAAAAAAAAAAAAAAAAAAAAATTGATAATGATGAAGCAAAAAGAAAATAAACAAACAAAGTAATCAAAAATAACTTTGTTTGAATAAAAGCTTCTTCAAAAATAAAAAGTTGCAAAAATACGAAAACCGACACTTGTTACGCTTTTAGCCCTTTTTCTACTAACCACTAACCCAACCACCTACCTTTAACCCTAGCCAACCCTTAACCCACAAAGTCCTCTTGATATCTACAAAGGTATAAAAGTTAAAAAGGAGGAGGATTGATTTCTTGGCAAGCCTATGGTAGGAATAAGTTCCGTGCCGCTCTCGAGTGATTCACTAAAAATACACCTTCGGCCGAGTGTGAGTGATTTCCCCGCGAGGTATGTGAACTTGTATATAAATAGAATTTTAAAAAGGCATGTTATGCCCAAATAAGTAATTTCTTTTATGAACAGTTCTAAATAAATCATTACGAATAGGAGTGTAAATAAATAAAAATAAAACCCAAAAAGATCTTGGAAATCCCGACACTCTACGACAAGCCCAAAACCTTCTCTTCTACCTATTCCATTTGGGAGTGTAAGCCACATATTAAAGAGTTTTGCTTGAGGACAAGCAAAAGTTCAAGTGTGGGGGTATTTGATGTATGTAAAATGCAACATATAAATTACATCAAATGAGGCATAAAACTAACCCTTTTTTTAGTACTAATATTGGAAAAAGAGTGTTTTTGTCTTCCTTTCGTATTTTCAGGATTAAATGAGCTCAAAAACGCAAAAGAAGCAAAAAGACAGCTAAATCCAACATAAATACAAGAAAAGGAACATTAGTGGACTGCCCGAACCCTCAACGGCACCTTCCAAAGCAAAATAGAGAAAACAGAAGGCTGAACACGCCCCGTGCTCAGCCAGCACGGGGCCGTGCCCAAGAAGCAGCAGAAAAGACAAACCTATAGAAGCTTCTATTGCCCATCACGGGGCCGTGCTCAGCGGACACGGGGGCGTGTCGAAAGTACAGCAGGCGCATTTATTGTAATTGCGAATTACAATTAATGAGGAGAGAGAGTGTCAGACGGACACGGGGCCGTGCCCAGCGGACACGGGGCCGTGTCCAGCTCTCTGTTCAGCCTATAAATAGGAGTGCTTGGATTCATTTCATCTCATCCCTTGGCACACCACCTCTCTCACACTTCATCCACCACCCACCACCATCACAACACCATCATCCACCACCATCATCCATTGTCCATCATAGAGTGTGTGAGTCGTCTCGGGATCCAAGATTGATCGTAAGAGTTCTTGACAATCAAGGCCATGTTTGCCTAAGTCTCTTACATCACTTGGTGAAGACAAAGTGTCTAGTATAATACTTTTTATTTCTAATCTTTTGCACTTTTTATTTGGTTTTGTATTAATGACTTTAATAACTAGTTACTTATGTTGAAGGTGATCTTTCCTTATCGTTTGTCCGTGGTGTCTTGGCATTATTTTACTGTCTATATAAAATAAAGGATTTTCACCATTCATATCTCCACGGTCTATATGGAGGTATGTTGGCTACCTGGTAGGGGGTTAAGGGAACGGTTTGGTAAAGGTCTTGCCATTGTTCAGCGTTTAGAGGTCCTGCAATGGACCTGGGTCAAATTTAGTAGGACCTCCTTCAATACTTCACGGTATTGGATGGCGGGGGTCCAAACTCTTTGATCCCCTCATAAGTTAACTACTATTAATACTATAACCCGGCTATTTAGGACTGTATCCCTGCTGACTCAGACTACTTAGCCGAGGGTAACGTCACCGCCAAAAGCGGGGCCTACCACAATACTGCATTAATAACTTAATTCATTATCTTCCAATAATCCACCCCTTTAGGATTGTATCCCTGCTGACTCAAACTACTGGGGTGAGGGTAACGTCACCTTCAAAAGAGGGGCCTACTACAATAACTAAGATAATCTCTTAATCATGTGCAAAAGTGCGGAAATAATCAAAGGTTATACTAGATACGAGTCGGAACCAAGTGATTCATCTTGTCTATCTGTTTTTATTTTTATTTTTATTTTCAGCATTTTAGTTAGTTTTACTTTTCTTAGTTTAAAACATTTTTCTAAACTTTTATTTTGGTTAGACGTTGAGGATAAACCGGTATTAAAAGCTCTTGTGTCCTTGGACGACCTCGGTATCTTACCAACGCTATACTACACTCAACGATGGGTGCACTTGCCCATATGTGTGTTTAGTGTTAGTGAAATATCGTGTTTTATAAATTTAAAACTCGGCTAAAATAAGTGTTAAAAAAAGGGCTTAAAATATACACCTAATATATACGACACTTTACCGCACATCAAGTTTTTGGCGCCGCTGCCGGGGACACAAGGATTTTAAGAAAGTTAGGAATCAACGGCCTAATCATCTTTTATTTTTCTTTTTATTTTTTTTAGGATTTTCTTAGTTTTTCAGCTTCTGCAGAGCTCAGCACGGGCCGTGCCCGCTGAACACGCCCCCGTGCTCAATCATTGGAACTGGCAATCCTGTTTTACATCAGACAGTAAGCTGAACACGGGGCCGTGCCCACTCAACACGCCCCCGTGCCCAAGTTTCAGTTACTGAAAACAAAACCGTTAGATCCCGACGGTTGGTAATTTCTGACATAAACATGAGTGATAGTAATTATTTTTACTTTCGGCACTCTTATGGTACGTGGTGTCAATTATGTGGTGGCGAACATGAAGAAGTAAAATGCTACTTCCTAAATTATAGGCCCCACTACATGGACCCACCATCTTCTCACAACCTTAAGAGGGGTGAAAGTAAAAATAAGCACTATTTCTCCCTCGAATGCGCCCAGCCAGATATTCTAGGGGAAATGCTCCTTAGCGAGTTATTTCAACTAGAAAAGCTAATTCTGAAATGGATAGAAGAGCTTGGGAAGGATTTTATTGATCCACCCCAAGACGATACCCATGAAGAAATGTTGGAACCGCATTCCGACAACCTCGTTGCTCCCGAAAATACCTTCGTACCTAGCAAAGACTTGGACGATAGTCGTCCCTGTGTCGATTGTGCCGTGAAGGACTCTCCATCGACTTCGTTCGGTGCATACATAGACCTGAGCGATTCGGCATATACCTTCTTTAACAAGAGCCCGGAAAAGGGTTGGACTTGTCCACCTAGAATGAAAATAGGAATTACCCTCACCGACAACCTCTTGCGTTCTCGCCTTAGTCTAGGACAATTAAGGTATATTAGGCACTTTGGGGTTGTTCCAACCAGTCAGGAGCCACCCGATACTAACAAGTTCCTTAAAAAAACTAGACAACTTCATAAAACAGTCCCTAGACACGGGGCCGTGCCCAGCCAACACGCCCCCGTGTCCATCGAAAGATTCCATTCTGATCAGTACGTCAGAATACGGACAAACTGTGTCAGAACTCCACCTGCACACGGGGCCGTGTCCACTGAACACGGGGCCGTGTCCAGGTTGCTGTCATTTTCTATAAATGCAGCCAAGAATTCTGCACATTTGGACCAACTTGGGGCAGAGATTTGCAGGAATCTTCTCTCAAACTATCCTAGGTAAGTCTAAAAGAAGGTTCCAACAACCCATCTTGTCCTTTCCTCTTTTAGTAATTTCCTTCTTCTTCATCTTTCTCCAAGAGCTACCATTGAAAGTTTGGAATTCCTCCAACTCTATGGTAGGGATAAATGAGTTTTGTTCAAAGAATCTTGGTAAAAACATGTTATGAAACATTGTTTTAAGTTATTAGTAGCCAAAAAGGCCCCACAACGTTCAGAAAATAACTTAAAAATCCAAGTTTCCTTGTTCCAAAACTCTGCAGAAAGATGAACACGGGGCCGTGCTCAGTGAGCACGGGGCCGTGCCCGGTTACTGTCTCATTAAATAAGCTATTTTTAGTTTATTTTTCGTAGGATGACGAGTGAAAACAGCGAAACATCTCCTATGCATTCACCAAACAGCCGGAGAGGAAGAAGACCCTCCATTGAAGCTACACTTGTACACTATGTGATAGCATTAAGGGAGGCTCTCGACGAAATGACTTCAGTAGAGGAGGTCCTAATCGACCGTATTAACGATCTAACGATGGGACTTGAAAGCAGCTTCCAAGAAATTAACCTCTTGCACCAGAGGTTAAATATTCTTGTAGCACCTCCAATGGAACCAGTCCTTCCTCAACAGGATTGGAACCTGGCACTCGGAATCAACAACCCTACCGGGTGGGAAGACTTTCAGGCGGAACCTCCCATGGAACACCAACAAGAGATCCCGGTGGAAGTTGAAACTCCTCAAACTAATGCCAATGAGCCTTCTTTTCTCCTTCCAAGGGAGATAGAAGAATGGCTCGCCGACATTTGAGGAGAACCGCACTCGGAAGAAGGAGTTCATAAAGGCCTTGTTTAACCAAGATTAATTACTTCTTGGAAATTTTGCTAAATTAAAATAAAGTAAAGGCTAGGACTCCATGGTTTGTTATTTCTTTGTTTTATCTAGTTTAATTTAGGATTATGTAAGTTCTCTCTATGATAAAATGAAATGATGGTTTTAAGGTTTGGATGGTTTATAATGAGTAAAACACACTCATGGTGGTAAAGGATGAAAAGGGGAACGAAAAAAAAATGATCCCATGCACAAGAACGAGGCAACCTGACAATTTTCTCCAGTTCAGAAGGTTCAACACGGGCCGTGCTCAACCAACACGGCCCCGTGTCGAACCACCTGCAGAAAAACGCCCAGTACAGGTACCTGGACACGGGCCGTGTTCACTCAACACGCCCCCGTGTCCAGACTTCTGTTTCTCTTATTTCAATTTTGTTACTGGCACTTGAACACGGGGCCGTGCCCGGATAACACGGGGCCGTGTTCAGTGCCCAGTAACACAAATTTTTGCTTTTTAAACACTATTTTACACATCTAATCAACCTAAAAATTTATTTTTGGGACACATTGAGGACAATGTGTAATTTAAGTGTGGGGGGGATGCTGAAACCTTGAATTTTGCAAGTCCTAAATACAAGCCTTACACAAAACTCTATTAGAACCGCTAATCACCCCAAATTTTTTCAAAAATTTCATTTTTTTTTACTTGTCTAGGTTTAACTCGGGAAATTCAAGTTCTCAAAAAGGTTATATTTTTACAAATTTACAACCGATAGCGTAGTGATAAAAAAAGAACCAACATAAGAAAATTATGAAAAGGCATGACAAACTTATTTAAAATTTGATTATATATACTTGATCACATAAAAACCCATTCCCACAAAAGTGAGTTTTGAGCCTTTATTGAGCACACAATTACATATCATTTGACTAAATGCTCATTTTTCGTTTCTTGTGTGAATAGCTGCTTGGTTCTTACGACTCTAGAACTTGCCATGACAATACATTCCCGGTCCTTATCAACTTAAACCCGAGTAAGTAAATGATGGAGGCATTAGGACTAACCTTTTTCATTTCTACACCATTATTTTTCTTTTTCTTTTACCACCTACCCAAAAATCCCCCTAGTTAGCCCCTTTGAGCCTAAACCTTTTCGTTCATCACCCAAACAAAAACCTTTTCACCCACCAAAACCTTTTTCATTTTTAACCCTTTATTTTAGTAACAAGTTCGGTTCTTCGTAAAAAAAAAAAAAAAAAAAATTGATAATGATGAAGCAAAAAGAAAATAAACAAACAAAGTAATCAAAAATAACTTTGTTTGAATAAAAGCTTCTTCAAAAATAAAAAGTTGCAAAAATACGAAAACCGACACTTGTTACGCTTTTAGCCCTTTTTCTACTAACCACTAACCCAACCACCTACCTTTAACCCTAGCCAACCCTTAACCCACAAAGTCCTCTTGATATCTACAAAGGTATAAAAGTTAAAAAGGAGGAGGATTGATTTCTTGGCAAGCCTATGGTAGGAATAAGTTCCGTGCCGCTCTCGAGTGATTCACTAAAAATACACCTTCGGCCGAGTGTGAGTGATTTCCCCGCGAGGTATGTGAACTTGTATATAAATAGAATTTTAAAAAGGCATGTTATGCCCAAATAAGTAATTTCTTTTATGAACAGTTCTAAATAAATCATTACGAATAGGAGTGTAAATAAATAAAAATAAAACCCAAAAAGATCTTGGAAATCCCGACACTCTACGACAAGCCCAAAACCTTCTCTTCTACCTATTCCATTTGGGAGTATAAGCCACATATTAAAGAGTTTTGCTTGAGGACAAGCAAAAGTTCAAGTGTGGGGGTATTTGATGTATGTAAAATGCAACATATAAATTACATCAAATGAGGCATAAAACTAACCCTTTTTTTAGTACTAATATTGGAAAAAGAGTGTTTTTGTCTTCCTTTCGTATTTTCAGGATTAAATGAGCTCAAAAACGCAAAAGAAGCAAAAAGACAGCTAAATCCAACATAAATACAAGAAAAGGAACATTAGTGGACTGCCCGAACCCTCAACGGCACCTTCCAAAGCAAAATAGAGAAAACAGAAGGCTGAACACGCCCCGTGCTCAGCCAGCACGGGGCCGTGCCCAAGAAGCAGCAGAAAAGACAAACCTATAGAAGCTTCTATTGCCCATCACGGGGCCGTGCTCAGCGGACACGGGGGCGTGTCGAAAGTACAGCAGGCGCATTTATTGTAATTGCGAATTACAATTAATGAGGAGAGAGAGTGTCAGACGGACACGGGGCCGTGCCCAGCGGACACGGGGCCGTGTCCAGCTCTCTGTTCAGCCTATAAATAGGAGTGCTTGGATTCATTTCATCTCATCCCTTGGCACACCACCTCTCTCACACTTCATCCACCACCCACCACCATCACAACACCATCATCCACCACCATCATCCATTGTCCATCATAGAGTGTGTGAGTCGTCTCGGGATCCAAGATTGATCGTAAGAGTTCTTGACAATCAAGGCCATGTTTGCCTAAGTCTCTTACATCACTTGGTGAAGACAAAGTGTCTAGTATAATACTTTTTATTTCTAATCTTTTGCACTTTTTATTTGGTTTTGTATTAATGACTTTAATAACTAGTTACTTATGTTGAAGGTGATCTTTCCTTATCGTTTGTCCGTGGTGTCTTGGCATTATTTTACTGTCTATATAAAATAAAGGATTTTCACCATTCATATCTCCACGGTCTATATGGAGGTATGTTGGCTACCTGGTAGGGGGTTAAGGGAACGGTTTGGTAAAGGTCTTGCCATTGTTCAGCGTTTAGAGGTCCTGCAATGGACCTGGGTCAAATTTAGTAGGACCTCCTTCAATACTTCACGGTATTGGATGGCGGGGGTCCAAACTCTTTGATCCCCTCATAAGTTAACTACTATTAATACTATAACCCGGCTATTTAGGACTGTATCCCTGCTGACTCAGACTACTTAGCCGAGGGTAACGTCACCGCCAAAAGCGGGGCCTACCACAATACTGCATTAATAACTTAATTCATTATCTTCCAATAATCCACCCCTTTAGGATTGTATCCCTGCTGACTCAAACTACTGGGGTGAGGGTAACGTCACCTTCAAAAGAGGGGCCTACTACAATAACTAAGATAATCTCTTAATCATGTGCAAAAGTGCGGAAATAATCAAAGGTTATACTAGATACGAGTCGGAACCAAGTGATTCATCTTGTCTATCTGTTTTTATTTTTATTTTCAGCATTTTAGTTAGTTTTACTTTTCTTAGTTTAAAACATTTTTCTAAACTTTTATTTTGGTTAGACGTTGAGGATAAACCGGTATTAAAAGCTCTTGTGTCCTTGGACGACCTCGGTATCTTACCAACGCTATACTACACTCAACGATGGGTGCACTTGCCCATATGTGTGTTTAGTGTTAGTGAAATATCGTGTTTTATAAATTTAAAACTTGGCTAAAATAAGTGTTAAAAAAGGGCTTAAAATATACACCTAATATATACGACACTTTACCGCACATCAATGACCATCGTCACCAGGGTGTGACACGGGGCCAGATAATTATAAGATAGGGGCCATTGTAATCGCTCTTATGCTGTAATCTATAACTAATGTGTCATTTCATAACTTGAGTGACTCGCCAGTATTTCCCCGCTGATAAAATCTTTTTAAACATGTTTCAGGTGATTTACTGTGAACCAGGAAAGGTGTCTCGTAGCACACCAGCTTGAAGAATGTGGCTCAGTAAATAAAATAAATAAACATGTTTTTGTATAAACAGGGAATTTCCCCGTGAAATTTCCTTTAATGTAAATTATGGGGTTTGTCCCAATTTGTTAAATAAAATAATTGGGCATTTTCAGTTTAAAAGATCCTGTTAAAATTTCAGCTGCCAAAATAAACAATACCACAGGTTTTCTGTCCCGCGGCTCCTGATACGGGTAAAACCGGGTCGGGGGCCGTGACAGAAAAAGGTGGTATCAGAGCCACTGATTTAAGCCAATTAAGTATTTAGAAATATTTAATTTTTCTGATTGCCATTCTGTGATTTTGTGAAAATTTAATTTACAATAAATAAAATTTGAACTTAAATTTGTGTGTGTTTCTTCATGTGTGCTAACAGCATAAATGAACTGTCGGAGGCACTCCGAAACTTTACTATCCATACCACCGATATGGATACCACAGGAAACCCATCTGGCTATCTGGCAGATACGGAGGAACCACTAACATTCCAGGCCCAGGCCCAGGAGAAACCAAAGCCGAAAAAGAGAAGGAGAATCTTGGACTGGAAATGTGGGCGTAGGAAGAAACCAGCTGCACAGAAGGTTAAAAAGACTGAGGATCCAAAGGATAAAGGGAAAGGAAAAGAGATCGGGGAAAGTTCCGGGCAAGCCCAGGAAATGCCACCATGGGAAGAGCTGGATCGTAAATTGGCAAATTGTGACCTCATCGGACCTGCCGATGAAAACCTCTTCAATTACCCCGCTGAATCACAACTTCCAATTAATTTGGAACCTGCTATCCCAGATCCAATTGTCAACCCCCGACTTATACCCGGAGAGCTGGAAGAATGGTGGACAAATGACTGGCAGTTTCAGAATTTCATGAATAACCCCAACGTCTATTTTCCCCAATTTGATCCTGAGCCTGCACCAAACCCACCTATAAGCATAGAAAACTTGGTTGAACTCCGTCATTACGGCGAGGATCTGGTGGAGGCAGGAAAAAGAATTAGGGATGTGGGGGAGAAAATCACATGGAAATACGACGAGAGGGAGCGTCGTTTCTGAAAGGCCGGTTAAACTGTGGTTGCATGTTTAATAATAATAAAATAATAATAAATAATAAAAATATAATCATGTAAAATAACTCAAAATAAAACTTTTGTAATATAACTGGTGTGTATCGATGCATACTAATATATATAAAATATGAAAGTCGCAAAGTCGACAATTTTGGCTATACGTGTTAACATGATTATGTGTGATTGCTTTATTATGTTTGGTTGTTATTTATTTTGTGCCAATAATTTATATATATTGTTAATTATCAGATGGAACACGCTGCTAATGAGCCAGTTAATGAAGTTAACCAATCTGAGCAAAACAATGAAGATCACTTTCTTAATAGGCAAGATATAAAAAATATCGTTGCCCAGGGAATAGCCAATGCTATCCCGACAATCGTCGCTGTTGTTAAAAGCCCTGTTGAGCCTTCGCAAGCCAACCCCAGTAAATGCACGCACGACGATAATTTCAGTAACAGTGTTAACGGAGGCGGAAATAATGACAATAACGTGATTCAAGCCCCAATACTTAAGAAAATGAAAGTTGCAACACCTGGTTGCACTTATAAAGAATTTCTTGCCTGTAAACCTGTTGAATTTATAGGCAATGAAGGGGCGACTGCTGCACTACGTTGGTTAGAGAAAACTGAAGCAGTAATTAAAATAAGTAAATGTGCCGAGGAGGATAAGGTAATGTATGCTTCTCACCTTTTCAAGGAAGAGGCATTAGAATGGTGGAATACGGTGTTGCAAGCCAAAGGAAGTGACATGGCTTATGCTATGAATTGGGAAGAATTTAAGCAATTGGTGGAAAGGAAATTCTGTCCCGAGTATGAAAAGGAACAAATGGCAAATAAGTTCCTGAACAACCGAATGGTGGATGTTGATTGTCGAGGGTATACTTCGAAATTCTTCGAGTATGCTAGAATTGTACCAACTCTGGCTTCGCCAGAACCGGTACTTATTTCTCGCTACATTTGGGGTTTAATTAGCGAGATTCGGGATATCGTTAAAGCTACGTGTTGGTGCATGCGTCTGTCGACTTCGTCTTGTATCGAGTCTTGTATGTATTTAGATAGATCAGGGCACGTTATACAAGGAATATGTCAAAAATAGGATGTGAAACAAGTTCAAACGAAATTAGATAGGTAATTTCGCTTGAAAGTGTCATGGTAATTTCAAGCGAAATTAACTACCTAATCTCGCTTGAACCTAATCTCGCTTGAAACATAATTCCGCTTGAAGCTTGTTCAAGCGAAATTAGAACCCTATATATACTTGTGTATTGATTTCATTTGTAATGATTCCGGTCAGAGCAACGAAGTGCTGCCGAAGTGTCGTCTCGCTGTAAATCATTGTGAAATCAATATAACGACAGTTTAAAGTGATACTCTAGCTGAATTGACCTCAGTACGTCTGTTTCCGCCTTTCGTACTGAGCAAAACTCTTCTGATCGACTCGTTCGGGTCTGAAAACGATCCTACAAGTGGTATCAGAGCTCAGGAAGAAGAGTTCTTACCGATTCAGCTGCAATTTCTGATTTCTACACCTTCTTTTCAAAATTAACAAACTGTTCACGGTCAAAATGTCCTGATTTTCACACATCTTGTGCGCATTAGTGTTTTAACAAAGCCTTGAAAGTTTCAGGCCTAAAATCGATCTAAAACTGGTAAATTTCATAATTCCGTTTCAAAATTAATGAGAGACTGATGACATCAGCAGCTCTTCAAACGGAATTAGTTCGTAATTCCGCTTGAACCCGGTAATTTCGCTTGAGATTTGGATAATTCCGCTTGAAAGTTCAAACGGAATTAGTGTTTCCGCTTCAAGGTGTAATTTTGCTTGAGTTATCTCGTTTGAAAGAGCTAATTCCGCTTCAAAGACATAATTCCGTTTGAGTGGTCCAAGCGAAATTAGGGTAATTTCACTTCAAGGGTTATATCGTTTGAACTGTGTAATTTCGCTTGAGGGATTTTCGCTTGAAGTTTGTAATTTTGTTTGAACAGTCTGTTTTGTGAATTTGAAAAACCAAAACATGGAAGAGGAATTTTACAATGCATTCGCTACCCCGGTTACCCCGATTACTCTTGCACAGAACACGATGTTGGAAAATGAAACAGGAACTATGCAAAAACCGCCTAAGCTCATGAACATCGAGGAGTATAAGGGTTGGGAAGGACGTTTTGAGAACTGGGTACAAGCTAACTACTTAGATGCTTGGGAATGTGTTGAGATGAAATACGTTAGACCGATGAATGATGACGAAGAGATTATTGCGATTAAAGATCTGAGTGCTGAAAATCGAAAGAAATACAAAGATGAGAAAATGATGCTAAGTCTACTACAACAAGCTGTGAAGGAAGATATCTTGGTTCTATTGCAACACAACGGAACTTCTTATTCAATCTGGAAAGCGTTAAAATCGAAGTTTCATGGAAGCCAAGAGATGGTCAAGAACAAAAAATCGCTTTTAAAGAAAGAATTTGATCTGTTTCGTGGGTTGAAAAATGAAAGCACAAAGCAAATCATTGAAAGATACTGTAATTTGTTAGCTAACATGAAGAGATTGAGCATCGACAAAGATAATGAAGAGTTGATCGAAAAGTTGGCTGATGCGTTGCCATATGAGACTTGGGGTACATATCTCATGATGCTAAGGAACAAGAAAGGATTTAGCAATCTGACACTGAGCAAGTTCATTGAAAAGATTGAGGCTCAGGAGATGGAACAGAGAAAGGTTTTAAGAATGAAAGATTTCGATGGTGAACAAGACATTGGTCTTTATTACAAAGGTGGTGTCAGTGACAAAACCACCAACATGTCACCAAAAGTTGAAACTGCATTCAATGCAAAGAGTTCATCTGGAAGTTCATCAAAAGGATCAAGCAGCAACACAAATTTTTCATCATATCCGTCATTTAATCCAAACATTTCAGCAACAAAGAATGGCAAGAAGCTACAATGCAACATTGTACTGAATTTGGAGAATGATGAGGATTATTCAGCAGAAGTTGCTAAGAGTCACATGTCTTTGTTGGGAACTGTGCTGGAGTCTTATGGAAGTTTTGTGGCAGGTCGGATTGGGAATCCTATGTTGACAAAAGAGGATTACGATCAAATAGATGCTGAAGAGATGGAGTTAATGGACATAAAGTGGTGTTTGGCAAGCGTATTGAGACGAGCTGAGAAATTTAAGCAGATCACAGGAAGAGATGACTTACGTGAAGCTAATGTTTCTACTTTAGGTTTTGATAAATATAAAGTCACTTGTTTTCGTTGCAGGGAAAAAGGACACTTCAAGAGGGAGTGAAAAAACCGCGAAGCACGTAGAGCTCAAAATCCGTTCAACAACAACAATGATTACTACCGGAAGGCCATCTATCATCAAGTTGCACAACAACAACAAGAACCACAAGTGGCACATGGAAGAAAAGTGATTGAAGAGTCTTCAAAGAGAGCTTGTATGGTGAATCAGGATGACAAAGAGCCAACAAAAGGATTCAGTTGGGACAAATATATTTCAGCTGATAACAAAGCATGCCTAATAAACCAAGATGATGAAAAGTTACCAGAAGGATTTAACTGGGAAGGTTTTAGTTGGGATGATTATGATCCAAACAAAACTTCACATCAAAAAGCGTTTGTTGCTCGAGTTGAAGAAGATAGTGATGATGATAGAGAGTATTATGCAAAACGAATGGCAGATTATTTTAAAATGATGGCAGAAAGTGATAGTGAAGATGAAAAAGCTAAAAAGAAAAAGATCAAAACACCGGTCAGCAGTGATGATGAAGCTGTTCCAGTGATAAAGAAAAAAATGAAAGATATTCCAAAGTTCAAAGTTGATGAAGAAGTTGATGCAAAGAAGAGTCCGGTGATTTGTGAAAATTGTGAAGCTATAAAGAAGCAGAACAGCACATTGATGAACAACATGAATAGGCTAAAAGAATCTTATGATGTTCTGAATAAGGCCATGAATCAATACAATCAATCAAGTGAAGAACAAGCAACAGCCATGAAGACACTTCAGGGAGCTTTCATGATAAAGCAGAAAGTTGTGAACAATTACATTGAGAAGTGTGCTATGCTTGAACAAAAACTGGAGACACAAAGGATTGAGACTGAAAGAGTTAATCGTTTGTTAAAAAGTTACTCATGTACTTCTTATGTCATTGACAGGATTTATCCAACTGTTGAGGGCATGAAGGCATTTGAAGATGATGAAGTAACTGAAGAACAAAAGGTTTCTGAAGAAAAGACTCCTGAAAAGAAGAAAGTAAAGAAGAAGGAT
Organism: Helianthus tuberosus; assembly: GCA_030545235.1. Taxonomy (NCBI): domain Eukaryota; kingdom Viridiplantae; phylum Streptophyta; class Magnoliopsida; order Asterales; family Asteraceae; genus Helianthus; species Helianthus tuberosus. The sequence goes on from CM060404.1 coordinate 53,975,173, forward strand.
ACTAAAGTCAATGATTCTGGTAAGAAACAATGTTTCAGTTACAACAAGTGTCCACCCCCGCTTGAAAATGGATATTCTCCAAGAAATCCAAATTCAGAAAGAGTCGAAAAGGCAACAAATTTACAGTGGGAGTCGGAGTCTTCAGTTAACTTGCCAGAAAATATTGATATCACATTTACATCATCTGACACTGATCATGAGTCCGAGTTAATAAAGAAAGTGGTCGATCAGGTGTTGGATAAAGATGAATCCGAGGAGTCAAAGTCGGAGTCTATGTCAGAGTTAAAGTCTGAGTCCAGCACTCCGAGTCAAACCGCCAAACAGGGCAAAAGAGTTTACAATAAAGAATTCATGTTATCAAAATCTAAATTGAATGACGAAACATTCAAAGTTGCATATACATTGAATGATTCTGACAAATTATATTCTGATGAGGAATTTCCAATAAGAGGTGTTAAACCTGACATGATCAAAAAGGTTTTCAAACTAACAGAAATTAATATTTCTGAAATAAAAGATGTAAATCTTAATGATAAACCTAAAAAGTACACCTCAAGAGTTAAACAAAGAGAAAACAAGAAAAATGGTTACAGTTCTGGTCCTGGTTTTCAAAAGAAACCTAACCATAACGGTAATTTCAAAAAGAAAGGTCTTGGATTTATTCCACCAGAAAATCATAAAAATGAAAATTATGTTCGAGATTTTAAATCAAAAATGATATTTGTTTCAGGAACATCGTCTGAAGAAGAAAAAGAAAATCTATTCAGAAATCAGTTGAACAGTGAATTCCTTGCGAAGAAGCAAGAAGAGATAAAGACTGCTGATCAGATGAAAGAAACGAGAACTTGTTTCCAATGCAACACTGTTGGTCATATTGCCAAGAAATGTTCCAAGGCAATACACTCAAAACAGGGAGTTTCTCGTAAACTGAAAGATAAAGAGGTTGTGTTTGAATCACCAATTGAGAGAACTAAACTTTTCAAAAATTCAACTTTTAAGATTGGTGAATGTTCAAACAGGTTTTACAAGAAAAGGGCAAACCTTGACAACCAGAAATAGGTTGTTAAGAAATCTGATGATAGTTCTAGCAATGATTCTGATTCGTCAAAATCAGAGGAGCTATCTTCTAGCGATGAATCTGATTCCACAAAGTCAGAGGAGCCACAAATTGAATCAAAATGTGAAAACTCAGTGCCGACTGTGGATGATGTGAATTTTCCACCACTACTGGCTGAAAATTGTAAGAAGAAAATTGGTAAAGTTGAGATTTCAAATCAATTTTTCTCAGAAAAGAAAGAATTTGATATTGAAAAGGTTTTTAACTCACAGTTCATAACATTTTTGGAAAAATGGTTGACAGGAAGGTCAAAGGAGTCAAGGAATTTTACGAGAAGAAATCAAAGAAGCAAGGTAAAGTATCATCCCTGGTTTGTGACTGGGATGGTACTTACTATGAACAGTAAAATTCTGGACTTGCCGGAGCTTCCAAGTTGGTAATCGCGGAGCATGAATCGACATCATTCTTGTATTATTTTGTTAAAAAATTGAAAATTGGTCACTAGTATGACTTGCCGGAACTCCCAGGTTGGTAAGTGAGGAGTAGGTATCTGCATTCTGAGAATTCAACCTACATGTGGTATTGGTTGATAAGCCATGTGGTTGAAAAAGAGCTTGAGATACAAGTGGTAAAATCAAGGTCATTAGGTTGAACTTGATTGTACTAATCTTACAAGTGGTTGAAAAACAATGTGATGAACCAAATCCCTAACCTACAAATGGTAAAATCAATCAACAAAACTTATTTTCCGGAAAAACCATTTGATTAATACAAACTTAAGTGTTTTGAAATCACAATGGGAAAATAGTTTGTTGTAAGGGGGAGTTCTGATTGTTTATGCCAAGTGAATGGCGAATTGAAGTGATTCGATATCGGTTGTCAATTTACTTGTATAGTTTGTTTTCAAATTTCTTTAAATGTGTTTGCATTTTAGGGGGAGTAAAATTTTTCAGAAAATCCAAAAACATTTGAAAATTTGAAAAAGACAAAAACATGATAAAATGAAAAATGAGTTTTTGTGTCAAAGAAGAGGAAATGATAGTACATCAGTAGACAGTTACAGTATGCTAAAGAAATGTAATGTTTAAATAGCGTTAAACGGTCTCACTGATGATATGCCGATAGGTTTTTACACATTTAGTAAGCTTTTTCGGGATATAAACTTAAATTCAAACTTGCTTATTTCGTGGGGAACACTACTTGGATATATAGGTAACCCCTGAAATCTCGTTTGAAAGGTCCCTCTTTCTGAGATACTAGGTCTTTATGCTCAGTGATATCTGGGGTATTATCCCGGGACTTCTGATTTTGCGGAAGCAATGGCCTAGTCCCCGGAGAATACTTTATGCTTGCTTGAAATATAGCCTACCCTCAGCATAAAAAATGATGAAACATTGAAAAAATATGCTAATCATGTGCTGTTGTAAAAAAGATCCTCTAAAGGGGACCCACCAAAAGTCGAGCCGTCATCTCTCTGCTGAACGGAAGTTCTGACCTGAGCTCTCACAGTTTCGCAATTAGCCCCTTACAGATATCATATGTGGTATACTCACCTGTAAGACTGAATATTGGGATCTGGATACGGGAGTATATTCAAGAAGTGGGACACATGAATGAGTTTAAGTTCTTAATACACCTAATTCATATCCTGAATCAGTTGAAATTTGTGTGAAAATTTAAGTGGATCAGTATATCGACAATCTAAGTGAATTGTTTAATTCTTAATGTGTAACTAAGCTCAACGGTACTTGTGACTTGTCATAAACTGATATGATCTTCTTACACAAACTCACAAAAATATTGTATGTAAATATTTCTCTACTGCATTTCATTTTACATTCAAAAATCCAAAAATATTTTAGTGTGTTTTAGCATAAAATTTTGAAAAATACAAAAAGATTTTCGACAACTGGTGTTGGAAAGTTGATTTTCAAAATTCCAAGTGCTAGACATGATGAACAAATGGTTTGGGTGAAATTGTTTGAGATGATTTAAAAATGAAATGAGAAAAGTTTTTGAAAGAAAAACGTTATTCCTGCAAGTGGTTCATCAAAGTTTAAAATTGTAAAATCATTGTTTGAATATTTTATCCACAAGTGATTCATCAGAGTGTGAGATTGATTTTACAAGTGGTCATCAGAAAAATTATTGTTGGGTAGAGTTTTTGTGCAGGATAGAGCCAGGAATCGATTCTGAACCTGTAGAAAGTGTGAGTCAGGTTACGATTCTAGAACTGCTGATGTTGATGAACTTAAGGATTCAAGAGATCTGATCAAGAGAATTAGAAAGCTTGAAAGCCAGGCTCAGATCCTGGAGATTTTCAACATTAGAGGAAGAGATGAGAAGAGAGAGATTGAGGATGCTTTACAGTGTCAAGATACTTCAAAGAGTTCGAGGACTGATAAAGACTGAAGATGCGAAGACTCAACACTTTAAGACTCGTCAACATTCGAGGGGGAGTCTGTTGGTGCATGCGTCTGTCGACTTCGTCTTGTATCGAGTCTTGTATGTATTTAGATAGATCACGGCACGTTATACAAGGAATATGTCAAAAATAGGATGTGAAACAAGTTCAAACGAAATTAGATAGGTAATTTCGCTTGAAAGTGTCATGGTAATTTCAAGCGAAATTAACTACCTAATCTTGCTTGAACCTAATCTCGCTTGAAACATAATTCCGCTTGAAGCTTGTTCAAGCGAAATTAGAACCCTATATATACTTGTGTCTTGATTTAATTTGTAACGATTCCGGTCAGAGCAACGAAGTACTGCCGAAGTGTCGTCTCGCTGTAAATCATTGTGAAATAAATATAACGATAGTTTAAAGTGATATTCTAGCTGAATTGACCTCAGCACGTCTGTTTCCGCCTTTCGTACTGAGCAAAACTCTTCTGATCGACTCGTTCGGGTCTGAAAATGATCCTACATTGCGAGACCCTGCACAATTGACGATGCTGTGGAATTAGCCAACACCCTGACCGACGGGCTGGTACGTACGCGGGAAGAAAACATGAAAAAGGAATTGGCTCAAAAGATTACCCAAGGATTTCGTGGGGGTAATACTAGTAGCAACTTCAAGAAAAGAGGAACTGGGCAATCCTCCACTGCTCCATTTTGCAGTACCTGTAAAAGAAAGCACTTTGGAAAATGTAAGGGGTACTGTAACTTCTGCAAAATTCCGGGGCACCAAGAAGAAGAATGCAGAAGAAAGAAATCAACAATTTGCTTCAACTGTGGAGAAGTGGGACATTTTAGACCAGATTGCCCTAAACTGGTCAAACCAGCTGACAAAAAGACCAAACCTGCTGAAGGAACTAATAAGAAGAACGCAAAGCCTTTTAGCTGACAACCCAGGAAGCAGATCTGATTCCGGACGTGACAGCGGGTACGTTCCTAGTTCACGACGTTTATGCGAAAGTATTATTTGACTCTGGTGCAAACCAAAGTTTTATAAATACTACATTCTGCCAAGCTCTTAAGCAACCTTTAACCAAACTTAGGAAGATTTATACGGTAGAAACGGCAGATGGAAATTCTGTTAATATAGATAAGATTTTGCAAAAAGGAAAGATAGAACTCTCAGGCCATAAATTTTCCGCCAATCTTTTACCTATGAATTAAGCTGGATTCGATGTCGTGTTAGGAATGGATTGGTTAGTAACCAACCATGCTCGAATCCTCTGTGATAAGAATTCCATAGAAATTCATCCACCCGCAGGAGAAGTAATTATGATTACAGGGGATAAGCCACGTAAACCATTAAAGTTCATTTCAGTAATGAAAGTTGCTAGTTATGAGCGAAAACAAGGAATAGTGTATATGATTTCGGTAATCATTAACACTAAAGGTAAGGAACTTCAGGAAATTCTTGTAGTATCAGAGTACCCGGAGGTATTTCCAGAAGAGCTACCAGGGTTACCACCAGATAGGGAAGTAGAATTTAGAATTCATCTAGTTCTTGGAACTACACTAATAGCCAAGGCACCCTATTGTTTAGCACCCACTGAAATGTTAGAACTAAAGAAGCAATTAGATGAATTGCTCAGTAAAGGATTTATAAAACCTAGTTCATCCCCTTGGGGAGCACCAGTGCTGTTTGTGAAAAAGAAGGATGGTTCAATGAGAATGCGCATCGATTATAGGGAATTGAATAAGGTTACAATTAAGAAGCGATACCCATTGCCTAGGATTGATGATCTTTTTGATCAACTTCAGGGAGCTAGATATTTTTCTAAGATAGATTTACGCTCCGGATATCATCAGTTGAAGGTACAAGAAGAAGACATACCTAAAACTGCTTTCAGAACTAGGTATGGTCATTACGAGTTTACAGTTATGCCCTTCAGACTAACAAATGCTCCTGCGGCATTTATGGACATGATGAATAGAATCTGTAAACCGTATTTAGATAAATTTGTAATTGTCTTTATCGACGATATACTTATTTATTCTAAAAGCCAGGACGAGCATTGTGAGCACCTACATGCACTTTTAACCCTGTTAAGAAAATAGAAGCTTTACGCCAAATTCTCGAAGTGTGAATTTTGGCTGCAGGAAGTGCAATTTTTAGGACACATGGTGAATCACAAAGGTATTCATGTAGATCCCTCCAAAATAGAAGCGATCACCAAGTGGAAGGTCCCGAAATCAGTCACGGAAATTAGAAGTTTTCTAGGACTAGCTGGGTACTACAGGCGTTTCATAAGAGACTTTTCTAAAATAGTTGTGCCATTAACTAAGCTAACCTGCAAAACATTTAAGTTCGAATGGGGACCTAAGCAAGAAGAGGCTTTTAAGATTTTAAAGCAAAGGTTAACACATGCTCCAATTCTAGCCTTACCAGAAGGAACAGAAGATTTTGAAGTTTACTGTGACGCCTCTAAGCTAGGATTAGGATGTGTGTTGATGCAACGCAAAAAGGTAATTGCGTATGCCTCAAGACAATTGAAAAAGCACGAGGAGAATTATACGACTCACGACTTAGAATTAGGAGCAATAATTTTTGCCCATAAAATTTGGAGACACTATCTGTATAGAAGTAAGTTTACAGTCTATACAGATCATAAGAGTTTAAGGTACATATTTGGGCAAAAAGAATTAAATATGAGGCAAAGAAGGTGGATGGAAATTCTAAGCGACTGCGACTGTGATATTCAATATCATGAAGGAAAGGCAAATGTAGTAGCAGATGCCTTAAGTCGTAAGTATCATGAAAAACAAAGACGAATTCGTGCTCTTAGATTAAATCTTCAAGTAGATTTAATGGAACAACTGAAGAACATTCAAGAAACAGCAATCGAGGATGATGCTGAAGGAATGAAAGGAAGGATAAAATAATTAGAGCAAGGGACTGGTGGAATTTGGAGATTCCACCAGAAAAGAATTTGGGTACCTAAGCAAGAGAATTTAAGAGATAAGATTTTAGAAGAAGCCCATAATTCTAGTTATACCATACACCCTGGAAATAATAAGTTGTATCAAGATTTAAGAAATAACTTCTGGTGGATAGGGATGAAAAAGGACATAGCTAGATATGTATCTAAGTGTCTGATCTGTTCACAAGTTAAGGCAGAACACCAGAAATCTTCAGGTTTACTTCAACAATTAGAAATGCCTGTATGGAAATGGGAACTCATAACAATGGATTTTGTTACTAAGTTGCCCAAAACCAGGAAAGGTAACGACACGATTTGGGTAATTGTGGATCGATTAACCAAATCAGCCCATTTTCTGCCAATAAAGGAAACCTTTAGCATGGAAAGATTAGCAAAATTATACGTAGACGAAGTAGTATCCTTACATGGAGTCCCACTCTCCATTGTATCGGATAGGGATAGTCGTTTCACTTCCCATTTCTAGACAAGTTTCCAAGAAGCAATGGGGACCCGACTAAATTTAAGTACTGCATACCATCCCCAAACAGATGGACAAAGTGAAAGGACGATCCAAACCCTGGAAGACATGCTCAGGGCATGTGTGATAGATTTTGGTGGAAATTGGGACGACCACTACCCTTAATTGAATTCTCCTATAACAATAGTTACCATGCAAGCATTGAAGCTGCCCCATTCAAAGCACTGTATGGACGAAAGTGCAGAACTCCAGTTTGCTGGGCAGAAATAGGAGAAAGTCAATTATCAGGTCCTGAAATTGTACAGGAAACCACCGAAAAAATAACTCAGATCAAGGAAAGATTGAAAACAGCTCAAGATCGCCAGAAGAGTTATGCAGACAATCGACGCAAGCCGCTAGAATTTCAAGTAGGAGACAAGGTACTCTTAAAAGTTTCTCCTTGGAAAGGGGTAGTTCGGTTCTGTAAGAAAGGAAAGTTGAGTCCAAGGTACATAGGACCCTTCCCAGTAATCCAACGCATAGGGCCTGTCGCCTATTGCCTACAACTACCAGAAGAACTAGCTGGAGTACACAACGTATTTCATGTATCCAATCTCAAGAACTGTTTATCTGCCGAGTCCCTGGTAGTACCTCTTTAAGACATAGAGGTAAATGAAAAGCTAAAATTTGTGGAGAAACTACTTCAAATAGAAGACAGAAAGGTTAAGTTTCTCAAGCACAAAAGACTAGTTTTGGTCAAGGTCAAGTGGGTTTCGAAGAGAGGACCTGAGTACACATGGGAACTGGAATCGGAAATGAAGCGAAAATATCCTTACCTATTTCAGTAAATCTCGAGGACGAGATTTTAAATAAGGAGGGGAGGATGTAAGGACCTGCAAAAAATGTCCTAAAACGACCCGTGAGTAATATTCCGGACCCCTTAAACCCTAATCCATATTAAAAATCAAGAAAATCAAAATTTATGGGTCGCTCGCGGGCCGCGTAAGACTTAAGGAAAGTCTACGCGGGCCACGACAGATAGGCGTTTTGACCGGATAAGCGTTCAGGCCACGTGTCAGACACGTAGCAGACCTACGCGTGACACGCTAGCCCTAATCGTAGAATAGGTGGCCCTCGCGGGCCGCGTAGGATCTTTCTTGGGTTTACGCGGACCGCGTAAAACCCAAATTTCAGCTATAAGTTGAACCGAGCATGGCCTTTTCATCTGTGTTCGTAAAACTTTCTAAAACACGAAATATACTGCTCAAATTCATAGTTTCGCATAGGGAAACACTGCTACGAATACAGGGTATTAACTCGATCACTACTACGATACAATGTCCGATCGATTGAAACCGATCCGATGGATGTTTAAGTGCTGCCCGAATTCGGGCTATACTTTGTCATTCGTCGTGAGGGTTTTGATTTCGTGAGTTATCGTAAATGTTGTATTAAGTTACTGACCTAGTTTCGTGTGCATTGTTATTTAACTAGGTTACAAGGCTAAATCAGTAGGCAAGGTTCTGTCTAGTTAAACTTGCAATGTGAGTCATTCTCTTTTGTCAAAAGTGTTTTACAAATACCTAAATGTTTTCCAGTTATATGTTACAGGGATTAAGTCTTGGTTATCTTAAATTACTGGCAAGTGGGGTATTGTGCACATTACTATTATTTCTCACTAATAACATTGATAATCATCACTATTGGGTGAAAGGACCCAATGGTGGTATGACCATCGTCACCAGGGTGTGACACGGGGCCAGATAATTATAAGATAGGGGCCATTGTAATCGCTCTTGTGCTGTAATCTATAACTAATGTGTCATTTCATAACTTGAGTGACTCGCCAGTATTTCCCCACTGATAAAATCTTTTTAAACATGTTTCAGGTGATTTACTGTGAACCAGGAAAGGTGTCTCATAGCACACCAGCTTGAAGAATGTGGCTCAGTAAATAAAATAAATAAACATGTTTTTGTATAAACAGGGAATTTCCCCGTGAAATTTCCTTTATTGTAAATTATGGGGTTTGTCCTAATATGTGAAATAAAATAATTGGACATTTTCAAATTAAAAGATCCTGTTAAAATTTCCGCTGCCAAAATAAACAATACCACGGGTTTTCTGTCCCGCGGCTCCTGAAACGGGTAAAACCGGGTCGGGGGCCGTGACACTACGGGCCATAATAATTGTCAAATAAGACAAATGACAACTATAGTCTATGACTCCCTGTCAAGAAAGGTGATGAACTATGTTCAAACCTAAATGCCTCGATTTTATAAAATCATGGCTATTAAATTTTTAAAACTGTCCTTGTGACTAGGCCTTTTGTGCCACTTTAATATCTTTTAGTGATTCATAACTAGGGATAAATTATAATGAAAATGACTAACAAATTAATCAATATGGTTTATATTTACCATGGTTAATGAATCGTCAAAAATGACAATTCCATAATAAGACTTTTGAATAAATCATTGTCATCATATTTATGTAGCAATCAAGCTCCATGGCTGAATCAGAAGAGGTTAACAGTCACCCCAGGGAGAGAAACGATACCACCAGAGTTAATGTAACTGGTGCAGACCTACAAGCGTTAATAGATAATGCTGTTACTCGAGCCCTTGACAGACAGTTTAAAGAATCAAGCGGTACTCGCACTAGGACTCAGTATGTACCTCATACGAAGCCACCTTCCAAGACTCATACATCTCACAAAGACGATTCTCATCATTCATCAAACCAAAGGAGTGTCCCGTCTAAGAAGATTGTGCTCAATCAAGAGCCACGTGTTAAGATCTGTTCTTATAAATATTTTGTCTCTTGCAAGCCCAGGGACTTCACAGGTGAGAAAGGAGCCATTGATTGTATGACTTGGCTCGATGAGATGGATACAGTGGTTGATATTAGTGGTTGTGCAGAACAGGAAATTGTGAAGTTTGTTTCACAATCTTTTAAAGGTGAAGCTTTAGCTTGGTGAAGGTCGTTAATCCAAGCTACAGGAAAGATTCCGTTATATAATTTGTCTTGGGATCAGTTTATTTCATTGATCAAGGAAAACTTATGTCCACAACATGAGGTGGAGAAAATCGAGACCGACTTCTTGACTCTGGTCATGAAGAACTTGGATTGTCATGCATATCTTACGAGCTTCAACACCATGTCTCGATTGGTTCCTTATTTGGTCACACCGGAATCGAAACGCATAGCTCGTTTTATTGGAGGTTTAGCTCCAGAAATCAAGGGAAATGTGAAAGCATCTAGACCTACCACATTCAGGTCAGTGGCAGATCTGTCTCTATCTCTCACACTGGATGTTATCAGAAACAAATCTGCCAAAGTTTCTGATGAAAGTAAACGGAAACGGGAGGATGAGAGTTATCATCGCTCCGACAAGAAAAGAAAAGGGAACTCAGATCATAGGAAGGGTTCTGGGTCTAAAAAGGATAACCAGCAGTCGGGTGAGAAACCCAAATGTAAGACCTGCCAGAAACATCATTTTGGGAAGTGTAGGTTTGAATCGAAATCGCAGTTACAATCGCCTACAAAGCCTTTTGGATGTGGGATCTGCAAGTCCAAAGAACATAAGACTTTGGATTGCAAGAAATTGAAAGATGCGACCTGTTATGGTTGCAACGAAAAGGGGCACATTAAGACCAATTGCCCTAAGAATCCAAGGAAGCCTGAGGAGGCTAAAAAGACCAATGCTCGGATCTTTCAAATGAATGCTCAGGAAGCCGTTCAGAACAACAATGTGATAACAAGTACCTTTCTTATCAATGATGTTTATGCTAGAGTGTTGTTTGATTCAAGTGCAGACAAGTCTTTTGTAGACAATAAATTTTGTAAATTGTTAAACCTACCTGTTAAAACTCTAAGCATAAAATATGAAGTAGAATTGGCCGACGGTACTATAGAGACTGCCTCAACAGTTCTAGATGGATGTTTTATATCCATTAGGAATCACTCCTTTCCGTTGTCCTTGCTTCCGTTGAAATTAGCAGGATTTGACATAGTGATAGGCATGGATTGGTTATCTCATAACCAAGCCCAAATTGTATGTGATAAGAAGCAATTGGTTATCAAGACTCCTTATGGTGAGCCATTAACAATTCAGGGAGATACGCAATATGGATTACCTAAGAAAATGTCTACGCTTAAAGCATCAAAGTGTTTGAAGAAAGGTTGTGTCATTTACATGGCACAAGTAACTGTTGATGAACCAAAGCCCAAGATCGAAGACATCCCTGTTATTTCTGAATATCCAGATGTATTCCCTGAAGAACTACCTGGTTTACCTCCAGATAGGCAAGTGGAGTTCAGAATCGATATTATTCCTGGAGCAGCACCAGTACCAAGAGCACCTTACGGTTGGCACCGACTGAGATGAAAGAGTTAAGGACTCAGTTGGATGATTTGTTGGCAAAGGATTTTATTCGACCTAGCTCTTCCCCTTGGGGAGCACCGATTCTGTTTGTGAAGAAAAAGGACGGCTCAATGCGTTTATGCATTGACTATCGCGAGTTAAACAAGGTTACAATCAAGAACAGGTATCCGTTACCCTGGATCGATGATCTATTCGATCAGCTTCAAGGAGCAAGTTACTTTTCAAAGATCGATCTAAGGTTAGGATATCACCAGTTGAAGGTCAGGGACGAAGACGTGCACAAGACCACATTCAGAACTCGATATGGACACTACGAGTTCTTGGTGATGCCTTTCGGGCTCACTAATGCACCTGCAGCATTCATGGATCTCATGAATCGCGTTTGCAAGTCGTATTTAGACAAGTTTGTCATTGTCTTTATCGATGACATACTCATTTATTCAAATCTCCGGTGTATCCTTAAACTTCTGCAGCAAAAGAAGCTCTACGCCAAGTTCTCTAAATGTGAGTTTTGGCTTCGTGAAGTCCAATTTCTTGGACATGTGGTAAGTGAGCGTGATATCCAGGTGGATCCCGCTAAGATCAAAGCAATTATGAATTGGCAAGCGCCCAAAACACCTACTGAGATTCGCAGCTTCTTGGGTCTAGCGGGATACTATAGACGTTTCATTGAAAACTTTTCAAGGATCGTCGCACCTCTAACATCATCAACTCGAAAGAATGTCAAGTTTGACTGGGGTCCCAAGCAGCAAGAATCCTTTGATATTCTTAAGCAGAAATTAAGCAATGCTCCTGTATTGACATTGCCAGAAGGAATTGAAGAGTTTGTGGTTTATTGTGACGCATCGCACACCGGCATGGGTTGTGTGCTTATGCATAAGGGTAAGGTTATTGCATATGCTTCACGTCAATTAAAGGTACACGAGAAGAACTACACCACCCATGATTTGGAATTGGGTGCTGTTGTATCTGCACTGAAGCTTTGGAGGCATTATCTTTATGGGACAAAGTGCGTGATCTATTCTGATCATAAGAGCCTTCAGCATCTGTTTAATCAGAATGACCTTAACATGAGGCAGCGTCGCTGGATGGAGACTTTGAACAATTATGACTGTGAAATCTGATATCATCCAGGCAAAGCGAATGTAGTCGCTGATGCTTTGAGCAGGAAAGAAAGGATCAAACCTATTAGAATAAACGCCAAAAGCATTGAATTAAAGAACAACTTGAATGAAAGGTTGTTAGCCGCTCAAAAGGAAGCTGTATTAGAAACTAACTATCCAAATGAGAAGTTGGGCGTAACTGCTGATCAATTATCATATGGAAAGGATGGAATCCTTAGGATGAATGGTCGAATCTGGGTTCCAATCCATGGAGGGCTTAGAGATGTGATTCTCCAAGAAGCTCATAGTTCGAAATATTCAGTCCATCCACGCAGTGATAAGATGTACCAGGATTTAAAGGCAAACTACTGGTGGATAGGTTTGAAGAAATCTATAGCCACCTATGTAGCTAAATGTTTGATGTGCGCGCAAGTTAAAGCAGAGCATCAAAAGCCGTCAGGTTTGCTGCAACAGCCTGAACTTCCCACTTGGAAATGGGAAATGGTAACCATGGATTTTATCACCAAGTTACCAAGAACGAAACGTGGGAATGATACTATTTGGGTTATAGTCGACAGGTTGACCAAGTCAGCCCACTTCTTGCCAATTAAAGAAACTCACAGCTCCGACAAGCTAGCTCAGTTGTACATGGATGAGATTGCACCTCTCCATGGTGTGCCAGTATCTATTATCTCTGACAGGGATACAAGATACACTTTGCATTTTTGGAAAAGCTTTCAGCAATCCCTAGGCACTCGTCTAAATTTCAGCACCGCTTATCATCCTCAGACAGATGGGCAAAGCGAACGTACGATTCAAACACTCGAAGATATGCTACGAGCTTGTGTTATAGACTTGGGTGGAAGTTGGGATAACCATCTTCCTTTAGTTGAGTTCTCATACAATAATAGCTATCATTCGAGTATCCAAGCCGCGCCTTTCGAGGCCTTGTACGGAAGGAAGTGCAGGACGCCAGTTTTTGGGCGGAAGTTGGAGATGTCCAACTGTCAGGACCTGATATAGTCCTTGAGATTACGGACAAGATTGTTCAAATCCGTGATCGTCTGAAAGCTGCCAGGGACAGGCAGAAAAGTTATGCTGATACGAGGCGCAAACCTTTAAAGTTTGAAGTTGGCGATAAAGTGCTACTTAAGGTGTCACCCTGGAAAGGGGTGATGCGTTTTGGCAAAAAGGGCAAGCTTAGCCCAAGATACATAGGACCATTCAAGATCATCGAATGTGTCGGAACTGTAGCTTACAAGCTAAATCTGCTAGAAGAACTTACTGGAATTCATAATGTATTCCACATCTGCAACTTAAATAAATGTCTAGCCGATGAGTCGCTAGCAATGTCGCATAAGGACGTGCAGATTGATGAGATTTTGAAGTTCGTTGAAAGACCTTTGTCAATCGAGGATCGACAGGTCAAGAAGCTTCGAAGAAAGCATGTGCCAATTGTCAAAGTGAAATGGGATGCCCGTAAAGGCCCAGAATACACGTGGGAGGTTGAATCCACAATGAAACAGAAATACCCTCATTTATTTCAGTAAATCTCGAGGTCGAGATTTCTTTTAAGGGGGGTGAGGATGTAACACCTCGCAAAAATCATGCCCAATGTAATAAGGACATGTGTCATGGACTTAGACATGTAATGAATTGATTTCCGAGGGACTTAAATTGTCAAACAATGTAAATATGTAAGTAAAAGGATCAAATGGGTCATCATGCCAAACTCGTGCCTCTGAATGACCTCATAAGATGTTCGTATTCTTTAATGAATAAATTGTCGGACGTAGAAAGTCGTTTGTGCTTAAAATGAGAATTTTACGAAGCATAGGGGTTAAAAGTGTCAACATGTTAAATGTTACCTCTGAGTGACCTTTCAACAATCCCAAAAGCATTGTAATATTTTTATATTTTGCTCTCGAGAATATTGGATAGTAATCTCATGGAGTTTCGATGAAAACAAGACTTTTCGGGTGATCTTACAACTAACCGGGAGCTTAACGGAGTTAATATGTGACCCAAGATACTTGTTAGTTAACTATGAGGGTCAATAGTGCAATAAAAGAAAGTTAAATAAACTTAAAATGGACCAGGGACTGAAATTGCAAAGTTTGGAAACTCTTTACCGGATTCTCCCATCGTCGCGGGCCGCGTAGGCCGACTCCAACTCTTACGCGGGCCGCGTAAGAGTACCAGCGACTAAAAAACTGGACAGCTGCTAGTTGCAGCCCTTACACCGCCATTGCATGAGTTCTGAGCAATACCAGGGACTTGTAAACGGTTTTTACTGACATGGTAACACCTGTAAACATCTGGTGAGTCCTTAATACAGCTGCAATGATCCTAGAGCTCTTCCATTTCCTATATAAGAGACTTGTTGTTCTTGTGTTCATTTGCACACTTTCAAATATTCACTCAAACACTTCTCTGGAGCCTCCTGGTGTTCAAGGAAGTTTTCTAAAGTTCAATTTTCATGCTAAGGACTATTGTAAGTGTTCTTAGCTTCCTTAGTTAAAGTTTTATTAGCTTAATGACCGAAAGTCAAAGTTAGCGTAATTAAGCTTTGACTTAATGATTAATCACAAACGGTCCAGCCATTATTCGAATTGAAAGTGGCTATGTGTTGGTAATTATGTAGGTGTTAAACCCTTAAAAGCGCACCTTCAAATTATCACGTTATCTCAGTCAATTGTCGGGTCAAACTTATTAGTAAAAAGTCAAACGGGTCAGTTTTTGCAAAATAATTCATAACTGATAATGCTGAAGTTATGGAATATGTTTTAACACTTAAATAACTTGGTAAATAATATAAGAACATGTCTAGGCATGTTCAACCCGACAATTCTGAGTTTAGGCTCGGTTCGCAACCGAAAGTCGCAAAAGTAGACTTTTGCTTTGACTTTCAGTTCTGACCCGATTTAGTTTAACTTAGTTATGCATTAGGGTTCCTTTAGGACCATGTTACATGTTAGTATAACCCTCTGAGATTATACTATATGGTTCCTTTGAAATCTGAATCATTTGCATGTTTCCGTTAAATGCTTAAAAGTTGACCATTATGCCCTTTTGATATTAAAATGAGATTTTTGAAAATGTGAGAGGATAAAAACCTTTATTACTGATATATTAGTATGTCCTAAAAAATTGACAACCGAATCTGGTCTAAAATAGAAGTTATGCGAGATATCGTAAAATGAAAGCTTTTTATTAATTAAATGGCATTTTTAGTATAAATCGCATTTAAACCCAAATTTTGACACCAAACTTGCTACCCACTGTTATAATATAATATTTAGGAATTTATGGAAATTTTTGTCAAATTTTATACTGATTATATTATAGAGTTCTAGTGTAAACTCGGTATTGACGAAATTGCCCTTTTCTTTGATAAAATGAGTTTTACATAACATTTTGATACCAAACCTTTTCCTACTGATTTCATATATTAAATAAAATATTTTAAGCTTTAGAGACTGATCAAAACCTTAAAATTTTATAAACATTTTAAATATCGTTAAAATACCGACTTTTACGTTTATTAAGCGCATAGTATGGTTTAAAACTATATTTAACACCTAAGACTTATTACCTACTGGTATTATAAGCAATTTTTTATACTTTAACAGTAAGTAAAAGTTTTGAACTAAGATTTCCAAATTTGACCCTTATACCATATGTGAAATGACCAAAATGCCCCTACGGTGCATAGTTTGCCCATAAATGATAAAAATTCACATATGTGCGATATCTTACTGATGTAACTTGTTAAAATAAATATTTTTACTAATTTTTTTAGACCAGAACCTCAGATTATTGTTTAACCTCTTTTATAAACACTAAAATGACCAAAATACCCCTACGGGGCTTAAATTTGATTTTAAATTCATTTTGGGCATAATGGGAAGTATCCTACTGATATCATAACATATTTAAAACATATTAACTTGTGAAACCTATACATGATTCATTTGGTTACCCGTTATGCATATTCTCGTTCGGTACGGTTTATGTAACTAGTTTGCATAAATTAACCGAAACGGGTCAAACCTTATCGTTTTCACTTCAAAATCAAGAATGTGTTTAGTTTACCCATTTTAGGCAAGTCTTCAAACTTGTCGGGTCTAAATCACATTCTAATCCGTTCTTCGCTTAATCTTGCGTTTTGAACCGTAAGCCTTTCATTAAAACTAACCGGTCTAAGTTAAGACTTAAATAAGACCCACTAGGAATCTAATAGGTTATTAAAACCTTCTGTAACATTCCCAATATTTTTTTTTACAATAAAGTTATTACACGAATAGATCATGGGTAAATTGACCAATAGAAATATAAAGTATTTTGGCGAACGTAGAAACCGTTTAATAACTATAATAATAAAACTACGTTATAATTAAACCTACTCCATTTTAATGAAACTTGGTTCAAAATGTAGACATAAATATTCTCGTTCTATAGACATATTCATTGTGTTATAAAACGTTGTATTTTAGAAATTATAAGCGCCAAATGAGTGAAGCAATTATAATACATATAATTAAATAATTAAATAAAAAAAACCATACATATGTAAAATTTTGCGTTGATATTATATTATAATAATAACTAAATGTAGACATTCACCTTTTCTCTTAAAAGGGTACGTGGCCCTTTAAAGAAAAAAAATATATAATAATAATAAATTAATCAAATCAAAACTTATGAATTGGAGATGAAAGGACACGTAGAAATTAACATTTATTCTATATGGGTGTACGTGGCCATCTTTGGCAAACACTTCAAGAGTATAAATAGGAAGGCCGCATTTCAAACTTTTCAATTGCCTTTCCTTCCCTTCTTTCGCTCTCGCTATTTTTTTAATATTCTCAATTTTCTAAAAGTATTATATTTATAATACTCTAAAGCCCTGCCCCGTTTTAAGTGTTGTAATCCCTGGTCACTGATGCCCTTTCCGATTGATCTGGAGCCCCATAACGCATGTTAAGGCTCTGTCCGACTAAGTTCGTTGGGGTTCTGTCTCGTGACATAGGGATAAGGTTGAATTAGGGTTACTATACTTAACACGAGTGCAAATATATATATTTATTAAATAGCTCAGGAGTTATACCCAAGATTATACCAGGAGGCTTTCTAGTTGAACCCTAAAGTTACAAAGTGAGTCATTCTCTTTTTACCAAATTGTTTCCAAAACCCTATTTATTTTCTTAAAGTTATAATTACAGGGATTAAGTCTTTGTAGTCTTCAATTACTGCCGGTATATGGGGTTTTGTATACATTACTTGATACCCGTCACCATTGGACAACGGGTTAGCCAATGGGTGATCTGACCATAGTCACAGAAACGAGTCGAGTGACAAATACCGATTTGGGGTAATTGGTTGAGTGATGATACGGCACCGAAAGGCTTAAAGAAGTGGCTAATTTTATCAATTGAATTAAATTAAGAAAACATGGTTTCATATATTCGGGTTTATCCCTTATTAAAGCTACCTCTGTAAAACATGGGTTTTATCCCATCTATTTAATAAATAAAATCTGGTGTTTTCTAAACTCTGATATTTTTCCTAACTCACGGTCCTGATGAATATTTCCGCTGCCATGTTTTTAAAGTAACCACCGGTACCACTTGACTGCTCACAGCTAGGGGTGTTCAAAAAAATCTGTAGGAACGTTATACGACCTGACGAGTCGATCAGAAGAGTGTTCAGACTGAATCAGAGGCGGAATTCATTGATTCAGTCTTTGTTTAGCTTGATTTCACTATTTAACGTCTCTTTTATTGATCAGATAACAATATACAAGCTCTGGAGACAAACTGGCAGGGCTTTGCCGTAACACCACCTAACTTCTCTTCTACTAGATCCGCTTGAATGACCTACCTATATATAGGAGACATAGGTTCGCTTATATGAACATGTACGTATAAGCGGACCTGTATAAGCGGACCTGATCAGATAGGTTCCCATATACGGACATGACATATAAGCGGACCTGACCAGGTAGGTTCCCATATACGGACATGTACGTATAAGCGGACCTATACCCTAATTACATACATTTTCATATTTTCTCGTATAATAAGCCCTAACCTAAGACTCGAACTAAGATGTAGTCGACAGATAACTGCACCAACAGACTCCCCCTTGAATGTTGACGGAATCTTCAGTGAGAGTCTTCAACCTAACAACTCTTCAATCTTGATCGGTCTTCTTCAGGAACTCTTCCTGGAATCATGAACCTGGATCTTTCTCTGGCTCTAACTCTCGTCAGACTCCCCCTTTCATCAAGCTGGGATCGCCGTCTGGAATTTGTTATCACCATTGAAATCCAATCTTGGTTTTTAAAGTTTAAGCTCTTCTCAGGTTCTGATGCATCTCCTGGCTTTCCGTAGCAACACGATCAGAAACCTACACATCTTAAACACACAATTTACAAACCAACACTGTTGTGATTCAACTTAATGAATCAACTAAACATTTGAGAATCATTTTCATTTAAAATTGATCAAGAATTTAAAACATTCAAAATTCTGATTCAACTTAATGAATCATTTTAAACATTTCAAACCAATTAACCAGCCCAACTGTTCATCTTGTTTAGCCTTTGAGATTTTGAATATCAGCTTTTCAACATCAGTTGTCGAAAATCTTTTTGGATTTTTCAAACTATGAAACACAAACCAGAAATTAAATGCAGAAATGAAATATGTTCAAACATATTTTTGTGAGTTTGCGTAAGAGGATCAGATCAGTTTTTAGACAAATCACAAGCACCGTTAAGCTCTTAATCGTTTTAAGCTCTAAACGATTCACGTTGATTGACGATATTGTTGTCCACTTAAACTTAATCTAAAAACTTTCGAAATGCTTACTGATACGTTAAGGTATATTTATATAGCACGAAATTCTCGTGGACCCCACGATCTCAGCATATCCCCTCATCATGCAATACACTATCTCAAGTAATGCCTTTAAACTTTTATCAACTGTGATTTGTGCGAAAACAAAGCAGAATGTTTAAACATTAACAATCAGGTCGATACTTTCGTATACGCAGAGGAAGTCCAATGTTTAAACAAAATAAGAAAAATAAAACAAGTTGAAGTTGTTTAGGCTTTAACCACCAGGTCGATACTTCCGTATACGCAGAGGTGATCCAAAGCTTAAACGAAACACCAAAGAAAATAAAACAGAACGTTTAGGCAACAACATCCAGGTCGATACTCACGTATACGCAGAGGATGTCCGATGCTTAAACAAAATAAAGAAATCAAACAAGTTTAAATCTTTGCAAAATAAAATGCACAATCACAGCGACTTTTCAGCAAAGTTGTGAAAGTTCACAAACTTAACCAGTTTTATGTCTTTCGACAATCAGCGATTACTGAGTAGGCACACAGTCAAGAAGGACAAAACTAAGTACTATGCTTTCAATCATGTTTCCCACTAGAACTAGGCTTTATCATTTAAGTTTGTATCGTTATCGCAAATCTACTAGTCTAGCTGAGCCTATCGTCACATCTTTAGTGAGACCGTTTATCACAATTTGACTTTACATTTCTCTAGCATGCTGTGATGGTCCACTGATTTACTATCATTTCCTCTTTTTTCAGCAAAACTCATTTTTAAATTTTTCAATGTTTTTGACATTTTCAAATTTTCTATTTTTTTAAAAATTTTACTCCCCCTAAAATCAAAATATGTTTCAATTTTGATTTTCTGGGAAAATTTGAAACAAACTGTACAAACTTGACAACTTGATGAGAATCACTTCAATTCTCCATCCACCTGGCATAAACAATCAGAACTCCCCCTCACAACAAAACATTTTCCCATTATGATTTCAAAACACTTAAGTTTGTTTTAATCAAAATGGTTTTTCCGGAAAATAAGTTTTGTGTGTCATTTCACAAATTCGGGGATCTTTCATCACTTTGTTTTCTTTAATCACTTGTAAAAACTAACATTTTTAAGATCAAACCTCAAATATCACTTGTAGAAAATCAAGTACAACTTAATGTCCCTGATTTACCACTTGTAAGTCGAAATATCACATTCGTGAATTTCTCAAGAAAGATGCCGATTCATGTTCCACGCTTACCAACCTGGGAACTCCGGCAAGTCAGGTTTTTCATTTAAACAGATTCACCCAAGCCTGACGGTCCTTGGGTGATTTCGAATCCTTGTTCAACAATGGTGGAAAATTTGCATCATCCATTGTTAAACCTGAATTCTCCATTTTTACCTCAACCAATGGCTCCTCTGGCTTTGACGAACCAGAATCATTGCCTGCACATGGCTTGTCTGACTTTGACCTGTCAGATTCATCGCCTGAAGGTGGCTTGTCTGACTTTAATACGCCAGATTCATCGCCAACCATTTTCTTCTTCTTCTTTTCTTCTTTCGTCCTCAGATTTGTATCTGATGAATTCGTCTTGCTTGACTTTTCAATCGAGGAAGTTGATTCATCAGAACTCTTATTTTTACCAACAGATGAACCCAAGGACAAGATCTTCTCGAGATACTCTCTCGCCTTCTTTCTCTTCTTCCTCAGTCTGTCTTTCTGCCCCTGAGAAAGTTTCACTTTCGTTTCTTGAACTTTAGGTTCTTGAACCTTCTGTTCTTTGGGCTTGACATTGACTGATTTCTTTGCCATCTTCTGAGAATTAACCCTCAATCTTTCATTTGATCTCCTTGGGCAATCTCTGGCAATGTGACCTCTGATGTTGCAGTTAAAGCATCTTCTCGTCTCATAACTCCAACCTTGGCAGTTAACAGCAATGTGTCCTTGATAACCACATCGGTAACACACTCTGTTATCGTACCAATCACCATTTTCAGCCCAAATGCTCAAATCAAAGCACTGTTTGGCTTGGTGATATTCCTTTTTCCTTTTGATTCCTGGATTTGACTTTTGAGCACTGTGGTCCGACCTGCACCACTTATTACTAACAATTTTTGAGTTTTCATTTTTTACTTTTTGTGGTTTTTCATTGCGATTGGATGATCGATCTGATGAGCTTTTATTATCTTTTTGAACATTTTTCAAAATTTTCTCTTTTTGTTTTTGTTCCACTTTCTTCTTCAAAGGTTTTTGCTTAGAGCATTCTCCCTTTTCAGTTGATTGTGGAACAGTTTCTTGAAACTTTTCTTTTAATTTCAAAAACAGTTTTTGTTTTTCGAATTTTTTATTTTCATCATCAGATTTCTCATCACAATCTTCAACTTTGACTTTGTCAAAGTTTGTGACATCGTCACTTATTGGAACTGAATTAACAGGTTTTGGGCAAGGAATAGTTGAAGTATTCACAAACACCTTCAACTTTTCTTCCCATTCATTGATTTTCTTTTGAGCACATTCTGCTTCTTTTTCAAGTCGAATAATCTTTTCAAGATGAGAATTGATTTCAATTTGTTTTTCAAGATTGTTTTTACCAAACATATGTCTCTTATCTTCTAAAATCTTTATTTGACTTTGAAAATCTTTTTCAATCTTTGATTTTTCATTTTCAAAACTTTTAATTTTCTCTTCAAAAATTTTTACTTTTTCTTTCAACTTCTTGTTTTCTGATTTCAAACTTTCCGCATCCTTCAGGAGTTTGTCATTATCAGTCTTAAAGTTGTCACATTTGGAACACACTAATTCAGAATTTGAAGATTCATTCTTCACAGATTCTTCATTCTTTGGAGCTTTCTCTTCCTTTCCCTTGAATGTACCTGCACAGAATATTTTAACGAAATCAGGAGGATTTCCATTATTTTCAATATAACCACCTCTTTTGACGTCGTATTTCATCACATGTTTTGCCCTGGCACATTCAACAATCCTATTGTTTATTTCTTCATTCACATCTAATCCCATATCCATCAAATGATTTTCTAACACTTTAATCATATCTTTTCTTTTCTTTCTATTTTCAAGTTCATGAGTTTTCAGTATGCTGATGAATCTGTTTAGATGTAATTTTGAAAAATTTGAATCCTTCTTTAAATTTTTCAAACATTCACTCCATTCAACAGGTAATGCATCTGCAAACTTTTCTGTCTTTTCAGCATCTGACAGCAATATCTCATGATTTTTCAAGTATCTAAGTAATACTCCATATCGGTTTTCTAGATCTTCCAACTTTTCATCTTTCAAACAAACAAAGTATTTAAACCTTTTTGCCCATCCATCCTTGCTCACTTTTTTATAACTTTCATCTATAAACCCTTGATGCCAATTATTAAATCTCTCAAAATAATAGTTTTCTTGTTCATCAAATACCATCGCCATTTTTCTAACAATCCCACCAAATCTTTGTTGTTCACAAAAACGAAACACCAAAGTGACAGAAAAACGGAACCTCAGTTATCACTAAAAGCGAACCTCCAAAGTTGTCACAAAAGCGGACCTACAAGTTGTCTGTTCAAACCCGGTATCACCTTTTATCCTTTAGATCCGAAATTATTGACAATGACTTTCCACTAACCGCACATGGGCCTTAGAGTCCACTACACTGACAATACAAAAGTTGATTGGGCCACACACATCACTTAGTGGACGACAACAATTGCATAGGCTGACAACTTTATTTGATGATTTATCCGTTTAACCTTTTACTATGTAGCCGACAATGATTATTCGCTTTATAATCCTATTGGACCATACAAGCGGACCTATTGAACGGACTTGAACTTGTCAGAAAAGCGGATCTATCTGTGTTCAAAAGAGCGGACCTATATGATGTTCAAACAAGCGGATCTCCTGATGTACACAAGAGCGGGCCTACTGATGTACACAAGAGCGGACCTACTGATGTACTTTGGAGCGGACCTGATCAAATATGTGTCGTTGAAGCGGACCTGTCAAGTAATTTGGAGCGGATCTGATCAAATATGTCCCTAAAAGCGGACCTAATCAAGCGAACCTATGAAGTGTCATAAAAGCGAACCTAAATCCGAAGGTCATTTGATCCATTTTTAGTCCGTATTTTGGTCCGAAACTTTCCAGGGTTTGTCTATGATCAATTGCGCACAATCCGTGAAACTTTGAGCGAATTCTGACCGGTAAAACTTGATCTGATGATGAAAGAAGGTGTAGAAATAAGAAATTTTGAGCGAAAACGAACTAAACAGTAAGAACTCTTCCTCCTGAGCTCTGATACCACTTGTAGGAACGTTATACGACCTGACGAGTCGATCAGAAGAGTGCTCAGACTGAATCAGAGGCGGAATTCATTGATTCAGTCTTTGTTTAGCTTGATTTCACTATTTAACGTCTCTTTTATTGATCAGATAACAATATACAAGCTCTGGAGACAAACTGGCAGGGCTTTGCCGTAACACCACCTAACTTCTCTTCTACTAGATCCGCTTGAATGGCCTACCTATATATAGGAGACATAGGTTCGCTTATATGAACATGTACGTATAAGCGGACCTGTATAAGCGGACCTGATCAGATAGGTTCCCATATACGGACATGACATATAAGCGGACCTGACCAGGTAGGTTCCCATATACGGACATCTACGTATAAGCGGACCTATACCCTAATTACATACATTTTCATATTTTCTCGTATAATAAGCCCTAACCTAAGACTCGAACTAAGATGTAGTCGACAGACAACTGCACCAACAAAATCCGAATCCGAAACCGAATCCGAAATATCCGAAATTCCGAATCCGAATTATCCGAAATTTCGGATATCCGAATATCGGATATCCGAAAATTCGGATTCGGATTCGGATAGCAATATTGAAAAATTTCGGATATTTCGGATATCCGATATCCGAAATATTAATTTAGTTTTTTTTAATATTTTATATCAATAAATATATATATGCCTGTTTTCATTCATTGGGAACCCTAATCTCATTCTTTGCCATTCACATCACATCTGCAGCCACCACCCCACTTCGTCACTCCCACTCCTTCGTCCGGCAACCTCCGACCGACGACTCCAACTAGCGAACTGCAAATGGCAACCTTCATTCCTTCAAATCTCGACCTACAACTTTCCGTTCCTGCGAATCTGCGATCTGTGCTGTCGGTGTAATCGATGTCTCTGTTTCAATTTTTTTCTTTAGTTCCATTTGGTTTACAGCCCCTTTGTTTATGATTTAGCCTTTTAGCCCCAACCCCTTTATTAATTATTCAACCTCCTTGGTGTTTTTCTTTTTTTTTTTTCTTTTTCTTTTTTTCTTCTATTCGACACCTAATGCAGATTAGACAACACAATATTTCATTCTTTATGGATGGAATTTGTCCTTGGGTTTCGATATTATATTATTCTATCTTCTTTTTTGGTGAATATATTAACTAATCTTCTTCATAAGCTGCTCTAAAAAGGCACTTTGTTCGAGTTCTTTAACATGGCTCAGTTTGATCTTTAATCGTTCAGCCTTACTGTACTTTGGGAAACAAATCTGAGTTTTTAGAGATGTTTAAAACAGTGAAAATAATGCACAATTTTCTAAAATTTCGGATATCCATTTTAATATCCGAATCCGTATCCGAATTTTCGGATATCCGACGGATATCCGAAAATTCGGATACGGATTCGGATATCAAAATCAGCTATCCGAAATTTCGGATATCCGAATTTTCGGATATCCGATTTTGAACACCCCTACTCACGGCTCCCGTCCAGGGCGTGGTCGGGGGTCGTGACAGAAGTTGGTATCAGAGCCACTGGTTTAAGTCATTTAGGTGTTCTTTTAATACCTAAAACTTAACCATTATGTTAGGAAATTAATATTTTAATTTATGTGATATTTTGTGTAGATAAATTTTTATTATTTTTTTGTTATTTTAACAAATTTTGGGTCTAGGGTATGAGTAACTAATATGATTAGATGTACCCATAGGCTACCTAGGCAAATGTATTAAACTACAATTAGTAACTTAGGGTACTACCTCGAGTTACATCCATTCATAAATAAATGAATATAAATTTTGTCATGTATTCATTAAACTACAAAAATCTAATATAATATATTGTTTTCACTATTAGAAATATCTGATTTTTTGTGTTTAAAAAAATATGATTTAATTTATTCCAGTAAAGCATAACATCAATCCATGGAAAGAACCCCCACCTTGACATGTCATATAAAGACATTTAAAAAAAATAAAAAAAGGTGAATTTATGAGTATCTTTTCATAGTTATCTGGTTAAGGACACTAAAACTAAGTTATTGAATAAATAAAAAAATTTACTTTTACGTATCATTCTTAGCTAATTTTATCAAAATTCTTAACAAATAATAGATACTAGTTATTATTTATCCAAATTCTTAATATACAAGAAATATCAAATAATAGTTATTCAAACTTTGATTTCTATTGAATGTGAAAAAAAAGTATGTAAGATGTGTATATGATTTTTTCTATAGTACCAGTTAATTTTTTTGGGTATATCCTTATCTAATCACCACCAAATTGTATTGCCTTATAGTTATTATAGTTACCTAAATAGCATCTATTGTATACAAAAATATTTCTCTTTTAAAAGAAGGTTGAAATTTAACAACTTTTAAACTCATATTTTAGAAAAGAGATGTAATTAGAAAAGAAAAAAAAAGAGTGCATTTAGCCTACCCCTAAATATTATGCATTTTATTACCGTAAATTCATTTGACACCATTACCTTTTAGTTGAAAGATGTTTGAGGTATGTCTTGTGTTGCTTGGTTTTTAATATCATCTTAAATAAAGTCAGGTACATAAAAAAAGAGAGAGAGAGAGAATTTTGACTTTTATATAAAATTTAAAATATATGTAGTACTGCTTAATATTAGAATAAAATACCACCTTACATAAATATTTATTATATATACTTTAATATAAGGATCGTAGTAAAATATTAAATTTATTTTATAATAAAGTAAGGTATATTTAAACGCGTAAATTTTTAATATATTATATTGGATGTGAGTATTTATTTGTAGTATTTAATAAAGTATTTAATTATTTATATTCTATCAGGTCCTTTCCACCTACCCTTGTATATATTTAAATACAATGATGTATATATTAACAATTAAATAAAATAGTTTAAATATATTTTATAAATTAGAGTTAATTACATAGTTAGTCCCTGTGGTTTGCACAAAATAACATACTTGGGTATTAATAGTTTAAAATAACATTCTAGGGTATTAACTTTTCATTTTGTAACATTTGGAGGTATTAACTTCTAAGGTAGCAACATAGGTAGTCCATGTGGTTTGCACAAAATAACATACTTAGGTACTAACAGAATGTGATTTTAAGCCTACAAATAAGCTTAATACCCCCAAACGTTACAAAATGAAAAGTTAATACCCTAGAATGTTATTTAAAACTATTAGTACATAAGTATGTTACTTTGTGCAAACCACAGGGACTAACTATGTAATTAACTCTATAAATTATTTAAAATATATATAATGATGAAACTTCGTAAATATTTAATTATATTATGTATAGAATTCAACTCAATTTATAATTTAAATTTATATAATTTACATAAGTTTTTAAATATATATAATTCAAATCACATGTCTAATTTATTTACATTTTGTTATAGCCGAAACAGACTAAACTTTCCCTATAAAAGTAAAACACCTTATAATTTATAACCAATATTCTCCATAAAGAACCAACTTTAATATAAATGAAATGAAAAAGAAAATATAGTTATAATAATTATAATAATAATAGTCATTATTATAATATTAAAACCATAAAGTATTAAAAAGGGCTATATACTATTATAAGGTTATAATTACTATTCATTGGCTTTCATTATTAGTGTAGGACACTATATATTACAATTCTATTTTATTTGAAGTAAATATATACATTATAATACATCTAAATAATGTTTATTTATTTTATATGTGTATATGATGTAAAAAAAAGAGATGGATTTGATGGTTTGTACAATCGGTATATATAAAGGAGAATAAATAATTAAATTTTTGAAGTAAAAGAAGTTATAAAATGAAAACCTCTTTTCTTACTCGACTTAAATCAGTAATTTAATATTTATGTATTTAATTATTTATTTATTTTACCTGGCACATTAAAATTTCCCTAAACTTTCTAGTTATTATTTCATTTTCAAGCTAGAATTAAAATGATACCCCACATAAATATAATTGACTCAAATGTGTGTTTAATACATTTGTCCTTTATATATCCTTATTAAAAAAAATCAAAATACAAATTTTAATAAGTAATATCTTTAAACAAATTACTATTATTATTGTTTGAGATATACATATATATTCTAATACATGTATAATACTTCATTGCCTAATATATTTAGAATCAATTTTAGAAATGTCAAACTTTGTATTACTTACTATAATACTTCTTTAAATAAATAATATAATATACAATAAATTAAGAGTTAAGTTTTAATATTTTAAACCCATATGGTTCAACCCACTAGTTAAAAATGAAATTTGTTCCCATGAGTCCAGAAAGTTATATTTGATTAATTTATTTCTTTAAACTTTTATTTACCCATCCTTTAATTCTAAAATACTATATTCAATAAATTTGTCACACCCCGATTTCCACGTGTCACCGGTGGGTCCAGTGAGGGAGTATCGTGACGTGGTTGGCAACATAATAGTCAAACAACACAATAATCAATATGCACAGCGGAAGCAATTTAAAAATATGATACAACCGAATTTAATATTGTAATATCAAATGTCACAATATTCGGATGTTTATCCACAGATGGATCGGAAACAAAATATAATCAATAGTTCAACAGACTTCAGGCATCTTAAGCTTGCGAGACTTCTAATGATGCTAAGGAGAAATCCCAACCAATTTCGCTTAGTACCTGCATTTAATCTTTTTGGGAAAATACGTCAGTTTACACTGGTAAATACATTCAACTGACTCATTTTGGAAAATGATTGAAAATTGGTTTGGATGCACATGGCATAAACATTTTATTTA
Source organism: Helianthus tuberosus (assembly GCA_030545235.1). Lineage (NCBI taxonomy): Eukaryota > Viridiplantae > Streptophyta > Magnoliopsida > Asterales > Asteraceae > Helianthus > Helianthus tuberosus. The sequence goes on from CM060404.1 coordinate 54,003,505, forward strand.
ACTTGGGAGAATTATTTAATATTATAATCTTGTGAACGAATTACATGTTCCTTGTGCGTTCAGTAGCCCGGATCTAGTCCGGGCTAAAGATCAATAGACACACCACAATATTCTTTTGTGCACCGACGGGTGTACGCCTACACCCCGCGCTTAAGTCGTGGCCATTTCGTAAAATGATGCCGAGGATATCCGGGACATGGTCATTAACCCCCCAAAGGCTTTAAGTAACAAGACTGTTTAAACGAGCCGATCAAATTAGTCAATTACCCACTCAACGGTGGAGGATTTGATGCTCGATCAAGCGGTATGCTATATACCGTAACCCAAGCCCGTATAGGGAAAATAAGTTAAAAGTATTTACCTGAGCAAAGTATATATCACAATAAGCAAATTGCAAGTAGCTTTTACTAGTCCTCCTAATCTGGAACGAAGGTTTATAATAACCTATTAGAATCCTAACGGGTCTTTAATTAAGCTTAAGCTTAGACCGGCTAGTTTCAAAGATACGGTTCGTACGCACGATTAAGCGAAGACCGGATAGAATGTGATTTAGACCCGACAAGTTCAGAGACTTGTTTAATATGGGAATTTCATACACATTCTGGAATTTGAGATAAAACCGATAAGGTTTGACCCGTTTAGGCTAGTTTATGTAAACTAGTTACATAAACCGAACCGAACGCGTAATAAGCGTAACGGGTATCCATGAGAGCTATTTACAGGTTTCCTAAGTTAATATGCTTCATATATGTTGTGACATCAGTAAGATATCATTTAATATGCCCGAAACGAGTTTGAACACAAACTATGCCCCGTAGGGGTAGTTTGGTCGTTTACAAGGTTATAAAAGAGTCTAAGTGTTTAACTGAGTTACAGGTCTGATGTACTCAGCAAACATACTCAAATTAATGAGTTATAACAGTAGGATAAAGTATATATGTGAAATTTATCAATTATAACCAAACTATGCCCCGTAGGGGTATTTTGGTAATTTCACATAAGCCGAAAAGCTCAAAACTGAAGTCTGAGTTTAACAACCTTTGCTTACTGTTAAAATATTATAATTTGCCTCAAATATCAGTAGGTATCAACCCTTGTATGTTTAAAATACTTCTAGTACATACTATGCGTTAAAAACGCTTAAAAAGGCGACTAAAGGCCATTTCCGGGTTTGATACTTAAATCTGATATTTTTATATTTCCAGAAGGTTCAAAATAATTTATTTATCATATGTGATCAGTAGCAAAAGGTTTGGAGTCGTTTAGATATGTAAAACTCATTTTATGGCCCGTAAGGGCAAAACCGACAAGTACCGGATTAAGCCTACGACTATGAGTTATGCTCTGCCTAAAATTAATTAAAAATCTTTAAAAATCCCAAAATAATATATTACATCAGTGGGTAAAATATTTGATATCAAAAAGTATGTTTAAGTAGGCTATACGCTAAATACGTCGTTTAATTAACATAAAGCCTTAATTTTACGCTAACGAGCATAACTCTTAATCTACACCTCAAACTGATGTCAAACTTTGCATACAAGTTTATATATCAGTAATTAAAGTTTCTACTCTTTTACATTTCCAAAAATCACGTTTTAAGGTAATAAGGGCATAATGGTCAACATATGAGCAATTAACGGAATCATGCGTAATAATCGGTTAACTAATGAACCATAGTGTATAATCACAGAGGGTTATACTAGCATGTAACCTGGTCCAAATAAATCTCTAAGGCATTTTTAAAACATACCATAACGGGTCAGAACTGAAAGTCAAAGTATAAGTCAAACTATGCGACTTTCGGTTCCGAACCGGGTCTAAACAGGAAATTGTCGGGTTGAACATGTTTAGACATGTCCTTACACTAATTACCAAGTTATATTAATGATCAAACAGGTTGTATGTGTTCTGCATTGCTAATCATGCATAAATTGTAATTTACACATTCTGTTGACTTTTTAAATACAAGTTTGACCCGACATTTGACCTAGTTAGAGTGGGAATCAGGGGGAACCCTTTTAAGGGTTTATTACCCACATAATTACCAACTTATAACTACTTTTGATTCGACTAATCACTGGACCATTAGTGATTAATCTTAAAGTCAACCGTTAATTACGACGGTTTGACTTCTAAGCTAAAACTTAATTAAGAAAGGTCAAGTATACTTACAAGAGTCCTATGCACGAATTATGACCACTTGAGAGCAGACTTGAGCTCCAGAATTGATCAGACAATGCATAGAATGGTGTGAAGAACAATGTTGCACATAATGGCCTTTTATAGTGAATTTCTCACCACAATATGTTGACACCAAGGTCTAGCACTCACCACAAGCTGCCCACAAGTGTCCCTAGTGCTCTAAGACTGTTTAGGGGTCGCCCATGTTGCATTAATGTCGATAAAAGGTCGGTTTAGCGCGTTTGCAGGAGCCTGTCTACGATTTCTGCATCTGATGTCCTGACGCGGCCCGCGTAAAGGTTAACCAACCTTGACGCGGCCCGCGTGGGTCTTGAAATCAGCTTTAACATTTTCAAGTTTCCACATCTTGTCCCTTGGCCTTTCGAAAGGGCAACTAAGCCTAATTCTTGCATTTTGACCCCTTCATATTTACCCACAAGGGCTTTAGGACTTATACCCACTTTGCCAAGTCCCTGGACACTTCCGGTTAACCCGAAAAGTCTTAACTTTCAATGTTTACGCTTTAACCCCTCGCACACGAATTTGATCATAACTTTCTCATACGATAACGAAACTTTATGAAATTTATATCGCGCATTCTAGTGAGCATAATTATCAGTTACAAAGCTTCGGGTTTGTCAAGAGGTCACTCAAAGGTATAACTTAAACATGTTGACACATTTAACCCCTGTGGTTTGTAATCTCTCACTTTTAGCTTCGTATGATCCATGATTTATTCGTTTGATGCTATAAACATCATGTAGGGTTAATGTACAATATATTTATTCACTGTTGACACTTAGAATACGTATATTCACATACTTTCCATGTTTGTCAACTTTAGTCCTTTCATAATTATTCTTTCACACGTTTCAACATTTGACACGTGTCTACCCATTATAGGACGTGAATTTTCGAGGTGTTACAAAATTTAACAAAAGTTTATTTCAATATATTACTTTTATAAAAAAAGGGGGTAAATAAAGCTAGGGGAATAAGCTTGATAATTGGAACCATCAGATATATATAAATTAAAGATATTACAAAATAATTTAATATTAAATATATGTGTGTGTGTGTGTGTATTATGTAAGTTTTGATATTAACAAGAGATTTGAAATTTTATCTTTCTAAATAATAAATATACACATATATGCATATACACAATAGAATCTCTTCATGATATACATCATATAATAATCAAATATCTTCTGAAAATAAAAAGAAAATATCATTGATAATTCATATGAAAACATAAAGTATAAAGATGAATCATGAAACGTGTTATGTTTTGAAGATGTCATCTGTCTTAATAAAAAAAATCTTGCGACAGAATCTAATATTATATAAGTGTGAATAGAATTAGCTATAGATATACTCATTGGACCTAGCCATAGAATCAATGGAGACAATAATATTGTTGTCAAAACTCCATTTTTCAAACAAAAGAAAGTCACAACCATAATAATATCTATGCTTAAACGAAACGGGTTCGAATAATAATTTTTACTAATAATACACAGGATAGTATTTAGATTTGAACCTAAACAAAATGCCTCAGTATAAGCTTCGAGATAAGTTAAATTGCTTGTGTAGATAAAGTGTGATGGATGTTGGTATGTCGTAAGGATGATGACTAGAACAGTGCAAGTATGATAAATAAGCAATAACACTTGGCCACTGTTATTTCTTGTTTATTAGCACTACTCGGTTCTAGAATATGATCTATCACGAGAATACTAATTTCCTTATTTCTTGATATAAGCAATAATAAATGATGTGAGAAAAATTATATTTATGGGAAATACAATGATAATTACCTCTCCGGCAAGCCTGGGTATGATGTGGTAAACACTCCAGCTTGTCTGGGTAAGATGAGGCTACCTTCCGGCGAGACCGGGTGAGATGGGGTATGTGTTATGTTAATGAAATTCCCTAAATAGTACCATGACCAAATATTTGACATGTTTTCGAAAATATGAATCTGTTAAATACATTGACCTTATGAATGGTGTGTATATTACAAGCATGTGAAATACATGATTATATAGATATGTATATCTATAAGGAAATACAAAAGCCATAATGATTGGCAATTAGGGATAAATCACGAACAGGTATGTCAATGATAATTGTAGAAATCTCTCGTATACATCTATAATTCCGATATCAAACATTATTTCGTTTGATTATCCGTCTCGAAATTCATGCGACAAGATAAACGACAGGAACTCTATAAGTTGGGACACCATCAAAAGTATAAGAATTCCCTTTGCAATGTATTAGGAAACCTCTAACTAAAAATTGTGCTAAAATAAATAAATAAATTTACACCAATAATAATTTTACTTTCATTAAGAACTCTTGAGAAGTTAAGAGTCTCAAAACATAGAGAATAGTTCTGGTCAAAGTAAAGTAAAGTAAAGTAAAAATTCAAAACAATGACCAGAATATACTTAGGAACTAGGATCAGTGATAAATTAAAAATATTCATCTGTATTTCAGTGAACCTCGAGGACGAGATTTAAAACACGGTGGGGAGGATGTAACATTCCCAATATTTTTTTTTACAATAAAGTTTTACACGATTAGATCATGGGTAAATTGACCAATAGAAATATAAAGTATTTTGGCGAACGTAGAAACCGTTTAATAACTATAATAATAAAACTACGTTATAATTAAACCTACTCCGTTTTAATGAAACTTGGTTCAAAATGTAGACATAAATATTCTCGTTCTATAGACATATTCATTGTCTTATAAAACGTTGTATTTTAGAAGTTATAAGCGCCAAATGAGTGAAGCAATTATAATACATATAATTAAATAATTAAATAAAAAAAAACCTTACATATGTAAAATTTTACGTTGATATTATATTATAATAATAACTAAATGTAGACATTCACCTTTTCTCTTAAAAGGGTACGTGGCCCTTTAAAGAAAAAAATATATAATAATAATAAATTAATAAAATCAAAACTTATGAATTGGAGATGAAAGGACACGTAGATATTAACATTTATTCTATATGGGTGTACGTGGCCATCTTTGGCAAACACTTCAAGAGTATAAATAGGAAGGCTGCATTTCAAACTTTTCAATTGCCTTTCCTTCCCTTCTTTCGCTCTCGCTATTTTTTTTAATATTCTCAATTTTCTAAAAGTATTATATTTATAATACTCTAAAGCCCGGCCCCGTTTTAAGTGTTGTAATCCCTGGTCACTGATGCCCTTTTCGATAGATCTGGAGCCCCATAACGCATGTCAAGGCTCTGCCCGACTAAGTTCGTTGGGGTTATGTCTCGTGACATAGGGATAAGGTTGAATTAGGGTTACTATACTTAACACGAGTGCAAATATATATATTTATTAAATAGCTCAGGAGTTATACCCAAGATTATACCAGGAGGCTTTCTAGTTGAACCCTAAAGTTACAAAGTGAGTCATTCTCTTTTTACCAAATTGTTTCCAAAACCCTATTTATTTTCTTAAAGTTATAATTACAGGGATTAAGCCTTTGTAGTCTTCAATTACTGCCGGTATGTGGGGGTTTTGTATACATTACTTGATACCCGTCACCATTGGACAACGGGTTAGCCAATGGGTGATCTGACCATAGTCACAGAAACGAGTCGAGTGACAAATACCGATTTGGGGTAATTGGTTGATATAAACATTGTAATCGCCCTTAATACTGTAATTTATAACTATGCGTCGTTTTGTACAAAAATGAATGAACTCACCAGTATTTCCTGCTGACCAAACCTTTTTAAAACGCGTTTCAGGTAATGACAGTAGATTGGAATAAGAGTGATGATACGGCACCGAAAGACTTAAAGAAGTGGCTTATTTTTTCAATTGAATTAAATTAAGAAAACATGGTTTCATATATTCGGGTTTGTCCCTTATTAAAGCTACCTCTGTAAAACATGGGTTTGATCCCATCTATTTAATAAATAAAATCCGGTGTTTTCTAAACTCTGATATTTTTCCTAACTCACGGTCTTGATGAATATTTCCGCTGCCATGTTTTTAAAGTAACCACCGGTACCACTTGACTGCTCACGGCTCCCGTCCAGGGCGTGGTCGGGGGTCGTGACACCTTCATTCCAGATTAGGAGCCCAGTAAAAGCTACTTGTACTTGCTGATTGATATACGGCTGAGAATAAAATTATATTTTTGCTCAGGTAAATACTTTAACTTATTTTCCGTTATATGGGCTTGGGATACGGTATTATAATAATACCGCTTGGTCGGGTATTGAATGTTTAATCGATTAGTGGTTAAACCATTGAGATAGCCTGTTTTAATCTGTCTTGTTTGATGCAATGCCTTTGGGGGTTAATGACCATGTCCTGGATATCCTCGGCTCATTCATTAGAAGTGGCCACGGCTTAAGCACGGGGTGTAGGCATACACCTGACAGTTGCGTATGTAAAAACGGTATCTCACTCTCTTGTGGGCCTATACTTGTGGTGTATCTATTAATCTAATCCGGCTCTTCTAACCAGGTCCCGAACGGACGACAAACATATAAATCTGTATACAAGATTATTTTTAAATAATTGTCCCAAGTTATAAAAGAATATTTGTGCCTTGTGCATTTAAATCAATTTTATAAACACTTTTCAAAAAGAGTCAGTTAATTGTATTTACCAGTGTAAACTGACGTATTTTCCAAAAAGGTTAAGTGCAGGTACTACGCGTAATGGGCTGGAAACTCTTGAGTGATTAAATAAAGAGTCTTGCAAGCTTTTATCACTTTAAGTCTGTTGAACAATATTTCTTTTGTTTTGATCCGCCTGTGGATCCACTTACAACCGTTGTGTAATATTTTATTATACTTTTAAATTGGTTTGTATAATTACTTTTAGACTTCCGCTGTGCATTAAACTGTGATTAATTGACTATGATGATATCAACTACGTCACGATACTCCCCACCGGGCCCACCGGTAATACATGGAAATATCGGGGTGTGACAGTGAGAGAGGGGGAGGACCGTCCTAAATGGCCTGATGGAGACGGGGAGGACGCCGTAGCTGGGGGGAGAAATGGGAGGAGGTTTGGCGCCGCACCGGGACGGAGGGGGACGGACCCCATACCAGAGAGCCTAAGGAATTTGCCTTAAATAATTAAGAAAAATCTAACGAGTTCCGATATCCAGGTTTTTCGAAGTCTTTTTTCCTGCCCCTAACAAAACATGTACATAACTAGCCTATTGTGTATCATATATGGTTAATACTTAAGGCTCCCATTATTCACAAATCCCCAAAATGGTATTTACACATCTTGTTATTTATATGAATTGTATAGCTTTATACGGATTGTTAAGATGAATGATACACAATCCTAAAGTCAGAGAATGTTTTTTGTTGTTTGTGTATACGACTCATATAAATAATATACGAGCCACACTGTATATTTTTATTGATTTTTTTGAGGTTTTCAAGCCTTTAAACGGGTCGTATAACCATATACGACCCGCATAAATTTATATTTATTTTTTAAATATTTTAATAAACTAAGAATGAAAACATATAACAAGTTTTATTAAGATACAAGTTTATCAAAGATTTGATGCAGAAAGCTAAGGAGCAAGACGACTCAGTTTACTTTATAGATTCCATCATGGCTCATGTTGGAGAATCCTACACGAGATATGTGGCCGAGATCTATCTGGAGCTTTAGAGTTTGAAGAAGAGTTGAATGAAAATAATCAAGATGAAGTATTTGAAATCATGTACGTAAAAGATCCAGAGTCAAAAACTTCAATAAAGTAACCACACGCAATAGAGTTAAAGGAGCTCTCCTCGCATATAGAATATGCATTTCTAGATGATGCAGGAAAGCTCCCAGTTATCATATCATCTAAGTTAGAAGAAGAAAACAAAGAAAAACTCCTCATTGTTTTAAAAGATCACAAGCAAGCCATTGCTTGGAAGATCATGAACATTAAAGGAATTGATCATACATACTGCACTCACAAGATCTTGATAGAAGAAGAGCATAAGCTAGTAGTGTAGCATCAAAGAAGATTGAATCATAAGATGCAAGAGGTAGTTAAAAAGGAGATTCTTAAGCTATTAGATGTTTGATTAATATATCTTATCTCTGACTCTAAATGGGTCAGCATTGTTCAAGTTGTGCCCAAGAAAGGTGGAATGACGATTGTTGCTAGTGAGAAAAATAAGCTCATTCCGACTAGCATAGTGACTGGATGGCTTGTGTGCATAGATTATAGAAAGTTAAATGAACCCACAAAAAGATCACTTCCCATTACCCTTTTATAGATCAAACACTTGAGCATCTAGCTGGAAAATAATTCTGTTATTTTCTAGACGGTTTTTTAGGATACTTCCAATTCCTTTCCTTCCTGAAGACCAAGAAAAGAAGACATTCACTTGTTCGTTTGGAACTTTCGCATGTCGACGCATGCCGTTCGGGATGTGTAACTCCCTAGCCACGTTCCAAATGTGTATGACAACGATTTTCCATGACATGATTGAAGATTCAATGGAAGTGTCACGGCCCCCGTCCCGGTGTGACCCGGTTCAGGAGCCGCGGGACAGAAACCCGTGGTATTTATTAATTGAGTTGACAGCGGAAATTTAACAGGATCTTTTAAAACTTGATAATGCCCAATTATTTTATTTCATAATATGGGACAAACCCCATAATTTACAATAGAGGAATTTCACAAGGAAATTCCCTGGTTTACAAAACATGTTTATTTATTTTACTGAGCCACCACTTCAAGCTTGTTAGTGCTCCGTAGCACTTTTCCTTGATTCACAGTAAGTCACCTGAAACATGTTTAAAAAATATTTTATCAGCGGGGAAATACTGGCGAGTCATTCAGGTTAAACAAAATGACACATTAGTTATAAATTACAGCATAAGAGCGATTACAATGGCTACTATCTTATTTTTATTTGGCGCCGTGTCACACCCTGGTGACGATGGTCATACCACTATTGGGTCCTTTCACCCAAGTAGTGATGATTATCACTGTTAGGTTGGTGAACCTAACCGTGAGAAATTGGTAATGTGCACAATACCCCACTTGCCAGTGATTCAAGATAACCAAGACTTAATCCCTGTAATATATAACTAAAAAACATTTGGGTATTGTAAAACATTTTTGAGAAAAAGAGAATGACTCACATTGCAAGTTTAATTGGGCAGAGTTTAGCCTACTGATAAGCCTGATAACCTAATTTAAACAACAATGCACACGAAACTAGGTCAATAACTTATTACAACATTTACGATAAGCTCACGAAATCAAAACCTTCACGACGAATGACAAAGTATAGCCCTGATTTGGGCAACACTTAAACATCCATCGGATCGGTTTCAATCAATCGGACATTGTATCGTAGCAGTGATCGAGTTAATACCCTGTATTCGTAGCAGCGTTTCCCTACTCGGAAATTCGAATTTAAGCAGTATATGTTGGAACCTGAAGGTTTATTCATGTAGGTCAGCATAGTTTGAGGGTTGATTATGTTTATGTTTTGTTTACATGTTTGGGCCGATAATGTATGGGTTGGGTTAGTAAGCTTGTGTCGCAATGGGCTAGGGTATAGACTAGTTCTTTTGTATTTAAACAAACCTCAATTGATTGGTAGAGGTTGTTGATAAGCTGATTAGTGGCGACACAAGAGACACAAGGAATCGGTTGTGTTTGAAGTCTTGTATCAGTCTTTGCTTGATCATTGAATGCAAGATTTCGGTTTGTTATTTCATATATTATTCTTGTGTTGATTATTATAATTCATTCTTGAATCGGCTTGTGATTGTTTTCCGCACCTTCACAAGTTAAAGGTTGATATCATTGAAAGATCCTAACGGGTTTTACAATTGGTATCAGAGCATCCCACAATTCTTTGGCAGATTTGCAGGTGCGAAAACCAACAGCAATATCAGGACCCAAACCCATGGTTAAGTAGGAAAGAGCTCGATCATCTTCTTCAACAATGAGCAAATCATCTTCAGTGTACTGATCCCTAGGTTTCTTTACCTTAAGACCTGGTTCAGTTGAGCTTTCCATCATAATTTCCCTAGGACCTCGCAAAATGCTTCGCCACAGCTTATAATCCTTAACCTTCAGATGCTTTTCAAAACGCCACTTCCACTCAGGAAAGTCATTAGCATCAGTTAACCTAGGAATGCGTGTTGTGGTACCAAGCTTTGAATCCAATTCTTGTTGTTCTTTAAGGGCAGTCAATTCACTGTTGTTTGACGACATGTTTAATTAATTGGTTAATTAATTAATTGATTTTTGTTTTAAGTCCAAAAGTCAACAGTTCAAATGTCCGTAAATCAGTGTCGTTGTAGTCTTGAATCAACTCAGCGTTGTGTAATCGATATGCCTCATTTCTTTCTCTACACTCAGGAGTGCAAAAGACAGAAAGTATCTCTTCATGATCACGAGTAATTTCTTGAGCCAGGGGTTTGTTAAACATAAATGCTGAATTTTGTGTGGATGAGCAAACTGCAGCAGATGTGTTGCCTTGAGTAGACTGTTTGTTAGCATTGTCATATGATTTGATGATTGAGATCAGCTCATCCGGCTTCATTCTGTAACAATCGGTTGTCACTATTATCTGATTAACATTGGTAAACCAACTACAGTTCTCCCGATCTGGAATCCCTTTTATAGCATCCAGAAGCTTTCTGTTGCTCATGTGAGTAGACACCACCATCTCTGCCTTCTCCATTTTAGAGAGCAGTTCAGCAAACCGGCCAATCAATGCTTCTATAGATTCACCAGAAAAGTATCTAAATCCTTGGAATTCCTGCTCAAGCACCTCTCTCTTAGAAGACATTTTTAAGAAGTGATCCCAAAAATGAGCGTTTTTAACAATTTCCTCAACACAAGCTTAAAGTGAGAACCCGTGTACTCGCTAACTCAGACACTAAGCAATTTAATTAACGAACCCGCTTTCTAAACCGCACCTCAAAAACCTGTCAAAACTTGTCACAGACCAAACAAACCTCCCTTTTATTTATTTTTTTTTATTTATTTATATTTTTTTTATTTTAATTAAGTTACTTTAATCAATTTAAAAAAATATAAAGGTTTATTATTATTATTAACTATTAATGATTATGTAATGATTAAGTTATGATTACGATAATTATTATTATTATAATCAAAAAAAACCTTAAAAACACAACTGTCTTCTTCGTTTAACAATTACCTAATGATAATGTAATGATGAAGTTATGATTATTATAATTATTATATCAAAATCAAAACCTAAAATATTCTAGAACCTAAACGATAATATATCACGTCTATCTGTTTGTCTTCTTCGTTTGAACAAAACAGTCCACAAACCCTAATATCTTAAAATTTAGCCGTTCGATTAAGATGTGTCGGAGATGGTGGTGGTGAAATGATTGAAAGTGATGACGATAACTGGAGACGTCGGAGATGATAACAGAGGTCGATGTACGAATCGGAGATGAAGGGTGGATGTTGCGTCGGTGAACGATGATGTGACGAAAACTCTTGAACACCTGACAACTCGAAGACAATTATAACTTGTGAACGGACTCGAAAACAGGGGATGGTGACCGGAGATGATAACCAAAGTAGCAGGTTGCCGGAGTTGCAGGTTTTAATGGTGATAGATGTGATAAATGTTACCGGATGTGATAATGATGACCGTTGATGATTACGACTCGAAAATAAAACGTGATGACTCGAAATCTCGGTTGCGACTCGGAACCGTGGTTGCGACTCGGAACCGTGGTTGCGACTCAGAACTGTGAAACGTGATTAGTCGAGACTGTGAAGCCGGTTGCGAGTCGAGACCGTGATTGCGACTAATCCACTCGAGGCTGAATTGTTGATGGAGGTTGCGAGTCGGACGAGTCGAAACGGTGGTTGCGACTCGTAATCGAGGTTGCGAGTCGAAACCAAACAGGATGAACCGAGACCTTACTTCTGATTGCGACTGGTGATATTGAAGGAGAACGGAGAGGACAGTTGCAGGTTTCCGGCGACTCAAATATCCGTGACTCGGAACGTTGAGAGATGATTGCAGGTTCAATCGGAGAAGATGACCGGAGAAGAAGGTTGTTCAGAGGTGCGATATAGATGACTGACCGGAGACGAGAAAGACGTTTGACAGAGATACGATAACAGATGATTCTGACTCAGATGGTGAATCCACTCGAAATCCGACGATGACAATGTGTGATTATTTGAAGTTGTTCGGAGTTCTCGTAATGATGGAGGGTGTTCGGATGATGATGCCCGAAGTGTAGAAGATGAACAAAGACGATGATTAACGATGAGGATGGTGGCGGTGCTCGATGATGACTGACTGTGACGACAGTGCTGACAGGAAGATGATGATGATGACTATGTATGTTGCGACTCGAGACAGAGATGAAATGATGTTGGTGGTTGCGACTCGTAACAGTGACTCGAGACCTTGAAACGTGAAGAGTCGAGACCCCAAATGACTCGAGACCTTTAGCAGATGATGTGAGTCGAAACCGAGAAGGTTGACTCGAAACCAGGAAATTTTGGAAGTTGTTGGATCAAATGTACGGCGGTGGTGGACTCGAAAAGATGGAAATTTTAATTTGAAAGTAAACAAATTTTCAAAAGATATTGTCAAATCAACAAATCACCGAAAATTGTGAAAATTTTAAAATCAAGATATTTCCAAAAATTTAAAAAATTTCTTTAATCCTTTTAACAGTCCTTTTCAAAATCAAAACACCAAAATAATGATTTTTTTTAATAAAATTTCGATGAACACTACGAAGAACACAAAGAACTCGAAGAACACCAAACCAAAAATTACGAAAATCTTGAATCTTTGATATCACACCGAGCCTAGAAATAGGTTCTAATGGCTCTGATACCACTTGTAAGTCCCGTTTAACCGGATCTTTCAATGATATCAAACCTAATCTTGTGAAAGTGCGGAATCCAATCACAAGATGATTCAAGATAAACCGAAAAATATGAAAAACAAGAACACCGAAATAACTTTTAACTCACACACGTTTCGATTACTTTAACAAGCAAAAACGTCTGGTATGAGTACACCACAATCGAATCGCCTCCACTCTAGCTTCTCTAGGAAATTGTGTAACAAGGAGGTTCTAAGAAGTTCCAACCCTAAAACAAGTTGAAAACTTGTTTATATACTTACTAAAGCCCACTTCCCTACATGGGCTCCCCTTGGGCCTGCTTGGCCCACATGGCCTAAAGCTTGGCCCAAGTGACCTATAAAGGTCCACAACCTAATATAAACTAACTCGGTAAGGCCCAGTTTGTAACCATAACCCGTTGTGTTAATTTGATGCGTCAGTCTCACACTTTAGGGCCTAACAATCTCCCCCTAGACTGATGCCATCAAATTGTCTTCATAACATAAAATCAGCAACGTCTTCAACGAAGTCTATGGTTGTCGCTATGCTGCAGATGTTGTGGAAGTTCTTGACTTCTGAACTCTCAGCACTGGGTCTCTTTCTTCAGCTTTTGTGGTTAGCTTCATATCAGGATCTCGATCAGCTTTGCTTGAAAATCTTGTTAAAAAGAATGTGAGAGGAGGATTCTCAGCAGCTCTTTTCTTCTTCAATCTTTGTCTTTCAAGCAGGTTCACGGTACTTCTTCAAATGTACTTTCACTGTCAGACAACGTTTCGTATCTGGTTCTTCTGACTCAGGTACATCTTGTTGTTGTGATGCTTCAGGCTTCTTCAGCAACTAACAGCATCTCAATCTTCGTCAACCCCTGTTCTTAATTGAAATCAAGCTCTGCACATGCTCACAAAACTCATAAGCAAACATTTCTTATGCAACAGAGGAACGTACCACATGAACACTATGTACAACCAAGTACTTATACTCAGATTTCACAATTTAAATTCTTTCAACTTTTGATGATCAGTCAAATCTTCAAGAACAGTTATATTTTTAATTTTAAGAAAAACAAATAAGCACTCTATTTTTGGATTTTTTTTTTTTTTATAGAAAAGCAAGACACTATTTTTGTATTTTTGAATTTTTCCAATTTTTTTTAAGAACTAAAAACATATTCAAGTTATAATGACGTCATTATTCAAGTTTTTGCAGGAATTATGAATGGTTGTTGAATATTCCGATGAAGATTTGAAGATTCCGATGAGGATTTGAAGATTCCGATGATGTTTCCGATGAAGTTTTGAAGATGTTTGACTCGCAATCAAGAACACTGAGGACTCGAAACCAGTGGTTACGAGTCGCAACATCAAGATTGCGACTCATGGTTGCGACTCAATGTTTGTCGGTTGCCACTCATGTTTGCGACTCGAAATCTGTTGGTTGCGACTCATGGTTGCGACTCACAAACAACTGGTTTCGACTCGAGACCTTTTGGTTGCGACTCATGGTCTCGAGTGAACAGTAACAGTGTTTGTTTTGGTTTTTATTTTTATCACTGTTATATTCAAAAGTTGGAAACTTATTTGATTTGTGTTGTGTGCAGAAAATGGATTTAAAGTTTATATCATCTCATAATCAAGTTGGATATTTAGCACCTCCACCAGAGAAACACAAGCAGATGTTCATGTCATTGATGAAAGGCTTAAATAACTGCCGGATTGTTCATGCTCTTCGTGAGAATCCAGTTGTTTATGAAGAACTTATTCAAGCTTTTTGGAAGAGTGCTAAAGTAGAAGTCGTTGATGGAAAGGGAGCTATAGTTGCTGAAATTCAAGAAAAGAAAGTTATAGTGACTGAGCAGATGATTAGAGAAGTGTTAAGATTTAATGATCAGGAAACAGATCCTATAGAACTTCCAGCTGGAACAGTAGAAGCGATTTTGCCTCGTTTGAGCTACGAAGGAAAGTTTCCACCCTTGGTAAAGAAGTTTGTGCATCCATACTGGCGTCTGTTGCTGCATATGTTTCTTGTGTGCATGACAGAAAATAGAGGGGGAATTGATCAGTTGAATACTACTCAGTCTGCTGCTGTGATTTGTGTAATTACCAATGAGTCGTTCAATTATTCAAGATATATTTTGGAAGCTATGAAGAGAAATGCAATTGGACTTCGAAAGGATAAGTTTCTGATGTATCCGAGATTCTTGCAGATGATTCTGAATGATCGATATCCAGAATTGAAGAGATCTGGTAATACGTTGGAATTGAAACCTATGGGTCCATCATGTTTTGGTGCACTTACTTCAAAGAAGGGTACAGAGAAGAAGTATGAAGGATTGATTCCATTGGAGAAGTTTGGTCAGTTTGCAAAGACGGAAGATGTTCGTGAAAATCTAGTAATAGCACAATCTGTTTCAGTGCATAGTGTACCTGCAAGTGCTATTGTTGCTGAAGAACATGATATTCGTATGGATGCTGAAGATCAGCCTGAGACAGAGATTTTAACAATAGACTCTGACGATGAAGGTGTTGAGATTATGTGTGATTCTGATGAAGATAAAGAGCTTCCTCCTGAAGCTGAAGTTGATACTGCTGTTTCTGCTGTTCCACCCGTGATTACTGCTGAAAGTTTGGCTTTGTTACTAAAATCTGTAACTGATAAGATGGGAAATCCTCCTTCTGATCTTTCAGTGTCAAGTGAAAAGCCTAGTGAAGACCCAAAGGATTCTGATTCCATGCCATTGAAACGGAAAAGGAGGGATCCTCGGCTCGGAATGTATATTGAGCATAGCAAAGATCAACCCGTAGTTACTGATGAAGGTCTTTATGACTTCGATTTTGAGAAGAATGTCACCGATACCACCACCGCTACTGAAGACATCTTTGATTTTGATGTTGATATTGGAAGAACTGATATGGTTGTCACTACTGATGATGTTCCGGTTACTAGTATTGATGTGGATACTACTGTTGAGACAACGTTACCTAGTGCTACTGAAGCTGCAGGTTCTTCTAGAGTTGATCTTGATATGCCTAGCAGTTCAAGTGGTAAAAGACCTGAAGAGCCATTTAGAATGCCGTTTAATGATGATTCGAGTGATGAAGATGAGTTTGTCAGCATGAGAGATATGAAGAAAAGAATGGTTGTCCTTGAGCAAGATTCCATTCATAAAGAAGCGAAGATTATTCAATTAGAAGATATGGTTGTGAAGAAAGATCAACAGATTGAGCAACTTCAAGGAGATGTTAGTTTGTTGTTTAACATGGTGTATGACTTGCGTGGAAAGTTGGAGAAGAAATTTGGACAGGAGTTCTCAGATCCAACTGATGTTGAAAATAGGAAAAAGGCTTTTGAAAAGGATGATGCTGAAAGAAGTGCTGCTATGGAACATTACTTTAGAAGAATCATTGATCCTGTTGCAGACAAAGAGAAGGCTGAAAGAATCAAGAAGAAAAGAGAGTTTGTAATTATGAAGAATCGGAATCTAAATCCAGATGATGATGATGCTCATGCAACTCATCATTTGATGGATGTTGGTGAAACTCTCTATGATAAGGTTGGAAATCGTTCTGGTGTAGTTAGCTGGGGTTATGATCATGATCGCAAGAGATGGTGGATAAAAAGGAAGATAGGACATGTTGAGTGGTATAAACATCCAGGCCAGTTTCAGTCATTTACTAAAGTGGACTTGACAGACTTGTCTAGAGCACCTTATGTAGATGATAAGCCTGGAGGAGTTGGTTATAGGTTTTTCGAGAGGTTGAAGAGGGAGGTTCTTAAGGGCTTTCCTTCAATGCGTACTGCAGAGTCCATTGTTAAACCCCCTAAAGGCATCAGAGATCCATATACAAACAAGCGACTGAAGATCGTGCGTTGGCCTGTAACTGATAAAGAGAAGATGATTCCATTGGTGAGAAAGATTCCAAAGGGTGCTCTAAAGACCTTACACTTTTGGTCTTATGATGAGCGCTTAGGGCAGGCAGTGATTGTTTGTGATGATGATGTGTGTTTTCAATTGGTGGATCAGATTGATTTACTGAATGTTGCTCATGAAGATTTGGAAGTGTTAGCTCGTCATCAAATTAGAGCTACTGAGAAATATGAAGAAATTGCAAAAGCTTGGACTAAAGCTGTTGCAGCATCTATTCATATTCATAAAAAGGGTTTCGGTGGTATTAAGGATCGGTTGCAAGGTGATCGTGAAGGTTAAAGTGTAAAGAACCTGCATGCATAAACCTAGGGGGAGATTGTTGGAACCTGAAGGTTTATTCATGTAGGTCAGCATAGTTTGAGGGTTAATTATGTTTATGTTTTGTTTACATGTGTTGGGCCGATAATGTATGGGTTGGGTTAGTAAGCTTGTGTCGCAATGGGCTAGGGTATAGACTAGTTCTTTTGTATTTAAACAAACCTCAATTGATTGGTAGAGGTTGTTGATAAGCTGATTAGTGGCGACACAAGAGACACAAGGAATCGGTTGTGTTTGAAGTCTTGTATCAGTCTTTGCTTGATCATTGAATGCAAGATTTCGGTTTGTTATTTCGTATATTATTCTTGTGTTGATTATTATAATTCATTCTTGAATCGGCTTGTGATTGTTTTCCGCACCTTCACAAGTTAAAGGTTGATATCATTGAAAGATCCTAACGGGTTTTACAGTATAGGATCGTTTTGAAACTGATTTTTCGAACACAGAAGCAAGTCCCAGGTCCAGGCAATTTATAGCATGAAATTGGGTTTTACGCGGCCCGCGTAAACCCTCTCTTGATTCTTACGCGGCCTGCGAGGGCCACCTAGTCTACAACTAGGGCTAGCGTGTCACACCTAGGTGCGCCACGTGTCTGACACGTGGCCTGTTCACTCATCCGGAGACATTTTAAGTTGTCGTGACCCGCGTAACCTTATCTTAAACGCGGCCCGCGTGAAACCAGAAATTTGATTTTTCTTGATTTTTGTTATGGATTAGAGTTTTAAGGGTCCGGGATACTACTTACGGGTCATTTTTGGACATTTTTGCAGGTCCTTACATCCTCCCTACCTTATTTAAAATCTCGTCCTCGAGATTTACTGAAATAAGTAAGGATACTTTCGCTTCATCTCTGATTCCAGCTCCCAGGTGTATTCGGGTCCTCTTCTCGAATCCCATTTGACTTTAACAAGTACCAATCTTTTGTGTTTGAGAAACTTGACCTTTCTGTCCTCTATTTGGAGTGGTTTCTCTACGAACTTCAACTTTTCATTTACCTCTATGTCTTGAAGAGGTACTACCAGGGACTCATCAGATAAACATTTCTTGAGGTTGGATACATGAAATACGTCATGTACCCCAGCTAACTCTTCTGGTAGTTGTAAGCGATAGGCGACCGGTCCTATTCTCTGGATTATTGGGAATGGTCCTACGTACCTTGGACTTAGCTTCCCTTTCTTTCTGAATCGGACTACTCCTTTCCAAGGAGAAACTTTCAAGAGTACCTTATCTCCAACTTGAAATTCTAGTGGCTTGCGTCGATTGTCTGCATAACTCTTCTGGCGATCTCGAGCCGTTTTTAGTCTTTCCTTGATTTGAGTGATCTTATCGGTGGTTTCTTGCACGATCTCGGGACCTGATAGTTGGCTTTCTCCTATTTCTGCCCAGCAGACTGGAGTTCTACACTTGCGTCCATACAGTGCTTCGAACGGGGCAGCTTCGATGCTTGAATGATAACTATTGTTATAGGAGAATTCAATTAAAGGTAAATAGTTGTCCCATTTTCCTCCAAAATCTATCACACACGCTCTAAGCATGTCTTCCATGGTTTGGATCGTCCTTTCACTTTGTCCATCTGTTTGGGGATGATATGCAGTACTTAAATTTAGTCGGGTCCCCATTGCTTTTTGGAAACTTGTCCAGAAATGTGAAGTGAAACGACTATCCCTATCCGATACAATGGAGAGTGGGACTCCATGTAGGGATACTACCTCGTCTACATGCAACTTGGCTAATCTTTCCATGCTAAAGGTTTCCTTCATGGGTAGAAAATGAGCTGATTTGGTTAATCGATCCACAATTACCCAAATTACGTCGTTACCTTTTCTGGTTTTAGGCAACTTAGTAACAAAATCCATGGTTATTAGTTCCCATTTCCAAACAGGCATTTCTAATTGTTGGAGTAACCCTGAAGGTTTCTAGTGTTCTGCCTTAACTTGCGAACAAGTTAGACACTTAGATACGTATTTAGCTATGTCCTTTTTCATTCCTATCCACCAGAAATTATTCCTTAAATCTTGGTACATCTTATTATTACCAGGATGCATGGTATACCTAGATTTATGGGCTTCCTCTAAAATCTTATTTCTTAATTCTCCTTGCTTAGGTACCCAAATCCTTTTCTTGTGGAATCTCCAAATTCCATCAACTCCTTGCTCTAGTTCTTTTATTCTTCCTTTCATTCCTTCAGCATTATCCTTGATTGCTGTTTCCTGGACCTTCTTCAGTTGTTCCAATAGATCTAGTTGTAAACTTAATCTAAGAGCACGAACTCGCTTTTGCTTTTCATGATACTTACGACTTAGGGCATCTGCAACTACATTTGCTTTTCCCTCATGATATTGGATGTCACAGTCGTAGTCACTTAGAATTTCCATCCATCTTCTTTGCCTCATGTTTAATTCTTTTTGCCCAAATATGTATCTTAAACTCTTATGATCTGTATAGACTGTAAATTTACTGCCATACAAATAGTGTCTCCAAATCTTAAGGGCAAAAATTATTGCTCCTAACTCTAAGTCGTGCGTCGTATAATTTTCTTCATGCTTATTTAATTGCTTTGAGGCGTACGCAATTACCTTTTTGCGTTGCATCAGCACACATCCTAATCCCAACTTAGAGGCATCACAATAAACTTCAAAATCTTCTGTCCCTTTTGGTAGGGCAAGAATTGGGGCGTTTGTTAACCTTTGCTTTAAAATCTTAAAAGTCTCTTCTTGTTTAGATCCCCATTCAAACTTCACTGCCTTACAGGTTAGCTTAGTTAATGGCACAGCTATTTTAGAAAAATCCTTAATAAACCGTCTATAGTATCCGGCTAACCCTAGAAAACTTCTAACTTCCATAGCTGATTGCGGGACCTTCCATTTGGTGATCGCTTCTATTTTGGAGGGATCTACGTGAATACCTTCGTGATTCACCATGTGTCCTAAAAATTGTACCTCTTGTAGCCAAAATTCACACTTCTAGAATTTGGCATAAAGCTTCTCTTTTCTTAACAAAGTTAAGAGTGCACGTAGGTGCTCACAATGCTCGTCCTGACTTTTGGAATAAATGAGTATATCGTCGATAAAGACAATTATAAATTTATCCAAGTACGGTTTACAGATCCTATTCATCATGTCCATAAATGCTGCAGGAGCATTTGTTAGTCCAAAAGGCATAACTGTAAACTCGTAGTGACCATACCTAGTTCTGAAGGCAGTTTTAGGTATGTCTTCTTCTTGTACTTTCAATTGATGATATCCGGAGCGTAAATCTATCTTAGAAAAATATCTAGCTCCCTGAAGTTGATAAAAAAGATCATCAATCCTAGGTAATGGGTATCGATTCTTAATTGTAACCTTGTTCAATTCCCTGTAATCGATACACATTCGCATCGAACCATCTTTCTTCTTTACGAACAACACTGGTGCTCCCCAAGGGGATGAACTAGGTTATATAAATCCTTTGCTTAACAATTCATCTAACTGCTTTTTCAGTTCTAGCATTTCAGTGGGTGCTAACCGATAAGGTACCTTGGCTATCGGTATAGTTCCAAGAATTAGATGAATTCTAAATTCTACTTCCCTATCGGGTGGTAGTCCATGTAGTTCTTCTGGGAATACCTCCGGGTATTCTGCTACTACTGGAATTTCCTTAAGTTCCTTAGCCTTAGTGGTAATGATTACCGAAATCATATACACTATTCCTTGTTTTCTTTCATAACTAGCAACTTTCATTACAGAAATGAACTTCATTGATTTACGTGGCTTATCTCATGTAACCATGATTATTTCTCCTGATGGTGTATGAACTTCTATGGAATTCTGATCACAAACGATCCGAGCATGGTTGTCTACTAACCAATCTATTCATAACACCACATCGAATCCAGCTAAATTCGTAGGTAACAGGTTTGCAGAAAATTTATGGCCTAAGAGTTCTATCTTTTCTTCTTGCAAAACCTTATTTATGTGAACAGAATTACCATCTGCGGTTTCTACCATAAAAATTTGTCTAAGGTTAGTTAAGGGTAATTTAAGAGCTTGGAAGAATGAAGTATTTATAAAACTTTGGTTTGCACCAGAGTCAAATAATACTTTTGCATAAACGTCGTGAACTAGGAACGTACCAGCTATTACATCTGGGATGAGTTCTGCTTCTTGGGTAGTCAACTGGAATGCTCTTGCATTCTTTTTGGTAGTTCCTTCTGCAGGTTTGGCTTTGGTGTCAGCTGGTTTGACCAATTTGGGGCAGTCTGGTCTAAAATGTCCAGCTTCTCCACAGTTGAAGCAAATTGTTGATTTCTTCCTTCTGTAATCTTCTTCTTGATGCCCCGAAATTTTGCAGAAATTGCAATAACCTTTGCATTTTCCAAAATGCTTTCTTTTACAAGTACTGCAAAATGGAGCAGTGGAGGATTGACCGGTCCCCTTTTTCTTGAAATTACTACTATTACCCACACGGAATCCTTGGGTAATCTTTTGGGCCACTTCCTTTTTCCGGTTTTCTTCTCTTGTGCGTACCAGTCCGTCGGTCAAAGTGTTGGCTAATTCCACTGCATCGTCAATTGTGCGAGGTCTCACAACTTTAACGATATCACGAATTTCTCCAATCAATACCCCAAATATAGCAAAATATAAGTACCGGTTTTGGCGAAGCCAGGGTTGGTACAACTCTAGCATACTCGAAGAATGTCGAAGTATACCCTCGACAGTGAACATCCACCATCCGGTGGTTCAGGAACTTATTTGTCATTTGTTCCTTTTCATATTCGGGATAGAATTTTCTTTCTACTAGACTCTTAAATTCTTCCCAATTCATGGCATAAGCAACATCACTTCCTTTGGCTTGTAGTACTGTGTTCCACCATTCGAGTGCCTCTTCTTTAAAAAGATGTGACGCGTACATGACCTTGTCTTCTTCGGCACATTTACTTATTTTAATTACTGCTTCGGTTTTCTCTAACCAACGCAGTGCGGCGGTTGCCCCTTCATTGCCTGCAAATTCGATTGGTTTACAGGCAAGAAATTCCTTGTAAGTGCAACCAGGCGTCGCAGCTTTCATTCTTTTAAGAAATGGGGCTTGCATCACATCATTATCATTATTATTAATGTTTCCACCTCCATTTACACTATTACTGACATTGTCGTCGTGAGTACGTTTGCTGGGAGTAGTTGGTTTAGGTTCAACTGGATTTCGGGCAGCAGCAATGATTGCTGGAATAGCATTTGTTATTCCCTGGGCAACGATGTTCTCTATATCTTGTCTATTAAGAAATTGATCTTCATGGTTTTGTTCGGATTGATTAACTTCGTTAACTAGCTCATTGACGGCGTGTTCCATCTGATAATTATCAATATATAAATTATTGGCACAAAATAAAATAAATAATAATCAAACATAATAAAGCAATCACACATAAGCACGTATAGCCAAAATTGTCGACTTTGCGACGTTGATATTTTTATATATTAGTATGCATCTGTACACACCAGATATGTTACAAAAGTTTTATTTTTAGTTATTTTACATGATTATATTTTTATTAATATTTATTATTATTAAACACATAACCACACCATCATGCCACCATAACCAACTGGCGTCTCAGAAACGACGCTCCCTCTCGTCATATTTCCATGAGATCCTTTCTCCCACTTCCCGAATTCTATTTCCTGCGTCCACCAGCTCCTCGCCATAGTGGCGGAGTTCAGCCAAGTTTTCAGTGCTCATATGTGGGTTTGGTGCAGGCTCTGGGTCAAACTGGGGGAAAAAAGTGTTAGGGTTATTCAAGAGATTTTGAAATTGCCAATCACTTGTCCACCATTCCTCCAGTTCTCCGGGTAGAAGTTGGTGGTTGACAATGGGATCTGGGATAGCAGGTTCTAAGTTAACTGGAAGTTGTGATTCGGCGGGGTAATTGAAGAGGTCTTCATTGGCTGGCAGGTCCAATGAGGTCACAATTTGCCAGTTTGCGGTCAAGCTCCTCCCAGGGTGGCATTTTCTGGGCTTGCCCTGAACTTTCCCCGATTTCTTTTCCTTTGCCTTTATCATTTGGGTCCACAGTCTTTTTAACCCTTTGTGCGGCCGGCTTCTTCCTCCGTGCACGTCTCCAGCCTACGAGTCTCCTTCTCTTTTTCGACTTAGGTTTCTCCTGGGCTTGAGCCTGGAATTCCATAGGTTCTTCAGTGTCGTCCAGATAATCAGAAAAGCCCCCGGAAACTTCCATGTCAGTTGGATAGATAGTGAGATTCTGAAGAGCTTCAGACAACTCATTCATGTTGTTAGCACACATGAATAAACATACACACAGTTCTAAGTTAAAATTTCATTTATCAACTTAAATTCACAGAATGGCAATCAGGAAATTAAGTATTTCTAAATACTTAATTGACTTAAATCAGTGGCTCTGATACCACCTTTTTCTGTCACGGCCCCCGTCCGGGTGTGACCCGGTTCAGGAGCCGCGGGACAGAAACCCGTGGTATTTATTAATTGAGTTGACAGCGGAAGTTTAGTAGGATCTTTTAAAACTTGATAATGCCCAATTATTTTATTTCATAATTTGGGACAAACCCCGTAATTTACAATAGAGGAATTTTCACAAGGAAATTCCCTGGTTTACAAAACATGTTTATTTATTTTACTGAGCCACCACTTCAAGCTTGTTAGTGCTCCGTAGCACTTTTCCTTGATTCACAGTAAGTCACCTGAAACATGTTTAAAAAATATTTTATCAGCGGGGAAATACTGGCGAGTCATTCAGGTTAAACAAAATGACACATTAGTTATAAATTACAGCATAAGAGCGATTACAATGGCTACTATCTTATTTTTATTTGGCGCCGTGTCACACCCTGGTGACGATGGTCATACCACTATTGGGTCCTTTCACCCAAGTAGTGATGATTATCACTGTTAGGTTGGTGAACCTACCCGTGAGAAATTAGTAATGTGCACAATACCCCACTTGCCAGTGATTCAAGATAACCAAGACTTAATCCCTGTAATATATAACTAGAAAACATTTGGGTATTGTAAAACATTTTTGTGAAAAAAGAGAATGACTCACATTGCAAGTTTAATTGGGCAGAGTTTAGCCTACTGATAAGCCTGATAACCTAATTTAAACAACAATGCACACGAAACTAGGTCAGTAACTTAATACAACATTTACGATAAGCTCACGAAATCAAAACCTTCACAACGAATGACAAAGTATAGCCCTGATTTGGGCAGCACTTAAACATCCATCGGATCGGTTTCAATCAATCGGACATTGTATCGTAGCGGTGATCGAGTTAATACCCTGTATTCGTAGCAGGGTTTCCCTACTCGGAAATTCGAATTTAAGCAGTATAGGATCGTTTTGAAACTGATTTTTCGAACACAAAAGCAAGTCCCAGGTCCAGGCAATTTATAGCATGAAATTGGGTTTTACGCGGCCCGCGTAAACCCTCTCTTGATTCTTACGCGGCCCGGGAGGGCCACCTAGTCTACAACTAGGGCTAGCGTGTCACAACTAGGTGCGCCACGTGTCTGACACGTGGCCTGTTCACTCATCCGGAGACATTTTAAGTTGTCGCGGCCCGCGTAACCTTATCTTAAGGCTTACGCGGCCCGCGTGAAACCAGAAATTTGATTTTTCTTGATTTTTGTTATGGATTAGGGTTTTTAGGGTCCGGGATACTACTTACGGGTCATTTTTGGACATTTTTGCAGGTCCTTACAGGAAGTTTTCATGGATGATTTTTCTGTCTTTGGAGATTCTTTTAACCTATGTTTAAAGAATTTGGATAGAATCCTTATTCGTTGCAAGGAAACTAAGCTAAAATTGAGAAGGGAAAAATGCCACTTTATGGTTAATGAAAGCATTGTTCTAGTCACAAGATTTCTAAGGATAGTTTGGAAGTAGATAAAACGAAGTTAGACACTATTGCTAAGCTTCCACCTCCCACATCAAGGTTTTTTCAAAGATTATATGATCTATGACTCAACTTTTGGAGAAAGACGACACTTTCGTCTTTGGTCCAGAGTATGTCAAGGCCTTTGAAATGATAAAGACAGAAGCTAGTAGATACTCCAATAATGGTAGCACCTGATTGGGTATTACCATTTGAGCTTATGTTTGAAACAAGTGATTGCGCAGTCGAAGTTGTATAGGGATGGAGGAAAAATAAACATTTTCACCTGATATACTATGCTAGTGTAACACTCAACCACACCCAAAAGAATTATATGACCACTGAACGAAGATGTAAACGTGGATAATCATGATTTGTTCATCCTTTGTCAATTCCTTCAGTAAATGAACATGTCGATAATGAACCTTTAAACATAACAAGTGTGGAACATCAATGTGTAACAAAATTAATCTAAAACTCAGTTTTATAGTTGGGGAATCATTACAACATTTAGTTTATAGCGTTTTCGTGAAAGAGTGAGTTAGTTGACACTTAAAACAGTTGGTAATTATTCGGTCACAATTAGCATTAGCATGAACTCCTTTAGCATTAACTTAGTAGTGCTGATAATTGGTATGTCAACAATAACACCATCCAACTTGTTGTTGATGCCCTTGGTTACTGCTAATAATTGGTCTGTTACCAGTAACTCTAACTCAGTTGTTGTTGATCGTCCAAGTGATTGATGCCCGCTTTGTACTGGCCGACTAGTTACCAATGATAACTGTTGATGTTGGTTGTAGTTACTAACAACACAAGTTAGTAATAATTACATACTATTGATATCATATTAGATATTGGTCACAGTTGCTACAAGTAAATTACCGATTTCTATTAATCACTAGTTTGCATTGATCCTCGATTACTATTGACGACCAAGACCACCATTCAAAAAATAATTTCCAAAGCCTTTCATCATGACAATCAAGTTTTTCGCCTACCTACCATATGCTTTGTCAGTTCGTCCCTTAGCCCCCGACTAAAGCCTTTCATCAAGAAGTCTTTAAACTTTCATTTCATCTTTTATCTTTCATGTTCATGTTGACTTACATAGATATTTCAGAATACACTATTACATTGTTTGGGTGGAGATATAATAGGAAGTTAATTTGGCTAGGAAGGCTAGGAAGTGATCTTGACCATCCATTAAGTAAATCAAGGACTAAGATTAAATCAGGGAAATTGAAAGTAAGAAAAGAGGCGCGTGACTTTTTTCAGGGGCATTCTAGTCAAGTAAGCCAATAGTTTCTCTCTCCTCCAATTCCCCCCCATTTTTTAAACGTTAATAACTCTTTCATACGACATTATTTTTTTATAAAAATTGCACCAAAAAAAACGAGCATTTTTTTATCTTTAAAACGAGTATACTATTGCTATATTTTGAAAAAAAAAATTAAAACCCAGTTGCGTAAAACGCAATAGAAAAACCCCCAGTATTGTAAAACGCAATGAAAAAAAACCCCTAAAAAATGACATTTTTCTAAAACGCAATGCATCAAAAACACAAATAAATGACTTATTTGTAAAACGCAATGGCCAGAAAACACAAAGAAATGTTTTATTTCTAAAACGCAATAGCCTAAAAACTCAAAAGAAAATGTACTTTATAAAACGCAATGGACTAAAAACCCATAAAAATGTGTTTTACCTAAAACGCAATGCACCAAAAACACATAAAAATGTGTTTTACCTAAAACGCAATGCACAAAAAACACAAAGAAATGTTTTATTTGTAAAACGCAATGGCCAGAAAACACTTAAAAATTACTCATTCTAAAACGCAATGGACTGAAAACACCTAAAAATATGTTCTACCTAAAACGCAATGACTAAAAACACTTCAAAAATGTGTTTTACCTAAAACGCAATAACTAAAAACACTTAAAAATGTGTTTTTTCTAAAACGTCATAGCTAGAAAACACATAAAACTCTCTTATTTCTAAAACGCAATGGACACATAAAACTGTCTGAGAACTGTCTGTGAATTGTCTGTGAACTGTCTGAATTGTCTACGAATTACTGTCTTCGAAATGAGCCAATTTCTGGAAAATTATTTCTCAACCCCAGCCAGGGGCTCTGCCCCTTGGACCCCGCCAGGGGCTGCCGCCCCCGGACCCCCGCCAAGATCGTAAAACGCAATGACTAAATCAAAAACCCAGTTCGTAAAAATGAAATTAAAGAATTTGTTACCTGAATCGAAGTGATTTCTTCAACAATTGACGAATTTTGAATGATTGAAACACTTATCAGCTCTCGAATCGAACGAATCGAGTAATTATCTTCAAAATCACCGGAAAAAACGAGATTTTGTATGAATTTAAACTGGGTTTTCTTCAAAAAAGCTGAAGAACACGTTGATCGGGTGTTTGAATCATTGATTGGTGATGAAAATCGCACTATAATGTAGTGATTATTGAGATAGAAAGTGAAGAAATGGTTGAAGATGGTGGGTTTTGAAAATTGTGGGTTTTTTAATTTACTGGGTTTTGAAAAAGGGAGAAGAAGGAGTTGGATTGACTAAAATACCCTTTCTCTTTATTTTAAAATTTGCCACATGTCATAATCCTATGGCTTCCTATCCTTCCTAGCGAAAATTAACGTTCATAATAATCTCTCTTATTTGTTGATTAAAAACATATACAGAAAAGAACACTATACTTAATGATTAAAAAAAAAAAGCTTTATAAAATAAGCAGTTTAAATAGTCTATCTTTTTGGTAGTTTCCAAAGATTTCTGTGATGACATGGGCAACATTTATTTTAACACATCATTGACGACATAGAAACATTTGTTATAAAACCACATTGTTGACATACATATGATATGATGCATTTTGAACGATGATCTCACAACTCTACAAACTTCATTAGACTTCTCCGTTTTAGTTGATAGCTCCCTCTAGTTATATGATTTCGATATTTCTTAACAAACATGATATAAGATTTTAGGGTTTATTTAAGATATATGGTTTGAAATACAACATGGATGTGAAATATCTTATGGATATTGACTGATTTTTCTTCTTCATTCTATCTTTGAAAATAACAAATATGTTATAAATATTATATATTATATGGTTATCAACTCCTAATATAGCTAACTTGTTTTCCAAGACTTACTCTCCCTACATCTCTTTCTTTTATTGTTTGCTATTAGACTAGTTTTACAACAAAAGAAATAATTTCGTTAAGGATGCTTCCTCTTCTTTCGGTTTATAATATAAGTAAATTGTTTTTTTAAATAGTTTTTCCGGAGTTTTTGAATATGCCTCTATAATGTGTCATATACAATATACTCTATAACATGTTTGAAAGAAAAAAAAATTGTTATTTGCATGCATCGACAGGTGATTGTCAATATGATGAATAATAATATTTCAAGTTTTTCAACGATTAATTCATAAACTTGACATTTAATAAAAGTGTTAATGTTTGTTTGGCGAAACCAAACATGCGATTGAAGAACGTACGGATAATCTAAGAACACGCTTAGAATCTAAGAACAAACTTAGACATATAAGTATCAATACTTAATCTAAGAACAAACTTAGACCTATATTCACATGATTTATGATACATCTCATAGATCTTATAAATACAATCACATATCTTCTAAATCGTAATCTTCACATTGCTCTACTACCCTCGTGAATATTTCTTTCTTCAATCTTAATCTTTGACTTCAATGAAGTGTTGTTGCTTTGTAGGAGTCAATTGTAAAGGAACTTTGGATTGATAGACACATGATCAGATGATATGGGCATTGACCATTATATGTTCGCACTTAGAGGATTGTTCATATAAAATAGTCGTCAGGTAAAAATATCTTTGAACTCTCAAGTCTCATCTGACCGTTGATCTTCATGTTGAGTTATAGAATTTTTCTAACTATGTGTTGGTCCAAGAAATGTTTATCTTCAACAATGAACAATTAATTAATTTCCACAAATGATATCTTAACATTGTGGAATGAGAACTTGACGACAATTAAACACAATGAAAAATAATCAGCGACAATAATAACTAAGCGATAAATCAATGCCTCGTGATTACAAAATAATTACAATATGATAAAGAAGATGAGAACGTGCGCGCATACACAATTAATTAAGCACACTCCTCACCGATTACAACGTTTTTTTTTTTTTTTTTTTTTTTTTTTGTATTTTCACGCTCATTCTTTTAATCTAGACACTAGCTTATATACGCAAGGATGAGGTGAGCGCTTATCATTTAACGACTTAATTGAAGCCATGGGTCGTTCATCCAACACTACAATCGTAACAAACTTGGGCACAATATAAACGTGTTAGAGACTATTTCTCAACATTGTGTTAACATGTCAGCATAGGTGTCGAGACTTGTGTTTAGAAAATTGAGAGGTCACCATATCGTCAAAGCTTTTGGATTGAAGTTCAGAGGTTATGGACCTCAAGCATCTTCTGAATCATCAATCATGTTCTTTCGTCTAATGAGTATTGAGGATAACAATACACTATCACAACCTTATAAAAAATCTATACAAGGATATGTAGCTAACAATATCCCTTATCTTCTAATACTAACCTTTACACCTATCCATTTTTATCATAGTTGTGCTCGAAAGTGAGTTTGAGGATGAGAAGAAACTCAAATGTGTTGTGTTAGTGTTTGTGTTTGTGGAGACAAGATTTTATAAAAAAAATAATTATAGTGATTTTATTCTTATGCGTCAACAGATTAAAAGATTTTTGAATGATTATTAGAATAAAGCAATTATCAAAATATTATAAGTTTTAAAAGTAATCACCGAAAAAATGAAACTTATAGTTTTCATTAAACTATTACTTTTTTTTTTTTTTTTTTTTTGAAAAATAAACTTCATTAAACGCCACCAAGAAAACCTCCTGTCTCGAGGAAAGACAGGAAACCAACACAACCAATTACATCAGGTTAAAACAACGCCAATCATCCCACTCTATACAAATACGCTTTTGCCTATGTTTAAACCACAAAAAACCAATCGACTTAATCGCCTCCACTATGTCTCGAGCATTGCTAGAACTCTGTTGGAAAATCTTCTCGTTCCTAGCCTTCCATATCTTCCAACACGCAATCACGATCAAACCTTTAACCACTTCGGCCTTAACTCTTGAAACCCTCGCGTGCTTGTGGATCTTTGATAAGTCAAAAACCGAAAAAGCAAAAATTTCCGGAATTTTGCACCAAGTAGAAATCGCATGCCAAACATTCGAAGCCAACGTACAAGCCGTGAACAAATGATCAGTTGTTTCATTAAACTATTACTAGGATCCGTATCTTACTCTTGTTTCTTTCTTTTAACATGTCTTTCCTGAAAGTCGTGCCACGAGATAATGCATGTACTCCACTTCATTATTGGGATATAGATCTTAAAAATAATAATTAAAAACATACACTTGTTCATATTCCAAAAGAATATATTTGTTAAATGGCCAAGCTAGTGGAAGACAGAATATTTATATGACATGTTTTAAGAACAATGAAACGATTATAATAATTGGTATCAACTTCAATTCATTATTTTTATTATATGGATGATTTAGCTTAACGGTATCACTAATTTCAGTTAATAAATCCAACTATATTCTAGAAAGAAAAATATTACAAATTTAATAATTCGTAAAAAGTAAATACCACGTGACAGATAAAATTTAATTTATAAAAAGATCATAACAAAATTGCTAACCTAAATTAAAAAAATAGGGAGGATATTCAATTCCCGCCCAAATCACATTGTCCGGACCCAAAATTCCATCAGCATTTCCTGTTGCAGTATTGCCCATTGCCCATCGACCTAAATCCAACCACCTCTTCCACCATATTATAGCCAACCACAATTCCGACCACCCCAGCCACCATATTCCAACCAAGGTTTGATTATTTCAACCCCATCCCCATGTTGTTTGATTTGATGAATGATGATTTAGGGGGATTTAGAGTTAGTTTGTTTGTTTATGTCATCAGAACTATAATTAAAACATTGTTTGCTTATGTGATTAGATTTTAGATTGAAAACTAGGGTTTGAAAATTAAAATTGAAACATTGTTTAAGTTGGTTAGATATTAACATGACCGAACCTCACCCGCTACAAAAAAAAAAAAAAAAAAAAAAATACATAACTAAAGGCCTAAAATTCTTGAATTTTTTATGCACTCCTAAAAAAAATTCTTTTGGATTCACCACTAAATATAACTAAAGGTTATAATCTAACAATAAAAACATTATATTTTTCCCAAATGACCAAATCATCGGTTTCTTAATCGACTTATTATAACCACGACTATTGACAAATACAAAACCTTTAAAACAACTAGGTTGAAAATAAGGTCTTAGGTTCAACTCACACAGAAGACATGAGATTAAAAAAATTAGCCGTTAAAAAAAGAAAGAATCCAGAAGGACAAGAGTCCGACAATACTAAATGAAACATTTATTTACCATTTTATCACGTAACCGAGGAATCGCACATGGTTATTGGTCAGGTTACCTAATGGAGCTACCTTTTTATTCCATCAAGAATATTATATCGCTTCATATAGAAGAACGATTCAACATATATTTATTTAAGTCATCTACAAGCTTACTTTTTGTAAGTATATTTATATGAAATAATATAATTACTTAAAACTAGAAAGCCCAAATAAATGAAAAATGTGTAAAGTTAGGTAATATGAAATAATATAATTACTTAAAACTAGAAAGCCAAAATAAATGAAATGTGCAAAGTTAGGTAATATATAACCAGTGTTGCAGAAATCGGCCTAGGCGGCCGATTAATCGCCGCCTAGGCGCTAGGCGGTGACTAACTGATTAATTTTATGCTAGTCGGTCCAAAAAATCGGTCATGGTAATAATCGGTCAAAGTCGGAGTTAATCGGTCCTAGGCGGTCAAAAATCGGTCTGGGCGGTCAAAAATCGGATTAATCGGACAATATTAGTCGGTCAAAATCGATCAAAATCGGTCCTAGGCGGTTCTAGGCAGTCCTAGGCGGTCCTAGGCGGTCAAAATTGGTCAAAATCGGTCAAAATCGAACCATACTATCTGAAACTTGAAGTATTTATGTGAATTTTGAAGTATTATTTTTATATTATTGGGTATATATATATAATTTTGAAAAAATACATATAAAAATCACATTCCGATTAATCCCGATTAATCCCTAGGCTGTACCTCACCGCCCGACTAGCGCCTAGCGCCTTCTACAACATTGTATATAACTATAAATTTAATTTGAGTGAAAATCATCTGGTTATTCGTCCTCAACCTACATTTATAATACATTTTTTTACTGTTAAAAAAAATTATAATACATTTCCTACATATTTGTAAGTTAAGAGGAATAGGGCACTTCCCTATTGGACCAACTTATTTTTTATTTAATTTTATTTTCAGTTTAAAATTACGCTTTCGTCGTTTGTTTAAAATTACGTTTTTGCCCCCAGCTCAAAATAAAATTATAATTTTGCCTCTAGCTCAAAATTACGCTTTTGCCCTCGGTTCAAAAAACTAATAGTGCCAGACAGCTTACCTGCAACTTCCCTATTGGACCAACTTATTTTTTATTTAATTTTATTTTCAGTTAGGGGTGCTAAACGGGTCGTGTTCGCGGGTTGGCGGGTTCAACCCGACCCGAACCCGAAAATCGTATCATACATATGAACTCGAACACGACCCGAAGTTTCATGGGTTGACCCGAACACGACCCGTTTAACCCTAATTTTTTATTTTTTTTTTCTGAAATTTATATATTAAAATTACAATATACTTAAAAACAAAAACGTATATAATAATATCATATTTAAATTATATAATCTATGTTAATTTCTCTTTTTAAGTTATAATCATGGCATAAAATACACATCTCATTTAATTTATAACATAAAATATATTGTAAAAAATATAATATAGTATAAATGTGTTAAACGGGTCAACCCGCCAACCTGACCAGGTTGACCCGAACCCGACCCGTTAACCTAAACGGGTTTGCGGGTTCAACCTGAAACTGACTCGAACCCGTTTAGACTAAACCTAAACCCGCGAATCTCGTGTTAGGTTCGTGTCGGGTTTTCGGGTCGTGTCAGAAATTCACACCCCTATTTTCAGTTTAAAATTGCGCTTTCGTCCTTTGTTTAAAATTACGTTTTTGCTCCCAGCTCAAAATAAAATTATAATTTTGCCCCTAGCTCAAAATTACGCTTTTGCTCTCAGTTCAAAAACTCACTTTTAATTTTGTTCCCAGTTTCAAATTACGGTTTCGCCCCCCGTTTAAAATTACGTTTTTGCACCCAGTTCAAATAAAATGTTGTTTTTTTTCCTCTAGTTCAAAATTACGATTTTGTCCTCAGCTCAAAATTACGTTTTTTTCCCACAGTTCAATATATTATTATGTTTTTCCCCCTGTCTCAAAATTATGATTTTGCTCTCAGTTTAAAATTATGAATTCGCCTCCAGTTCAAAATATAATTTACGATTTTGCCCTCTATACAGACATACATGTTATAAGAAAGAAATATTCGCTTATTGCCCCGGAACGCGGGCCAGGCAAAAACTAGTTATTATATTAATTCTTTAAATTCTAATTTTAAATAATCCATTCTAGAGGTCCCATCGATTGACTTATCATCGACATGTAATACCGTAAATCATAGACAAAAGAGTCAAAAGACACTGATCATGATTTGATCCTTAGACTAAAGGGTATGGTGAGGCTCATCCCCACGAGGATGGGCCGCCACGTAGGCGCCACATCACCGGCTCGTTGGGGATGAGCCTCCTTCACATTTGAGGGGGGTTGAGGATAGGGCTCCACATAATTTATAAAAACAATTAAAAGTTTAATTTATTTGATTATTTAGAGAGAGAAAGAGATAGAGAGGAGAGAGAAAGAGAGAGAGAGGACAGAGAAAGAAGAGAGAGAGAGAAATTGGCCCGTCTAACCCGGCTGTGGGGAGCCGCTTGTGCCGAGCCGAGCCTCAGGGGGGCGGTGTGGGGGACCGGCGCCGGTCCTAGCCGCCCCCCATACCCTTTAGTCTTATAGCTCCCACAACACGGTGATGTGACACTGTCAAGTTTTCAAATCCCTGTTCCAAACCTTCCCCATGGTGGAGCTGGCCCGCACCACTTGTCCTTAAGCTTCGTATGGAATTCCAAGCCCATTGCAAACGAGAGGGTAGGCTACATACATACAAACAATATTATTTTAATACTTTTTATTAGGGCTACAATGAACCAGACAATCGGCGAACAGTTCGTGAACCGTTCGGTGGGAAGTTCGTTTGTGTTCGTTCGATTATTAAACAAACGAACAAGAAATTTCGTTCATTTAGTTAAATGAACAAACATGAACAAAGGTCGTGTTCGTTCGTTTATGTTCGTGAACGTTCGATAACATGTTCGTTTGTGTTCAGTAGTTCATTAGTGTTTTTAGTTTTTATATTTATTTAAATACTTCAAAATTCCGACAAATTAAATATCTAATAAGTGTCAGTGTATTATATATTCTGTTCATGAACGATTGTTTGTGTTCGTTTGTTTCCATTTGTGTTCATGAACATTAGTTTGTGCTCATTTGTATTCGTCAACGTTCTTTGCCTAAAATTGCCTACATATACATTTCTAACTTAGGGGAATAGTGTCAGGCAGCTTGCCTGCAACTTCCCTATTTGACCAACTTATTTTTAATTTAATTTTATTTCCAGTTTAAAATTACGGTTTCGCCCTTTGTTTAAAATTACGTTTTTGCCCCCAGCTCAAAATAAAATTATAATTTTGCCCCTAGCTCAAAAATACGCTTTTGCCTTCGGTTCAAAAACTCACTTTTAATTTTAATTTTATTTCCAGTTTAAAATTACGCTTTCGTCCTTTGTTTAAAATTACGTCTTTGCCCCCAACTCAAAATAAAATTATAATTTTGCCCCTAGCTCAAAATTACGCTTTTGCCTTCGGTTCAAAAACTCACTTTTAATTTTGTTCCCAGTTTAAAATTACGGTTTCGCCCTCTGTTTAAAATTACGTTTTTGCACTCAGCTCAAAATAGAATGTTTTTTCCTCTAGCTCAAAATTACGATTCTGCCTTCAGCTAAAAATTACGTTTTTGCCCACAGTTCAAAATAAAATTTTGTTTTTCCCCCTAGCTCAAAATTATGATTTTGCTCTCAGTTTAAAATTATGATTTCGCCTCCAGTTCAAAATATAATTTACGATTTTGCCCTCTGTACAGAGATACATGTTATGAGAGAAATATTTGTCTTATTGCCCCGCAACGCGGGCGGGACAAAAACTAGTTAACAAACAAACACGAACAAGTTCATTTCCTTAACAAACGAACACGAACATAAAATCTCGTTCGATAAGTGTTCGTGAACGGTTCGCCAACACATATATTTCTTAACAAACAAACACGAACAAGATCTTGTTTGTATTCGTTCGGTTCGTTTGCAACCCTACTTTTTATATAAAAATGGGTGTTTGGAAAGGAATGTTGTATTGTAGAAAAAATGAGCGATTTTAAAAAATTTTGAAATCTGATGTGACAGCTAAAGTGTCGGTTAATAGCTTTGTGAATGCTCTTAATCTTTTGTTTTAAACTACGTATATTCATACTCGTATTTTTTATTTTTTTTATATTAACCATAACCTTTTGATAAAAAATCTTTTGAAATTTCAACCAAAGTCATTATACTACTACATATACATTTGTAAGTAGGGGGAATAGTGCCAGGCAGCTACTCCCCTATTGGATCAACTTATTTTTAATTTAATTTTATTCTCAGTTTAAAATTACGCTTTCGTCCTTTGTTTAAAATTACGTTTTTGCCCCTAGCTCAAATAAAATTATAAGAGTAAACTTCAATTTTCGTTCCTGTGGTTTGCTAATTTTAACACTTCCAATCCAATAGTTTAAACATTGCATTTATCATCCATTAGTTTGCTGATTTTAACAGTTTCAGTCCATTAGTTTCCTGATTTTAACAGTTTTAGTCCACACCACTAACACTGGTGTAGACTGAAACTGTTAAAATTTAACACTAGTGTGGACTGAAACTGTTAAAATCAGGAAACTGATGGACTGAAACTGTTAAAATCAGCAAACTAATGGATGATAAATGTAATTTATAAACTATTAGACTTAAAGTGTTAAAATCAGCAAACCACAGGGACGAAAATTGAGGTTTACTCAAATTATAATCTTGCACCTAGCTCAAAATTACCCTTTTGCCACCGGTTCAAAAACTCAATTTTAATTTTGTTCCCAGTTTAAAATTACGGTTTCGCCCAGTTTAAAATTACGCTTTCGTCCTTTGTTTAAAATTACGTTTTTACCCGCAGCTCAAAATAAAATTATAATTTTGCCCCTAGCTCAAAATTACGCTTTTGCCCTCGGTTCAAAAACTCACTTTTAATTTTGTTCCCAGTTTAAAATTACGTTTTCACCCTCTGTTTAAAATTACGTTTTTGCACCCAGTTAAAAATAAAATGTTGTTTTTTCTTCTAGCTCAAAATTACGCTTCTGCCCTCAGCTCAAAATTACGTTTTTGCCCACAGTTCAAAATAAAATTATGCTTTTCCCCCTAGCTCAAAATTATAATTTTGCTGTTTGTTTAAAATTATGATTTCGCCTCCAGTTTAAAATATAATTTACGAT
Organism: Helianthus tuberosus; assembly: GCA_030545235.1. NCBI lineage: Eukaryota > Viridiplantae > Streptophyta > Magnoliopsida > Asterales > Asteraceae > Helianthus > Helianthus tuberosus. Next base: position 54,040,456 of record CM060404.1, read on the forward strand.
TTTGCCCTTTGTACATACATATATGTTATGAGAGAGAAATATTCGGCTTATTGCCCCGCAACGCGGGCGGGGCAAAAACTAGCTTACTACATATACAATCTCAAGTTGAGGGAATAGTGTCAGGCAGCTGCCTGGCACTTCCCTATTGGATGAGCTCATTTTTAATTTAATTTTTTTCCCAGTTTACAATTACGCTTTCGTCCTTTGTTTAAAATTACTTTTTTGCACCCAACTCAAAATAAAATTATAATTTTGCTCCTAGCTTAAAATTACGTTTTTGCCCTCGGTTCAAAAACTCACTTTTAATTTTGTTCCCAGTTTAAAATTACGGTTTCGCCCTCCGTTTTAGATTACGTTTTTGCCCCCTGATGTGCTAAAAGTGGTCTAATTAAACTAACTAATTTTAACCCTAAATTAGACACTCTAAGTTTTAAATTTATAAAAACAGACTCTCTAAAACCTAGACCACACCACCGGCAAGTGTACCGATCAATGCAGTATAGCTACAGTAAGTCCGAGTATCGAACCCACGAGACTCTCTAATTACGCTAATTAGACTTTATCTAGACCTAGACTGACACAGACTCTAACTGTTTAATTGGTGGGGGGGGGGGGGGGGTACGGAAAATCTAAGGAAATCTATTTAAACTAATAATTTAAACTAGAGCTAGACTAAAGACGGAAGAAGGCAAAGACGATTCTTATATGAGAATGAGACCACCTAGACAAGAATCCTAGATTGTTTTTAAGAGATTACCGATTAAGTTAAATGCACGAGTTATGGAACCGGGATCTTAAAGTACTAAACCTATTAAGAACCATTGAGGCCCCTCGACCCTTCTCAAGGAGAAACCTGTGGCACTACCTAGGCCGTTAATTCTACCGGTTATTAGACTTCTTCCCAGTTGTCTAATTATTGTGTAAGTACCCTAATGTTGACCTATTCTTTCCCAATCCTAGATCTAGGGTAATTTGAAGTAATTAATTTGACTTGATAGACTAATAAGACCGACAGGTAAACCAAGACATAACCTTTCCCAAGGCCTATCTAAAGCAATTCGCCGGGTAAGACCTACCAATAGCCCCTCACTTCCCAGGTATTAGGACTAGTAGAACACTAAGACTTAGCAAATTATTACCACTTACTTCTATGGGTTATTGCGCAATTCTCCCTAAAGAGTGAAGGTTTTCTAACGTGATATAGACACTCACCGAAACCCTAAACCCTAATATGACTCTATGTTGTGATATAGACCGTCACTAAGAATCATATGAAGCAAGTAATAACAATGAACCAATTCAAAGTACGCATACACATCAAACCATTAAATCAAACCTTTTACTAAACACAATCACCCATAACAATCATGCAAATAACAAAAACCGTAAAATCTTTATATTAATCCATTCATCAAGTCTAGGCGGCTTAAACGTTTAGCCAATAATCATGGTTTCAAACATCATAAAAATCTTAACATAACAGAATTCATCATGAAACAAGTTGGAATTAAACGAAACGAGAAAAGACGGGAAGATTAAACCCGAATGCTTCACTCCGAATGCTCCCGAACTCGTACCCGATGATTCCTATCCGCGCGTTGCTACTGATGTCTTCGTGCGTCCCTCCTATGCCTATGCCTTCCGTCTGATGTTGTGCCGTCCCCAGTCGTGTGTCTGATCCCCTCTCTAAAGCTGCTTCTGTCGATGTATATGTATGATATCAATTAGGGTCCAAACTCCAATTCACTTTTCTGCTGGGCTTGGTTGACATCTTTGGCGGCCCCAGCCCTTAAAATTCGTCCCGCATGAATTAGCCGTCCATTGTTTCGTATATATGCTAATATATATGGCCCTTTTGAAAATAACAATAATAATAAGTACTGGCAGCAACCCCAAATAATAAATGGCCTCCCTTTTAAATAATATATGGCTACCCTTTATTCTGTTGATTTGTCCACCACATAATATGACATTCCCTTCCAAAATAATTAGAAGCAATATGCCATCATACTTTTTGTTCCTTAACGTCCAGTTTATTTGGGCATGGCCTTGGCCCACCTAAACTTGTGACATAACCCTTTAATAAAATATATGTGCAATCAGAAGTTGATGGTGACTGAGGATGAAGATGCGATAGAAACCCTTGGATTAAAATGAATGATCTGCTGATGTTTCTTCTGTGGCTTCAGGGCTACAAAAGAGACGGTGAAGTGAGGGAGGCAGAGGTAAAATCCCAGAACCGGAGCTGGGTATGTGCTTGTCGCCGGAGCTCACTCCGGTGGTCGGAGTTGCAAGAGGGAGAGAGGCACAGACTGAGAGATGTTAGGGTTTCTTGAAGATGCAGAGAAGAATTAGGAGGTGTCGGGTGAAGTACTATTTAATAGGTTTGTCACGTGGCTTTTGTCTTGATGTGAAGTTACTATTCACAAGGTTTGGTTTTTAATATATTGATAATATGGCAGCCCATCTTATAACATAGAGATAGCAGGTTTGGTCCACTCGAGAAAATAGATGCAATTTTACTTCGGTCACTGGCACACCACTCTGCCCAACTGGCTGGTTATTTGAATATTACCCATTTTTGCTCCATTTGCACCAAAACCTGACCCAACACAAAATAATATAATACAATACTAAAACTAAATAAAAACAAATAAAACCTATACAAAAAATTATACACTTTACACGGGACAAATATGTGTATTTTACCCCACATCACCCCCAGTTCAAAATAAAATGTTGTTTTTTCCTCTAGCTCAAAATTACGATTATGCACTCAGCTCAAAATTACGTTTTTGCCCACAGTTCAAAATAAAATTATGTTTTTCCCCTAGCTCAAAATTATGATTTTGCTCTCAGTTTAAAATTATGACTTCGCCTACAGTTCAAAATATAATTACGATTTTGCCCTCTGTACAGACATACATGTTATGAGAGAGAAATATTCGGCTTATTTCCCCACAACGCGGGCGGGGCAAAAACGAGTTCTATACATTTAAATACAACACCAATAACTAGTGACTCGTATTCTATTTACCTGAAAAATATATTTTTTATATTTTAATTATTTAAATAACACCTATAAACATAATTTTGGAGTTATCAATTCTCATGAAATTTACTACTTAAATTAAATTAGAAAAAATGAGAAAAAACTCATATATTATATTAATTAAATAAAAATATTAAATGGTTAAAATGAAGATTTATGAACCATAAAACTATATTTTAAAGTAAGATACTATTGAAATTACGGATAAATAATAAAACAATAATATCATGTTTATTTTTTTAGCTCAAAAAACTCGAATTAGAACATCTAGTGTAAGTGGTTGTTTGTTTAGCTTTTAATATTACTCTTAATGGTTTAGACATTTCACTGGTTCAGCACTTAATGGTTAAGACTGTTTGTTTTGCGAACAAATGTTTGAATGGTTCAAACATTTGCATCTGAATGGTTAAGCATTATAGTAAGGGGCTGTTTGTTTAGCTCTTAATGGTTCAGACGTCTTACTGGTTCAACACTTAATAGTTCAGACTGTTTGTTTATCGAGCAGATGTCTGAATGATTCGGACATTTGCCTTTGAATGATTAAGCATTATACCGAGTCTGAATGGTTAAGACATCTAATCTGAATTGGTCAGACATTTACCTCTGAACGGTCAAGCATTATACCAGCTCTTAATGGTTCAGACCTCTTATTGGTTCAGATCTCTTACTGGTTCAACACTTAACAATTCAGAAGTTGTCAAATAGTCCTTAAGTCTGAATGGTTAAGATCTCCAATCTGAAATGGTCATGCATTTGCCTCTGAACGGTTAAGCATTATACTGACTCTTAATGATTCAAACCTCTTATTGGTTCAGCACTTAACCATTCGAATGTTGCCAGCACTTAACCATTCGAATGTTGCCAAACAGCCCCTAAGAGAACTTGTGTTTAAATTGGTATTTTTTTTAAAGGCAAATTTGAATCACTGATCATATCCATCTCTGCTAGGCATAAGAGCAGGCGGGGTGGTCCGTGATACCACCCCATCACGCGTTAAACAACAACGGAACACCGCCGCCACCCCTTATATCACACGTTATATTATCAACGCGTTGAAAGTATAACGCGTTGATTTTGAAAATTCGAACGTTGAAAGCGACCGTTTGGAAAGGATTTTTGACCGTTTGTAATTTTTTTTGACCGTTTGAAGCTTTTTTTTTTTTTTTTTTTTTATAAATCCTCACTACTCAATTCAAAAAAAACAACAAATTCTCTAAACCATTCTCACACACTCAATACAAAAAATCAACAAACTCTCCAACTCAATGTAAATAATTTTACAAGAAACATGGAAGGTTCAAGCAAGAGAGGTGGGGGTTCGAAAAAAAGAGGTTCGGGTACGATGAAAAATCCCGTAAGGCCCAAGGTTCGAGCGAATCTTGGCGAGCCGATGCGCTTTAGGTTGCAAGACGAACCCGAGCAGGTCCCACCCTTTCAAACCCAACAATATCCACCCTTTTAAACCCAACAATATCCACCATTTCAATCGCAAACGTATCAAAACCAACCGTTCGTCCCACCGTTTCAACCTCACCAATTTCAACCCCAAACGTATCAAACCCAACCCCACCAACTCGACCCACTACTAGAAACCAACACCGTCATCCATCATTTGCAAACGCCTATCGTGAACCACAACAAAGTCTTGACGACGATGAAGATGATGATTACGTTCAAGAACAACAACAACAAGAAGGGGAAGCGGAAGAAGAAGAAAATGACGACGTTCAAGAAATAACAGAAAACTGTTTTTTTTTTATAAAAAACAGAAAACTGTTTATTTTTTTAAAACATAATTTTTTTTAACAGAAAAGTGGGGTTGGGAGATGCCACCCGTTTAGTTGTTTTTTTACTTTGCTATGTAATTTATTTTTTAAGTTTAATGAAATTTATAATTTTAATGTTTTATTGTTAATTTATAATTTTAAAATGAAAATTAAAAAAATTTGGGAGTGATAGAATTCCATCACTAGTGAAACCACCCCCACTACATTTCTATCACTGGTGATAGAATATTGGGTGATGACATGGCATGAGTTGACTGGTGCTTGGTAGTGATAGAATTGTATCACTAGTGACCACCCCTCCTCCCCTTAGGGGAGGAGTGGTGGTCACTAGTGATAAATTTCTATCACTCCCACTCTCCAATCAAATCAAATCATGCCATGTCATCACCCAATATTCTATCACTAGTGATAGAATTGTAGTGTGAGTGATATCACTAGTGAGGATTTATAAAAAAAATGTTTCAAACGGTCAAAAAAAAGAACAAGCGGTCAAAAACCAACGTTCCAATTTTCAAATTCAACGCGTGATGAGTTTAACGCGTTTAAAATATAACGCGTTATGATAGGGGCGGCGGCGGTGTTACGTTGTAGTTTCACGCGTGATGGGGTGGTATCACGGACCACCCCGCCTGCTCTAATGTCTACACACCAATTCAGAAGAAAACCCAATAAATATAGAAAAACTCATCTTATGAGAATCAAACCCTAAACCTATTAGTCAAAAGCCTTATCCTACTAAAAAAAATACCACTAGACTATAAAGAAATGGGATAAATGTCTTTAAATTGCGTGAAGTATGGGGTCTTGGGGGTTTAGGTTAAAAGTTAGAAGCACAAAACAAAAGTTGTTAGCGTTTTGATCTAAACATTCCGAAAACAGGTCAACCATCCCTCTCTTCATTTTCAAACACTTCACCAGTATGTATAACTGTAATATGTAATTGATATTATGGATCTACCTAATCCTCGTTTAAATATACAGAAAATCACACTGAACTCAGATCCAAATCGCTGGCCGGTAGTAGCAAAAGATCTTCAGTTGCTGATGTAAATTTGAACAACGAAGCAGCGATTATTGTTTGAACTTTTGATTAGTAGGTATGGAGAGTTATTTGAATGATAATTTTGAGGTGAAGCCGAAGAATTCATCGGAAGAAGCGTTGGAGAGATGGAGGAAGCTCTGTTGGTTGGTGAAGAATAAGAAACGACGGTTCCGTTTTACTGCGAATCTGTCGAAGCGGTTTGAAGCTCGTGCTATTCAGCGATCTAATCTGGTTTATCTTCTTTCTCTTTTGTATATGTTTTGTTGTTTATGTGTTGTTGTGTTGCTATTTTGCTTTTTTTGTTGAGTGATCTGGTGAACTTTAGTAGTTAGGTTAATAAATTGAGTTCATCGGGATTCTTATCTCATGAAGTAGCATTTGTAATCACATTAAACATAAGCTCAAGGTATAAGGAAGTTTATTCAATATAAATCTACTTGGAAGCTTGGTTTTAAAAAGCGTGATGCGCTACGTGCCGCCGTCTAGGTTGCGAACTTGCGATAGCTGAGGCATTTCATTATGCATTACTCCATGTACAACTACAACCAAATAAGTTTTATGTGTGACAAAATAAGCTTTATGTACTACGGGAAGTTGCATCTCTATTATCTATTTTACGGATGACTTTATGAGCCCAATCAAATAAACCTAAATTTTGAGGCATTATTCAGATCACCTTGCGCCTCTGGCGTGCTTTTTAAAAGCAAGGTCTGCTAGTTGATTTCTCATGAGTTATAGGTAATGTGTGGTCACAGAGAGATCAATAGAGGAATTGTTTGGAAAGAGACTCGTGATACCTTAAGTTGGCTGAACACCGAGTGCTCCTTTAGTGTACCTTTAATCATGTTCTGAAATCTGAACTTAATATTGCTGAAATGAGGTTTCCTAAATCCTGAGTTGATGATATATATTTTAGCTTGATGTATTCTTTCTAACAAAGCTTGTGTGGATCTAGCTTTAGAATGAGATTTATTTGGTGGAACAAACATGTGTACATCACTACATCGATATGCGATGTTTTCTATTTATAAAAGTGCACGTATATATAAAATCAAGCATGCTTGTAACATTTAAATGATTCTAGTATGAGTACTCAAGTGATGGAGGTTTGTTTAGTATAATTTAGAGACCTTCAATTTGAATACCACTTTTCTGTACTTCCCAGTGAATCACCATGGACATGTCAATGGGTGCGCTACATCCCACAAAAGCTTTATATTTTGGGGTATGGTGGTTATGCTTTTTAAAAATAATAACAAATACATAATCATGGTAACATAGAGAAGCTGAACATTTAACTGAACAGTTAGTCGATTGTATATGCTCTGTCTCATTTAGTTTAACTTCTAAAACAAAGAAAATTCTGGATTATGATCCTATGCAAAATACCATCGCTTCCTGAAAAGTTAAATTTACAAAACTTAGATCAGTATACACAGTTTCTCCATGTAAGCATCGCTCTAGAGTCTTTTCTTCGGTATATTCCTAACGGTTATACTGCCTTGACACTGTTTTTGTTCTTACGATGCATTTAAACTTGTAGGAGAGTCTAAGAACCTTGATGCTGGTTTCACATGCTGCAATTCAATTTCTCAATGGTATAACCTACAGTGTTCCTGAGGAAGTCAAAGCTGCAGGCTTTCAAATCGGTCCCGATGAATTAGGATCAATAGTCGAAGGCCGCAGTTCAGAGAAGCTAAAAGCACATGACGGGGTTGAAGGCATCATGAAAAAGATCGCCACATCAACCACTAGTGGAATTTCCACTTCAGAGGATTTACTCAACAAAAGAAAAAACATTTACGGAATCAATCAATTCGCTGAAAGCCCATCAAAGGGTTTCTTAGTTTACGTATGGGAAGCCCTCCAAGACACAACGCTAATGATACTCGGTTTATGTGCGTTTGTGTCTTTGATTGTCGGTATTACAACGGAAGGGTGGCCAAAGGGTGCTCACGATGGTCTCGGGATCGTTGCAAGTATTTTACTGGTTGTATTCGTTACTGCCACAAGTGATTATCGACAGTCTTTACAGTTCAAAGATTTGGATAAAGAGAAAAAGAAAATTACGATTCAAGTTACGAGAAATGACTGCAGACAAAAGATTTCGATATACGAGCTTCTTGTTGGTGATATCGTTCATCTTGCCGTCGGTGATCAGGTCCCTGCTGATGGACTATTTGTTTCCGGTTTTTCATTACTGATAAACGAATCAAGTTTGACAGGAGAAAGTGATCCCAGAGTTGTAACGGCTGAAAATCCGTTCTTATTATCTGGAACTAAAGTCCAAAACGGTTCATGTAAGATGGTTGTTACTACAGTTGGAATGAGAACCCAGTGGGGAAAATTAATGGCAACTTTAAGCGAAGGCGGAGATGATGAGACCCCATTACAAGTTAAGTTAAACGGAGTAGCGACAATTATTGGAAAAATCGGCCTGTTTTTTGCTGTTATTACCTTTGCGGTTTTGGTGCAAGGACTGTGTGTACGCAAGGTGCAGGATGGGTCCCACTGGATTTGGTCTGGAGACGATGCCCTTGAGATGCTCGAGTACTTTGCTATTGCGGTTACAATTGTCGTGGTTGCGGTGCCGGAGGGACTACCGTTAGCAGTGACACTAAGTCTTGCATTTGCCATGAAAAAAATGATGAATGATCGAGCTCTCGTTCGCCACCTGGCAGCTTGTGAAACCATGGGTTCTGCTACTAATATTTGCAGCGACAAAACTGGAACGCTAACTACAAATCACATGACACTTGTTAAAACTTGGATTTGCGGAGAAATCAGGGAAGTGAAATCGGCCTCAGCGTTCTATTCTACAATTCCCGATTCGGTTGTCGGGATGTTAGTTGAATCAATTTTTAATAATACAGGTGGAGAAGTGGTTAAAACCGATAAGAACACTACTGAAATTCTCGGTACACCAACTGAAACAGCGCTTTTGGAATTTGGTCTCATGCTAAAAGAAAAACAAACCGAGCTTCAAAAGTCAAAGCTGATCAAAGTTGAACCGTTTAATTCTGAAAAGAAACGCATGGCCGTTGTTCTAGAACTCCCCGATGGATGTTTCCGGGCCCACTGTAAGGGTGCTTCTGAAATTATATTAGGTGCATGTGATAAAGTCCTGAATGAAAGTGGCGAGGTTGTTACTCTTGATAAAGAATTAAACAACCATTTGAATAAAATGATTGAACTATTAGCGAATGAAGCTCTTAGAACTCTTTGCCTTTGCTATAAGGAAATGGGAAATGAATTCCATTCCAAAGATCCGATTCCGTTTGAGGGGTATACTTTGATCGGGATTGTGGGCATTAAAGATCCCGTTCGTCCAGGTGTGAAGGAATCTGTTGCGATTTGCAGATCCGCTGGTATTACCGTGCGAATGGTCACAGGTGATAATATAAACACTGCGAAAGCAATCGCTAGAGAATGCGGGATATTAACAGATGATGGCATAGCCATTGAAGGCCCGGACTTTCGTGAAAAGACTGAGGAAGAGTTGTTTAAAATTATTCCTAAAATTCAGGTGCCTTTGTGTTCCTTAATGTCATTTTTTTTTCAAAACTGTTTGATTAAATTTTATTCTTTTTTTTTTAATTTTAAATTCTACAAGGTGATGGCAAGATCTTCTCCAATGGATAAGCATACACTTGTGAAACACTTGAGAACAACGTTTGAGGAGGTTGTTGCTGTTACCGGAGATGGTACCAATGATGCTCCAGCACTTCATGAAGCAGACATTGGACTTGCAATGGGAATTGCAGGGACGGAGGTAATGATATAGTTATTCTAGCCTCTTATTGGATGGGATATTATTCAAATCCTATGCAGTTAATACGGTGATATATTACCGATATATCGGTTATTGATCTCCATGTAAAATATCGGTGTCAAGTATTGGTCAGAATATCGGTACCGATATTATTGGCGATATAGACCGATAATTTACTGATATATCACCGATTTTGCCGATATGAGTACATTTCTTCTTAGTTCTACCATTCGTCCTTCTTATTGCTGCTATTAGTGTTTTAATTATTAATTGTTACTGTTAAATGTTAGTGTTTTAAGTCTTAATCAATTCCTACTTGGTACAATTGTTAGTGTTTTGCAAGTTGAAGGTTAATTTGTTGATGGTAGGAGAGTATATTAAATTGTTAGTGTTAAATTGCTATATATATAAATTCTGCATGATATTGAAATTACCAATATCCCACCGCGATAACCTATATCTCAAATATTAGTCCTTGACCGATATCCGATTTTTTACTGCATTAACTGCATAGTGCAAAGCTAATAGTTTATTTACTATAATTTCATTTGGGTTTGAATTATCCAGGTGGCGAAAGAGAGTGCTGATGTGATCATTCTAGATGATAATTTTTCCACAATTGTCACTGTGGCAAAGTGGGGTCGCTCGGTTTATGTGAACATACAGAAGTTTGTGCAGTTTCAGCTGACAGTGAATGTTGTCGCGCTAGTTGTCAACTTTTCTTCTGCCTGTCTGACAGGTAATCATGCAGTTATCCTTTAAGGGTAGCCGGGATGGGGTGGAGGTTCTGTTAATATTTTAATATTATTTTATTTTAATGTACTTTTATGTTTGCAGGAAGTGCTCCTCTGACTGCTGTTCAGCTACTATGGGTAAACATGATAATGGATACACTGGGAGCACTTGCGTTAGCCACTGAACCTCCTACGGATGAATTGATGGAGCGGCAACCGGTCGGAAGAAAAGGAAACTTCATAACAAATGTTATGTGGAGGAACATTATGGGACAGTCGTTATATCAATTTGTGGTCATATGGTTCCTTCAGACCAGTGGAAAATCAGCCTTTCACCTTGACAACTCAGATTCTGATTTGGTTCTCAACACACTTATCTTCAACTCATTCGTCTTCTGTCAGGTTCGTTAAATAAAAAAATAAATGACGTGCATTTCAAAACCAATAATATGTCGAGAACCACATAGTAGATACATTGCTCTGATTGTGATAGATAAGTCGGTTATTTAAGTTGTAACGGCCTTTGTTATTGCTATTCCCACATATCCGTGTTTTGTCTATGTTGATTTAATGCAGGTGTTCAATGAGATCAGCTCAAGAGAGATGGAGAAAATAGACGTGTTCAAAGGAATGCTAAAGAACTATGTGTTTCTGGGTGTTTTAACGTGCACAGTCATCTTCCAGATCATAATCATTGAATATTTGGGTACCTTTGCAAACACAAGTCCTCTAACTCTTCCCCAGTGGTTTGCAAGTGTGACTATTGGTTTTCTAGGCATGCCGATTGCTGCTGCTGTGAAGATGATTCCTGTTGGGTCCAGATAGAAGACCAAATTAGGCTGCTATAGACACATTTTAAACTTCATTTTGTTATATCATGATCATCTATTTGTGAATTAGAACTATAAGATTTGGTTTGGCATATCATGGTTGAAATCACATATTTTGACATCTTTAAGCTTTTTATTAGGCAAGGAACATTTAATCATTTGGCCATAAGGAGTCCCGTTTAGGGTGTTATGCTATTCATCCCATTATCATTTCATTTTAGTAGAATAGAATAGAATGTGTTTCAACTTTCAACACTAAGATTGCCTTGAGAAACTTCGCTTAATTCCTTGATAGATAAGTGGTTAGTGCTTTAGCCACATCTTTTTGCTCCCTTTCCATAGATGTGCCTATATGGATAAACATCAAATAACATTTAGAATCCGACAATATAGTCATGTCTTGTGCAACACCGAAAGCTGATAAAGCATATTGTTCAAGATTAGTTGGTTTTGTAGGTGTAAGACATATGATATATATTTGAACCTAACATTGGTTGGTCACATAATGTCAGTTCGGTAAATTTGCTCAACTGTGGATTTGCATACCTTTTACGAATGTCACTCTCCATATCAACATTTAAGAAGTTGAAACAATTTAAGTGTGTGCGGGTTCAACTCCCATAAAGTGGACGATGTGCGGATTTTAGGAGTAGATTTTATGGGTGTGGTCGTCACTTCAAAAAGAAAAAAGAAAGAATTTAAGTAGTGTAACTATAAGAGGACATGCATATTGCGCCTTTTTCGTTTGGTTATGATTATCTTCTTGAACACTATAAGGTGAGAAGCGTAGGCGTGACGCAAAGCCTAACAAAAGCCTTTAAAGCTATATATGCATCATAGTTTCTGAAGTTTAAGTGCTTAAACATCAAAATAAGTCACGTGTCATGACTACAAAATTGATGGTGGGAAACTAAGTCACGATGTATAACTAGTAATATAACCTCGCGTGTTGTGGTGATAATATGGTTTTATTGGTTCGTTTTATTATAATATTAATATATCGTAACGGCACTTTGTATAGCAAAAAAAAAAGGATAGTGCAACATATGTAACTTTGTATAAATGAAACCTAGACGTCATTGATAACCATTGCAGCTTAAAGTGCAGAGAGTGTCAGTAACTTTATTAAAGTTTAGGGGTTGTAATGTAAATGTGTTAAAAACAAATATATATTTTTTTATTAAAACTGTAGGGTGGTATAATAAATTTATTAAAATTAAGGGGAGTAAATAAAATTATGAAGTAAAAGATAAAAGTTATTTAGTACTACAAGAATCAAGATTGAACAATTAATATGCTTATAAAATTGTAAATCACTATTAACTAGACTTGTGTATTATAGTTAATACTTATATCTTACAATATAACCATTGTTCTTATATGTCATGAGAGTACAAAATTGATGGTGGAAAACTAAGTCATGTGTCACTAAATTGGATGAGTAAATTTAAAATATCTTTTGGTTTTATCTTCTTGGTCATACAATACAACCTTTCTTCTTATATATTATGAGGGTAGAAAACCCAAAGATTTCAATATCGCTATGCTCTCAAAGTGGTGGTGGCACCTTAAAGACAACCCAAAACAATTATGGGTCGAAGTGGTGAAAGCGTTACACGAATCCGACTCAAATGATAAAATGATCCCAGTTAAAAAGCAACTGCCTGGTACTTGGAAGGATATAGGAGAAGTGGACAAAATCTTGGGGAAAATGGGGGTTCAGATTCGGGATAAACTTACCATGAAGATAGGGAACGGGGATCACGTGAGTTTCTGGAAGGACATCTGGGTAATGGACCAGCCGCTGAAAAATAGGTTCCCACAATTATTCCGTCTTGCTGCCAATAAATCGAGCTCTGTTGCCTCCTGTTTTTCGTCGTTCAGTGGTGAAGCTATCTGGGCCTGGGATTGGGCCAAAAGCCCAGCCAATGATGAAGAATGGATTCAGCTGGATGAGCTTATGAACATCCTTGACCGAATCAAGCTGAGTAATCAGAAAGATGTCTGGAAGTGGGAATGATTCGGGCTTTGACTTCTCGGTTAAGGATATTCGTCGTGATATTGGCACCAGGGAGGAAGGTACTACTGGGGATGTCATGAACTGCTGGAATGCGTGGGCTCCTCCAAAGTGTAATATGCTGACTTGGCGGGCGATGATGGGGAAAGTGGCTGCTAAAACGGAACTCTTTGCTAGAGGGATTCAGGTTCCGGGACTCGTTTGCGACAGGTGTGGGATTGACGTGGAGGACCCGGATCACGTGTTTGTGAAGTGTTTAATGGCCCAAGATGTTTGGTGGCAGATCTTTGTTTGGATCAAAATCCCTTTCCCTATGGCTGCTACAAACCTGAATGACGTTTTCAAGGTTATCCAGCAAAGTACCGGCTCCAAGAAATGGAAAAAATTAGTTCTTATGGTGGCAATCGCAACTTCATGGAGAATTTGGCATGCTCGAAACGTCAAAACTTTCGAACACAAGTTCATTCATCCGAGGTGTGTAGTGGAGTCCATTAAGGAGGACACTTGTGGGTCTGCCAGAGATCAAGGATGAAGGCTCCCCCTTGGGAGAAATGGGTTGAGTTCAATGTAATTGAGTGTGTCTAATGTTCCCTGTTCGTTTTTGGGTTCTTTTGTTTGTTTTTTTTCAGCCCCTTGCTGGCTCTTTATATCTATATATAAAGCGATTTGCCGTTAAAAAAAAGGGTAGAAAATTAATGGTGGAAAATTAAGTCACGTATTCTCAAATCGGAAGGGTAAATGTAAAAGATCTTTTTGGTTTTATCTTCTTGGTCTAACCACATCAGTTTTAGAAGATGCCAATAACCATTTCAACCCACATTCCTTATTATATTGTGCGCATTACAAAATTATCCCTTCATTATTTAGCAAAAATACTCATTCTCTCATATTCACTATTCAACTTGGTACTACTTTTTGTGTCCTTTGTACTACCATTGAGTGCACAAATCCACAAACACTCCCCATCCAACTATTTCCATTATAACCTCTAATAACAATACAAATTTATACTTATCAATACCAACCACTAAACCAGGATAAACATGTTTGGTTTATCTAAACTAGTTTTATGCCATGCGCGCGTTGCGGCGCGCTAAACCAAATAGTTCTCGGTTTGATAACATGTAACTAATAGTTTTGCTTCGAAAAACCATTCAAGTCAATTGAATTGCTAAATCATCATTGAAGATTGTTCTTGTAGTGGTGGTTTACATTATGTGATCTAATTAAAAACATCATTTGCTCTTATATTCTACACAATAAGCGTTGAACCGTATAAAATTTTGTGGCAGTTCGTTTTCGTATATTCCGTTACAGAATGCAACTGTAATCCGCTGGACAAATCGCCATTGTAGAAACATCTCCTTTTGAGCATCTATGTTCTCTACACAATTTGGGAAAAAAAACAACCAACACTTGAATTATAATCACCACCTTATTACATATGCACATTTATGTATGTGTTGGTAGCTTACATACCTTCTAAATCCAGTTGCATCAATTTTATGTGGCCACCAGGTTAGAGACTCTAGCTTGCATTCCCGGTCTCTTTGTATGACAAGTACTCATCCCCATCCTATAACACTTTAAAGTTGCTTAATTAACACTATTTATCATCTAATTATTTATTATTCATATAAATAGCTAATAATGCAATATGCAAATAATGCAACAAAAAATATCTTGGAGAGAACCTAAGAAAAGAAGCATCCCTTGCCAATATGGCCCAATCAAAAACATATACTATTAAGCTCAAACCTTCACAAAAACACACACGAAAAAACTTGTTATTGATTCGGTTCAGTTAGACGTTAGTCACGTTACAGTACAACATGATACTGGCGTGGTACCTTTGTGTAGGACTTTCCAGGTACAGAACTTCGCCCTTTTTCAATCGAGCAGAGGTAAATAGAGGCTTCTTCAGACCTTTGTCTGCTATGGCACTTATGCTATACTTAATCCTTCAAACACACAAATATACATTAAAAAATCATACGTTAGTCGAATAATATGCAGTTGAGGAATGAGTAGTTGATGATATCGGTGTTGACAGTCTGGTTTGGCCTAGAGATGCACAAAAAACCCAGTTACGGGCCCGACACGGAACCAGTTCCTACCCTACCCAACATGTGGGTACATACTAGTTCCAGACCCAGGTGTAACCAAAGAAACCGAACCGGCCAAAACCCCCCAAAAAACCTGGCCAAGTACCAGTCAAAAACCCGAACGTACCCGTATGTAACCGGTTCCTACCCTACCCGGTTCTTGACTTTGTTGACTAAACCCGGACCCGGTTCCTACCCGGTTGTAGGTTCTAAAAAAACGATTTGTGCACTCTAGTTTGGCCTGTTTTGATGAAAATTCTGGGCCCAACCGCAAACTACGGTTTTCGAAAAAGGCAAAGGGCTTGGTTTTAGCGGTTTGAATGGGTTTTCCATTTTTCCACGACCTTTAGCTTGAATTAAATTATTTTATAACGATAAAGAGTGTTCATAAATATTATACATATTACATATACATAACTGCATACTCCAAAAATGAAAAGGTAACAATAATATAGATTAAATGACTTGTTCAAAGTTCCAAACCGTAGCTGAACCGTCAAAACTCAGTTCTTTAAATCGCCTGAACCAGCAGATTTACTGTGGTCAGGGCAATTCAGTCGGATTTAACGGTTTATGAGCACCCCTAGTTGACAAGATCGTGAGATACTGAAAGAATATAGATCTGTGAATATGTAACGGGTCAATAAAAGAAAGAGAAATGAAAAGGGTATACCAAGGTTCATTGCAAAGGTTGTACTGTAATGTAACTTCACGCACAAATCTTTGTTGACGAAGCGCATTCTATGAAGAAAAAAGACTATTAATATAAGCAGTATACTTTTCTATGAACATGTAACTGAGAATTGAGATAGATAAACAAAAAATAATACAATATTACAATGCATAAGTGGAAGAACAAGATGAGTTTTGAGATGACACTCTAATACTATATATTTGAAAATATACATGAATAATATCCTACAGTAAGTAATTAATTATCATTATAAATCATGGGTTCCTCATATTCAACTTGATGGCTATAATTGAAACATTATATTTTGTTGCACAATTACTATTATGTAGAGAATAAATATAACATACAAGTAGATGAGTTACTGATGAATGCTTATGAATAAGATGCATAAAATGATGAAAGATATAATACCGAAGCTGCGGCTCTAGTAGTCATGGTGCGTTCCACAACCACAGGAGCAAGAGTAGGTTCCATAGCTGACGTATGTGTAAGACAAGGTTCAAGATCAATTGTCCCACCAGCCTTCTGAGAGTAAAAAAAAATCAGATGAAATAATTCACAGCCATCATCGACCGGTGCGTCAAGAAATCAAGGTGCAAAAGCATTAGTATAGTTGCATAACACATAAAAGATTTGATTAAATTTTAAACGTGCGAACACATCGAATGAAAAATAACCCGGCGTAGCCTATGCAAATGTCGAGATAGCCTACGCCGACACCTGAACCATTCTGCACATCTAGTTTCTTCCAACATGTTACCTCGTTTGTCTATGTCTTTGCTTATTGAAAACCATTTTAAACCTATAAGGAAGTATAGAATTTTCCAAACCATGTAGTCATACTTTCCTTAAACAAAATATAAAATATATGTTCCCAATTTTATTCATTCTAAACATTCAACTTACCATAATGGTGGATAATACTTTGAATATGAAACCTGCAAATTTCAAAAAGTCATAACTGTAGATGTAAGTTACAAAATATATCAAGGTAGCTCATAATGGGCAGATTGGGTGACAACCATTTCAAAGTACTTTAAGGAATACAACCACATTTTATACATAATAAGATTCTATATGAAATCTCACGAAAGAGCTTACCTGAATTTTCGCCGGAACACTTGTTCAAGTCTCTGACGTTGCGGTTGTTCGAGATTGACTTCAAGTTTCCCATTCTATCTCTAGATCGTCCGATGAGAGACACCGGTACCATCGCCGGAACCCTAGAACCCACAGCGGTCACGGTCACCAGACGATCACCACTGGTTTAACCCGAGGGCCAAGAGGATTGACAGCCGATCTGTAAGTCTTAAACCCAATCGGAACTAAAAACTTACCGTGGTCGGAATTGAACCCTAGCCGCCGCCGAAAACATCGCTACCGCCGTAGTTACCCACACAGAATGGCCTCCGCCGCGTCTGCCGTCGCCAACAACCATCTCCATCTCTCTTGATTCTCCGGCTCGTCTTTTTCTCTCACGGTTTGTTTCTTGAAATGGGTTGAACGGCTAGGGTTTCTAATCACCACCGCCATCGCTACACGGGAACCATCACCAGGTCTCCTCTCTCCATATGTGTGTGGGTGTAAGATCAGAGTGCAGTAGTTTTAGGGTTGTGTTCTGAGATTTGAAGACGCGTGGCAAGCGCTTCTTAAACACGTTAAGAAGCAACCACGCGTCATGTGTTATGTGTTGAAATCCCCTTAATACCCTTAACAACTGTTCATTCAGTTTCTCTACTAACATATGCTAGGTTTTTACGCAGCGCCGCGTTGCGGCGCGCTTAATCGAATCGTTATTGATACTACAACATGTACGTGGTATAGTGTAGCAAACCACCTCTAATAGTGTTGCATATTATAAGTTTAAACTTGATTTGCAAACTGCCAACTATAATCACCACAATGCTGGTGCTGCCTGCTGGTACTGGTTTGAACAAACCGTCACCGCAACTGACTCACAATTGTCGACCAAATCATCTCAGAATTGACACCACTCCGACCTAGCTGTAACTCAATAGTATCAGGTTGACTTTGATGACTACTCTTGACCTGAAAATTCAAACAAACTTTGATCATCAACCATTGATTAATAAACAATATGTACACTAATTTTATGTGGCCCACTGTGCAAGGGTGGTTTGGCTTTAATACATATTATGTCATATTATGTAATATTATGTGGCCCACTGTATATACCTAGCGTTCAGGGTAGTAAAGGCTAATATGTATCAAAAGAGAACCTATATTCACCATATGGTTCCAAACATGTTCAGGGAATACTTGTCCTGTTATATATACAAATCTAGCTGCAAGTAAAAAACTGTGACAACCGCATAAGCACACATACCTAGCGTTTAATCTAAGGTGGTTATGTAACCGCATTTGTTCTCTCTCCCATTACATTTAAAAAACAGGTTAGGTATATAATGAACATAAAACCACACCCTTCTGTAATAAAAGTCAGTTGAACTACATAAATTGTTTATTGTGTATCGGATCACTTTCAAATTTCACATATTTGTTACACAGGCATTTCATCAAACACCTTGCATGCGGTTTTAAAGTGATATCAGACAAGCATCTAGAGAATAACTATCATTCAAAAATCACCACATATCATCACTAAATCTTTTATCTAATTTGAAAACCCCAACATGCATATGCTTGGTGATCATCAACAATTAGGTATCATAGGTACATACCAGATAGCGGCGACAAGTGGAACTTGACATAATTTCTATGATCATTATGCTCCGATTCATATAATATCAGAAAATAAACGCAATCAACATCACTTATATACAAAAACATTTTTTAGCATTAGATGAACGCGGTTACCGGAAACCCCTCTTTTCATTGACGCAGCGGCTGCTTCCTTCTCCTTCTTGTCTTTCTCTCTCATCTTCCCGGTCTCTCTAACTTTCTGATCAGATCTGGAAAAAGAAAGGAGTAGTCTAAAGGGAGGTTTATTATCGCCGTTGTCATAGTGTCACAGCGGAACCCTTAAGCACCACCGCCTTCTACCTGTTGCGTCAAAACCACCAGACCATCACGACCAATCGGTGGCCGGACGGAGACTACCGCCCGTTCCTCCATCCAGTGGCGGACCCAAGATTTTTTTCATGGGGGTGCGGAATTTTTTTTAAAATCTTAGGCGTCTAGATATATACATAAAAAACCGGTTCGGGTCGGGTCGGGTCGGGTCATTTAATAATGAAAAAATAATGGAATCAATAATAAATAATGAAACACAACTTTAACATTTAATAATGAAATCAACTAATCAAGTTCAAGCCTTTCAAAAAAAAAAACTAATCAAGTTCAAGTGTTCAACCCAATATATCAACAGCAACCTTTTTTTTTAATATTTAATCAACAATCCGTGAATCCACTATCTAACTTTTTTAATATTTAAAGTAAACAAGTTGTTGAACCCAATAAATGGCAATTTGCCGACTGCCTTAATTGTACAACAGCAACCTTATCAACAAGACAACAACCCTATCAAAAACCTTATCAAAAGTTCAAAACTCTTGAAGAATAAAATCAAAGATTCGTACCTGGTCGGCTAGTCTGCAGGTTGAATGGCTGATCGATCGAAGCCTGTCTGCAGGTTGAATGGTTGATCTTCTGTTTCTTGGTCGCTGCAGCAAGGGGAGGGCGGGAGAGATGAAAGGGCGATTGGCTTTATTTGGGTAATTGGGTTATGTTTTGTTAATTGATTTAGTTATTTGAGTTGGGTTTTACCATAAACTTATTCAATTGGGCTTGATGTTGGGTTATAGGAATACAAGTTTTATTGTGGGCTAACTTGTTTACAATTTTTTTTTATATAAATTCTAACATTTTTTTCTAAGGGGTGCGGTCAGAATTTTCCAAGGGGTGCGGTCGAAATTTTTCAAGGGGTGCGGTCGGGATTTTTCGGGAAAATTAACACTAAATTTTTTTTTTTCAAGGGGTGCGGCCGCCCACCCACGGGCTTATGTAGGTCCGCCCCTGCCTCCATCACCGTCGCACAGCTCTCTCTGTCTGTCTAATCTTTGTCTCTAAAAAAGAAGCATAAGTTCACTAAAAATTAATCTATCAATTTAGTGTGTGTATAAATTTCAAGAGATGGGTTTAGGGATCTGGGGCTTCTTTTTGTATGTAATGCATTGTATATGTCGGATCTAACCAAATAGCGAGCATGCAAGAGAAAAGGGCTTACCGAAAAGATGCCGAAACTTGATCGGAACCCTAGCCGTCTAACATCCCCGTCGCCCTCTACTCATGTACCATCACAAACGTTGGTCGCTCTCTCTCTCCCTCTCCGACGCCGACGGAGACTACCGCCCGTTCCTCCCTCTCTCTCTCCGATGCCGCACTCCCTCTCTCTCTTTGTAAATGCCTGTCGTCTGTCGTACTCCCATTGTTATATTTTTAAATTGATCAGGCATTTAAAATTACCAGCATGCCCTCCGTAACTGTTCATTGCCTTTCTCTATTATCATATAGTAATTACGTATATGATTACAAGTCCGTCGCAACATAAGAGTCCTTTATACTAGTACTAGGTTAGAACCCCGTGTAATATACGGGTTGAATAAATGTAATTTTCTATACCAAATAATAAAAAAATATCTTTAAAAACCTTGTTTACTATACTGGTTGAATAAATGTAATTTTATATACCAAATAATAAAACAGTATATCTTTAAAAATCTCGTTTATTACATAGGTTGAATAAATGTAATTTTATATATTAAATAATAAAAAAATTATATCTTTAAGAACCCCGTGTATTGTATGGGTTGAGTAAATTTAATTTTATATATTAAATAATAAAAAAGTTACATTTTTAAGAACCTCATGTATTGTATGGGTTGAGCACATGTAATTTTATATACCAATCAATAAAAATTATATCTTTATAAACCATGTGTATTATAAAACATTTGTACTAAACTGACAAAATAACTCAAACCATATGGACTAAAATGACATTTAACTCATTTCATCTATACTATATTATAACGCATGAGGCAAGGGCATTTTAAGATACCAAAAAAATAAGAACTTTCCCCCCTTTATTTATAGATAGACCCCTAAATTAAGGGTAATTTGGTCTTTTAAACACTATTTATTTTTTAGCCCCTAAACTTATTACACTTAAATCCCTAAGTTTTAATAAAATTATAGATAATTAGTTACACTTTTCCCCCTCCACTATAATTCTTTTATGTATTCTTGTGATATCTTTTAAACTATGATGTTATAAAAACATTCGATGGTACCGTGATGACCTGCTCATTTTTGTCAATGTTTCGATGGTTGTCTTGGTTAATATTGACGTGCTGATTAAAATG
Source organism: Helianthus tuberosus (assembly GCA_030545235.1). Classification (NCBI taxonomy): domain Eukaryota; kingdom Viridiplantae; phylum Streptophyta; class Magnoliopsida; order Asterales; family Asteraceae; genus Helianthus; species Helianthus tuberosus. The sequence goes on from CM060404.1 coordinate 54,061,834, forward strand.
TACAAGTAGATGATGTCTTAATGTATAAGTGATTAAACACTAACATTTATAAAAGTAAAACTATTGTTGAATAATCGATTAAACTTTTCTTTACACTTTAGTCAAATATCAACAAAATTTCCTATTTTAAAGGTAACAAAATTTTAACCGGGAAAAACTTTTTAAAATTTAAACTCTAAATTATAGTACAATCAGTTGAAAAGCTGTATATAGAGTCACTCTTCCTCCATCACAGCATATATACATCAGAAAAGGCGGATAACCTAATGCCATTTCAAAATTTAAACGCTTCTTTCCTTCTCTCTCTCTCTCTCAAAATCCTTACTCCTATTTCAAAATTCAGAAAATGATGGTTGGTGTAACCACATATTTGTGAAGATGGCGGCCTCTGTTCAGGTAAGACGAAGGTAAGACGGTGACAATGGAGATGAAATCTAGGGTTTGCAGCGGCGCTACAGGCGGTAACAGTTGTGATTCCGAACCAAAGGTGAAAGTAGAAGATGGTGTACAGACGGAACCAAAAACAACTTTCATCTTCCTCCTCAGGTACCAAAATCGTCTCTCTTTGTCTTTAGTTTTCCACGGGTCCTTTATGTTTTACATCTCTAGGGTTAACTTCGATTCTTTGATGGAGGGATGGTTTGGAGGTGTTTTTGGAACTAATAATTGATGTGGTGTTAGTTATTTCTCTTGGTGTCAATATGACAGTAGCTTCCTCACTAGATAATGCTTGATGAGCTTGCCGAAGGTTCAACGAAGCCCAGATCTGGTATGCTTTCTCTTTTTTTTAACCGATTGTACTTTCTTCAATTTGATGAGAATTTATAATTTGTGTGAATAGATTCCATTTGTTGTTAGTTTGCTTTGATGAAAAAAGGAGAACTCGAAAAATAAAACTGTATGCGATGTATACAAATTACTTGTTACTTTATGTGGATCCATCTATGAATACGCAAAGGATGATAGAATAAGGGACATTTAAGAACTTATATCGTTGAGAAAATTCTATCCAGTAAACTATACTAAATTCTGATGGCGTATTTTCCTAATGCTGATCAGATCGAGAACAAGAGCTTGTTGAAATGAAGTGTGTGGCAGCATATATATTCGCATTCACAAATTTACTCATGGGTCTTTCATTCTGACCCTGAAGCTTCTTTGACAGTTTCCAGTCTAGCCAAATTGGTCACCAAATGTCACGTGCGTACTTTGAGTTAGTGTGTGTGGTAGATCATACATATTACACATATAACAAGAGGCGAAATGTAGATGTAATTTCGTTATTTTGTTTAAATTTGTGGTCGAAGGAAAGAGTTAAGGTTATTATATTACCATGCATGAACCGAGTTTCAGTTCTTTGCCGAACTGAATTATTGGTAGCAATCGATAGCATAGTGACCTGGTTCGTCACAGAATTTACAAATAATTGAACTATCATTGCTAGCATGAGAAGGGGATCTTAAGGATATAAACTGCTTTCGTTCATTAATTTTTAGAAATTTCTTATTTTTTTTTTCATATCAGTCTGTTGTGTTATGGAATTGAATGCTAGGCATTTGGGGCTTTTACTTTTTGGATGCACATACACATGTTCCAGATTTGGATAATTGGAACTGGAGCTGACGGAAACTGGAATGATGGCACCAATGTTTCTTTGTATTCACACGTTGAGTATTTCGTTATTTTGTTGAAATTTCAGGCTAAGATACTAAAGGTCCGGTTGTTACTAGCTGCTAAGGATTATGTAGAGGCAATTTAGGAATCATGCTAAAAAACAATAAAAGATAGCTCTGGATAAGGGAAAACTTGAAGATGCGGTTAACTATGGAACAAACAGTAATTTATATCTTCCTGCTTATGCTTTTGAGGGTTTGGGTGCAAGTTTAAATGAGGGTGACAGTGTCCATATGGTAGTTTCAGTATGGTTCACTTGTGTTGTTTAATGTTCGTGTTCATCAAAGTGAGTAATATCTTAAAATTGTTGTTCATTGTTTTCAAAATGTGAATATTTAAGTGACCAGTTGTATTGTTTATTTATGCAGATGGGAAACATACAGCATTAGAAAACCCTTGCGAATAATAGTGGGTGGAGTCGTCCATGAGTGGAAAATGTTATGTCTCGACCCTTCATTGATTCAACTATATTTTTTTACTTTTAACATTGTACAACTACTGTCAAAATTTCCCACATATTCTGTTGGAGTACATTCAAGATAATACATGGATGACTGTGAATTAGCTGAACATGTCGTAGGTTTGACGTGTCGCTTTGCCCCATGCCAATTTAGGTACCTTTTTCACATTTTCCTCGCCAATCCATGTCTTGGGGGTGTTTGGATGTGTGTTTTCGTTGATATGTTTTGAGTGTTACTGTTAAAGTAAACTTGCCATCCTAACCACCTTGGGACCAAAACATGCATATTTTGGTGTAAAAAATGATTTATTGAGATAACTGTTGAGTCATATAGCTAATGGCATGTGTTTTTCCATTTGTAATACCTATATATTTTTTATTTCATCTTTATTTCTTTAGTAACCTAATCACTCTCATTACATCAAATGGTTTGATTTTTTGTAAGTACCATGACATTTTTTTAATTTGATTTCATCTAATCTTGGAGTAATCATAAAAATTGCAGACAAAAGCTTACTTAGCTATGCCAATGGTTACCTTATCTCCAAAGATGCTACTGGCCGAACTTTTATAAAAAAGAGAACTTGGTCAAACATTGTTCTATTTAAGATTGAGATTTTTACATATTTCCCCCTCCTAAGTCTCCTTATTACGTATTTTCCCAAACCATAAAATCAATTACATATTTCCCCTCCCTAACTCATATATATTACATATTTCCCCTTTTCATTTAAATGACTCTTATTTATGACTATTTTACCCTTAATGAACAATTAAATAAATATTTACATATTTACCCAGATTATGTAGTATCACCCCAATTCTTCAGCTTTGTTAAATATTTTTATATTACACATTGGTTGAAATTACGAAACGATGTGACCGTTTGTTGTTCGGTTTCTGCACCATCCTCACGTATGTTCAACACACAATTGATGCCGGTCCGACTCCCGCCAATACCGTTTCTCTTTTTATTGTTTTCCCTTCCTTTTTATCACTACATATCCCATTTTTCCCGGCTTTGATTTCCCTTCCTTGTATACAATATATACAAATAACAAGATGTATATAAATCAAGATTCTTGTCTCATACGCAACAACAATACCATTAAACTTAGATTAAAAAGAATTTACTGCACATTTTATATGTCTCTCATGAATCATACATGACCATTTCCCACATATAACCTATAAATAATGTTTCCGTGACAAAAATTTCAACCATCTATGGCCTAGAAATTGACATAATTATATAAAAAAGAAAAACTTATATTGGAATAAATATTCATATCTTTTTCTGAAGCTAATTGCGCTGGGCTAAAGTTGAGGATATTCATCTTCTTCTCAATAGGCATGCCCAGACTTCAATTCCTATTATTTCATCCTATCAATTACCGTATACAGTATACCCTCCTGATATTGAGGGCTAAATATTGTCTGAATAAAGAAACGATTGCGTTACAGACCGAAAGAATGTGGGCTCAGCTTCTCAACTTGCACTGCCATTCTGTCAAATAAATGTTTGCAAAATTCTTTGTTCTTCCTTCAAGTGTATATCAATCGCTATTACTCCAATATGTGGCAATTCTTGACAAATTCGTTTGAGTAGTTGACGTACTTTGACCAGAAAGGACGAAGTTGAGGATATTCATCTTCTTCTCAATTGGCAAAATGCTTGCTGCATATGAGATCTATAATTGATTTTTACATTTTGAGGGTAATTGGGTAATTTCTTAAAAAAAGGGGAAATATGTAATTGATTTTATGGTTTGGGGAAATATGTAATAAGGAGGCTTAGGAGGGGGAAATATGTAAAAATCCCTTTAAGATTTTACCTTTTTCCGTCACAAAATTTGTAGCTATCAGAATTATTTAGTTTTTTTTTTTGCCCAACTAACAAACTTGGCAAATGACGATTGCTGCATAATTTACAGCAGCCAAAGACAACGAATGCAATCTGGTCCTGGCATATTAGTTGCTCTGCTAGCAAAGTACACAGACTTGTAGCGTTTCGCTCAACGGGCCTTCAATAGTTCAATATATCAAGATGTTATTGATTCTTTTTGGTCTCTATAGTCTCTGCTAAATAACAGATGGATTTGATTGATTCTTTTTGGTCTCTACAGTCTCTGCTATTAACCTTATATGTTTTTTCACTGCTAGCAGTGATGAGGTAATGTTCTTTTTACCCTTTGCCACTCTATTAATATTTAAATAAAACACAACTTATTTCAGTTCTTAAGAAGATAGCATGGTTTTGCAGTTATACCATACATAGATATGTTTATGTGTATTTATACCATATTTGTTACACCTGTGTGTCACCCTTTAATGTTTTGGATTGTTGTTGCCGCCAAAGAGATCAATGTGGGAATTCGCAGTAGATCAAACTACAAATAAAACATTGGAAGGTAATATTCCTTCGATTAATCATTTGAATCAGATCTTTTCTCCTTCATCGTTTAGGCTTGTGTATTGATGATTTTCCTGTTTTCCCTTTGCTCAAATGGCTTTTCTTTTGCTGTGTTTTTCAGGTGAGTTAAAGAGTCGATGTTAAGAAGGCAAAACCATAGGCAGGCGGTGTTGAATATCAACTACAAATATTGTAATTATACATGTAGTGGCCGTAATATTTTGTAATAGTTACCAAATTCCTAACGTGTGCGCGACATGAAAAGTTTACAACTCTTCTTATAGCGAAGACATTTAATGTCATACTTTTTATATGATTTTACTGAATCATACAATATCGTACATAGCATTTTACATACAATATCGTACAGAGCATTTTAGATACATGTACCCATATTTGGCGATTTTTGATACCGGTATTTTCGGTACCGTTACCGAGCTTATCCCTAATGTAAGGAGTCGCTCCCGCCGCATCGCGCGGGCACCCTACTAGTTATATTAATTTATATTTAGTGTACGTCTCATTTCAAGATAAATAATTTTGAAATCTAATAAATATTTCAAAAGACTATATTATCTTCTATACGAATTGTTTAAATTTATATTAAATTTTATTCTATAATTATCTTTTAATTAATATTAATTATAATTAAGTAGAATATAAATATGAGAAAATTAAAAAATAGATGGCTCCAATGAATGACATGTGTCCCTTAATTGGTTTCTTTTATTATATAGTATAGAGTATAGATATATAGTTTAATTTACAAATATTAACTAATGATACTGATTTTATTACACTTATTAAACAATAGGTGAGTTTGTAGTTGTAAATATTAAGTTTTTAATTATCAAAATGAACATTTAGTGCAATTGATTCTTAATCATTCAACATTCGCTAATTCAACCACAAACTCAGTTCCATATATGAGTGTTTGAAAAACTGTTCAAACCGCCTAAATTAAATCAACCGGTTTAGGAGTGAGTTGATCCGGTTTATAGCTTGGAAAACAAGTTTTCATGGTTCGGTTTACTATTTGGAACCGATCATCAAAACCAAGCTAGCTGAAATATTATAAAAATAATAGAAAATAAATGAAATATTATAAAAAATAATAGAAAATAAATCTATCTACTATAATAAAAGAAACCAAATTTTGGATACGTGTCATTTATTGAAGCTATCTATTTTTATAGATAACTAATCTATACTATATAATAAAAGAAACCTGTTTTGGGACACTTGTCATTCTCTCATTTAATTGATTAAAATTATTAATAATACTAATAATAATAATAATAATAATAATATTTAATCTAGATTAATTCAAATTCTTATTATTGCAAGCTTTTTAAAATGTTATAGATAAATTCTTAATTTTATTGATAAAGGGTATTAAATTAAATTTACATATCGATATTATCACATGTTTTTATATATACGGGTTTTTATCCATTTCAATAGTATGTTTATTGAGTTAATTCCTAATTTTTCTCATTTTGGATCTACATAAATCGAAGATAATGAGAATAAGTTTATATGTGTTTTTTAATCAAATCTAAAATCTAATCTAATACAAATTTTTATTATCAATAATATTTAATCAAATCTAATAAAAATTCATACAAATTCCAAAGTTGATATTAACTTTCAAATAAAAAAAAAATTAACCTAACATCACAAATGTTTATGTTAAATTCGATTAATTAATTTGTTCAACAATCACTATTATCTTTATCATTCAGTACGGTTAACCGATTTATCATCATAAAACCTCCCACCTATTCAATCAAATGATTTTTCAATCTTATATTAACTAAATAAATAAAGATTAATATTCAATCATATCCTACTTTAAATATAAAAAAATCCGTTAATTCAGATTAATATTCAATCTTATCCTACTTTATAAAAAAATCAGTTAGTTTTTTTAAATATATTTTTTTTAATTATTTGGTATATAAAATCATATTTATTCAACCCATGTAATACACGGGGGTTTTTAAAAATATAACTTTTTTTTATTATTTGGTAAACAATATTACAATTTATTCAACCTGTGTAATACAATGGTTTTAAAGATATAATTTTTTTTATTATTTGGTATATAATATTACATTTATTCAACCCGTACAATACATATGGTTCTTATAAATATAACTTATTTTGTTATTTAATATATAAAATTACATTTCTTCAACCCGTGCAATAAAGAAGGCTTTTAAAAAGATAATGTTTTATTATTTGGTATATAAAATTCATTTATTCAACCCGTGTAATACACGGGGTTCTAACCTAGTATCAAATAAAAGATAATTATACAATTAAATTAAATATAAATTTAAACAATTCATATAGGAGATAATATATATAATATTTTAAAATAGAGTAAACTACAAAAATCGTCCTTTATGTATGTCACTTATTGCAAACCATGTCCTTTATTTTCAATAATTACAGAAAACGTACTCGATGTTTGCAAACTCTTGCAAGTTATGTCCTTTAGCTCTAACTCAATTAATTTAAATGATTTATTTATTTTATTAAACTAAAATAGTTAAGGATAGAACCTATTTCAAAAATATTTAAAAGGTGTTTATTGGTTCTATACTTATATTTTCGTGTTCAATTCTCAACTTAAATACGGTAATCACTATGTTTACGTGACATATCACCGCAATCACCCCATTATCGAGTATATCCGTTAGTTTTTTTTAAGATATAAATTTTTATCAGATTCATTCAACCCGTGTATAATACTTATAATAGGAATTTAACCGATTTCATGTTATTATTTGTTTAGTTTTGTTTTTTGTAAACCCAAAAATACTCGAAAGGTGAAAGGTAAAATGTTAGTTCTTGTTTAATTAAACATGTTATTTTCGAAAAGTAAAAAGTTAGATCTTGTTCAAACCTGTCATTTTACTAAACTTTTAAATATCTAAAAACTTGGCCCAGACCGGAAAATCGTCAAAACCAAATCGTTTTGAGCAGTTTAGTTGACACAACCAACTCGACACGTTTTTTTTTTTTTTTTTTTTTCCAGAAACCCTTAGATTCAAACCAAAAATTTCGTCAAAACCGATTGAAGTAAATTAATAACACGAAATTTCATCATTGCTAGTTCGGTTTTAACCCAGAAAATACTGAGACGACGTCTCGATGAGCATTGACACGACTCTGACATAATTGTTACGAGGCGCACACCTCATCGATAGATATCCGATGAACTTATATGATGTATAAATCTCCTATCAGAGGCCACCTCGTGCCTAGACGCGCCTCAAATGCGTTTTTACAACACAAGTTTTCTCTCACTAAATTTTCATACTAGGTTTTCAAACATACATGAATCATGAATGGTCAATTTTCGATTAATTATAACATTCAAATATTTAATAAAACACCCATATTTATATTCCAAAATAACCTCTAGAAAAAAAAAACAAGTCAGCTATTTCGTTCTTTATCTAAAGTTAACTTAAAAAATTAATAGATATTAAATTCGGTCGTAGTTTTGCGGCCGAAAATAGGTTAGTAAAACGCGTAGGGTAACCAATCTACCAAAAATGCGGCCCTCTTCCAACACATAAGCAACCTCGGGTCATCACAAGATCTCCCCAATCCAACGGCCAGTATCTCCCCGAATCCCCCACACCATTTAGGTCCTCTTCTTTTCCACACGCCATACCGAATATTCCGGACCATTCATCCTCAATATTACTTACGGCAATCACGAGTATTTCTATGTCATCACCCCTTAAACTCGATATCTGTTTGATGGATTGTTTCTCTTTCGCATATTCAACAAAACTTCACTTCATTACTTCTGTTTATTCCCTCTTGTTTTTCAAAAGTTGTTTTGTTTGTAGTCAACCTTGTAGTTCCTTCTAGCGATATTTCAATCTCAGCTCTCATCAATGGGTAAACAACGTAAGTACTTCTTTTACATTATTTGATTTTGTTTTTCTTATTGGTTCTTTGGTTTTAGGGTTTGTTGGTTTGCATATATTTAGAGATGAGCTCTGTACCGACAGTATCGATCTTGAAAATCGTTAAAAGTGGGTACCCGTACGGTAGGGTATTCAATGGTAAAAAGTGGAAAAATACGGTACCGGTAAAGTACCGATCCCGAAAATCGTAAAAAAAGTACCTGTCCAGTACCGTTACGGTTTTGGTACGCGTTACCATTTGCTCATCCTTGGTTTTGTTTAAATATAATTTGGGTTTTCTTTTATGTTTTGAAATTTGGTGTATGGTTCTTTAGTTTAGTTTGTGTGTGCTGTTGAAGTAATTGAAGTTTTATAAGGGTTTAACAGGTTTGGTGTTGATTGGATTTTGCAGGTAGTTCACAGCGTAAGAATGCTGCAATGCTTGATAGTGACGACACGGATAGTGTGAGTTCATCGTCGACGGTTCGGTCGGATTTTGTGATGAATTTTGCTGTGGAGGATGTGCTGCTTGAGAAAGAAAGTGTGTTGGATCAAAGTTTGGATGCTTTGTATGAGAAGAGGTGATTGTTTGTTTGTGAATTAATGTTTTGAAATTGATTGTTGTTAGTCTTAATGGTTAGTTAAATTGATTGTTGATGGCCTTTTAGATGTGTTTAGAAATATGACTGATTTGAAGCAATTCGAAAATGGAAACTTGAATTAATTGTGATTTTTATGACTTTAAAGAGGGTCCACAAGGGAGAAGGCGTTGGTGGATATTATCGAGGCTTTTAGTAGCAGCTTACCACACGAATTTGTTGAAAAAAAGTAAGTTTTTTTTTGGTGATATAATTAGTTTTGTTGATCATGGTGGGTTGAAAGTTGAATGTTTGTTGTTTGTCTTCATAGATTTGCAACATTGCTTCATCAATGTTTGAATTATGTAAAGAAGGGGTCTGCAAAAGAGATAGCTTTAGCATCTCATGCCATCGGTATTCAACTTTATTTTTATTCATCTTTTATTAAGTTAATATATTAATTGAGGTCTCTAAACAGTGTTCAACGTGTATAGGATTACTAGCCCTAACTGCTGGCCCGGGTGAGAAAGCACAAGAAATATTAGAAGAGTCGGTTACTCCCATCTCAGAGGCTCTGAGATCTCGTTCTGAAGCATCAAAGATAGCATCGGTATATCTACAATTATACATTTTATGGTGTCACTTTTTCTTCTTTCATTTTAGTTGTTACTTAACAATTTTTTATAAAATTTATTTGTAGTTACTTGAGGGATTAGCTGTGATTGCGTTTGTTGGTGGAAATGAACCAGAAGAAACTGAGAAATGCATGCAAATAATGTGGCAAGTGGTGCACCCGAAACTTGGCCCCAATGTATGTTTCCCTTTTTATTTTAATTTTAATTAATATAACCATTGCTAAGTGTTAACACTTCATTATTTCAAAATCGTCTATGTTTTAGGTGGTTGCCACCAAACCATCACCAGGAATAATAACAGCTGTCGTATCTGCTTGGTCGTTTCTTCTTACAACGATGGAGGGGTGGACACTTGATCCTAAAATCTGGCAAGAGTATGTAAATTACAAATTACATTCTTGCCCTTTTAGTTCGTGCTCATTGGCTCTTCCGTTTTGCACACACTAACCTGTTAACGTTGTTAAAATTCCAGGTCGGTTTCTTATTTTTCGACTCTTTTAGAAAAGGATGATAGATCGGTGCGAATTGCAGCCGGTGAAGCACTTGCTCTGATATACGAGATGGGGAGTTTGGAGAAGTTTTGTGGTTCTTCTAAAGTTGTTAGTGACAGTTCCACCAATGGTGATATTAGTTCCCGTGATGTTAATCATATACACGGTTTAAGAGCCAAAGTGGTTAATCAAGTGCGGGACCTTTCTGCTGAGGCGGGCGGGAAGGGTTCTGCCAAAAAGGATCTCAATAATCAGCGAAACACTTTCCGAGATATTTTGGAATTTCTGGAGGTTTTTCCTTAATTAATTTTTTGTATGTCTAATGATCAGTATACATGTTAAACGGTGCTAATTGCATTTTATTTTTTTGTTATATTTTTCTATAACTAGGATGGTTACGCCCCCGAAACCTCGGTGAAAATCGGTGGAGAGACACTTACCACTACTATGTGGTCCCAGCTAATCCAGGTTCGGTTAAGTGATTGTTTTTTTTGTTGGTATTGTCATGTCATGGTTGTAAAAATCGCTAGGTGCTAGTCGGGCGGTGGGATACCGACTAGCAATTAATCAGGATTAACTGGATTGGAAGCTTATATGTAGTTTTTCAAATATATATACACAACATTTTTAAAATTTTATATATAATATATCAAACTTATTAATCTGATTGGATTGATAAGTATAATTTTTCAAATACTTTAAAGATTTTGACTGGATTTTGACCGATCTGATTGCCTTTGATCAGTTATTGATTTTAGGCCCGACAAGGTGAAATTTAATCGATTAATCCCAGTTTTTGCAACAGTGGGTCTTGTTACCCATTTCTATTTTGTTCTAATTTGTATCTTTTTGACAGTTGAACTTTATAAAGCGATTTCTCAGTGGAGGATTTGTCAAGCACATGCAGGTTCGGTTATCACATTTATATTTTAATAATTAGATCTTAATGTTTGATTATATTTTAATAATTAGATAATAATGTTTGATTTTTACTTAAACAGGAAAATGGATTTCTTCATGAAGTGTTTAACTTCACACCAAAGAAAAAGAATCTATTGGGCGCAGATCGCGTTTCAGGGACAGACAAGGTTTGTTCCTCTTTAATTCATGCTAGATATGAACTTTTAGAAACTAAAAAATGATTCTTTTAATGACTAATATAATAATAAAATCCCAAACTCAACCAAACATATTTATTACAGAGGATGTACCGATCTCCTAACTCTATTCTTAACAAGGCAAGGACCCAGTTTCTGAACAAGCAGCGAATGATGTCCCAGGTAAGTCGACTCCATAATCTCTACATTTTGTTTGTTTTCAATACAAAAAACGTTGTAAATATTGTGATAATGTTTTCGGTTGCAGGATAGAAACGCCGGGCACTATGCATCTGGGTTTGGCGAGGATTAAAGATCGCAGCATCAAAATATGTTGGCGTCGGCTAATCATTACTCATCCAAGATGATTTATATTCCGATTATTGGGTTTAGTTAGGAATTCATTTGTGCAATTACAATGAAAACTTTAGATTATTGTATCTTATTCTTATATACTTGCATTAATTGCTTATAACCTTATAAATTCTTGTGTTTGGAACTGTGATTAATCCTGCTTAGACTGATCTTTGATTTGGTTCTGCTTCATTTCGCGCACTGGTTATGAATGATGAAAGCGTGTGTTTATCCGAATTGGCTCGGCTTAGCTCGTATTATTTTACTTTTAATATGCTTTATTTTAATATACATAAAATATAGAGTAAACTGCAATTTTACACCCTGAGGTTAGGGGTCATTGGCACTCCTACCCCCCCTAAGGAAATAATTGCAAAATTACACCCCACTGTTAACCCTTATGTCGCACTTTTACCCCCCGGACCAAGATGCCGTTACACTCTAGCTTTTTCTGTTAATGGTCAAAGGGTAAATAGGTAAATTTGGTAACATGTTGACTTGCATCCTCATAAAAACCCCTTTTCATCACTTTTGAACCCTGAGGTTAACCCTAACTCAAAATTGAAGAACTCTGCACTCGCGTTCAAGCATCCTTCAACAATTACAGGTGATTAGAAGTTGGGTTACGAGCATGGATCTTCGATTGTGGAAGCTACGAGCTGAAGATCAGTATTTCGAACCGGCTGTAATGTACCGTAAGTGACATGCAAGCTCACAGCGTTTGAATCAGGTAAAATTTTAACATATTTCTCTGTTAATTTGTTTTTGTTGTTTGATTACAGGCGAAACCCAATCTGAATTTAGCATAAAATTTCACCATGGAGGTAATTTTGTAGAAAACCCAAATAGGAAATACCTTGGTGGGAAGATGAACTACATTGATCATGTAGATTTTAGAGTGTTGAATACTGATGTTTTAGAGGCGATGGTTAAGCAATTAGGATACAATGATAGGCGATATGGCTGCATTCATTACAAGGAACCATACTGTTCGTTGGATTTTGGTCTTAGGACATTAAAATGTAATGTTGACTTAGAGCCTATCTTTGATCATGTGCGTCAAGGAGTCCACATGATAGACATGTATGTTGAACACCGTAGGTCAACAATATTGGAAAATACAAGTGAAGGTCCTATAGGGGCTAGTAAAGCAATTGTTCCAGCATCATTTACACAAAATAATGACAATGATAGTATGAATGAAGATGAGGAAGAGAGTGACGGTAGTGATCCTGATTATGAGTATGTTGAGGAAGATAATATGGTTTATGAAATAGAGGTGGATATGCAGAGGTTCAGGGCTAATGTTGAAATTTCTAGGGAAGAACTGGATGGTTCAAGTGATGGGGATCATGATGATGAGAGAAGCGAAGAAGGTCATCAGCCTGTTGACCTGGAGGTTTTTGAAAGTGGCTCTGATGACAATTCAAGCCTTAGAGATAAGGTTGCCAAGAAGATAAGGAGGAGAAACAAAAGTGCTTTAAAAGGTCCAAATGATTTGCCATTCTACGTTGGTCAGCTTATTGATGACAAGAAAAAGATGAATCAGATGGTGAAAACTTATGCTCTGAAGGCAAGGAGGGATGTGTTTATTCTAAAAAATGAATTGTTAAGGTATAGGGTAGTATGTTTTGGAAGCAATCCACCACTACTTGGTCCTGTAAAAAAAAGGGAGAAGAGGGGCAAAATAGTAATTGCACCAGAGTAGGGCAGAAACACAAACACAAGCACCTTAAAAGGCATATCAAGCCCACCTGTCCTTGGGCAGTTCACATCTCAAGAAACACGGACAAGGATAAGTGGTGTGTCAAGACCATTCGTAATCAACACAATTGTTTGACAACAAGGGCAGTTTCTTTGTATACAATGAGTTCGATTGCCAGAGAGATCCAACCTTTGATTGAAAGCAATCCAGACATGCCGATTCATGCAATCCAAAGTCAACTGCTTCGGAAGCATCAACTTGAAATATCACTCCATAAGGTCTTCAGAGCCAAGAGGATAGCAACTACGAAGATTTATGGTGATTACCAAGAACAGTATGCTTTGCTAAGGTCATACTGTGATGAACTTCTAAAAGCCAACCCAGGTACAATTAACTTTCTGCTCATTTCTGCTCATTGACTATCTATAAATTTCACCAACACAGGTAGTACAATTAAAATTGATGTGGAGCCATATGGGAACTCAGCTAGTCCTACAAGGCAGTTTCGAAGGGTTTATTTTTGTTTTGCCTCTATGATGAGAGGATTTAAGATGATTGGAAGACCATTGCTGGGTGTGGATGGTTGTTTCATGAAAGGTCCATTTCCTGGTCAGATCTTGAGTGCTGTTGGTATTGATGGGAACAATAGCATATATCCAGTATGTTATGCCCTTGTTGAGGCAGAAACAACACAAACCTGGAAATGGTTTTTGCAACTGTTGAGAGATGACCTAGGGTGTACGGCTGACTCTTGTTTCACCTTCATCAGTGACAGACAAAAGGTAATAAGTTGTTAACTTTGGTAGCAAAATATTGTGTTTATTCTAAAAAATGAATTGCATTTTTGTATCACAGGGTCTGATTCCTGCTATGCTAGCTGTTTTTCCTAATGGTGAGCACATATTTTGTTTGAGGCACATCCATGAGAACATGAAATCCAAGTGGCGTGGAGATCTTTACAAGAATTTGCTTTGGTCAGCCGGAAGGAAGACATCTATTCCATACTTTAACAAAGCTATGGAAGAAATTAAGACAACAGAACGAGCTATGTATGACTGGCTGAATGAGATCCCATTCACCGCTTGGTCAAGAGCATATTTTTTTGGAAGAGCTAAATGTGATATGTTGCTGAACAACATATGTGAGGTTTTTAACCGACAAATTGTGGGAGCAAGGGACAAGCCGATTATCATATGCCTAGAATTCATTCGGGAGTACATGACCAAGAGGATAGTCAATGTCAAGAAATTGCAAGCAAAGTGTATGGGGCCACTGACACCTCATGCCACTCAGGTCTTCGATGAGATCAAGCAACAGGCTGCTGAAATGTCTGTTCTAATGGTTGATTCAGACAAGTATCAAGTAACAGGTCCGAGATCACAGTGTGTTGTGAATGTCAAACATAAAACTTGTGCATGCAAGAAGTGGGATTTGACAGGGATGCCTTGCAAACATGCAGTTGCAGCCATATTGGATATGTCAAGGAATAACATTGATGCTGGCATACCAGAAGAGTGGGTGGATGATGTGTATTGGCTGTCAACATGGAAGAAAGTCTATGACAATGTGATAGAGCCTATCAACGGGCCGGAGATGTGGACTCCTTCAGAGTGTCCAACAACACTCATCCCACCAAAGCATCATACACAAGTTGGAAGGCCAAAGAAGAAAAGAAGGAAGGCATTTGGTGAAAAAGAGCTTGAGCAGGAGTTCGACAAAGGAGGTAAAATGACCAGAAAGGGAAGTAGCATCAAGTGTGGTAAATGTGGGAACGTGGGTCACAATGTCAGGAGTTGTAAAGGACAAGGTGGTGAACAATCAACTGCTTCACAGGAATCACACACTGCCACTCAAGGTGCACCAGTTTACAATCTTGATGAGTGATGGATGGTTTGTAAGTTTAGACTATGTTTGTTAGGTTTGTCAACTTTGTTGCAGACATTGTTTGGTTGGTTTGTACCTTTATGTTTGGTTTGGTCTTTGTGTGGTTTGTTCAAGACAATGTTTGGATGGTTTGTAAGTTTAGACTATGTTTGTTTGGTTTGTTCAAGACAAAGTTTGGTTGGTTTGACTTGTTTATAAGGTCAAAATGTCCATTTTGGTCATTTGCAGCAGGTTTGACTTGTTTATAAGGTCAAAATGTCCATTATGGTCATTTGCAGCAGGTTTGACTTGTTTATAAGGTCAAAATTTACAGAACTTGGTCAACTGCAGCAGGTTTGACTTGTTCATAACTGGCATGCATGTTTGATTGTGTTTAGATGATCACAGGCAGGTTACTTTTTGTCAATTGCAGCAGCCTATATAAATTTACAGCCTATATAAATTTGCAGCCTATATAATTGCTTTGCAGCATGTTTGGATAATTGGTACAAGTACCATGACCATTTATAAAGTCAAAATGACCATTTTGGTACAACTAAGAGGCGGAAAGTGATTCGATTAGATTACATTGCAACATTTAGTACAAATAACATGTCCAACATACAAACTTAAAACCAAACAAAATCTAGCCTATTTCCAGTGACAATCATCCAAACAAGACCAATCCGAATCCGAACCATGCTCCCCTTCATATGGGTCAAAGTACCAATCATCATCTTCATCCCAATATGTGTAATCCCATGCATGTTCCAGCACTTCAGGGTCATACTCCTTTGTCGGATCTCCGAATATCTTTTCATAATCAGTTTCTTGCTCCATGTAAGGTCTGAGTATCTCAGACTCTTGATCTTCAAAGTATACATAACTGTCTGGTTCTTCGGCTGCAATATCTTTCTCATTCTCAACTTTATCATTCTCTTTGCCACCCATACCTACATAATTACAACCAGGCTACCAAAACAAACATATAAGAACTTTAAAAGGACCATTGCATAAACTTCAAAACTCATAACCCAAATACGGTTACACTCTAAATACACAACCAAATCTAATTTCTCGACATTAACCTACTTAAGCAAAACAAAAAACAAATCCAATTTCTCGACATTAACCTACTTAAGCAAAAAAAAAAAAAAATAGAACAATCAAGACCCAAGTAATCACAAAATACATCTTCAGTTTCAACACATCGCCATTCTTGTACCGAGCACACTGTTCTTTGCACTTAGCCAACTCATCCTTATCTTTAATGCTTTGAATTAAAGCAGGCATTACCTCTCGACAAACCGGACATCCCTGTTCTTCACTAACATCAGCCCATCTGAGGAATCCACATCCTCCAACCTGTTATCAGACATCATAAGCAACAGAAGAATGAAACTTGAGTTTCAATAACCATTAAACACAAGAAACTTACACATCTAAGATACCATCGACCAGGATTAGCTTTGGATTGTGACTCTTTGAACATTGTTTTCGCACCACAAGGACATATGATGTCTGAAGCTTGACTTTTGCTCATGGTCTCCTTGGATCGAAGCACAAAGGAAGAAGATGAAGACATGTTCAGCGATTGAAAGGGTTTAACATGTTGATCAGTTCTGTTTAAACATAATGGAAAACATGTATAACATACCTTTGATTGCATCGGTAGAGAATCCAGTCAGAGACGCAGCCACGGAGTTCGACATAGTTGTCAGTTTGATCTGGTTCCTCCTTAGGGTGTAAAGTGATGATGGTGATGAACCGAGACTAGGGCAGAATCGGTTGAGGGAGAGAGAGGGACGAATTTTGATGTTATGTGTTTAGGTTATGTGTCTAACTATTTACCTCTCTAATAATCTCCTTATATATACACCCAAGAGGAAACCCAATTAGTTAATAAGGGTAATATGGTCCATCAACAATTACCAACTAATTATTAATAGGTTATTAATATATTTTGATCTATATTATATAAATGATAATGATGGCTACTAGATTAAATATAAATAAATAAATATTTAATCTTACATTCTCCCACTTAGCCGAATAATCATTTATCATGAGTATTAGATTAGTCTGATCAGAATTTAATACTCATTTTAGCCTTAAACAAGTACTATAGCAGAGAAATACAGCCGTTGAATCATTATGCGACTCAGGACCCCCATTAGTCATACTATAGCCTTAATTTAAAACCTAACAGTTATGATCAAAATATGTAAGCCCTTTAACGTTTGATTTGTATTTATAGTTGTCTATATGTCATTACACCGGCAGAACATATGTAAGAGACATACAAGTTCAAACTGATGAGGAAAATTAATAGTTAGTCATTCATAGTACGATATGCAGTTGTACATGGTCATCAATTAAAACCCTTCTCTTTTATGTGCACTCTTAATAAGACTTATGGGTAATAGACCTTTAGTTATAGGATCCTTAAGCATATCACGAATGTATTCGATACAAAGATTTAGTTTCCTCAATTCGTTCATAAACGAATAATTAATTGTGTATCGAAATTTAATGCAGCACCTCTCGAACTGTTACTGTTCAAGGAGACATGGTAGCTGACTTTATCACAATAAGTCTTCAAAATATTAATTATATGGAGTTAATAAACTTATGAGTCCACTGATAAATTTCCAACAACATTTAGTAACTATTGCTTTGTGATCAACAATATATTATGTCGTTATAACTTATGTTGTTGATATCAGTCCATTATGACTCCTCCATGAGATAGGTTTTGTCTGCTGACATAAAGATATACCCAAAATTACATTTTGTCATCTTTGAATATTACAAAGTTAGAGTAATAATAAACCGGTTTGAGTTCTCACTTCTTCTTTAAATCATAGTCTCTCGTTTCTTTTAAAGATATTGTAATACTCTATTAAATGCTTCACATTAATCTAGACATATCTAGTGTGTTGCAATGTGAGTAATATCTAAACGAGTACAGACTTGAACTTACATAAGGCTTCTAATTAATGAAGCGTAAGAAATAATCTCATATATCCTATTATCCTCTAAATGAGAGCATTAATGTTTGTTACATATGTAGGGACCAACTTAATGTTAAACTTATGGAACGGAAGTAATGTTCCATTTGGTCTATCTCAACATGTTATGATATCTATTATGTAAAAGATATCTTTGAGATCTATTATATCAAAGTTTGTGTTAACAATGCTTTGACTTATGTAACATCTACTTGTCAAAAGAATATCATCTATATAGACAAGTTTATCTTAGTTGCTCCCACTCATCTTGAGGTAGGTACATTATTCCACTTGGTTGTTGATGAAAATAATTGCGTTAAGATTTCATCACATTATGATGTTTGCATTAAACCATACATGGATTTTATTGGCTTATAGACAAACTGTTCTTTAACCTTAAGTTTAGAACTTTCAGGTTGTTTTATGAACATGTAAATATGTCAGCCAGTTGTTAGGAAAATTGTTTTAATGTTCATCTAATGTAGCTTTAAACTATTATAAGCTACTAGAACAGTGATGATCCTAAAAGAAATCTTTTGTTAGATATGTAAGAAAGATTCTTTAATAATATATCTCTTCCTGAGTATAACCTTTGACAATCAATCATGCTTCTTTGTGTTTTAACGTTTATATCAGGATTTGGTTTAGTTGTGAACACTCTTAGGTTATTCAATCAAATCCCCAACGTTATGTGAACACATAAAATCAGTTTTACTAGAAAACTGTTTTATTCCATTCAGAAGATTAATTGACACTAATGGTTTAATTAGAAGAGATAGGATCAGTAAACTTTTCCAAAATCCACTTCAACTCCAATTAGGGAGGTTATGTAATCATCAAAGTTAATAGGTTTTTAAACCTAGATGACCTCCTGAGTTGATTATTGAGTTTGTTAGAAGTTTCAGTTTTATGGATTAGCTCTTGATTATGTTGCTATCATTTTCAGGATTCTAAGTTTGTAAGAGTTGGTGCAGTATGGTGTACAAGAGGTGTAATCGGAGTTAAATTTGGAGTGAAATTTAATGACACTCTTCCCCCCGCCTCTTGTATTCCTTGCAAGTCATGATAAGGACTTTGACTGCTCCCACTGACCTTAGAAAACTTTAGGAACTCAGCATGCTTAGGGTCAATATTTAACGACCAAACAAATTCTAATATAGAAAACATATAATAGAGAAAACATATTAGTGACGTTAGTCATTGTAGTTTCTCTTGTTGAGGATTATGTTGGTTTAGGTCAGAAATCTAAGCTTGCCCACAATTAAGAAACAATGAAACTTTTGTAATAGTAGCATTAGATTTTAAGGAGACAAGTTTTGATGGAACAGTGTCGTGATGGAGCGGTGTCTTGTACAAGAGGTGCAAATTGAGGTAATGTGAAATTTTCACTCCTCCACCTCTTGCAACTATTGCAAGTTGTTCTAAAACACTTAATGCTCCCACTGATCTTTTAATATCTCTAGAATGCTACAAGAGAAGTTTCAATTAGGTATGTGACGTGGGAACCTATCATATATATATATATATTAGACTGACTTGATTTCCTTAATGTCCAAATGTCATAAAACTTAGGGACATATTTAATAGAAATCATGTTAATCACATATATGAGTAGATTTCTTTAAGACCATGGGCCATATGCGACAAAATTTTAGATACAAGTTGATAGTCTTTTAAATGATAAATGAATTATGTCTGAATATTCCAATTGAAATAAGTTCCATGAATGTCAATGAATGACTTATGATGGACCCAAACTTATTCCTTAAGTAAAGTCATACTTAGGGCTTTAACGTCATGATGTAAAATCACTTAGAATGAGATTAGTTTAATAAATCATCCTCATTAACCATGTCATGATTTCTCATGAATTTTGGTTATGATGGATGAAATTTATAAGTCTCATTTTCCTTTTGTCAAATTCTCATTTTCATGATGACAAAAGTTGTGAAAGTGTGAGGTATCATCTAGTTTTATCTTAATAATGTTTCAATCCAGATATTTAGAACAAATAAGATAAGAGTTTAAGGTAAGTGTGACTTTATGTTGACTATGCAAACCTCACAACCTTCATAACATTGCTTAGTTATGATACAATATTCTGATTAATTTTCAGAATATATAAGGTATCGAAAGGCGTTGTTAGAAGACTGATTATTATGGTTTTTATAGCCTTAACATTTAATTTTGTCACTAACTCTCATGTTAGTTATTTGTAGAATTCTGGTAATGAAACGTATAGAACTAGAGTCAACTAATCATGTGTTAATAGGAATATTATAATTAGTAGACTTAAATATCTTTAATAAGTGACTATCTAATTAATTCATCCAGCTGTTCTTTAGAATAATGGATAGTCTCGTTGCTTATGTCTAGTCTAATGACATAATGATGCAGTGAGATTTTCCCTTGAAGAACCTTAGAGGTGGAATTAACAGTTGTAATTTGTCTATGGACTTTAGAACAATCCTCTTTTAAGGTTTTAAGTGGTTGTAAGGTGAGTAACAACTTATTTTCCAGCTTCAAACATTTATTTCTTTGTACATATGTTGCTTATCAACACACTCATTATACTTTGGTATTTTTGAGTGTTATAGTTGATTTATAAGGCATCAAATTGTACAAGTGAAAATCTTAATATGTAATGTACTGGAAAATGTACTTATTTCCATGCGTAAGCCCTTAACTTTATGGGTCATGGTATTGTACATTATTATGTATTCACATATACCACTTAACTTTATAGCTTAGAATTTTTAAAAGAAGGCATGCATCTTAGGAGTTCTAGTGATTATTCCATATATAAGAGATTAGCTTTAGGAAAGACTTAATCTGAAATAACTTTAGTGATAGCATTATGTGAGAGAGTTCTTGATTATCATAAGAGACATCATGTTCGATTTGTCTTAATCATCATGCTCTAATTTTCTTCTTTATAATCTTTATCAGAAGAGAGCAATAGGATTATCATGTCTTAAGAAATAATCAAGGATTTAATTTAAGAGCTAATTCTAATAGAAACTTTAAATAAAGCAAACATTTTAGGTTTAGGAATTAAAGTGGATGAGATATATGTAGAAGAAAATTATAGTGAGTAAAAATTATGGGTACAAAAAATAAGACAGACGAAATGATCATAAAATTAATTAAGGATCATTAATATAAGGATCATGATGTGAAGAGATTGTGATATGTCTATTACTAACATCAAAATAATAGACTTAGTAAAATTCTATTTAAACAAAGACAAATCAGCTTTGGCCAGAAGTGTAATCATTTAAGTATGTGTGCAAAGTAATCGTGACAAATCAGCTTTGGCCAGAAATGAGACAATCACTTTAGTTATGCACTTGTCAAGCATGCTAAACATAAATGAATTAAATCAGCTTTGGCCAGAATTAAGACATTTCACGTTTGTAATGCATACTTAACATAGCTTTTTATAATACTTGAACAATAAATAGATATATTAAATCAGCTTTGGCCAGAATTAATACATCAGAAGCTCATTCAAGTTAAGCTAGTTTGGTTTTGTAAAACATTATTTGATCCTTATTAATTTAGTAAGTGTTAACAAAAATTTTTAGGTCACATTAAACAGCTTAAGGTAATGAGGTCTCGAGTCAGTTCTCGAGTTATGATGATTATGGTCTCGAGTCGCAATCTTAGTCTCGAGTCGCAATCTTAGTCTCGAGTCGCAATCTTAGCCTCGAGTCGCAATCTTAGCCTCGAGTCGCAATCTTAGCCTCGAGTCGCAATCTTAGCCTCGAGTCGCAATCTTAGTCTCGAGTCGCAATCTTAGCCTCGAGTCGTGATGATTATGGTTGCGAGTCACAATCTTAGTTTCGAGTTGTGATGGTTATGGTTGCGAGTCGTGGTTGCGAGTCGTGGTTGCGAGTCGTGGTTGCGAGTCGCAATCTCAGTCTCGAGTTGTGATGGTCATGGTTGCGAGTCGCAACCTCAGTCTCGAACCTACTGTTAATCGCTGTTTTGTGATAATAACAGAAACTCGATTTTTAAGGTATTGTGGGATAGTGTTTCTATTTTATTTCCGATCTATACTTATCTAAAGATTTCGAAAATAATAACTGATTATCCTTTTAACAGTTTTCGAAAATTTTAGTAGATAAAACTTAGATCAAAAAACAGTAAAACACCCACTAATCCAAAATTATATTCCAAATCTTAGGGAATTTTCGAGTTTTATTAAGAACAATTGATGAACCCTAAGAAAATTAAAAACATAATCTGGGATCCGAAACCTTAAATTTTATACTTTTGTTAACAGATTTCGGATATTAGTTTGCTCTATATGATTTCGGGTAACATGATTATGCACCCATTTATTAAAAAACATTGATTTCGGCACAAGTAAAACCGAAACAGCCATGAACTTTTAAGGCTTAAAAATTTCGTTTTTCCAGATTTTTGATCCCAGAATAATGGATACAAAATCAGAACTGATTTATCAACATATGCTCTGATACCACATGTTGATCAGTTCTGTTTAAACATAATGGAAAACATGTATAACATACCTTTGATTGCATCGGTAGAGAATCCAGTCAGAGACGCAGCCACGGAGTTCGACATAGTTGTCAGTTTGATCTGGTTCCTCCTTAGGGTGTAAAGTGATGATGGTGATGAACCGAGACTAGGGCAGAATCGGTTGAGGGAGAGAGAGGGACGAATTTTGATGTTATGTGTTTAGGTTATGTGTCTAACTATTTACCTCTCTAATAATCTCCTTATATATACACCCAAGAGGAAACCCAATTAGTTAATAAGGGTAATATGGTCCATCAACAATTACCAACTAATTATTAATAGGTTATTAATATATTTTGATCTATATTATATAAATGATAATGATGGCTACTAGATTAAATATAAATAAATAAATATTTAATCTTACATAACACAGACAAATTAGGGCTTGAACTTCTTAAATGAGGAAGGGGATAAACGTTGGGGGGTAATTTGGACATTTCACCAAACTCTAACGGTAAGTGTAACGGCATCTTGGTCCGGGGGGTAAAAGTGCGACATAAGGGTTAACAGTGGGGTGTAATTTTGCAATTATTTCCTTAGGGGGGGGTAGGAGTGCCAATGACCCCTAACCTCAGGGTGTAAAATTGCAGTTTACTCTAAAATATATTATAGATATCTATGACATATTTGGAGTGAATTATGATGCTTATGAACTCATATTGTATTGCATTAAGATTTTCAGCTCAGTTTCAAATCCGAGCCAAGCCAGCTCAATTTATAATCGAGCCGAGCATGATCTTGCTCTGGCTCGGCTTGGATCGGATCGGCTTGTGAACATCCCTACTTGCACCAGAGATGCACATGAGGTATTATTTGATTACAGTAACAGGAAATACATAGATAATGAAACACAATAATCAGAAAAAAAGACAGTAACAGGAAATACATAGATAATGAAACACAATAATCAGTAACAGGAAATACATAGATAATGAAACACAATAATCAGAAAAAAAGACACTGAAAACAAATGTGAAAATGGACTTTCTTCACAGCATTCAAAACAAAATTACTAACAGCTCATGAAGAAGAAATTCGGGTCATCACATGCTTTATAACCGAAGAACCATTCCAAGATCTGAGCTTCATTTTCGACAGGCACCGGTGTATTCTCAGATGGTTTTGAAACTCCAAATGGTATAGCAAAAGCATCTGCCATGGAACGCCAGAAACCAGTTCGGAGCATGTGAGCTCGGTTACCATCATCTCCGAGCTCCCAAACTGTTTGAAGTATGGTAAGGTAAATGACTAGAATTGCAGCTATAGTTGCTACTGATACCCAAACATTGTAAAAATATTCATGCTTCAGTTTCGCTCTCTTTTGATGCCACCCATCATTGCAGTAGCAATTGATCTCCCAAAGAACATCGCGTAAATATGAGTCATCGGCAGCCCCAGCTACTTCTTTACAGAGTTTGTTCACCAGTCTTGCTGCGTGTTTGTTCCCACCTAGAGTATGCTGCAAAACACCGGAATAATGAAGCAATCCTATGTCCTCACCAGAGTTTATGAGCCTATCAAGAAAGAACACATAAGCTGTTACATGTGGTTTGCAGCCATTGTGGCATTGCTCAAATGCCACCATGTTTCTAAACAATGTGAACCTGTAGTCATCCATGCTCACTGGAGCAATCTTTAGAACCCCCTTTTTAAAGCTTACATCTAACGGTTGACAGTTTTCCGCCTTCTTGACTTTGACACCAGACTCTTTCAAATCTGATACTGAACGAAACATGTGTGGCTCCTTAACCAGAAACTTATTTTGAGAAACTTCAGTCGGGCAGATGCTGGCCCGAAAGAGTTCTAAAAAGTGGCTTCCTCCATCTCCTTCTACCCCCAAAGCACCGTTCTTGGGAGTATCTAAATCTTTGTACATCATTGGTTCGAAGTATTGAAGCGCGAGCTCTTTCAAACCTAACTTTTCTGTGGCTTCGCAAGTACTAGAGCTGCTTGTTGTTAAGTCGTATACTTTGTTTAAAACAAACATAGGTAGCTGGTTTTCAAGCATTATCAGATCACGCTGGAGAACGGGTAACATCCACCTCTGTATGTGTACTGACTTCTTACTGAAATCGATCTCTCTGGCTTCTCTTAAAAGCTGTATGATGAAACAGCTATCGACGAGCATCATGTGTATGAACTGGTCGCTGTTCATCTTCAAGCCTTCAGAGTAGCAACTACGAGCCTGCTGTTCCATTTGCTTCAGTTCCTTGAGTACTGCATTTAGATTAGGATGATCGGGCTTGCTTGGATTAAAGAGGCAGCTCCATTTTGTTGTCTCCATGGCTTGCAAATGAGCTGCTCCATGATGGTAAGGACCGACTGAGACAATATTGGGTTCATAAGCCTTGGGTTCGACTGATCGTAAATGCTCTGGAACTCTGTAGATGGAAGGACCATTGCTGGTTTGTGTTGGAACCTCAGCATTCAGCTTTTCCTGTAACACAGCTGTCAAATCTGGAGCCTGAGCAAGATTTGCTGACTCGACTCGGGTGTGGGATGCTCTTCTGGCAATGCATTGAACCCTCCATCTACATATGGTTTGCAGAGGAATCTTGATGAGTTTGGTTCCCATTTTTTGGTCGTTGATATTGCAGTCAACATTCTTGCTGTATTTGAAGCTGTTAAAGTCATCCTCCACACCATTACACCAATCAAAATTTGTAAAGTAAATCTCTACTATTTCTGAAAACGACAACAAGAGTTAAAAAATTATTCTAGAACTATGATTACTATAATTATAGCATTAAAATAAGACCAAGACTTTAGAAGCTATATGTGCTTATAAATGTGATTTATAAAACAATATCATTCTTCATGTTTTTTTTACACATAATAGTTTATTTGTACATTTCTAATTAGTACTAACATAGTTTATTGTCCAATCAAGATTTAAAAAAATTTATTGACAATTTTCATTACGCTTTTGAAATGATGTTACCAAAGAGTGTTCACACACTAAAGTACAGATTAGTAGCATAGTGCTTGCTAACTAATATTCAAAGTAATTTGTTTACACACGACTCTTAAATAAATAAATAAATAAATATATAAAATATTATAGAGCCCGGTAAATTTCTCACAAACAAACCAGGATTTAATGTTTCATTATGTAAAAAGATAAGGTAAAAGATGGAATAATTAATGTTCGGTAGTTTTATAGGAACACACAAGGTACTATTACATTATAAAATTTTGGTTGCAAAAGTGGCTTATAATAGTTATTCTATTCTATGTACTCTCTCATGAATTTTGGTTGCAAAAGCGGGTTATAATACTTTCATTGGTTGCTTATAAATGCTTGTTTATAGAGCTGAAGATGATCCTGCTTAGCTTAGATTGATCTTCTGTTTATTCCTGTTTTTCTTTTTCAATGGATATGGAAACGAAAGCCTGTAAAAAGAGCTTAATATAGTTGGAAATCATGTAGAACTTGCATTACATTCACACCTAGTGTACTTTCCTGAGAAAGAACATACATGAAAGATAACACACGAGATTGATGTATTATTTTCCTTGCAATAACCGGACAATCATGGAAAATGAAATCGAAAAAAATGATCTTCCTGCATATTAACAAAACATGAAGAAGAAAGGATTCATATCGTCACGTTCTTCATGACTGAAGAACCATTTAAAGATCTCAAGATCATTTTTGACAGGCACGGATGACTTCTTAGATGGCTTAAAACCTCCAAATGGTATAGTTAAAGCTTCAGCAACGGAATCCCAAAAACCAGTTTCGTTCATGTGAATTCGTGCATCATTATCTCCGAGCCCCCAAACTGTTTGAAGTATGGAAAAGTAAATGACTAGAATTGCAGCTATAGTCGCTACTGATACCCAAACATTGTAAAAATATTCATGCTTCAGTTTCGCTCTCTTTTGATTCCACCCATCGTTGCAGTAGCAATTGATCTCCCAAAGCACATCGCGTAAATATGAGTCATCTGCGGCCCCAGCTACCTCTTTACAGAGCTTGTTCACCAGTCTTGCTGCGTGTTTATTCCCACCTAGAGTATGCTGCAAAACACCTGGATAATGAAGCAATTCTATGTCCTCACCAGAGTTTATTAGCCTATCAAGAAAGAATACATAAGCCGTTACATGTGCTTTGCAGCCAAAGTGGCATTGCTCAAAGGCCATCAAGTTTCTAAACAATGTGAACTTGTAGTCATCCATGCTCACAGGAGCAATCTTCAGAACCCCCTTTTTAAAGCTTACTTCTAACGGTTGACAGTTTTCCGCCTTTTTGACTTTGACACCAGACTCTTTTAATTCTGATACTGAACGAAACATGTGCGGCTCCTTAACCACAAACTTATTTTGCGAAACCTTAGTCGGGCAGATGCTGGCCCGAAAGAGTTCTAGAAAGTGGCTTCCATCAACCCCCAAAGAACTGTTCTTGGGAGTATCTAAATCTTTGTATATCATTGGTTCGAAGTATTGAAGTGCAAGCTCTTTCAAATTTAAATCTTCTACAGCTTCACAAGTATTAGAACTGCTTGTTAAGTCGTATACTTTGTTTAAAACGAACATAGGGAGCTGATTTTCAAGCATGATGAGATCACGTTGGAGAACGGGTAACATCCACCTCTGTATCTGCATTGACTTCTTACTGAAATCTCTAAGAAGCTGTATAATGAAGCAGCTATCGAAGAGCATCATGTGTATGAACTGGTCGCTGTTCATCTTCAAATCTTCAGAGTAGAAACTACGAGCCTGCTGTTCCATTTGCTTCAGTTCCTCATGTACTGCATTTAGATTAGGACGATCGGGCTTGCTTTGATTAAAGAGGCCATGAAAGAAGTTCCATTTTGTGATCTCCATGGCTTGCAAATGAGCTGCTCCGCGATGGTAAGGACCGATTGAAACAATATTGGGTTCATAAGCTTTGGGTTCGACTGATCGTAAATGGGCTGGAACTCTGTAGATGGAAGCACCGTTGGTGATCTGTGTTGGAAGCTGAGCATTGAGCTTTTCGTGTAGCACAGCTGCCAAATTTGTAGCCTGAGCAAGATTTCTTGTGTGGGTTAACCTCCATCTACATATGGTTTGTAGAGGAATCCTTGTGAGCTTGGTTCCCATTGTTTGATCCCTGATATTGAAGTCCACTTTCTTGGTGTTTTTGAAGCAGTAAAAGTCAACTTCTACACCAAATTAAAATCTATTAAGCGAATCTTACTTGGTTGAAAAAGACAACTAGACTTAAAAAATGATCCTTGAAAATACCAATAAAAAAAGACCAAGACATTAAGAGCTACATGTGCTTAGATGTAAACGTTATTTTATAAAACAATGTCAATCAGTTTTCTGTGTTTTTACACAAAATAATTTGTTTTCACATTTGAAACTAGAACTAAAATAGTTTACTGATGGTTTCATCACCAATTAAGATATATAATTTATCTACAATAAATTATACTGTTGACCCCCTATTTAAACATTTGACATAATAAGATCCTTGTATCTTATCTGCAGCGTAGCTCGGGATTTGGCCGATTTTGTGGTGGAGAAGCTGAATAATGGGTGTCCAACACAAATCAGCAACGAATAATGTCATTGCATTTACAAGGTTCGACGTTCAGCTGAACCCAAAGATTATGAACTCCATCTCATTTCAATCTGTTCTTACCATCACGGAGCAAAACCCAAATGTTATTAATGAATCTCCTCTTATTGATGATCTTTAATATTATCAAGATGGTAGCTCAAAAGCCACAGATAATTCACAAGATAACATAATGTGGTCATATTTGTTTAGTTAAATTAAATTAGCAACTTTGTGGTAAGGTAAAGAAGTCAAACCCAATAGAATAAATCAACTAAATGATTTCCATCCTACCGCACATGGTAGGTTGCTTGCCAAGTCAATCAAGTTATTACATTAAGTAATTACTAAAGAACCTTCTTACTTGATCTTAATTAATGGAAAATCAATGCTTATCCGCTTATTTATGCATTACAATAATCTACAGGGGCGTTTGGTTCATGGAATGTTTTTGCAATTTGAATTGGAATTTGTATAGGAATTAGAATTTGAAGGAATTGGATTTGGAATTTAAACATTCCAATAGGAATTGTAAATTGTTGGAATTGCAATCTCAATTCCATTTTTGTTGTGTTAAATGAATTGGAATCCATCACCCCGGCACCCAAAACCATCGGTTCGGGTCGAAATGGTACGGGCCAAAACGGTTCGCATCGAAACGGTTTACTTCGAAACGGTACGGGTCGAAACGGTTCACGTCGAAACGGTACGGGTCGAAACAGTTAGGATCAAAACCTATACGGGTCAAAACGGTTCGGATCGAAAAGATGCGGGTCGATACCGTTCATGTCGAAACGTTCGAAGATTCCAACGAATTTATTTTAATTCCTTCACATATAGGAAGTATTTTGAATTCCTTTAGTTCAAGGAATTTGAAGGATTTCTTGCTCAATTCCAATTCTAACTAGTTTAATACCCGTCCGGTGGACGGGTTACGTTGATTGATGTATTATATACTAACAACATGAATGAACCTATAAACACAAAAAAATAAAATAGGGTCAGATTAGACAAACTTATATATGAGTAGTTTCGATTTAGCAAAATTCACGAGTTTGGTAGTGGACCTAAGACTGAGTGTAGTGGGGCAACCTTTTGAGTGGGCGTCTTGCGACACGTCACATAAGAGGATTTTGACCAAAAAAGGGGTAGTGGGGCAACCTTGCTGGGTGGGGCGTCTTGCGACACGTGGATTGATTTATTTTGTCTTTTTTTATGTAAAAGATATAAAAAAAATCCTATTTTTTATAAAAGTCTTTTTTTACTCCAACCAAAATAAAAAAATACATCAACTAAAAAAAAAAATTACTTCAACCAAAATAAAAAAATACATCAACTAAAAAAAAAAATACTTCAACCAAAATAAAAAAATACATCAACTAAAAAAAAAAATTACTTCAACCAAAATAAAAAAATTACTTTAACAAAGGTTATATTTTTCTCGAATTTCTTGCTTCATTTGCTCGGCTAAAGCGAGCTCGGCTCCAGTAAGGTTTGTCGTGTCGGTTGTTAATATTTGCAAATCAAGTGCTTTTTGACGACTTTCTTTCAGCTTTAGCTTTCGGTCCCCGTGTTCTTTTTTTAAGTTGATCCGTTGTTGGCTCGTTTGCAACAACCCGTCTAACTTTGATGGTCGTTGAGATTTATTTGAGTCCGAGCGTCCGACCCGGTACTTTGATGGTCGTTTGAGGATGAGGTTTTTGACCGCTTAGCCGACGGTTGGCCACGAGTTTTAAATGGATCGAAGGCGATGACTGTGTTAAATTTCGAACTCCTTCTTAAAAATTGCCAACTAGCAAGATAAGGAAACGCCTTCTTGTGTTCGACTCGGAATTCATTTTGGCGTTTGCTTGGAGCATCGCATCATCGGAACCACTTTGGCGCACACGCGAGTTACTTAGGCGAGTGTATATTTGGTTGAAACTTTGAATCAAAGGACGCATTTTACGCCACTTCGCGCCGATACCATCGGCATCACGGTATCCATCTTCTTGATCTTCCAACTTGAGGAAAAGGTTGTAAAACATATTCTTTACAAAAAAAATATCTAAAAAATTTATACCATTTTGTTGGCTCGATCCTCCAACGTTTTGAAAACCACCGGGTTGTTGTGTGTTCCAAGTGGTGAACCCCATATGTTGCGGTATGGGTGTATTGTTGTAGTATACTTGCGGTGTAGGGCTAGCAACGTGCATATTATTGAAATAGGCGTAAAAAGCGGGGTTATTTAAAACGTTTGGGTCCGTCAGATCGGGTTGTGGATTGGAAGATTGTGTATTTTGGTTGAAAGGAGGGATGTTGTGGGGATACATTTTGATGAGTTGATAGAAGATTGATATAAATTTTGATGAGTTGAGAGAAGATTGTGGTAAAAATGTGTTTGATATGGGGTATTATTTATAAATGTTGGATTATTAAAAAAAAATAATAAGCTTGGCCAACATATCCGTTGGCAACGGATATATTCAAATCAAAAGTTTTGAATTTGGGCGACGAGTTTGAGACGGGCAGGAGGGGGTCGCCCCCCAAGTCGCCCCCGGGGGCGGTGTTCCAGGCGATATGGGGCGACCTGGGGGTGGGAGTCGCCCCACTACACTCAGTCTAAGTGCACCTACTAACCCAAGGGAGCACAACCATATTCTTTTTCAAATTTTGAACTTCAATATTCAAAATATATTGGTAACAAAAATCATTTTGCTTAAATAAAAATGAAAAAATAAACATAAAAACATAAATAAACAATAATCATCCATCCGTAATATAAAGTTAAAATAAATCTCATTGACATTCTATATATCCACTTTTTTGAACGGCAAAGGTAACATAATCCCTACTTCTAAATTACACCAAAAATATGTCATGCCAGGAATTGAACCCTTATCTTTCCTCAAGAGGCACAAAGCCTCTACCACCCCACCAAAGTGATGATGGCTTTATATGTCTACTTATCTAGGTCAAGTTATTATAATTCATCCACAATATAAAGATAAAAAAAACTCATCAACATTCGATGTATTTAGATCAAGTGATTATAGTAAGGAAAATTAAAAGCATGTAAATGCCCCTAAGTCATGTCAATTGTACTGGGGCGCAAGTGGCAATTTTTTGTCTATAAAAGAACAAAGATAAAATAAATGCTTTAAACTTATAAGTATACTTTTTATCGTACAGTACTAATAGATTAGAATTAGTTGGATTGGGCCACCAGTAGCACCATTTGTCCTTTCTATTTCAGCCATTTACATAATTATAACTAATGTGTTAAATGGTATTCTAAAGAATACTACTACAGTGTAAATCTGTTTTTTTATAATGAAAGAATCAACATGTTGCATGCATTTTACACTTGAGCCAACTTTTGACCCATTTTCATTCTATCTAAATCCATAAGTTTATGGTTAATCATGCTAAACCCTAAACCCGTAAGTTTATTTTTAATTTATTGATCTGATTTTCGGATCTTATTAGAAACTAAAGGATGGCGAGATGGTGGTGAAGCGATCTGGATGTTTTCGGGCCGCTGGATGTTACTGCAGGTACTGTTATTCCCCTTAAGTCTGTATATTTTACCTTTTGGCTTTTGCCCACCGGTCTCTGGAGTGACAGTTCTGTTGGCAAGAGAGTAAATGAAGGATTTTGGATTTTTATTGAACTTGAGTCTTGAGTCGGCTGATAATAAGAGATTATAAAAACTTAATTATTTTCTTTGATATGGAAAACAAATTTAAGTTCGGCTTTACTGCTAATGATAAAAGAAAAAAACTGATACAACTTGGGTACTCATACATGCAGTTAGAAGTTATGTTGTGGGCACCGTCCAAATATGTTACACCCTAACACATATTTGACAAAAGTCGCAGCGGAAATTCGTGCCATAAAATTTCTTTCTTTATAAATACCTCAACTTATTTAAACTTTAACTTTATCATAACTCTTATTATAAATCTGTCATCCTCTTATTTACTAATTAAAGACATAGCTTATGTTTTCTACATTTTACATTCAACGTCCCCGTACAATCTCTCTAGTGACTCGGTCTTCGATCCTTAATCTTCGTGATAAACGCTCATTATCCGTACAACCTGCATTACCACATACATTCAACACATTAGTATACAAGACTTAAACCAGAATACAATACATGTACGCTTTCCATTCAGCTTCTCTCTCATTTTTAAGCATATCATTCGCGTATTCATTCTCTTGTGAGCCTTCAATAATATACCTGCGTAACACTTCGTTTTACAGGCACACGATTAGTACCATTAACACTTAACGTATCCAGAATCATACTTGTATATACTCGTGCATACATCCATACCTCAACACATGCATGCATACACTCATACGTGTCTTCATATGTACATAAATACACACCTGCATACGTACATACATCCCTATGCCTTCACATATATACATACTATCATACGCATCTTCATATATACATAAGTACGCTTCGTAAGTATCTACATTCATACATCTCTACATACATGCATACATTCATATATATCTTCATATAAATACGTACATATCTTTCCTACAACTTACGTGCGTGCATACACTCATACATGCTTTATACAATCCTGCATACATACTTACATACATACGTACATACATACACAATTGCATAGGTGCATACCTTTCCTACATCTTTACGTACATACATGCCATTATACGTATTTTCATATATACATAAATACGCATCTACATACACGTAACACATCTTGCATACCTCTCACATACTCATACGATATTTACATGGGACTTAAACTTTGATTTACAGCCCATAAATATCTAAGGATTGATGCGTGGTTAAAAACCGGTGCTCGTAATTATATAACTTTATGATTTCATATGAGTCTTAGATCTTGAACGACCTACTTTTAATTAGGTATTGCGTTTATGCAGGTTTGACAAAGTTAAGGAGCCTTTCGGGAGCTTTACATGCTACCGGGTCGAAAACCGGAGCACCAGAACACGTTACGGGTCAACCGGAGACACCAGACGCGAAAAATAAAAGCTTACAAACAAGTGCCCGTCGCCGACGGGCTCCAAGCCGTCGGCGACGGGTTGTAGATATGCCCGTCGGGCCATTTAACCCGTCGGCAGTGTGTTAACCCGTCAGCAAAAAAAGTGGTTTTCCCTTGCCCGTCGGCGACGGCCTCTTTGCCCGTCGGCGACGGCCTCTTTGCCCGTCGGCGACGGGCTCTCTAAAGTGCATTTTTCTGCAGCTCCGTTTCGACGTCCGAACGCACTAAAACGCGCGTAACTTTCGAACCGTTTACCCGTTTAACCTCCCGTTTCTTCCTACATGCTTGTAAATTCACATTCTATCATATAAACTTAAAATCCCACATACGGATTAAGGAAATTCTTAACTTGCATGCATTCGGCTTATTGCCATTCTCTAATTATTTGACCCGTTATGGGTATTTGCGCATTAAATGGTCTATGACATACAAAACCATACTCTTCGCTTCCACACATGACTATACCATTATTCTAATTGATTAGCTTATTTCCAAATGGGCATTTAAGGTCGTTCGCCCGATATACCTATCAAGGGCGGTTTTGTCAACACTGCTCAATCCTTTACAACCAAGGACCTCATTGCATATTTAACCAATCCTACCACTTAACTTCAATTCTAACGCATATACCTTACTCGGATCAAAGCTAAGATCCGTTTAATACTTCATCGATTTCATTCAACTCATTCCTATTTGACCTCAATTAACACATTTAGTTAAAATACATATAACTTTACATAAACAACTAAGAAGTGATTACGGAATCACTTACCTCATGAATCCGTGTCCACCTCCGTTTCCACGCCTCTTCTTGACCCGTTAGCCTTTCGCGCTTGAGTCCGTCTCCACATGATTCCTATACTTTCATGTCATAGAAATCACGCTATCATTAGCATACTCATTTGTACATGATAACAATCGTATCAATCCCATATTTCACACTTAACTTTCATCAATCATTTCTAACAAACATAACTCATATAATCATGTTCGCATACGTTTAACTCATGTAACTCATCATGTCATTACATTTAACACGGATTGCTATTACATGTACCATACGACTTCTCATCAACCTATATTTATGACAACGAGTCAACTCATGTTGCTTATACTTAGTTGACTTTCAAAAGTCAACTATTAGCCATACATATCTATCGACTTATCAACATATTCCTGTAACATCATAATCGACTATACGGACGACATTATATACATTTTATCATACACTTGATGTACGTACTACCTTTTAAGCACAACATACAACTTATTCATACAAAATCTCCTAAATTCATACATAGTTCATCAAATGCTTCTACAATCCAACATGGGTATTTGAATTAAACATCAAACATGTTATCATCACATTTCATTTACTTCATCTACAACACTTCATCATTTCTTATCCCATTTCTTTAAACATTCACACACATGTATGATTCCAAGCATTATTAACATAAGTGAATCATCATATTACATTACATCATCTAAAACCCACTTCATAACTACTTGTTAATCACCTACAAGTGATTTAATCTAAAATTCTTCATAATTCATCATACTTTTGATATATGTACTACCTTGTAAGCATAGTGTACAACTAGTTCATGCATATCATTCTAATCTCATACAAAATTCATCCATTTCTTCCTCCTAATCAACAAGATTCATACATGCATAACATCAAACATACTAGTATCACATTTCTTTCAATCCTTCTAACAAGAATACATCATACAACTCAAAATACATCAATATTAAGCAAGAACTTAAACATAGATGATTTACTCATGTCATCTTCTTCACCATAACAAATGGGTTTCACCCTTAAACATCAAATTACCCCAATTCATGCATAATCCATGTTCCAAATGATGAATCTAACACATACTCATGCTCAATTTCATACAAATTCGTGATTTACAACATAACCCATTTCATGCATCATCACCAATCTAGAATCTAAGACATACCTTACGATCCCCTTGTGAAGGTGATCGTTAATCCGTGTTTGGTTATGAATTTAAGCATCATTTAGCCTTCCAATTGGATGATCTTTCATGTTTAGGGTTTGAGACTCCATGGGAGTCTCCTGGTCGATCTTGCACACACACGAAGGTGTGTTTGTGTGTGTATTATTTTCTTTTAATAACTCATCTTTCATCCTATACCATCTAGCCCCTCATGTTTACCATTTAACATAATTGGCACACTTTCATTCTTTACTTGTTTCTACTATACTTTTAACTAGGATAATTAACCTAGTTATTTATTTCTCAATGTACCATATTAAAACATGTAACGAATATAGACATTCGGGTTTTGGGGTGTTACAAGTCTACCCCCCTTAAAGAAGGTTTCGTCCCCGAAACCCTTCTCATTTCCTCTTACACACACACATTCATGTTTGACATCACGGTCACATCATAATCATAAGTAATCATCCTATCACATTTCATAATTGTTCAATCAATTGGCTTCCTCTTCTTAACAAGTCTATACTTTCCATGGCATACTTTCGTATAACATTCTCATTTCCTTTGACCCGTTAATAACAGGTTAATATACATACTCATTCAAACTTACAATAATGCTTATACTCATATGATCCGTTTATAATAGATTTAATACTTTTTATCTCATCCTCTATGATTCCGTTCTATAGACACATTGCATAACATTTAACCCTTGTTTTGTTATCACAACAAAACTACTATGTCATCGTCATACCTACTTGCTTATCTCCGTAGCTAACATCATTCTACATTTTGTAGTCTTTTGTATCGTCTATGTTTTGAATCCATCTAACGGTTTCAAACATCCTAGCATAGCATATCATAATTCGAATCCGTTTCGCGGATTCTAGCATAGCATTTCATGTTTCGAATCCGTCTCGCGGATTCTAGCATAGCTTATCATGTTTCGAATCCGTCTCGCGGATTCTAGCATAGCGTATCATATTTCGAATCCGTCCCGCGGATTCTAGCATAGCATATCATACTTCGAATCCCTCTCGCGGATCTTAGCATATCATATCATACTTCGAATCCGTCTCGCGGATCTTAGCATAGCATATCATACTTCGAATCCGTCTCGCGGATCTTAGCATAGCATATCATACTTCGAATCCGTCTCGCGGATTCTAGCATAGCATTTCATACTCTCATTCTTGAGAGTCTTACATTTCTCTTCACCCTCACGTCCACCTACTACTTAATCCTAACGGACATACCTGTATCAATTATCACGGTCCCACGAACGTCATATGCTTCACGTGTACTGGCCAGGTACACAATCCACATACTAGTTTCGTGTCTTCGTGTAATTGTCACCTTATGTCCGAAGAATTTGGTTTCGGCACGTGTATCATTTTTCAAAACATGTTTACTATACCATCATGGTCCTTCATTTAGCATTTTTTTTTCTTTCCTTAATGCATTTTACCATTTCATATACCGACATATTGAATTTATGTACCTGGGTTCAACTTTATCTTATTTCATGCCTTAGTGTCGGTACTTGACCGCACTCGCGGATCATTCTCTTCCAACGCTTGTACACATACCTTGCATAAACAAAACCGTCAGTTTCTTTATGCGTATACAATAGTACATACTTACATTCTCTTTTACCTTTGGATCTTGACCGAGTCTTAGATTGTACGGGTTTCTTATCACAAGAGCACACAGGTTTGAGTTCAAGCACTTACCTTCTTACACTTGATTCTCTCAAACCAGGGCTCTGATACCAACTTGTTACACCCTAACACATATTTGACAAAAGTCGCAGCGGAAATTCGTGCCATAAAATTTCTTTCTTTATAAATACCTCAACTTATTTAAACTTTAACTTTATCATAACTCTTATTATAAATCTGTCATCCTCTTATTTACTAATTAAAGACATAGCTTATGTTTTCTACATTTTACATTCAACGTCCCCGTACAATCTCTCTAGTGACTCGGTCTTCGATCCTTAATCTTCGTGATAAACGCTCATTATCCGTACAACCTGCATTACCACATACATTCAACACATTAGTATACAAGACTTAAACCAGAATACAATACATGTACACTTTCCATTCAGTTTCTCTCTCATTTTTAAGCATATCATTCGCGTATTCATTCTCTTGTGAGCCTTCAATAATATACCTGCGTAACACTTCGTTTTACAGGCACACGATTAGTACCATTAACACTTAACGTATCCAGAATCATACTTGTATATACTCGTGCATACATCCATACCTCAACACATGCATGCATACACTCATACGTGTCTTCATATGTACATAAATACACACCTGCATACGTACATACATCCCTATGCCTTCACATATATACATACTATCATACGCATCTTCATATATACATAAGTACGCTTCGTAAGTATCTACATTCATACATCTCTACATACATGCATACATTCATATATATCTTCATATAAATACGTACATATCTTTCCTACAACTTACGTGCGTGCATACACTCATACATGCTTTATACAATCCTGCATACATACTTACATACATACGTACATACATACACATTTGCATAGGTGCATACCTTTCCTACATCTTTACGTACATACATGCCATTATACGTATTTTCATATATACATAAATACGCATCTACATACACGTAAAACATCTTGCATACCTCTCACATACTCATACGATATTTACATGGGACTTAAACTTTGATTTACAGCCCATAAATATCTAAGGATTGATGCGTGGTTAAAAACCGGTGCTCGTAATTATATAACTTTATGATTTCATATGAGTCTTAGATCTTGAACGACCTACTTTTAATTAGGTATTGCGTTTATGCAGGTTTGACAAAGTTAAGGAGCCTTTCGGGAGCTTTACATGCTACCGGGTCGAAAACCGGA
This sequence comes from Helianthus tuberosus, assembly GCA_030545235.1. NCBI lineage: Eukaryota > Viridiplantae > Streptophyta > Magnoliopsida > Asterales > Asteraceae > Helianthus > Helianthus tuberosus. The sequence goes on from CM060404.1 coordinate 54,100,075, forward strand.
GCACCAGAACACGTTACGGGTCAACCGGAGACACCAGACGCGAAAAATAAAAGCTTACAAACAAGTGCCCTTCGCCGACGGGCTCCAAGCCGTCGGCGACGGGTTGTAGATATGCCCGTCGGGCCATTTAACCCGTCGGCAGTGTGTTAACCCGTCAGCAAAAAAAGTGGTTTTCCCTTGCCCGTCGGCGACGGCCTCCTTGCCCGTCGGCGACGGGCTCTCTAAAGTGCATTTTTCTGCAGCTCCGTTTCGACGTCCGAACGCACTAAAACGCGCGTAACTTTCGAACCGTTTACCCGTTTAACCTCCCGTTTCTTCCTACATGCTTGTAAATTCACATTCTATCATATAAACTTAAAATCCCACATACGGATTAAGGAAATTCTTAACTTGCATGCATTCGGCTTATTGCCATTCTCTAATTATTTGACCCGTTATGGGTATTTGCGCATTAAATGGTCTATGACATACAAAACCATACTCTTCGCTTCCACACATGACTATAACATTATTCTAATTGATTAGCTTATTTCCAAATGGGCATTTAAGGTCGTTCGCCCGATATACCTATCAAGGGCGTTTTTGTCAACATTGCTCAATCCTTTACAACCAAGGACCTCATTGCATATTTAACCAATCCTACCACTTAACTTCAATTCTAACGCATATACCTTACTCGGATCAAAGCTAAGATCCGTTTAATACTTCATCGATTTCATTCAACTCATTCCTATTTGACCTCAATTAACACATTTAGTTAAAATACATATAACTTTACATAAACAACTAAGAAGTGATTACGGAATCACTTACCTCATGAATCCGTGTCCACATCCGTTTCCACGCCTCTTCTTGACCCGTTAGCCTTTCGCGCTTGAGTCCGTCTCCACATGATTCCTATACTTTCATGTCATAGAAATCACGCTATCATTAGCATACTCATTTGTACATGATAACAATCGTATCAATCCCATATTTCACACTTAACTTTCATCAATCATTTCTAACAAACATAACTCATATAATCATGTTCGCATACGTTTAACTCATGTAACTCATCATGTCATTACATTTAACACGGATTGCTATTACATGTACCATACGACTTCTCATCAACCTATATTTATGACAACGAGTCAACTCATGTTGCTTATACTTAGTTGACTTTCAAAAGTCAACTATTTGCCATACATATCTATCGACTTATCAACATATTCCTGTAACATCATAATCGACTATACGGACGACATTATATACATTTTATCATACACTTGATGTACGTACTACCTTTTAAGCACAACGTACAACTTATTCATACAAAATCTCCTAAATTCATACATAGTTCATCAAATGCTTCTACAATCCAACATGGGTATTTGAATTAAACATCAAACATGTTATCATCACATTTCATTTACTTCATCTACAACACTTCATCATTTCTTATCCCATTTCTTTAAACATTCACACACATGTATGATTCCAAGCATTATTAACATAAGTGAATCATCATATTACATTACATCATCTAAAACCCACTTCATAACTACTTGTTAATCACCTACAAGTGATTTAATCTAAAATTCTTCATAATTCATCATACTTTTGATATATGTACTACCTTGTAAGCATAGTGTACAACTAGTTCATGCATATCATTCTAATCTCATACAAAATTCATCCATTTCTTCCTCCTAATCAACAAGATTCATACATGCATAACATCAAACATACTAGTATCACATTTCTTTCAATCCTTCTAACAAGAATACATCATACAACTCAAAATACATCAATATTAAGCAAGAACTTAAACATAGATGATTTACTCATGTCATCTTCTTCACCATAACAAATGGGTTTCACCCTTAAACATCAAATTACCCCAATTCATGCATAATCCATGTTCCAAATGATGAATCTAACACATACTCATGCTCAATTTCATACAAATTCGTGATTTACAACATAACCCATTTCATGCATCATCACCAATCTAGAATCTAAGACATACCTTACGATCCCCTTGTGAAGGTGATCGTTAATCCGTGTTTGGTTATGAATTTAAGCATCATTTAGCCTTCCAATTGGATGATCTTTCATGTTTAGGGTTTGAGACTCCATGGGAGTCTCCTGGTCGATCTTGCACACACACGAAGGTGTGTTTGTGTGTGTATTATTTTCTTTTAATAACTCATCTTTCATCCTATACCATCTAGCCCCTCATGTTTACCATTTAACATAATTGGCACACTTTCATTCTTTACTTGTTTCTACTATACTTTTAACTAGGATAATTAACCTAGTTATTTATTTCTCAATGTACCATATTAAAACATGTAACGAATATAGACATTCGGGTTTTGGGGTGTTACAAAATAAGATATGCACAAATGGAGTGATCGTCGGTTGCTGGGCTATTCTATGCAATCTACGCCATTTATTCCGCAGTTCTTAATTTGTAGGTGGTTAATTGGAGATTTATGGAACACAAAGGTACTTGATTCACAAATTGATTGGAATATGCAATCTGTGTTCTATTTGGTTATCCAAAAGTTAGATCGTACCGGCTTCCACCTATAGTTAGGTTGCAATTTGAGTTGCATTGGTTGCTGGTTTAGGTGTATTAGCAAGGGTCTTTTATTGAGGTATTGATTAATTATTTACCGTTCTGTTACAATTAAGTATCTTGAAGTTTGCTAAATTTGCGTATTAAATAATTTTATGATAATCATGGGTAAATGACAAAGTGTTAGTCCTTTCTATTAGGCGTTGTCTTTTTTTCTTTAGTTATCAAAATAAGTAAAAAGGTTTTCAGTTAAAGCAAAATGGATATAACTTAAGACTCTGGTCATAGTAAATAAGTAATATAAGTAGTATTTCTATAATTTGCATCATTCTATAATTTTTACTTTAAAAAAAAGGTAAATACAGTGTATCATGCCACTTAAATTGCATATTTTAACCATTATGAAAAAGTATCTTATGGCCCTTCCTATTTTTAACTCAATTTTTTTTGTTTTATTTTGAGTTAATTACTGTTTTCGTCCCTGAGGTTTGTCAAAAATAACAGTTTCAGTCCATTAGTTTAAAAATTGCGATTTCAGTCCATTAGTTTCATTTTCGTAACCATTTCAGTCCACCAACTTAACTCCCATCCATTAATTTTGTTAACTTTGGGTGAAATTACCAAATTACCCATATGGTTAAATTTTAAAAAAGGCTAGTCACAGGTTTCGAACCTATGACCTTTGCTTTGAAAGGTAACTGTTAAACCAATATGCCATGTATTAAGATTGTGAATGAATTCAATTTGTTTTTCTTATAACATAGCTTACTCATCATCTTCTTCCCTAAACCTATTCATCATCTTCCACAAACCTTTAATTCACCACCATTAACAACCCACCACACAACAACCGACACACCACAACCACCTCCGCCACACAACAACAACTTCTGCCACACACAGCCACCACACCACAACCACCTCTGCCACACACCACCACCATCCTCGTCACACACCACCACACCACAACCACCTCCGCATAACACCACCACCATCCCCATCACACACCACCACACCTCCGCCGCACACCACCACACCTCCGCCTCCGCCACAATCGCTCCAATAATCCGCAACGGTTGTGTTCGCTCCAATAATCCACACCTCCACCACACACCACCACACCTCCGCCTCCGCCACACCTACACCTCCGCCTCCGCCACCTCCACCTCTCCACAATCGCTCCAACAATCGTGTGATGCATTTGGTTGCGTGTTGAGAGTGAAATTCAGGTTAGGATTTGTGTGATTTAGGTTAGGTTTGTGTAATTTGTGTGAAGATTATTATTACATTGTGATTTAGGTTAGGGTTTATGTAAGTTGCAGAGGTTGAAGGTGGTGAAATGGCAATTAGCCCGCAATTACCAAAATGAAAACAATATGATGTAAATCACAAACTTAATACATGGCTCAATGGTTGAGTGGTTGTTTTCAAAATCAAAGGTCATGGGTTCGAATCCTGTGAACCAATGTTTTAAAAACCGGTTTTTAAGTTATACCGGGTTGGGCTCTAAAATGGTTCAACCGGTTGAACCGGGTTGTATCGGGGGATTGAACCGGATTGCTGGTTAACCCTATAAATTCATAAAATATAAATTCATCTAAAAATACAATCCAATCTTAACTAGGATTTATGTAACTTATCATAGTTTTATCTAAAAACAACTATTTTTTATTGTAAACTATTAAGCATTTTAAGAAAATATTTATTAGTTATAAACAACTACTTTTTGCATGTTACGAGGTGAGTAACAATTTCAACAACAATGAAATATTGAAATAGAAGGCACTAGGTTAATTACCGAAAATATGGAAGATCAATATTATCATAATATTGTATTTTATTAAAATTAAGAAATCAAATATTAAGATAATGCAAACCAGTACAACGGTTTGAACCGGTAGAACCGGATTTACCGCCGGTACATAAGACATACCGTATTCTGGTTTTACCAGCCTTTATCGTACCGGACTCGTGTCCGATATCCGGTTTAACCGGTATAACCGGCCGGTTCATATCGGTATTTAAAACATTGCTGTGAACTGCATTTTTATTACAATTTGTTAAGTTAGCAGGGGCAATTTGGTCATTTCACCCAAAGTTAACAAAATAAATGGATGGAGTTAAGTTAGTGGACTGCAATGGTTACGAAAATGAAACTAATGGACTGAAATCGCAATTTTTAAACTAATGGACTGAAACCGTTATTTTTGGCAAACCTCAGGGACGAAAACAGTAATTAACTCTTTTATTTTATAATTGAGTTATACTCTTCAGGTCCTTCCTGTTTTGAAAACTGGTGTTGACCAGTGTGTTAACTAGACATGAATTGAAGACGAAAGGTAATTCCTTTTTTTCACATAATAAAAAAAAACTTTAATTAAATTAAATACAAATTATTAGAGCAAGATTGTGATTTCTGGAGAGTGGCATTATAGCCATGTTTCTAATTGAAGACTGGGCTATTTTGTAGTTAATAACAATATTACAATAGCAAGTAGAACATGCTTGATTATATAAACGGGTTTCTTTTTCTTATATATTTTTTGAGGGATAGATGAGGCTCAGATAGTACCAATTAACCTCAATGGTTAGGTGAGAATGCTAACATGTAACGGAGGATATCCCTCATAATTCTTGGTTTTCATAACATGTAATTGTCAATGGTTTCATGTCCCAATGTTTAGTAGATTTAGAACCGAAGCCTTGAAGAACTAACATGATTCAGGGGTGCTTAGGAGAACATTGAGACATTTTTTTGGAAGACAAATAGATGGCAACCTCTCTGTTGGTTCAAATTGCCAATGATTTTGAAGACCCTAAAGTTCATGTGAATTGATAAATATTTCTTTGCATGAATTACTTGATAAGTTAGGGGCTGTTTGGTAGCCTCTGAATGGTCATTAAGAAGCTACCTCTTAATGGAACCATTAAGAATTTTACCAATGAGAAGGTAGAAGAATGTGACATGTGATGATTTACCAATCAGAGGTTACCTCTTAACCATTCAGACTTGAGGTTACCTCTTACTCATTCAGAGGTTTTAAACCATTAAGAGGTAGCATCTGAATGGTTATTAAGAGGCTACCAAACAGCCCCTTAGTTGGGCAACCCCCTTTATGCATCAATTATTGATAAACAAAGTCAAGATTCAATTTACATAACTATCAATTCATTATAATTTAATATTTACATAAATAGCAAAACATTTTTTTCATTTTAAAATTTATATTTATAATTATTCTTTTTCATCACACCTGTTTATAATTACATTTGATATCGTTTTGAATCATTTAAATGTCAACTTTTTTTCTTTTGTTGCGGCAGTCTATGAACGTTATGTTGTAATTCGGGTCGAGATCAAACCGTGTGTACATGTTTGGTCTACTTTGTACACATATTGTATATAACACACGTACAGTGGGGTTATGGGTTCCGCGCCACGGTGGTTGTGGTCTATAGACACCGATCTGTGGCAAATGGGCTTGGTCATGTAATGGGTCAAAAAAAGAAACAAACCCGATGAGCCGAAGGTATAACGTCTAAGTCACATTGAGTATCACGTGAAAAAAAAAAACGACCAAAGTGCATTAATCACCAAAAATCGAGCCAATTCTATTATGTCCAAGTCACGTTTCATATTTATTTATTTTAATTAAGTGTAATTTTATATTTACTTTAGTACTAACACTAAAACAAATCTTTCATTAAAAGATTTATGAAAACACCGTTAAATAATATATTTTTTAGGCTACCCATGTAACACACGGGGTCTTAAGCTAGTTATATACTAACAACATGAATGAACCTATAAACACAAAAAAATAAAATAAGGTCAGATTAGACAAACTTATATATGAGTAGTTTCGATTTAGCAAAATTCACGAGTTTGGTAGTGGAACTAAGTGCACCTACTAACCCAAGGGAGCACAACCATATTCTTTTTCAAATTTTGAACTTCAATATTCAAAATATATTGGTAACAAAAATCATTTTGCTTAAATAAAAATGAAAAAATAAACATAAAAACATAAATAAACAATAATCATCCATGCGTAGTACAAAGTTAAAATAAATCTCATTGACATTCTATATATCCACTTTTTTTGAACGGCAAAGGTAACATAATCACTACTTCTAAATTACACCAAAAATATGTCATACCAGGAATTGAACCCTTGTCTTTCCCCAAGAGGCACAAAGCCTCTACCACCCCACCAAAGTGATGATGGCTTTATATGTCTACTTATCTAGGTCAAGTTATTATAATTCATCCACAATATAAAGATAAAAAAAAAACTCATCAACATTCGATGTATTTAGATCAAGTGATTATGGTAAGGAAAATTAAAAGTATGTAAATGCCCCTAAGTCATGTCAATTGTACTGGGACGCAAGTGGCAATTTTTTGTCTATAAAAGAACAAAGATAAAATAAATGCTTTAAACTTATAAGTATACTTTTTATCGTACAGTACTAATATATTAGAATTAGTTGGCTTGGGCCACCAGTAGCACCATTTGTCCTTTCTATTTCAGCCATTTACATAATTATAACTAATGTGTTAAATGGTATTCTAAAGAATACTACTACAGTGTAAATCTGTTTTTTATAATGAAAGAATCAACATGTTGCATGAATTTATACTTGAGCTAACTTTTGACCCATTTTCATTCTATCTAAATCTTTTAACCTTATCCATCTGATCTGTTGAAGGGGAATATGAAACGACAGGGGATATCTCAACTCAAAGCATAAGTAATGATATTTTCTCCAAAAAATCATCCTATCTACCCTTCTAATTGTACATGTTAATCATAAAAATGAGGGTGTGGTAAATCTAGCACTTTACCCGTCCGGTGGACGGGAATATTAACGCCATAATGTAATATAAATATATAATTAGCAGTCAATCATTTTTCATGTTGTTTTCCACATCAATGTTATGTCCAAGCTAGCACCACGATTAGGTCTGAAATCCCTCATTAATGGTACTTCAAACAGAGAGTACTTACCTGTGTATCGCATGATTTTAAGGCTAATATTATTCGTTGTTAGTTGTTCCCTGACTTCGAGTACAATTTCTTCAAAAAGAAAAAAAAATATAGAAGATAAAAAGACTAATAAAGCATTATAAAAAGACAGGACTTAACACTTCTCTAAAGCCATTAAAAGCTTACCATTGCATGGTAATTAATAAAGTTTTTGTGACACCATTTTGAAGAATTATTACACTTAATAAATCCCTTGTATACATTTATAATGGTCATTTTGATCACCCTGCAAACTAAGAAGAAAATTGGTACATAGACAGTAGTACTGGTAGGGAAAAGAGCTTAAAAATACCTAGTGTCAATAATGAATATGACTAAGCTTACAAAAAGTGAAAGGAATACCGAGTTGCACAATCATTGCTTTACCAAACCAACATCAACGACATAGATGATGCCTTGCTCAAATAAAAGAAATTAAAGTACGATAAGATAATACATTTTAGCTTACACTTGTAAATTGATCCGCACACGTTGCGCTGCTGGTAACGAAGTGGGAAATATTCTAATTCGAGCTCTTGGGTTTTACTTTCGAGCCAACACGTTAGTGCCTTTAGTATTTTCACTTCTCTCCTTGCATCTTCAATGGAAATTACTGTTGTCATCTGAATAAACGTCAAGAAATATATTAGGAAATAAAACCAAATCTTAAAAGTTTTTCACCTTTAAACAGGCTGGATACCAAAATTAATTTAGTACTATTATATAGTTACACGTAATAGAAGATTAAGTATTACATCACTATAAAGTCAAAATGTGATCATTTAGACCATAGAAGTCAATCTCCGCATTGAGGAGTCATGTCTACTTATTTAGAGATTTAAATTGCAAAAATGGCCTTATATAATAAGACCATCATAATCAGTTTTCTTACTCTTGCTCCTATATTGATCATTTAAAAAGGAATATTTGACTCCTTAATATTTAGATAATAAATAACAGTTTCAGTATATTAAAGCAAATTAACAGATGATCGCTTTCAAGACCATATCTATAAATAGATATTGGGTTTAAAAAAAAGGCGAGGCGGCGCCAAATAAGTTGTACGTACAACCAAAAGCAGCATGTCTCTCGCCTCTTTTACAAATCAAACTTCTTCATCCCGCAAAGGATTCATTATCTTTTCATCTTGTTATAGGTTGCTATTTTCTAGATTTTACGAGCCGGGGCGCTATGGATGCAGCCTCTCACACCTCATGCGAGCTTTTAAAGCCGAGAAATATATAATATATGACTGGAATATGAACTATAACAGATTAGCATTTCTAAATGTTATTTATAGACAATACCTCAACTTAATAAATGATGGAATAAATTAGCTGAAATCTAACCTTGGATTTGGGGATAACCTTAACAGCAACCTCATGGTATACCCAAAATACCCCAACAGAATCAATGATCTGCAAATAACGGGTCTGCAAATAACCGGTGGAATGGTCTATAAGAACTTATTTAAAAGCTTATAATGATGAAGTGTATGGTTTTCAGTTTTGACTACATACTTAACTACTTATATAGTTTGCAACAAAAAAAACATTAATAAAAAGGCCTAACGAACCTTTTCTCCCAACGATTTGCACTAAAAAGAAGATAGATTGTGTGATCATCAAACTGCGATTGGTTGGAAAGATACGATGAAATCATTTTGCCCACAACATTATCTCTATCGGGAAACGAACGAAACCGATCAATTTAACAACAATAAGTATCAGATTCAAAATGAAGATAAACGAAACCTACGGTTGCTAGAACCGAACATAATTCCCTTCTGTTACTTCACTGCGTGTTCAACACCAAGCTTCCAATCTCAAACTATGCAAAAAAACAGTAAACATATACAAATTAACAAACAAATAACTCCAAAAGAATGAAACCGATCGATTCAAAGAAAAAAACTTACAAATCACGCAACAAAAAACAAAATCATATCCACTGTGTACAACGGAATCATAATTTCTTCAACCTTAACCACGATTCGTGTCTGATCAAATCATGCCCAGTGTTCAAATGATCAAGTAACCTTTATAAGATCTTTGTCAGCAAAAAGCATGTTCATGTTAGAAGTATTAAACTTAGTTATGTTTATAAGTTTATGTTTTAATTATCTGAATTTATAAGTAGTAACATGTATGATATGATTTCGGATGATAAATGATAAGTGTATGTAATAACCGGTGCGATAAGCGGGTGAATGATTCAAATAACTGCCTCCGGCAGTTACCCGCCAAAAATCAACCGCCAAACACTATGTATTTATTCAAGTGTACCGGCAATCATGTCGGATACCAAGACATTTTCAAGTTACCGAAATTGTCCTTTTCAATTCCTTCATTTCATCATTGCATATTCTGCATTGTTTCTTGATCTGCATTTTCATTTCATCATGACTGCAAATCGTGTAAAACCTTCCGCTGCAACTGTATATACACATGCATATGATGATGATGATCCGGTTCTCCAACAAAGTGGTATCAGAGCCACTCCAAGAACCAATGCAGAAGTTAAACCGACTGCAACTTCCATGCCTTGTCAACACTGCATTGATGAGAAAAATGAAAAAAAAAAAACGACGGTCCCCTCGTGAACGATTATGTTATTACTGCCATCTGCCAGGACACCAAATTTATATGTGTAAGGCCAAGGAGAACGACGAAGAGACGCAACTGTTTAGACAAGCAATCAATGCCGGAATCAGAAAGCAAGAAGATGATGTGCACTGCCAAGAAGAAATGATTGTCACCGGGACGGATGGTGGACAATGGAGTGAAATCTGGTATGTTAATCAAACATTCAATCATCATTTTGTGGGTAATATCGATGTTTTCAAAAGGGTAAAACATATAATGGATGTCGAAACGAGATCTGGAATGAATAATTTTTTATTTATTCGTGGAGTGGGAACGGTGGAGATGAAAACAGGGAACGAAACACTGCGCATTCCCAGTGTATTCTATTCACCGGATATCGACCGGAATGTTCTAAGCCTTGAACAGTTAACACTTCAAGGTTTCACGGTCAGAAAATCCGGTGATTCATGCAAAATCTTCCCTATGTTTTCCTCTCCGGTGGTAAATACAATAAACGATGTGACTGGGTTGACGAAGGATGAGGAATTGGGTTTAAAGGAGAGAAGAAGGCTGCAAGACATGTGCGGTATAGATGATGAATTCAAACATGATTATTTGAATTCTTATTTCGAAACACTGAATGTTTCGAATAAAGATGAAGTTGACTGGAATCTAATGATCTTAAAAACATTAGAATTCCATGAATTTGGTGACTGCAAGGCCTTGATCAATATGCTTGATGACCGGGAATACGTATTCAAGTATAAAGTTGATCTTCAAAGGAAATTTGAAGAGATGATTCGCTGGTTCCTGAACGAATATATGGGAATCAATTCAAGGCCAGTCCCACCCTACTCTTCGGATCAAAGAAAGATAGATCTGTTAAGTTTATATATACTGGTAGCAAAAGATGGCGGATACCGAGAAGTGACTACTGAAAACACGTGGCCAATCATAGCGAAAGACTTTGGATTCGAGTATAAAGATGGAGATTACATGAGAATCATATACGCCATGTACCTTGATGTTCTGGAATATTATTATAAATTTAAAACGGTACAAGATGAAGTGCATGTGAAGGAGGTGGTGAACGATGGTGTTGAATCCTCTCAAAGATGTCACAGGAAGACAAGGAGTGAAGATATAGTTCATGATTTTACTGCAGGTGAGAGTCATAATGGTGCTGAGTCAACACAGGTTGCACTCTTTGCTGTAATCGATGATGATGACTGGAATCAAGTGAAAAGAAGGAAAAGGTTCAACTTCAATTATGCAAGATGGGCCGTTGAAGAAGCTAATCGGAGCGTTATGGATCAAGCTCGGAAACATAACCAAGTTTAAGGGGGTTATGTTAGAAGTATTAAACTTAGTTATGTTTATAAGTTTATGTTTTAATTATCTGAATTTACAAGTAGTAACATGTATGATATGATTTCGGATGATAAATGATAAGTGTATGTAATAACCAGTGCGATAAGCGGGTGAATGATTCAAATAACTGCCTCCGGTAGTTACCCGCCAAAAATAAACCGCCAAACACTATGTATTTATTCAAGTGTACCGGCAATCATGTCGGATACCAAGACATTTTCAAGTTACCGAAATTGTCCTTTTCAATTCCTTCATTTCATCGTTGCATATTCTGCATTGTTTCTTGATCTGCATTTTCATTTCATTTCATCATGACTGCAAATCGTGTAAAACCTTCCACTGCAACTGTATATACACATGCATATGATGATGATGATCCGGTTCTCCAACAGTTCAACGTCGAAGTTCCAGTTTTGTCACCGCAAAGAACATCTATGCCTGCCATTTCTTCTATTGGTGTCATTCTATTTGTGATAGTTTCATGCAGTGATGTAGAAAAGTGGTACAAAAGCTCATGAAACAACAAAATCACAAAGAATATTCAATCAACCTGCTGAGATAAACAATGAGAACCAATTGCCCCTGTGATACAGGAAAATGTTGGCATTGCAATACGAATTCCACTATGTCATCTTTCATATCCAGCAAAGTTATGCCCAAATTTGCAAAACAAAATAAATTTCCTGGCGAGTAACCTCCACTTTTGGGAATAACTTTGCTGAAAATGTTGGCATTGATTGTTCGATTAACGATAGGCAGTTTAATTAATCATAACAAACTAAATTTCCAAATCACGAAACTTTGAACCCATTTCAAGTTACCTCGGTCCCGACTACTCAACAGCATGCAAATTCTCAGTCGAATCAAGAATCCAATCAGAATTAGGATGTGGTGCAAGATCGATTTCCTGTCGAGTAACCTCCACTTTCTGCCACTCGTCCCATCTTTCGGCCAACCCGTCACCTTCCAGCATTCTGACCACATCAGACATTTTGGGTCGGTCCATTGGTGAGCCTTGGGTGCACAGCAATGCCACCTGGATCAGCTGCGCAACTTCTGAATCGATGTAATTCGTCTCTAGATCAGGGTCCACAAGCATTTCTAGTTTTCGCTCTTTTAAAAGCCCTTTCACCTGATAAACACAAATGTTGCTTCATGTGAAAAAAAGTATTTCTCTCAAGCGGGTAAAATAGTTCAAATAAGAAGTTTTATTTGAAAGTTGAAACTGGTTAGAAAGTTGAAAGTCATCAAAAGTGTATTTTTATACATACATCTTCATAAATCATTTTCTTATAAACTTAAATTAATATGTAAATATAAAACTTTGCTGATATTTAAAACATGAATAAGTAATAAAACTCTACAAACCAACCAAAGACTATAAAGTACCCATTTTGATATATCCAGCAAAGTTATGCCCAAAATTGCAAAACAAAATTAAATAACCGAGGGAATGAACTGTGTTGATATATCCACGATGGTTTTATCAGTCAAAATCTCTCGACTTTACCAAGTTTCTACTGATATCCAAGACATTTCATCAAACAGGTGTCGGTTGTTACAAATAACTCAACCTAAACCCTAAACTCTGAATATTAATGCTAAAAGTTCGGATGAAAAGAGAAATAAGACCTGCAAATTACTCAAAATCCACCGCCATATAAGAAGAAAACCTTACAAATACATCAATAACAAATTTCAAAAAACAAAAAACTGAAAATAACCTGACAGATTATGTACTTAAGGAGCTGGGTGAACCGAATGGAAGGTGAAGAAGATGAAGAGCAAAACTTCTACAACACACACAAAGAAGATCAAATTCACAAATGCTTTACAACAATTAACATACAACATACCTTGATTTCATGAGCGATTACACCGGGTGCTTCAATTATCGGAGTGCAATTGAGAGATTCGAGGAACCGGTGCTCTAAATCGACAACTTTGATGTTGCGATGACAGAGATGTTTGGAATCGGTCTTGCGACGAAATGATGCTTCACGCTTCACTTTTACTTTTCAAAGCGTAATGGATTTGGATAGATAGCGATGGAGGGGAATGGGGCAAAAACACAGGTCTGGGATCCCTATTAAAAGGAAGGGTACATGGAAGTTACAGGAAACGTGGGGAGGGGACGTGGGAGATATAACCCTGAAACCGTTCGTAACTTTCTTATTTTTGGAGAGAGAGTGTGTAACCTCCCTAAACTACCAAGAAATCAGTTTTTTTCTTAGTTTAGACTAACATGATTAAAAGAAGATGAGTTTATATAGTTAAATAAGATATTTTAGGTGGTTGAGTTGTGGAGATAGTGGGCAGCAAAATGTGGAGGTAACCACCACCTAGGAAAACCGTAAAAAACTGCTTTGAACCGCCATTAGAGCGGTTATTTTTGGGAGTTTAAACGGCTGAGATTTCATCTCAGCATGATCCGACGGTGAATTTTGATTTGCAAAGCGGTTAGACTTAATGGGAACCATATATATATATATATAATTCCATAAATAGTGTTTCATACACTAACATATCATACGGACTTAATGGGGACTTAATGGATTTATGGTTATGTGCTAGGCTACTTGTTATTGGGCTCTTATTATTGTCTGGGTTTGTCTATACTGGGCCCAGTTTGGTTATGTTGTTACAAGTTGTTGTGAGTTATTGTAACTGTTTGGACCAAGTTGTTTTAGGCGGATTGTTCAAGGGGGCTAAGTGTAATGTTTCAGGGACTGCGATCATCATGTGCTTAACTTTTGGACCTTTATGTAACTTATTTGATGGGTCATATAAAAGGCTACTTGCAGCTAATAGGACATTCATTCACTCCCCTGTTTACTCGCACACTTCTCTCTGATTCTCTTTTATTGTATTAGGGTTTGTTATAGTTTTGTTCAGTTGTTGAAGATCGTTCTGTGTAAAATCTCAGTTCTTTGTGAGAGTTTGATCTTATGGTGTTGATGATCATCTGTGGATGATCATCTAGGTATTTGTTTTTATCTTTTATTGATTACAGATCTCACAAAATGTGAGATCTTGGGTTTGGGGGGTGTTTTTCGGGTTTGGGCAATCAATAAAATATTTGTCACCGTTTTGTCGCTTCTCTGTTGTTTGTGTTGACAATCACATCTCGTTGTTTTCTCTACTCAAAACAGAAGATCTCTTCTATTGGAGCTAAAAATGTGATTCATGGATCCAAATACTTCCAGATCCGGTACGTCATATTTTTCCACTAAAACTGCACGAAATCTGAATACATGTCTGTTAGATCGATGCATAGACCTTTGTGCTTTCAGATTCAAAATCACTTAACTTTTGTGGTGAAGATTAGTTCTACCATTGACATAATTTAAATACAAAGAAAAGAATTTGGAATTTTATCTGATGCCTTTTCTCGTGCGCATACAAAATCGTATTACTCACAAAATACAACGCTAAAAGTGGGCATCTTGGTAATAGATGTATTCAACCACTACTATTCCAGTGGGTATCTTGGTAATAGATGCACATAACCACTGATGAAAAACCAAGTACTTGTCCCACTATCATAAAAAAACAATGTGGGAAACATAAGTAACACTCTAAACACCCTTCTAGGGTCACCGAGCATAGCAAGCACTTCTGCAGGGGTGTATTGCACATCATCCTCTCTGTCTGCGACGTTGGTTGCCATAATCGGGTCATCAACAACGACTGGTGCAGCCATTAATGCATTTGCCTGAGGTGGTACAACATCCACACATGCGTCTATGACCACCAACGGTTGCACATTATGACAACGAAGATCCCGGTGACTCGGACGCGTGGCAGGGATCGTCGTCACATCAACATCAACTCTTTCAATGGGTTGAACGCCATTAGCGCACCAAACGCACAACCGTGGTAGGCTCATGAAAGTGTGCCAGTACAAATGACACCAACCCGCTGCCAATTAATGCGAGTCAGGCTCTACCCAACAATTCCCATGATAAACAATTGTGTTTTCTTCTTCATTGTTCCATTGTCTCTACTCACAGCTAACGACAGACGTAACAAACGTGGGCAGCAACTTTTCCACACCCGGGCGACAGGTAAGCTTAGAATTAGTAATCTTCATTTCCGAGCTCCTAATAAGTCTAGTGCTACTCCCAGCACTTGCACACGGAGGAAAACTAGACTGGGGGACTTGTAGAGGTAAGGTACTTGACCCGGCTTAAATGGTTATACGTTACTTATCGCCTTTTATATTAATATTTATTATTATTGCGTACTAACCCGCGAAATCCAGCGTGTTGTAGTTTACACTACACTAGGTTGTGGGCTTGTAGAGACAACCCCTAACTGGGCCTGGCCCATTGAGGTTAGGGTTACCCATGTCTCCTATATAAGGAGGTCTTCACCTCCTTATTAGGGCATGAAATATGAGGCAAACACACTTTTTTGTAGCTGGAAATAGAAGATTCTTTCTCTACCAGCCGTCTTTACATCCCCACTTTTCTCTCTTCTTCTTTGCAGATCTGAATTCAGAGAGAAGGAACAAGGTGTGATTCTCAATCTTCTCAGAGAAAGCGGTTCAAGCTACCCCGGTGGCAGTTCCGTGTTTCTTCAAAAATATTCGTTGAAAATGATATGAACACACATCTTTCACAAATTATATTCTTTCATTTTCTATTACCTCCCTAGCGTATGTATAATACCAAATTCATTAGATTTCTAAAATGAAGAATATAAGAAAAAAAGTTATTCAATATTTTAGTTATCTATAGTACTTGGTAGTTTTTTTTAACTAAACAAAAAAGTTTAGAGTGAAATAACAAGAAACTAAATATATTAAAATAGTTCGTTTTAAATGTATGGTTTAATATATTGTTTTTTTTTAAATGTAAAGAATATTATATAAATATGAAGAAAATATGAATGTTTTATGAATATGATTATGCGGATATACGAATAAGAAAGTTTTTAAACTTCAATTATATAAAATCAAAGATAAAGATCTTAGATACGATTTATTCTAAAGCCTAGGATTTCTTATATTGAAAAGTCATATAAGACTATTGTTTAATATATATATATTTTAATTCAACCCGTGTAATACACGGGTTCGTAACCTAATAATTATATATATGTATATATACATACACGCGCACACAAGCCACACAGAGCACCTATGGGCTCTCGAATTCTCAGGGATGACCCTAGGTAAAAGAAAATTTTAAGGGTCCATTTTTACTAGCCGCACAGGGGCCCTCGAATTCTCAGGGATGGGTCTAGGTAAACGTTTTTAGGATACCCCTAAAGTTTTGTTCCGGTTCCGCCACTGGTTACAATTATGTGCATTTGTTCATCGTAATGGAGAGGCTCTACGGTGTTTTGCCCATGGAACCAGTCAAGAAAATCAAATTGGATGGTCTACTTCCATGTCTGATCCCGTTGACGATCTAACTGAAGAAGACTCTATGCATCAATATGCCCTAGTTCTTCCCTCCGCCGAACCAGCTTCAACATTTTTCACTACAATGAGAAACAACTTTTCGTCCATACATTCCCGAGCAAATGAACATATTTGTGATAACGCTTTTGGGGGTGTAAACCCGCCCCTTCCACTTCCAGGTCAGGAATATCCCCACCCCCACGTACGTATATACACCTATAACCAGGGATATTTGGTTGGGGTTCAGTTCCGATAGTTTTTCAAACTTGAGCAGGTTGAGAGGGTGGTACTTTTCTACGTAACAACCCCGGGTGCTCCGTACCAATTCATTTCCGAAGCCCCACTCACTATGCTCCCTGTTGGAGCTATGCACCTATCACGGTTTCTGCTAGGGGTGTCTGAAGATGTAGTGAATTTTTCCATGATAATAGCTCAAGGTGAAGTTTTAGGCATGCGAACATCCGCAATAACACACAAGGAAAAGCATGGACTTTGACAATTGATCCTGTTCTAACCGCAAGTGATGGTGTGAGTTTGGTGTTTTATACACGCTTACAGATCATGCCTCAATAGGGTAGTTGTTGGTATTGACTTTAATCTAGTAGTGTTTGCAGTGTTCATAATGTTTTTGAAGACTTAGAAACATGGTTGGTTAATATTGTATGTTTAGTGATGAAGCAAGCCTATTGCTTTTAAAGGTGTGATATGTGCATTTCATAGTTCATTTGTTTATTCTTTGCAAAAGTAACCATTTACCGGTGTGAGTTGATATGGTCGGAATCGATGGTGGATCATCTTTGGAAAAATTATAAGTTTTGTCCTTCATTTTAATACCACTTATCAGACGGGGTCCTTTCTAACGAATTTTGACAAGTTTTGTCCTTTACAAGGAATTTTGTTGCACGTTTTGTCCTTTAGGCTTAACCCAGTTAGATTTTCTTATTAAATCTTGTCACCCAAGGGTATTTTAGTCTTTTTACCCATTTATTTAATATTATTTAAAAGAATAAAACAAAATATTTTAGGGTTGACTCTTGAAATAAATGGGTAAAAAGACTAAAATACCCTTGGGTGACAAGATTTAACAAGAAAATCTAACTGAGTTAAGCCTAAAGGACAAAATTGCAACAAAATTCCTTGTCAAGGGCAAAACTTGTTAAAATTCATTAAAAAAGACACCGCCTGATAAGTGGTATTAAGATAAAGGACAAAACTTGTAATTTTTCCATCATGAGGACAACTGATGAATTCGGAGCGGGGAGCAGTTTTGTCATTCTTATTTAAAAAAAAAAAATCCAATTCCTTTCATAATCTTACAAACCAAACACAATGCAAAACTTCATTTGACTCAATTCCAATTCCACTAAATTCCAATTCCTTTTAAGATTTCAATTCCATCATTGAAAAAAATTTTACGAACCAAACGACCCCTTGTAATGGAAGTGATAATTCAAATGTGCTTACGAGGGAGTTGAGAAAATTTCAATGTCACGCACATGACCACCTTGATCCACCACATCATCGCCATGTCACCCACCTCAAATCCACCATCCAAAACCACTACCTTAACCCTGACCAACAATTATTCGCCACTTAAAAAGTACTCAGAGTACTCATTAACTAGTAAGTGGTGGTGGCGCCTACCCTAGCCTTAAACATATACCCTTTAAACCATGGACCCAACTATTTTACCCCACCCACCAATCACACACTTTTAACCTTAAACTCATCAAACAACCCAACCCCATCCCTTACCCGTAGCTAGTAGACAAAGCCGCTTAAGAACTCGGTACCCGCATTGGTGGCGGCCAAGTTTTGGCACTATAACGAAACCGGGGAGGGTACCGCATGGGTGCCCCGTCCCACTTAAGGGTGTGGTAATAACTCAAACCATTATTCCCTTATTTATTTTAATATATATATTTTGCATAAAGGAAAAGGAAAAAGGAAACATTGGAAATTGGAAAAGGACACCCATGGTAATCGTGGTTCAATCCACGCTAACCACCATCGATCAAGGGAGGGTAGCATTATATTATTGGTCATATGTGGCAATTGATGACCCAACCACCGCCGCCATGCAAAACATAACGGATTTTAAAAAAATGAAATTAAAACAATTTTAAGTATGGTCATTGAGTTACAGTAATGATTTTACTATAAAAAATCAAGTTTAGATGACCTATATCTTATTATCTTGTATTTATGGGCTTATGGCACATGGTCTTTGAGATCCACGGGCTGACTTGCTCTCGTATATATAGAACTACAGAAGTAGGGGTGACCAACTTTGGGAGACAACCTGATTACCCAGTAAACCGGCTCAACCTGGTCCAAAACCGCCATAGTTAGGATCGGTGTTCAGTACTAATAAATAAATAAATCTACCTCACCAAAAAAACCTAACCCCCACCCCTAAAAAACCTAAACACCCCCCCCCCCCCCCGCGGCAAAAAAATAAAAAAATTTGTTGGGTGTTTAGGTTTTTTTTTTTGGGTGTAGTGGATTTATTTTTAGAAGTCTTTGTACACTTCTTAATTTTAGAAGCCTTTGTATTTGATCCTAAACCTTTATATCGAAACTTAACTGTAATGTATGATCTAATATTCGTATAAAATAATATGGGTACACAACAATGCATTTTTAGGGCAAATCAATATTTAAAATAGAAGAGTAAAATGCACGGATAGTCCCTGTGGTTTGGTGAAATTTCACCTTTAGTCCCCAACTTTTCAGAATTACACTCTTAGTCCCTGTGGTTTGACAAGTTGTTACTCGGATAGTCCCTAAAACAGATGAAGGTTACTCGGGTAGTCCCTGTGGTTTGACAAGTTGAACTCGGATAGTCCTTGTCATTTCACACCCACTTAACCAGAAAAACTAACCTCCAACCGCTTTGGGGACTATCCGAGTAACAACTTGTCAAACCACAGGGACTAAAAGTGTAATTTTGAAAAGTTGGGGACTAAAGGTGAAATTTCACCCAACCACAGGGACTATCCGTGCATTTTACTCAAAATAGAAATATCAAATATGATTCACTTTATCTTTTATGCTAGTATGCTTGAATAAACTATTTTCGGGCATAAAGTTGGATGCACGCATAAAAGTAGATTTGCGACTAAGGTTTAACGTGTGTCATGCATATAAGTGTGACATTGTTGTGATGTGAATACATAGGTATAATATAATTCTTGATTTTCTAAAAAAAAGTTGATATAAAGAGGAGTGATCAAATGGTTAGGAATCAAAAGAACGGAAGAGGTATGGAACAAACCAGACAATACTGAGGGTCAAATACAACCCGTCATATTTGGACCTAAAGATCTTAACCAAATGACGAATAATAACAAACCAAGTTGATGTTGAACAAGGGAACATCTCACAAAAAGCAAGATAATGTGACCACCCAATCAGCATAGAGACGTCAACATCAGGCGAATAGGCGATTATGCTCTCATCAAAGGCCCACACCTATCATGACAATAATTAATAGCCATCGAATAGTAGTGCCTGTTCAACCTGTGAACCAGTGCCTACAAAAACAAAATTATAAAAAGATCAAAAACCATTCTCAGAATCCCAATGATTTGAGATGTGTCAACGACTCACTTGGATTGACGATTTATTAATATGGCCAAGGTTGGATGTTGTTTGGCGCGGTTCTTGGCCAAGCATCATGGTTTGTGGGTTTATACGACGGAAGGCATCAATCACAACTTACCCTTTCACACTTTGGATTGGATCCACCACCACTGCAACAGCTCTTTGATTTAGGGCTTCAAAACTCTGCAATTTGGTTCATTTAAGGTAAACTTTATTAGTGAATGAGAATGTGGGCACGCCTGTAAACGAACCGAACGTTCATGAACTGTTCGTAAACTTGTTAGGCGGGAAGTTCGTTTATGTTTTTTATTTAATAGACGTACGAACATGAATACAACTTTTTGTTCTTAATAAGTCGTTATATTTATATGAATTTAAACATAAAAGGAACTTTCTAACTACTTACATATATATAACTAATTGGTAATTAGGCTTTCAAAAAATGGATTTTGCAATGGAATTTATCGTAATAAATCACTAATTTATATAAAAATTACTTTATGTTTAGTCAATTATGTTCATTTGTGTTCAATTATGTTCATTTGTGTTGTTTACTATTTGTTAAAATATGTTCGTTTAAGTTTGTTTGTTTATGTTCGTTTACGTTTTAAACGAACGAACATAGACGAACACGAACAAGAAAATGTGTTCGATTATATGTTCGTGTTCAGTTAAAGTTAAATAAACGAACATGAACATGCCGTTGTTCATGTTCGTCCGATTCATTTAAAGGCCTAAGTGTGAGCTTGGTTTAAAAAAGCGCGCCTTAAGCGCGAAGCGCACCTAGGCGCAAACTAGATCGCCTTGTGTGACATAAGGCGCAGGGTGTACAAGAAGCGCAGCTGAGGCGTGCTTTTTAGGGGGAAAATCGACATAAGGCGCAGCTGAGGCGCGCGCTTTTTGTACATGGGGTGTTTCTATGCAGCTGAGTGTTGTACAACAGGCTTTTTATGTTGTACATTTATGTTTTTTTCATTTTAAAACATATATAAAGCTTAATTATAGCTAAATCATAGGTATTGGATGCTAAACACTTATGGGGTATATAAAATAAATTATATAATCACTTTGCGCTTTGCGTACGAAAAGCTCACCGCTTTTGCGCTTCACTTTTAAAAAATCGGTTTTAGACCTCATCGCTTTTGTGCGCTTCCCGCTTTTTTAAACCAAGAGCGTGAGTGATAGATTAATGTAGTAGTGTAATAAATTACGTAAAGTATATGCACTACCTGTTGTGTGTTGATGTCAACTCCAGATAACCAACAGCCAAATCGGGATGTGAATGGTACCATCCAACCACCATCTCTGGTCTGTGGCCACAAAAAAAAAAGTCAACTAGTGGAAATGATTAACATTGTCTATAGTATGAAGCAGAAACCAGTAGAAACAAAATTGCAATGTGCAGCTAATGCTTTCTAGTAGTGTTAACAATTTGTACAGGCTTAACATAGAGTTTACAGATGGAACGTTTAACCTTATTTTAAAATCGCCTGTTCAGAAACATTAATAACATGAAGATACGTCGTTAATGCATACATGCTTACACATTGAAACTGATCCTTTGACGATTATTATAAAGATTAAGAACATGTAAGGCAATTGCTACAAAATAAATGATCATGATAACATGTACATAACTCTTACTGTTTCTCCTTCTTTTGTCGAAATAAATTATGCCCATTCATATGCATTTAAGAAGGTTCAAGATAAGGGTATCTGAAGGGCATCAATACAATAAAATGATCACTCTAAATCTAATTAATTAATAAAAGCATACATCTTTTTTACATCTCCAACTTAAATAAAAAATTTAAAACATAATTTTCAAAAATAAGTATGTAGGGCATGTTTGGATGGGCTTCTCAAAACAACTTATTGGCTTATTGACTTATCAAGAAGCCAATAAGTTGTTTTTGTGTTTGGATAGACTAAAAGGACTTTTGGAAATAGCTTTTTGCAAAGAAGGAAAATGAGATTTTGAAAAGCCAAGATTTCATGACTTTTGGATCCAAAAGTGACTTTTCAAAAATGAAATTACTAAATTACCCCTTCTTTACCCCCTTATATCTAAAAGAATACCCATTTTAGTCATTTTACACCAATAAGCTAATCCAAACATTTTTTTAAAAAACTCCTTTTCAAAAAGTACTTTTCCCAAAAGTCCTTTTCCCAAAAGTCCTTTTTAACTCTAATAAGCTTAGCCAAACATGCCCGTAGATAAGTAATAAAGTTATAACCACCTGTTAATAAAGCATACATACACTCAAACATAACATAGAAATCCAGAAACAGTTTAGATAATATACCCAGAAAACCGAATAAGTAGTGACACCATCCCCTAACACGCGCTGACATTCCGTCTTAACCAACGCGAAAGCCTTCCCTTTCTTAGACAGGCTAGCCTGACCACTAGTAATCTCCGGTCTCTCCGTCTTCTCACTCGCCAGTTCTCGCTTCAACAACACCGATAACGGAATCGTGTGATGATGCTCACCCTTAACCGCAGCCATTTCCTCACCCAAAGCCTCCTCCAGATCCACTTCCACACACTACATCACAACAAAACCCTAAATCACCACAAACATCATGAAATATATAAATAAACTATCGCATAAAGTACAAATACGCGTGAAATCGGAAAACAATGCGAACAAAACAGCTGGATTCGAAAACGAAAATGCAAAAGAAAACCTAAAACAGTAAAGTGATGAAAGACTGGATGGTGTTAGAGGCAGGTAGGGCTGTTCACGAGCCGAGCCGAACCGAGCGGACCTTTGTTCGTGCTTGGCTCATTTACAAACCGAACCGAGCAGAGCGGCTCATTTAAAACCAAGCCTCAAATCAATCGAGCATTTTTCGAGCAATAAAAAATCCGAGCGAGCGCCGAGCGAAATTCGAGCGATTTGGACAACCGTGTCGCCCGATTTAAATATGCTGAGAGAGATAGTGACGATGTTGGGTCTCAAGTTTTTATGTCTTTAAAAATATGCACATTTAATGGCACAATATTTTTCTTATTAATACAACAACAACAACAACCATACCCAGTAAATCCCACAAATAGCAAAGCTACTTATAGGGTCTGGGGAGGGTGGGATGTAGACAGACCTTGCCTCTATCCCTAGGGATAGAGAGGCTGCTTCCAGAGAGACCCTCGGCTCCAAAACGAACAGCATACCAATACACCACGACAAAGAATAGAAAAAAGAAATCACCAAAACCAAGAAGATGAACAGTGTGACACAATATAATGTAGATCATGTATAATAGCATGTAACATCATTTGGGCATGAACACAACAAGGCAATTACCGGTAAAGTCACTTAAAGGATAGGAAAACCTACGTCCCTAAAACACACCCAAGACCTTACTGTAAAATCCTCTAGAAGTCCTTAACCCTAATCCTACGCCTCCACGAAGTCCTATCTTGGACCATATCCTCAGAAAGATGCAACTCTAGTAAATCATGCCTAATCTGCTCATCCCATGTCAGTTTGGGTCTGCCTCTTCCTCTCCTCCCCTCCACAGTAAGAGTTTCCACTACTCTAACTGGTGCCGTCGTTTGTCTCCGCTTCACATGCCCAAACCATCTCAATCTCCCCTCCTTTATAGGTTGTAAAAATCCCGACTAGTCTCCGATTAGTCGCCGATTAATCACTAATAAGAGGTTCACCGATTAATGGCCGATTTATCGCTAGGCGGTCAACGTCGGTCCTATTCTGGCCAAATTTTAGCCAAACGTCGGCCAAATTTTGACCAAACCTTGTAAATTCCTTCCAAATACTTTAAAAAATGGTCACTGAGTGTTTAAAACATGTCTACTTTAAAAAACTACGTATAAAAGTGTGTGTGTATATATGGCTAAAAATTACATATAAAAATCTCAATCCGATTAATTCCGATTAATCCCTGTTAATCCCGATTAATCGCTAGTCGGTACCCCACCGCCCGACTAGCGCCTAGCGATTATTCCAACACTTTAATAACAATGTTGTGGCCAACGAGGTGATGATCATATTGTACAAACAATTACGTTGAGAGCAGGAGAAGATCGACTTAGGGTAACGAAATGAAACATTGAGGCGATGAACAAACTATCTTTTATTGGTTTAGGGTTTAACTTTTAGTTTTAATATTAATTTTTTATTGGCGTGGTTGGGCTAGTAACTATAGATATAGTTGTAAATTTGTATATCGTTGACCAAAATCTAATAGAGTGGTACATATAAAACTATAAATTTAATTTATATTTAAGTATATATGTATGTGTAAGTGTTTATATATATAGGTGTGTGTGTATAATGTATAATTTATATTTGTGTATATATATGTGTGTGTATACATGTTTATATATGTATGTGTATAGGTATATGTATATGTATACTAATTAAAATAATAATTCGAGCCGAACCGAGCCGAGCGGACCTTTGCTCATGCTTGGCTCGTTTACAAACCGAACCGAGCAGAGCGGCTCGTTTACAACCGAGCGTCAAATCGAACAAGCATTTTCCGAGCAGTTTCCGAACGAGCGTCGAGCGACGAGCGATTTGAACAGCCCTAGAGGCAGGGAGCAAAATGAAAAAACCATAGCAAACTATTGGAGAAAAATGACTATTTTTAAAGGTTTGGGGCAAAATCGTTAAAGTGACCAAACCACAGGGAGCAAAACAGAAGTTTACTAAAAAAAAATGTCTTTCCCACCATTTTCTCTCAAATCGAAAGGAAAGGAAAACAAAAGAATTTAGCCTAGTTTTCCTTTCATTTCATTCCTTAAATGAAACTCGGGAACATGGCATGTTTTATTTTCCTTCCTTAAATGAAACTCTGGAACACAAAATATTTTTACTTTCTTTTTGTTTCTTTTCATTTCCTCCAATTAGTAAACTCTGGAACACAGTGACTTATTGGTTTTTTCCCCTCACATACACCCTCAGTGCCAAACATCATTTTGGAGCTTATGACTTTTTAAAAAGCCAATAAGTCAATAAGCTGTTTCAAAAAGCTTAGACAAACATGCCCTAAGATGTTAAGAAGCAGATTCGATGCGATTTGGAGGAAAATGGGGAGAATGAAAGGGTTTATAGAGTTTTTTTGTTGTTTATTGATAATCATGTCATGTGCTATGCGAGCGTACAAAACGCGCACCGCTTTCTGCTTCAAAAAAAACATTAAGGCTAGGGGTGTGGTATATCCCCTGGCCAACTCAGCTTCGTTAGCGTCCTATAGCACCCCCGTGCCATCTCCTGTGCGCCAAAGGGGGGCGTCATTGAAGGCTCGCCAGCCCAGTAACGAGCGCTAAAGGGAGGGACTCATAGTTTTTAGCCAATCAATTTTTTTCTCTTTATTTTTGGTTTTGTATTTTGTTAAATAGGGGACTTTAAAGGGGATTTAAACAATTGCATGCAAGTTAAAAATGGTGGTTTTAAAGCCGTTATGTGACATGACGCTAATATGGATCTGATGTGGCGTAATAAAGCCCTAGGGGCTTTAAACCACTCCCCCTAGCCTAAAAGTAAATGGAAAAAGTGATGATGAGGAAATATAAATATCGGTAAAGATGTTTATAGGGTCGGAGAGAAAATAAGTGTTTTTGTTGCATTTGTAAAAAAATGATGTGACATGTGACTGGACTTACTTTTTAATGCATTTAACGCCTTGCATTGGTGATGGTCTAACCCCCTTTAGTGGGGTTATTTGACAACTGGTAAGAGGAGATTATGGGAGTTATATCACTACATAACATCAAATATAATTATTACTCAATTATTATTATTTTTTATTATTTTTCAATTAATCTCTACATTTATAAAAATAAAAAACAAATAACATTTCATTAAATTTAAAAAAAAATTACAATAATTTAAAAGACATTAAAATAAGATATATTTAAGACTACATGTCTTCATCGCCATTTTCGCCCTCTTGTTCATCATTATCTCCTTCATTCAAACATTCGTTTACAAAGGCTCCGACTTTGGTATAGATCGATGAACGAATTATCCGACGGAGTCGAAGCCATTGTAAAGAAATTATATAAAAATGGTTAGTATATGAGGTTTGTTGGATGTACGATGGTAGAATGATATGTGTATATATATATATATAGAGAGAGCGAGAGAGAGAGAGAGAGATTTAAGAAATTCAAGAATTATTTTTATTAAACTAACAGTTATCAACGGTAATATTATCAACGGTAATATCTCGAAACAAAATTTAGTCGTCATTGCATTTACAAGGTTCAAGACAGTTTACGTTCAGCTGAACCCAAAGATTATGAACTCCATCTCATTTCAATATGTCCTTACCATCGTGGAGCAGATCATTTACAAGCAAAATGTTATCAATGAATCTCATCTTATAGAAAGAGAAATAATGTTGATGTATTTTAAATTTTGATAATCCCTAATATTATCAAGATGGTAAATTTTGTTAAATTACCAAGTTCAGCTCAAAAGCCACACATAGTTCACAAGATAACATAATGTTTTCATTTTTGTAAAACTAAATTAGCAACTCTGTGTTAAGATAAAACGAAAGCGCTGATCTAGGTCAGCGAGAAAGAAAGAAAGAAGAACGACTGATTGAAATCAGCGAAGAAAGAAGGAAACTTGTGATCGGCGTGAGAAAGAAAGAGCCGTCGCCAATCCGAAAGTAAGAAAGAAGGACCGATAGTGAAAGAAAATGACGGCTGAAGGAGAATGATTGACGGATCGAGAAGAGATTTTAGTCCGAAGAAGACCGACATAAGCTTGAAGGACCGAGAATGGGAAGGAAGAAGGTGGTGGTATGGTTGGTTGGCGGCTGTGGTTTTAGTAGGCCATAAGAATAAGATTGTGGCCGTGAAAAGTTACAACGTATGTGAAAGATCCAGACTGCTATGGCGATGATGGTGACCGGTAATGGTAAAACAATTTCATGTTCATGTAAGGTGATGTTTCAAGATATGCATTCAACGCACATGATGTTGATGGAAGTTGTACTATGGTTGGGATGCTTTGAAAAGTACAACTCAAATACAAAGCTAACTTGTAGCTTCTGTACAAAGAAAAAAAGGGGGCTTTTGATTTTTTTCTGGTCCAGAAAAAAGACCGAGACCGTAGCCGGAAAACTTTGAAACAGTGAGACAGAGAAGACCGAAGCCGTGAAAGACCGAACGGCGTGACAAAGACCGAGGTAACCAAGACCAGCAGTTGCCGCAGAAAGACCGTAAAATGAAATTGTAACCAGAGACCGAGACCGAATAGGTTTACATAAGATTGAGACCATGGGTGTGACAGTGACCAGAGGTTCACATCATAATAGACCGAACAAAGCTTTTATCGAAAGAAAGCTTAGACCGTGAACCAATGTTTTAAAAACCGGTAAATACCGGCCGGTTATACCAGTATTACCGTTTCCAGATGTAAATCTGGTACGAAACACCCCAGTAAATAAGTGAAACGACATAAGGTTTGTACCAGTGGTAAAATCCGGTATACCGGTTTGAAACGTAATACCGGTACCGGCCCAGGGTTATTTTAGTTTGGTTGTTACTTATTTTTATTATATATGTTACTTATCTTACGTAATTTTTATATATTATGATTATTCGTAACTAAAAGTTCTTATTTAATATTGTATGAAACGAAAATAGTTATCCTCTAGTTGATGAGGATGGCGATAATAGTGAATTTCGTCTTTTATGCGATCGTGAACTTGATGTATTTAACACACAAATGGCATAAACATGTCATACACTTTCATTTAAAAGAGCTTGTTGGAAAATTGAATGATTTTCGATTATCTTTTGGATATTTTTTTATTATGTATTTACTTTTGGATCATCTTTTAATATGTAATCATGCATTTTTGGATTAACTTTTGAGTTGATATTGTAATTTATGAAATTATAGAGTTAGGTAGTCAATCTGATTGAACCGCTCGGTACAACCTGGTTCAACCAGTTGAACCATTTTTTAGCTCAATCCGGTTTGATTTAAAAACCGGTTTTTAAAACATTGTCGTGAACAAAGACCGAGAGTTCACATTAGACCAAAATCGTGAACAAGAGACTGAATGTGTTCACGTTACAAGAGGAAGACTGGACCATAGTGGTTCAGATAGAAAGTGAAGCTAGACCGACATCAATATTACGGGGGTGAATGTTGGGTAATCTTGATAAGTATGGGTCAAAGGGTTCCAAGTCAAGTACGGGTCGTCAAACAATTTGCGGGTCAGCAAAGGCTCATTTAATCGTGGGTTTGGTAGTTACCTTTGATCGACTCTTTTGGATGTGAATGTTTGAAGATGTGGCTGATGATAAGGAGTACGTGGACTAGTGTATCACTATTCAGCATGTGGGTTTGTTTTGTTTTTATATAAATAGAACAGTAGGGTAAGGTTATTAAGAAAAATTTATGAAAATAGCCAAGAAAATGTTTGACTTATCAAAATGGACAGCTCATGCGTCGGTGGAGTAGGGCATCACTGATTACGAGAGAGCTTATGCGTCTGCAGGGCTCATTCATGCGTCCGCCAATGTAGAAGTGACACGTGTCTTAGTGACATCATGCGTCCCATGCGTCCGTGACTTATCCCATGCGTCCGTGACTCATCCCATGTGTCCGTGACTCATCCCATCATCCCATGCGTCCGTGACTCATCCCATGATCCCATGCGTCCGTGACTCATCCCATGCGTCCGTGACTCATCCCATACATCCCATTTTCGTACTTGCTGCTTCAACCGCACACGCATCCATTTAAAGAATTAAGGACGCATAAGAGGGGTGATGCCCCGTTCCAACGACGCATGAGCTGGCTATTTTGGTAAGTCAACTTTATTCTTAGCCATTTTCATAAATTCCTCGTTATTAATGTACTCTCAATTTCAATTAAGAAAGTGCAACAAGCTTAGAAAACACAGGCTTCTTTACGTGAGTTTTTTAGTGTGGGTTTGTGAGTTAATCTTGGGCCTGAAGCAACACATACATCTGTGCACGCACATGTCAATAAACAAACCTCACGAGGAAAGTAAGTGAACTCACATACTTGTAATGGATGATGGTTACCAGTGATGATTATGAATGGAGGAGTTTTCAGCGATTGACGATGATTATTAATGACTAACTGATATCATTGAACTAAAAAATTATCCCAAAAGAATAATCTTTGTCTAAATAAGCTACTACTCTTTTTATTAAAAGACCTTAATACAGTTGGAAATCATGTAGAACTTGCATTACATTTAGACCGGTAGGAGGCCTTATGAGAAAACATCCACCAGAGATGACACAAGAAATAGTAAAATACGATGTACGATTTTGCTTGCAATAGCAGGACACTTGGGGAAAAACAAATTGAAAACAAGGGAAAAAATCAAATAGAAAGTTTATTTTGGCTAGGAAGTGTAGGAAGCAATAGGATTAGGACATGTGACAATATTTAAAATTAAGAAATAGGGTATTTTAGTCAATTCAACCCTTTATTTCATTTTCAAAACCCAGTAACTTCAAAACCCACCATTTTCAAAACCCACCATCTTCAACCATTTCTGTAGGTCCCTCGGAGGTTGAGGTTAAACCTATTCCTTGTTATGTCTAACACACTAGCAAGTGCGGAATCCAAGCTAGCATGCAAACCGAGATAGAACAAGCACAAACACAACACACAAACTTCACCGATTAACACCACTTGTATTAATACGTATTAAAGGTTCGGTTACAAGCCCAATGTTTACAAATCTATTTTGCAAACTCTCTCAGTGCGTGTGTGTTCTCCGTCTCACTCTTGTCTGTCTTCTAGTCTCACTAATAAAGTGAACACAACACACGGGTATTTATACCCAACACAGCTCGTCTGGTCGAAGGATCAGACAGACTGATCGAAAGATCATCTGTCGATCTGAAACCCATCGAAGGATCACATATACCACGAAGGATGGTATCCTTCGAGGTTCATCCATCGAAGGTTCATCTTTCGAGCTCATCGAAGGATCTAAACAATCCTTCGATGACACATCCTTCGACACAGACATGTTACAAACAAGGTGTTGACTGTTTGGCCAAGTCAAACCAGGAGGATGGTTGACTTGGTCAAACTGTCAAGACTAACAAAGACATCGTTTGGTATAATGACAAAATACAGACACAAGTGCACCAACAAACTCCCCCTTGGCTGTAGCTTTGTCTCGATCTCGATCTTAATTCTTGTAGGTCCCTCGTGTCTTCAAGTCTTTCACGTCCTTTCAAGTCTTCAATGTCGGAGGATCTTTAAAGTCTTCACGTCTTGAAAGCAGAAAGTGTACCAACAAACTCCCCGTTTCATGTAGGAAGTGTGTTGACAAACTCCCCCTTAACATAAGCTCCCCCTTGAGTTATGCTCGTGAAATACTTGTTCTTTATGAATTGAGATCCTTGTGGTGTTGATGATGGTCAGCGGCAACTCGATCATCTTCATCATTTGAGTGCCTTCACGTTGTGTCTTCATTCCGAAGCTTGTCATCGACCATGTTCTCCTTGCCTTTAGAATCTGCACATGCAAGAAATCTAAACGCGTAATGAGAACAACTGCCTGGAATATCATAAGCAAACGACACACATGTGAATATTGTTTAATCAAACACCGTCCGACAGTTTGAAAGTTTAATTAATTTTTATCAATTTCAATTTTAACTTTCAACACTTTGCAAATTTCGACCGTTTATGAAGATTTAGTCATTTTCGGTTTTCAATCAGGTTTCAGGTAATGAAGACTCGAGCTCCAACATCGTACGATCGAAAATAAGATAGAAATAAAATCTTTTTGGTTTTTAGAAAGTTTATATTAAAACACACCTAAAATCTTTTTGGTATTTTGAATATTTCAAATGTAAAGACAGAAAGCAGTAAATAAATATATACGAAGATGCAGAAACTGAAAGCATTAAATAAATATTTACAGACATTCTTTTTGCGAGTTTCAAGGGTAAGAGAATCATATCAGTGTACGGTCATGCCAAAACGCTCTTGTTGTTCAATTAGTTAACATTAAGATAAGCATCCTATAACAATTATCGGTATTGTTGTCCACATAAGCTCAACTTATCAGATGTAATCATGGCGAGGGGATACGTTAAGGTATGATTTATACTTACCGACCGGTGTTCATCCACATCACGACACATTCCCGTATCAAGGTATGCACGAGAGTTCATCTTACCGGTGAGTATACCGATTATCATCTGTTTGACCGTATATGATGTGAGATTCTCACTTATTTTGTTTGAAAACAAGCCCTATGTGATAGAATCACTTATTGATGAGGAACTTGATTTTCGATGCATGAGGGCACAGGAGCAAGTCCGTGAACAGGTCAGTACTTTCGTACAACAGTGAGACGAACTTGACTCCCGGATAAATGTGATATATTATCACTTATTTGTTTGGACATGTGATTGTTGATCACTTATTGAGGTCGTATGCAATATGTACATGTATGTATAGTATCATGGAAGATCTAGACTTGCGTCCCCGTTATTTTTCGGTAAAAGATACAACCATGATACCCAGATGATAAGCAACATAAAGACCGAATATCTCAGAACCTCGGCAATCTCTCAAACGAAATTTCGGTACTAAGACCATATGCCAATGAATGGTTCCCACCTGGTCTTCAGTCGGATTTAAGTTTATATCACCCTGCACACTTTAAAATGATTGTGAGCCTACCGATACATCGTATATAGAGCTGCTTATCGTTTTTCATTTTAGGTTTAAAGAGGTTTAGACAGACCACTGATGTACTATCATTTTCTCTTTTTCTCGCCAGGAAACTCATTTTTGCTTTTCTATTGTTTTTGTGTTTTTGAAATTTTTCGATGTTTTTGGATTTTCAAATTTTGGATTTACTCCCCCTAAAATCAACAAACTAAGCTAAATTTAAAACACAAAGGTATTTACAAAAATGATTTTCCGATGTTGGTTTTACTCTTGCTTGACCTTAACGCCGTTTACCAGTAATAAGTAGTCAAATCTTGATTTGTCAAATGCTTTGGTAAAAAGGTCGGCACGTTGGTCATCAGTGTGGACGTAAGCAACATCGATTAGCCTTTTCTCAAAGCAATCACGTATGAAGTGATACTTAATTTCGATGTGCTTAGTCTTTGAATGCTGCACAGGATTTTTAGTGATCTGTAAGGCAGCTGAATTATCAACGTAAATAGGAGTAGTTAGGAATTCAAAACCGTAGTCACGCATTTGTTGTTGGATCCATAGGACTTGGGAGCAACAACTAGAGGCAGCAATGTATTCAGCTTCGCATGTTGATGTAGCGACGCACGTCTGCTTCTTACACTGCCATGTGACTAGGCGATTTCCCAAAAACTGACATCCAGCCGTTGTGGATTTGCCGTCGATTTTGCATCCGCCAAAATCAGAATCACTGAATGCGATCAAGTCAAAGTTATTATCCCTAGGGTACCATAGACCGGTGTCAGGGCAACCCTTCAAATAACGAAAAATCCTTTTTACAGCTGCAAGATGTGAGGCCTTCGGGTTGACTTGATATCTGGCAAGCAGGCACGTTGGGTACATTATATCTGGTCTTGATGCTGTGAGGTACATAAGAGATCCGATCATCGCGCGGTAGTATGAGGGGCTAGTAGCTTCACCCTTCAAGTCTGGAGTAATTCCGTGATTTTGTGGCAATGGGGTACCGATGGGCGTTGCATCAGACATCTGGAACCGGCTCAAGATGTCACCAACATATTTAGTCTGATGGATGAATATCCCAGACTCGGTTTGTTGTACTTGTAGGCCCAAAAAGAAAGTCATTTCCCCCATAGCACTCATCTCGAATTTATCCTGCATAATGCGCTCGAAATTCCTACACAAAACAGCATTAGTAGAACCAAAAATAATATCATCAACGTATACTTGTACCAGTAGAAGATCTCCATCTTGTTCTTTGATGAAAAGAGTACAATCGATAAGACCTTTGCGAAATCCATTCTCCAGCAGATAATTAGATAAGGTTGCGTACCAAGCTCGCGGTGCTTGATGAAGACCATATAGAGCTTTGTTGAGCAACCAAACCCGATCGGGATGGATAGGATCTTCAAAACCTGGAGGCTGCTCGACGTACACCTCTTCTTCCACCACACCATGTAAGAATGCACTTTTCACGTCCATCTGGTATACCTTGAAGCCTTTGAATGAGGCATAAGCCAGAAAAATCCGAATTGCTTCTAGACGTGCAACAGGTGCATACACTTCGTTGTAGTCGATCCCTTCAATCTGACGAAAACCTTGAACGACTAGCCTTGCTTTGTTTCGAATAACGACTCCACGGTCATCCTTTTTGCATTTAAACACCCAACGGGTACCAATCTTCTTGTAACCAGCAGGTTTCTCTACGAGTTTCCAGACACCAAGCTTCTGGAATTGTTGCAGTTCTTCCTGCATTGCTTCAACCCAAGAGTTATCTTTCAAAGCTTCTTTCCAAGTTCTTGGCTCTTCCTGTGAGACATAACACGCGAAAGACCAATCATTTTGTTGACCAGATTCTCGGATAGTTGCATACAAGCCTGCATTGTTGTTGTTTCGCAACATGTTTCTTGTTTGAACGCCACTCTGTACATTTCCGATGATGTTTTGTTGAGGATGGGTATTGTGAATCCTTGTTTCTGGATTATCTTGAACTGGAATATTTGTACCCAGATTGTTGAGATTGAGATCAACAATCAATTCAAGGCCCGGAATTGACGAAGAGGATGATGCAGTAGCTTCAGCTGTTCTAGGGACATCCACTGGAGGTGTACCCTCTGAAGTACCATGTACTGCTGTTGTTGGAGCCTCTTGATCTGCATCGAGAAATTCGTTATCCTCTGAAGATTCGTTCAATTCGGTAGCATCGTGAAAATCCTCATTGTCGAGAGCATTATTGTTCACCGAAGATGGTTCTTGATTGACAATAATTGGACGAACCAACGGTGAATCTGTTGCATTGTCACTCTCGAAAAACATCCTTGCCGCAACATTTTCTTCAACTGCTTCAACATTGATCGAATTGAAAAAGTCATCGTACTCAAACATCCAAGGCTGACCAGGACATTTGACTGGTAAAGTGTGCCTTTGTACTCTGACTTCAGACCATTCCTCGACCCTTTTAGTCTCTAGATTCCAGACTCTTAAGTTCGGGGTGGCATACCCAAGAAAGTATCCATCAATTGCTTTTGCCCCAAACTTTCCATTTGGATCAATTATTGTGCACGGAGCTCCAAACGGTTCAAGATATGACAAATCTGGTTTCCGTTTGTTAATAAGCTCAAAGCAGGTCTTGTTGTGCCTTTTGACTGTAAGGACTCGGTTCAACGTATAACATGCAGAGGCCACAGCTTCAGTCCAAAATGGAATCGGCAATTGTGACTCTACTAACATTGTCCTAGCAGTCTCGATCAATGTGCGGTTCTTACGTTCAGCGACGCCATTCTGTTGAGGAGTGTAAGCTGCACTAAATTCGTGAAGAATACCTTTTGAAGTGCAAAACTCCGCCATGGCATGATTTTTGAATTCAGTACCATTGTCGCTACGTATCCGTCTAACCTTCAACTTATAAAGATTCTCAATCTGAATGATCAAGTTTTTGATAATCCCGAAGGTTTCACTCTTATGTGCCATGAACGCCACCCAAGAAAATCTTGAATAATCATCCGTTATCACAAGGCAATATTGATCATTCCTAATGCTTTTGTGCTTGACAGGACCGAACAAATCCATGTGCAAACGTTCAAGAGGAACAGCCACCGTGTTGATTTTCTTTGTAGGGTGTCGCTTCTTCGTTTGTTTTCCTTTCTGGCACGAGACACAGATGTCTTGAAGATGGAAGTTTTTAAGTGGAACACCATTCACTAATTCATTTGCCACCAAATGATTCATTTTGCGTAAGTGAATGTGACCCATTCGTCTGTGCCAAGAGATTGTGTCTTTTTCTGTGGCTTTGGAAACGAAACAAGTTGCTTGTGCAGACGTTGTGATAGCTTGGCTCATATCAAGGACATACAAATCATTTATCCTTGGAGCCGACAAGAGAATCCATTCTTTCGGAATTTTGAAGCCGGGTTTCAGCACATAACATCCATTTGCATCAAAGTGTACTGAGAACTGCTTATCACAAATTTGAGAAACACTAAGAAGATTGTGATCAAGTTGTTGTATGAAGTTGATCTTATCAAAACTAACAACCCCGTTGGAAATCATTCCTTCACCCGTAATATATCCGCCTTTATCTCCAGCAAAAGCAACATAACCTCCTCTAATAGATTTAACGTCGTAGAGAAGCTTCATGTCGCCTGTCATGTGCCTGGATGCCCCACTATCAACAATCCAATGACTACTGATAGTTCCTCCTGGAACACCCTGCACATGAACTCAATTGATTAGTTGGAGATGGGGACCCAAGCCATTGTGGTCTTGGGTCTTTCATTTTCATCAACAACAATAACTTCTATTCTATGATGATTCGAGAATTGTGATGGTCCCCCTGAATTTGTGGTTATTTTAGGTTTCCATGTCTGTTGAAATTTACCAGTTTGATTGTTTGAAAATTTAACTTCGTGATTGTTTGAAGTTTTTGAAAATTTTGAACTTTCTGGTTTAACTGGAACCGATTGTTTTTGAACCACTTCAGTTTTAAGTGCCTTTTCAACCACCTTGACTTGTTGGCGTTTCTGTTTCTTTTCCCTTTCTCTTACAAGTCGGGGATCTTGTTTTACAGAAACCGATCGCTTTTGGTGATTGTGTTCACGGGGATCATCTTCTTTGGCTTTCAACTTATGAAGATACGGACAATTTCGAACTACATGTCCAATTGTGCCACATTCGAAACATGATCTTCGTTCAACAAACCCCGAAGTATCATGTGATCGTCTTGCCGATGATGAACTTTGTGATCCCGAGGTACTAGGTTTTGAACTATTTGGTTCATTCCTTTTCATGACAGTTGCTTTCTTAACAAAATCTAAGTTAGATTGATTTTCAAACGTTGCAATTTTGTCCGTTCCCTTAGATTTCACAAAGTTCACATTCTTGTTCTTCTTCTGATTCGGCTTCCTTTGACTTTGAGTCGGTGTTTTACCTTTTGGTTTGGTATGATTTTGCTGTTTTTGCCCTGTTGGTAATTTCTGATTGCCAAATTGTTTTCTAACTTCAGCCTTTGGGATAGGAGGGCACTGTGTTACCACAACGTGTGATCCTTTCTTACCCAAAAACTTACTTGTTGAATTTTCAAAGACTTTACTGATTAAAGATTGATTATCATTCTTAATAGGAAAATCTTTGTCAGAATAAATTTTATTATCACCAACAAGAGTATACAGCAAATCCACACTCTCCGACTCTTTTTCAGACGAGGACTCGATTGCAACAGTCTTAGCGGGTTTTGCAGGAGGATCACACAGAATATGATTCTCAAGAGGTATGTCCTCTTCTTTTATCACCGCATCAGACTTTGCTGAATCAGTATCATCAGATTCATCATCAGAAGAATCAGCATCCTCAATCACAACTGGAGGATCCTGATTCTGTTCAGCAGAAGACACACATGTATCTGCTGACACATCTGAATCTGATGATACTTCTTTCTTGTATCCAAGCCCTGTTGCAAATTCCTCAACGTCCAAAGGAACAGATGGCTCAAAGTGAGTTCTATACTCCTCATCAGGCATGGCATCATAATTGTTTCTCACGGGTGGTGGACATTTCTTGTAGCCTATGCATGTGACATCCCGTTTCTCTTTCTGAACGTCAATGATGTGATCCAACACATAGCTAGAGCTCAAATAACTGTCTAACTTGAGTCGGATCGCCTCACTTTCAGTCTTAACACAAGCCATTTCCTTTTGCATTATCTCAAGACGAGTTATATACAAATTAATGTCAGTTTGTTTTCTGGAAACCATTTTAGTCAGCTCTGTTTTATCTTTCTTTAATGTTTCAATCATCGATTTAAAATCCTTTTCATGGTTTTCATAAAACATGTTGGCTTCTGTGCACTTGGAAAGATCAACGGTCAACTTCTGGTTGTGAATGAATGTCACATCATATTTCTCTTGCAAAGCCTCGTGTTTGCTTTGCAATTCACACCACTCATCATTCAAAGAAACATGTTTGTCTTGCAAGTCAAACAAACTAGCTTGTAAAGCATCATGTTTGCCTTGCAACTCAGACATGTTTGCATCCATATCAGCACATTTAATACGCAAACTATCACAGTTATCACAACTAACAGAAGTGGGTTCATCAACACATACCTGACTTGATGAACTGTCGACATTAGCCATAAAGGCTGAATGGAGAGAAGACGAAGAATAAGCAGCTTGATCCACCAAAATAGATCTTCTTTGAGTTCCTGCTGCAGCTTCTTCCAAAATCTCATCAATGTCCGCATCGACTGACGCACTCGATGTCTCATCCACCTGATCATTGCCTGAAGTGGAGGATTCTTCATCTGAGCTTCCACTATAACCAGAACTGTCTTCATCCTCAGAAGATTCATCACCATTGGTGGAAGATTCTCCACCACTGGCGTGATTTAAATCCTTAACGACTTCAGCAAAACACGCTGTTCCATCTGGAGCATCATTTCCCAACTGGATTGACCAATCACAGCCTTCATCTACTTGAACCACAAGTGCCTGGTTGGCATTAGATGGTCCTGCTTGACTCTGGTTGTTGACAGGCACCAGTGTGCGCTCGTTGTTCCTTACTTGGTTCTGATTTGTCCTGTTGCCTTGACCTCTGAAAGGATTTTGGTTCCCATGTTGAGATGGCCTCGTACATTCACGCTTGAAATGACCACGTTCACCACAATTGAAACACTTAACAGCCTGCTTATCAAACCCATACTTGGTGTCTTTCTTGCTCTCCAAGCTGGTTCTGCCTGTTCTTTCCATGAAATCCTTTGCTCGCCTAACAGCACTGGCAAAGGCCCACTTGATGTCCATCATCTCCATCTCCTCTTTATCGATCTGCTGATAGTCTTCTTGTGTTAGATTAATGTTACCAATCTGACCTTCCACTAATCCACAGTATGCGCTCACCAAAGTGTTTAGCAGCTCCATGTGTTCCTTTGCTACTTCCACTCTGACTTTAGAAAAGCTTGAGGTGTCGAGCCGTACTGTATTTGGCTTTGATTGTTGACCAGCAGATGATGTGCTTCCATAACAAGCTTGCTGTTGAGGAGGCAGTGGATTCCCATACATGTCTGTTGGTCCAGTAGATTGAGGAGGAAGTGGATTCCCATACATGTCTGTTGGTCCGGTAGATCGAACAGGTAATGGATTTCCAAACATATCAGTTGCTCTGATAGATCGTTGGCTTTGCTGCTGTGGTACTGGTTGAGGAACTGGTTCAAGCGGATTTCCATACATGTCTGTTGCAGGAGGCTTGACTGGAACTTGGATAGTATTGCCATACATATCCGTGCTAGACACAAACGCTGTTTGAATTGGAGCGTGTGAAGAAGGTTTTGTAGAAGTGCTAGAAGTTCCATAATACATTTCAGGATTTTGTGGCACGGGAACTCTTTTTGCCTTGAGAGTTTCTTCCTGATTCTTGTTTTCCAGGAGTTGAACAAAGTCATTGAAGGTTGTTGTAGCTAAAGTGCCATTGTACTTCATGATTTCCAAGAAAGTATTCCATTGAGGTGGCAACGCATCTGCAAACTTTTTCACAATCTCTGCTGGAGTTGTAACAACCTCAAAATTTGCCAATTCAGTCAGCAAATGATTAAATCGACTTGTCAAATCTCCTAAAGATTCATTCTCCATACAAGCAAAACCATCAAACTCTTTCTTTAGCAGGTCTTTTCTCAATTGACGTGTCGCTTCATTTCCTACGCCCCTTGTCTTCAATGCGTCCCACAACCTCTTCGTTGTCTTGTAACTGACAAATTGATGATAAATATCTTTACTTAACGCCTGAGTAAGAATGGCATATGCCTTCTTTTCCAAATCATAGACTTTCTTCTGATCTTCTGTAAGATCTGCAAACGTAGCAGCAGATGATGCGGCAACTTCTATTGTTTGATCGAAATCTGTGATGAACCGCAACCACAATTCTGTATTTTGGCCAAGGACCTATGTATGAAATCTGTCAATCCATCCTGGATATTCATATAAGTGCATCAACTTTGGAGGCCGATTCAAACTTTCGGTTTCGCTCTCGCTTAAGAGAATGCTTTGAACACTTGGAGTTTGATTTGATACGAATGCCCATTGACCGGTAGAGATTGCATTAGCTTGAGAAGATACCGGTGCTGGAGACGGAGTACCAAAATACATATCTGTATTTACCGGAGTACCCCATCTTGGATTCATTTTTTTTTTGATCAAGAATAATAATACCTGAAAATCACAAACTTGTTAAACATAAAGAGACTGAGTCCGAAAGATCAAGACTTGTTCGAAGGATCAACAGTGTTCGAAAGATCACTGTTGAATTTCGAACAATGATTTCGAAAGATTCTCCAAACGAAGGATCCTTATCTTTCGAAAAAGAACTGTAGACCGAAAGATGTATGCTTCGAAAAGATTCCTTGGAACGAAGGATAAGTCACCGACTTCGAAAGATGTTCGAAGGATGATTATCTATCGAACCTCCTTTGATCGAAAGATGATCTTTCGACTTCGAAGGATATCCTTCGATCTGGTCTGACACAGTTGACAAAAGATGACAGGTTGGTGAAAAAGGTGATGGGTTGGTAGAAACTTTCGGCAGAAGGTATGTTCAGACCATACTTTCTGCCAAAGCAGATTTTGAAACAATAAAATATACTCCAAAAAGGACAGATCTAACCCAGAAACCGATCACCGGAGAAGCCGGAATATTGGCCGGAAATTACCAAACACCTCAAAAACAAGTTTTTAAGTTACCCAACCCGTTCCTTAACACACCCGGTTAGTTTAGAACACGTTTTAACGTAAAGATAAGCGAGAAAAACAGTAAAAACGGCTGCAAAAACCAAGTGAGTTTTGTCCAAACACTCCAAAGTCTTGTAAACTCGGTTTTTAACAAGGAAAAGAGCCACGACTCTGATACCACTTGTAGGTCCCTCGGAGGTTGAGGTTAAACCTATTCCTTGTTATGTCTAACACACTAGCAAGTGCGGAATCCAAGCTAGCATGCAAACCGAGATAGAACAAGCACAAACACAACACACAAACTTCACCGATTAACACCACTTGTATTAATACGTATGAAAGGTTCGGTTACAAGCCCAATGTTTACAAATCTATTTTGCAAACTCTCTCAGTGCGTGTGTGTTCTCCGTCTCACTCTTGTCTGTCTTCTAGTCTCACTAATAAAGTGAACACAACACACGGGTATTTATACCCAACACAGCTCGTCTGGTCGAAGGATCAGACAGACTGATCGAAAGATCATCTGTCGATCTGAAACCCATCGAAGGATCACATATACCACGAAGGATGGTATCCTTCGAGGTTCATCCATCGAAGGTTCATCTTTCGAGCTCATCGAAGGATCTAAACAATCCTTCGATGACACATCCTTCGACACAGACATGTTACAAACAAGGTGTTGACTGTTTGGCCAAGTCAAACCAGGAGGATGGTTGACTTGGTCAAACTGTCAAGACTAACAAAGACATCGTTTGGTATAATGACAAAATACAGACAAAGTACAGACACAAGTGCACCAACAATTTCTTCACTTTCTATCTCAATAATCACTACATTATAGTGCGATTTTCATCACAAATCAATGATTCAAAACACCCGATCAACGTGTTCTTTAGCTTTTTTTTGAAGAAAACCCAGTTTAATTTCATAAAAAATCTCGTTTTTTCCGGTGATTTTGGAGATAATCACTCGATTCGTTCGATTCGAGCGCTGATAAGTGTTTCAATAATTCAAACTTCGTCAATTGTTGAAGAAATCATTTAGATCCATGTAAGAAATTCTTTAATTTCATTTTTACGATCTGAGTTTTTGATTTAGTCATTGCGTTTTACGATCTTGGCGGGGGTCCGGGGGCAGCGCCCCTGGTAGCGGGGTCCCCGGGGCGGCAGCCCCTGGTAGCGGGGTCCAAGGGGCAGAGCCCCTGGCTGGGGTTGTTGCTGTAATAAAAATGCATCCGAAAAATTAATTTTCTGTAAATTGCCTCTAGAAAACTGCATTCGTACACAGTGTTTCTGGTTCTGTAAACAACAAGTTCTGGTCATTGCGTTTTAGTTAGATTCTGGTTCTGTGAACAACAGTTTCTGGTTCTGTGTACAACAGTTTATGGTCATTGCGTTTTAGACAGTTTCTGGTTCTATGAACAACAGTTTCTGGTCATTGCGTTTTAGACAGTTTCTGGTTCTGTGAACAATAGTTTCCGGTCATTGCGTTTTAGAAATAAAACATTTTTGAAGTGTTTTTACTCATTGCGTTTTAGGTAAACACATTTTTATGTG
This sequence comes from Helianthus tuberosus, assembly GCA_030545235.1. NCBI lineage: Eukaryota > Viridiplantae > Streptophyta > Magnoliopsida > Asterales > Asteraceae > Helianthus > Helianthus tuberosus. Next base: position 54,142,077 of record CM060404.1, read on the forward strand.
TATTCAGTTCATTGCGTTTTAGAGAGAACAGTTTCTTTTGTGTTTTTAGGCCATTGCGTTTTAGAAATAAGACATTTTTATGTGTTTTCTAGGCATTGCGTTTTAGAAATAAGACATTTTTAAGTGTTTTCTGGCCATTGCGTTTTAGAAATAAGACATTTTTAAGTGTTTTATGGCCATTGCGTTTTAGAAATAAGACATTTTTAAGTGTTTTGGGTGCATTGCGTTTTAGAAATAAAATACTTTTAAGTGTTTTGGGTGCATTGCCTTTTAGGTAAAACACATTGAGTCCATTGCGTTTTATAAAGTACACTTTCTTTTGTGTTTTTAGGCTATTGCGTTTTAGAAATAAGACATTTATTTGTGTTTTCTGGTCATTGCGTTTTAGAAATAAGACATTTCTTTGTGTTTTTGGTGCGTTGCCTTTTAGAAAAAGTCATTTTTTACGTTTTTTTTTCATTGCGTTTTACGCAACTGGGTTTTCAAATTTTTTTTCGAAAATATAGCAATAGTATACTCGTTTTAAAGATAAAAAAAACGCTGGTTTTTTTGGTGCAATTTTTATAAAAAAAATAATGTCGTATGAAAAAGTTATTAACGTTTAAAAAATGGGGGGAAATTGGAGGAGAGAGAAACTATTGTGCTGGATTGACTAGAATGCCCTAAAAAACCCACGCGCCTCTTTTTTTGCTTCAATTTCATTCATTTAATCTTAGCCCTTGATTAATTAAATGGATGGTCAAGATCACTTCCTAGCCTTCCTAGCCAAATAAACTTCCTATTGTATCTCCACCCTTGAAAACAAATGTGAAAATGATCTTCCTGCATATTAAGTAAAACATAATCAATAACAACACATGAAGAAGAAATTCGGGTCATCACATGCTTTATAACTGAAGAACCAATCCAAGATCTGAGCTTCATTTTCGACAGGCAACGGTGTATTCTCAGATGGCTCGGAAAATCCAAATGGTATAGCAAAAGCATCTGCCATCGAACGCCAGAAACCAGTGTGAGATTAAATATATAAATGTAATATTTAATCTTGTAGCCTATATAATCATTTATATTATATTAGATCAAAATATATTAATAACCTATTAATAATTAGTTGGTAATTGTTGATGGACCATATTACCCTTATTAACTAATTAGGTTTCCTCTTGGGTGTATAAATAAGGGGCTTATTAGAGAGTTAAAGGGTTAGATACTTTACAGAATCATACAACCCTCACTAACATCAATTTTCATGACTCTCTCTCTATAACCGAAACTCACCCTACTTTCGGTTTCATCACCATCATTACTTTACACCCTAAGGAGGAACCGGATCACCCTGACAACTATGTCGAACTCAATGGCTGGATCTCTGACTGGATTCTCCACTGCTTTGAATACTATAACAGGTATGTTATTCATGTTTTCCATTTAGTTTAAACAGAACTGATCAACATGTGGTATCAGAGCGTATGTTGATAAATCAGTTCTGTTCTGTATCCATTATTCTGGGATCATAAATCTGGAAAACAGAAATTTTAAAGTTTTTAAATATCAAAACTGTTTTCGAGTCCTTATTGCCGAAATCCCTGTTTTCGGAAAAACATATTTGATAAACTGACTCGAGACCATAAGGGAAAACCTTAATATCCGAAATCTGTTAATGAAGGTCTAAAATTTAAGGTTTCGGATTTCCAGATTATGTTTTATTTTTAGGGTTCATCATTATGTTCTAAGCAAAACTCGAAAATTCCCTAAGATTTGGAATATGATTTGGATTAGTGGGTGTTTTTTCTGTTTTTTATCTTAATTAAAATTTCGAAAACTGTTAAAGGATAATCAGTTGTTATTTTCGAAATCTTTTGATAAGTATAGATCAGAAATAAAATAGAAACACTATCCCACAATCCCTCAAAAATCGAGTTTCTGTTATTATCATAATAAACAGCTGTTAACTGTGGATTCGAGACCAGCAGACTACTACTCGAGACCATCAGATCTCGACTCGAGACCACAAGGTCTCGACTCGAGACCACAAGGTCTCGACTCGAAAATCATAAAGGTCATTAAATCCTTACCACTCGAGACCAGAAGTTTACAACTCGAGACTACAAGGTCTCGACTCGAGATCATAAGAGATCAAAACTTCACAACTCGAGACAACAGTCTCGACTCGAGATCACTGCGTTTTCGACTAAAGGCTTCATTCTTCGCCACTCGAGACCATGGTTGCGACTCGAGATCTCAGTATGGACACGAGATCTCATAAAACACACTAGTCAAAACCATGATTACGACTCGAGACCAAGGTTGCGACTCGAGATCTTATAACTTAGTCAAGACCCAACTCGAAACCTCATTATTTTTTAAGCTGTTTAATGTGACCTAAAAATTTAGTTCGATCCGCGCTAACAGGTGGTTTGCTATTAAATACTTGGTTTTGTTAACACTTACTTAACTAATCAGAATCAGATAATTTTTACAAAACCAAAATAGCTTAACTTGAATGAGCTTCTGATGTATTAATTCTGGCCAAAGCTGATTTAATACATCTATTTATTGTTCAAGTATTATAAAAGCTATGTTAAGTATGCATTACAAACGTGAAATGTCTTAATTCTGGCCAAAGCTGATTTAATTCATTTATGTTTAGCATGACTTGACAAGTGCATAACTAAAGTGATTGTCTCATTTCTGGCCAAAGCTGATTTGTCACAATTACTTTGCACACATATTTAAATGATTACACTTCTGGCCAAAGCTGACTTGTCTTCATTTAAATAGAATTTTACTAAGTCTATTATTTTGATGTTATTAATAGACATTATCACAGCTTCAAAAATTAAAATGGTCATTACTTATGCCTGCCTTAGTATAACATGCCCTTAGATCACATTAAGACTTCTTTCTTAGTATCATAACTTGCTCACCTTATTTCCACTATCAGCACCCAATCAGGGGATTCCACCTTTGACTGGTGATAACTTTGCTGCATGGAAGGATGCCCTCATGCTTACACTTGGAGTGCTGGACTTTGATTATGCTCTAAGAGAGGATAAACCAGCGGACCTTACTCCACAGAGTACTGTTGCTCAGCAGTTAACTCATGATAAGTGGACTAGAAGTAACCGCATGTCTCTCATGTTCATGAAGCAGTCTATTCATCACTCAATTAGAGGAGCTATTCCTGATTCTGAAGATGCTAAAACCTATTTGGCTTCTGTGGAGGATCAATTCAAGGGAACATCAAAAGCACATGCTAGCACTCTTATCCTCAAGCTGGCGACGACTAAGTATGATGGGAGGAGCGGCATTCGCGAACACATCATGATGATGCATGACATGGCCAATAAGTTGAAGGGCCTAGAGATGGAGATCAGTGATGGTTTTCTTGTTCACTTCATCATCACTTCGCTTCCTTCGTCCTATGAAGCATTCAAGATCAATTACAACACTCAGAAGGATAAATGGACGATGAGTGAGCTGATCGCTATGTGCGTGCAGGAGGAAGAGCGTATGAAGATGGATCGCACTACTGATGTTGCTAACTTCACCACCTCCAGCTCTAAGAAGAGGAAGAACAATTATCAAAGAAAGGATGCTTCTAAGGTTCAAAAGCCAAATCCAACTCCTAATATAAGTGCACCTTCCAGCTCTAAGAACTCCTTAGGCAAACCCTATTGCATGTTCTGTAAGAAAACAAGACATAAGCAAAAGGAATGCCCTGACTTCAAGGAGTGGCTGGGTAAGAAAGGTAACGATTTTTTCATGATACTTGAGTCCTTTAATTTAAATGTTCCTGCAAATTCTTGGTGGTTTGATTCTGGTTCTATGGTTCATGTTACCAATTCACTTCAGGGATTCCTTACAATCCAGAAGCTGGGAAGAAACCAAAGAACACTTAAAGTTGGAGATGATCGAGAATTAGAAGTGAAGGCCATAGGAACATTACAATTATTTTTGAAAACTGGTTTATGTATTAAACTTTATGATACCTTATATGTTCCTGAGGTAACTTGAAACCTTGTATCAGGACCAAAGTTAGACATGGACGGTTTTGTCGTTTCTCATGGTCATCGCAAACTCTTTATTCTCTATGATTCCATTGTTTATGGTACTGGCATTCTGGATGGTGGTCTCTATAGATTAGAACTAGATGATAATTTTTCCAAATCTTTGTTGTCATATAATATTAATGAATCACTCACAAAGATGAAACAGGTTCGAGACTTAGAGACTTCATCTATGTTGTGGCATCAACGTTTAGGCCACATCTCAAGAGAACGATTAAATCGTCTCGTAAAGGATGAAGTCTTACCTCCTCTCGATTTTACTGATTTTGGAACATGTGTCAAATGTCTTAAAGACAAAATGACATTAGCAAATAAGAAAGGTGCCACTAGGAGCTCTAATTTATTAGAACTCATTCACACTGACATTAGTGGTCCTTATCAAATTGCTGGTATAACAGGACATACTTCATTTATCACTTTCATTGATGATTATTCTCGTTACATGTACTTGTATCTTATAAAGGAAAAATCTGAATCTCTTACAACTTTTAAAGATTATAAAGCTGAAGTTGAAAAGCAATTAGATCGTCAGATTAAAGTTGTGAGATCAGATATAGGCGGTGAATATTATAGAAGACATACTGATGTGGGTCAAGCTCCTGGTCCATTTTATGAGTTTTGTAAGGGCCATGGGATTGTGAACCAATACACCATGCCTGGTACACCTCAGCAGAATGGTGTCGCTGAACGAAGAAATCGTACCCTTATGAACATGGTGCGCAGTATGTTAGCCAACACTAATTTACCATTATTCCTCTGGACTGAAGCGTTAAAAGCAGCTGTTCATATACTCAATAGAGTTCCTTCTAAGTCTGTCCCTAAAACTCCTTATGAACTTTGGACAGGAAGGAAACCGAGTCTTAAATATATGAAAGTTTGGGGCTGCATTGCTGAAGCAAAACTTTACAATCCTTTCCTAAGGAAACTTGACCCTAAAACAGTTACCTGCTTCTTTATCGGGTATCCTGATCATTCGAAGGGTTATCGTTTCTATTGTCCTTCCCATGTCACCCGTATTGTTGAAACCAAGCGTGCTGCGTTCTTGGAGGATTTCAAGGTCAGTGGGACCAGTACCAACCCTTACGAAGAATTGCAAGAAGTACAAGACGCGGGGGGGAGAGACTCGTCGCTTATCATTACTCTGTTTACTCCTCTTGTACCCCATGCAACTGTACCTGAAGCCACTGCACAAATTCCACCTCCACAATCAGAACCCATTATACCTCATAACGAAGGCACATCAAACGCTCAAAACCAAGACAACGCTGAACCCGATAATCAACTCAGGAGGTCATCTAGGCAAAGAAGGCCTATTAATTGGGATGATTATGTTACCTACCTGACTGAAATGGATGCTGGAAAGCTCAATGATCCTATCTCTTATAATGAAGCCATTAGCAGTGATCAGTCTTCTGAATGGAATAAAGCGATGATTGATGAGCTTGAATCCATGAAGAAAAATGACGTTTGGGATTTAGTCGAATTATCCAATGGTGCCAAACCTGTAGGTTGTAAATGGGTGTTCAAAACAAAACTGGATCCGAATGGGAACGTTGAACGCTACAAAGCGAGATTGGTTGCAAAGGGCTACACTTAGAAAGAGGGAATTGATTATCAAGAGACGTTTTCACCTGTCTCTCGTAAAGATTCATTAAGGATCGTTATGGCCCTAGTAGCTCATTTTGATTTAGAGCTGCATCAGATGGACGTCAAAACTGCTTTCCTTAACGGAGACTTAGACGAAGATGTTTACATGAAACAACCTGAAGGCTTTAAACCTGAAGGTCAGGAGAATCTAGTCTGTAAGTTGAAGAAATCCATTTATGGGTTAAAACAAGCATCACGTCAATGGTACCTCAAGTTTGATGAAGTCATGAAGAGGCAAGGTTTTAAGAAGAATCAAGTGGATCAATGCACCTACCTCAAGATGAGTGGGAGTAACTTTACTATACTTGTCCTTTATGTAGACGATATTCTATTGGCAAGTAATAGTTTAGACATGTTGCATGAGTCGAAGCGATTACTCTCGCATAACTTCGACATGAAGGATCTCGGAGATGCTTCTTACGTCATTGGCATCGAAATTCACCGAGATAGACACAAAGGGATCTTAGGATTGTCTCAAAAGACTTACATAGATCGTGTCCTCACACGTTACAACATGCAACAGTGCAAACCCTCCGTCGCTCCAGTAGTTAAGGGAGATGTTTTCGGTTCATTCCAGTGTCCGACAACAGAGGTTGAAAAGGAGCAAATGAGCCAGATACCTTACGCGTCAGTAGTCGGGAGCCTGATGTATGCTCAAGTCTGTACTCGCCCATATATCGCTTATATTGCTGGAATGCTAGGCCGTTATCAGACTAATCCTGGCCTAGATCACTGGAAAGCAGCTAAGAAGGTCCTTAGATATCTTCAAGGGACGAAAGACTATAAACTGACTTATAGAAGAAGTGATCATTTAGAAGTGGTAGGTTATTCTGATTCTGACTTTGCTAAATGCAAAGATGACAAGAAATCCACTTCGGGCTACATCTTTATGTTAGCAGGCGGACCTATCTCATGGAAGAGTCATAAACAACAGTTAACTACAACTTCCACAATGATGGCAGAGTACATTGCTGTTTACAACGCAACCTGTCATGGAATGTTGCTTAGAAATCTGATCACTGGACTCAAAATCGTTAATTCCATTTCTAGACCATTGAAGCTTTACTGTGATAACTCAGCTGCCGTTAGTTTCTCGAACAGTAACAGTTCGACTGGAGCTGGTTTATATCTCGATACAAAATATTTGTTCGTACGTGAACGAGTTGAGGAAAATAATCTTTGTATTGAGTATATTAGTACTAAAGATATGCTTGCGGATCCGATGACTAAAGGTCTCCCACCTAAAGTTTTCGAAGGACATGTATCGAATATGGGACTTACTAAAGACCTTATTTAATGGCATATTGTACTAGCTTATGTTTTAATTAATAAAATTTCCTCAGTTTGATTTTGTATGTCTCTAACATATGTTCTGCCGGTGTAATGACATATAGACAAATATAAATACAAATCAGACGCTAAAGGGCTTATACATATTTTGATCGTAACTGTTAGGTTTTAAATTGAGACTATAGTATGACTAATGGGGGTCCTGAGTCGAATGATGATTCAACGGCTGTATTTCTCTGCTATAGTTCTTGGTTTAAGGCTAAAATGAGTGTTAACTCCTGGCCAGGCTTACCTAATACTCATTGATGACGGGGGTAGCCCAAGACTAAATAAAATGACTAATTATGTAAACGCTTAAATGGTTAAAGGGTTCAAGGCTTAAAAAGCTGTGGAAGGAAAAAGCAGCACGGTAACAGTAGCCAAGTCACATCTGAAGATTGCTTCACCAACCCACAGCCGCAAAGGCATTGCAGGTCTGCACGGTGCACACTATTATCCGGGGGACTAAAGCCTTCAACCCCCAAAAGGGGAAACCCTCCACTGCAAGCGAGGTTGCTAGTCAAAGTCATTCCACTTCGGGAGATGCCTTCCCTTATAAAATGACACTTCATTTACTTCAGGGACATCCGGACCAGCTCTGATTCTTCTATCTCTGGTCACTCACATCGAATGCTTGTCTCTCACAAGTCATTCCCTTTCACATCCAACACACACATTCCCTTTGCTTTCACTTCCGAATCTGAGCATAAATCAGAGGAGGATCTATAGCAAAGAACAATAATAAACTAGCAAACCTCCTTCCACGTCTCGCAAACGTGGGGGGACCCCACGACCTGCGTTAGGCAAGGTTGAACCCTTCAACCCTTTTGCCTAGCCAGCCAAGCTACCATCGTTGGTCTTGTATTTGTTGCATCAACAAGTTGGCGCCCACCGTGGGGCTACGCCACTATTTCTTCTCAAAAAGACCTAGTAGTGTAGCTCTATTCACTTAAAATCACCATGTCTGAAAGTGGATCCCCGGAAGAAGTGAATCAGATTCCAAACACTTCCACTCCGGGTAGTAGCCAAGCTCACGTGGCTATACCGACTTCTTTCTCAACTCCGGGGAGTACACCCGAGTTCCTTAACTTCAACACACCAACCCCGTCCCGATCCGGAGTTCCATCTCCTAATATCGGTGTCTCTGATGCTCCATCACGTGTTGAACTCACCCCTGAAGGGGTGGCTAACAATTTCCTTGTGCTAAGGTCTCTTCTCAACCAGCACGTGAGTAAAGAAAGAGAAAAGGGAGTGAGGATTCGTTTAGACTATGACGAACCTGAGCCAACATTGTCTCCTGGACCACCTCCTCCTCTTTTTGCAACAAGAAGTGAGGCTGGTCCCAGTAACCCTTCAAACCCTCACCCTTATCTGTCCTCTATGACAAATCCTACGGTGCATCCTATCTTCTCTTCCCAACCAATTACTAGTGGTGCTCATTTGGGGCATGAGCTGACTCTTGACCAGCTCCTACAATCCCCGGTGACAAGCTATCCAGCATCCACTACAACTACATGGGAGCAAGCTCTGTCCGTGCTCCCTTTAGCACGGAGTGCTGTTATGAGCACTCCCCTCGGGATGAACTGCTCCACTGGCCCAGGAAGCCTCCAAGGCTTCAACCCTATGCCCAACATAATGACCCAGATGATGGCCAACTTCCCGTGGCAGCACTTCATCAATCAAGTGCTCGCCACTCAAGGAAACAATGGCAATGGCAGCAATATGGATGCAAGGACTGAAGAAGACTTGGCTAAACCGTACAAGCCAAGTAACCTTTCATGTTTCTCAAGACAAATAGCCGATTATGACTTCCAGTCAAAGATCAAAATGCCGGCCCACATCAGGACGTATGATGGAACTGAAGATCCTGAGGACCATCTTCAGATCTTCACCGGTGCAGCTCGGATAGAGAAATGGTCCAACGCGGAGTGTTGCCTAATGTTCATGCAAACTCTTGTTGGGTCCGCCAGGATCTGGTTTAACGATTTACCTGCTCAAAGTGTTCGAAGCTTTGACGATCTCAGCAAAGGTTTCCTGGCCAATTTCTCTCAACAAAGACGATATGTCAAAGACGCAACAGTAATCTTTCAGATAAAGCAACGTGATGATGAAAGTCTCCGTGCTTTCATTGAACGATACAAGAAGGAAGGTCTGACTTATGTAGGGGCTGACGAGAAAATGAGGGTGGCTGGGTTCATGAACGCCATCACCTCTAAGTACCTTACAAGGGATTTCAACAAATCTCTACCCAAGACCTTAGAAGAAGCTCTCGAAAGGGCCGAAGCACACATCCGGGGAGAGGAGGCAGTAGACATTAAGGAACAAAGAAAAAGAGGATCCGACTGGAGGAGCAACAGTCCAGCCAGAAAAAGAGGAAACTTCAACCCCTATGACAGGCGGCCAAAGGGTTCAGATCCTCGAAGGTCTGAAGGTCGGAACCTTTCAAGCAGGGAAAAGGGCATAAGCTTCACGCCCCTCACAAAGACCCCTCAAGAGATCCTTGCAACAGAGGAAGTTAAGCAAAACTTTCGGCCTCCTAGACCTCTCCCCAAAAGCAGGAAAAATGAGAACTCCACCCAGTACTGCGAGTTTCATGAAGAAAAGGGTCACCACACCAATGATTGCTTCCAACTCAAGAAAAGAATAGAAGAGGCAGTTAAATCCGGAGAACTCGCTCATTTGGTAAAGGGAGTCCGGGACAAAATGGCTGAAGGAAAGGGTAAGGAAGTCAATATGGTAGATTTCGATGGAAAGGTTCCTCATAAAAGACAAAGGTTGGAAGCTTGGGAGCTTCAATGTGTCTGTTTCCCCCTACGGAGAATGACCCTCTCTCTAGCCCACTCGTGGTAGGGGCTACCGTAGGAACGTTGCAAACATGCAAGGCATACATAGACACGGGTGCAGCCACTGAAATCATGTTCGAAAAGTTCTTCAACCAATTGAGCAATGAAGAACGTTCAAGGCTTCAACCTTCTAGAACCTCCATAAAAGGTATCGCCGACATACCCCTCAAGCCTTTAGGGCAACTAACACTTAATGTTCGTTTTAGTGAAAGTTCAAAAGAACGAACCCAACCACTCACCTTTGTGGTTATCAACATCCCCTCAAGCTATGATGTGATCATTGGAAGACCAGGACAGTGTGCATTTTACATGGCCGTGTCTGTTGGTCATGGCATAGTCAAATTCCCCACCGAAAGGGGCATAACAACCCTTCAACCCTCTCAGGAAGCCTACATGGTTGAAGGCGAAAGTTCAAACAGTGAAGAAGACAGGCAAAGATTGGTCATAAACCATAAATACCCGGAACAAAGGATAAGGGTCAACCCCGACCTTTCTCAAGAGACCCTTTCATATCTTGAAAAATTGCTAACACACTACAGTGATGTATTCGCTTGGTGTCCTGAAGATATGACCGGGATCCCTCGCACTACTAGAAAACTGCTCGTTTCCGACCAAGGTTTTTTGTCGGAAACCTGTCGGAAAACGGCGTTTCCGACTAGTTTCCGACAGAAATACGTTTGTAGGAAAAAGCCTTGTAGGAAAATATTTTCCGACAAGTAACCGACTAAATGTCCGACAAATTTCCGACAAAAAAAAGAGGTTACTATTTCCGACAAAGTTCCGACCACAACTTTCCTACAGCTTTCCGACATCCGTGTTCCTACTATTTTCCGACCAAAAGTAGAGGTTACTATTTCCGACAAAGTTCCGACCACAACTTTCCTACAGTTTTCCGACAGCCGTGTTCCTACTATTTTCCGACCAAAAGTTTCCGACAAAGTTCCGACTACAATTTTCCTACAACTTTCCGACCGCCGTGTTCCTACTATTTTCCGACCAAAAGTGTACCTACTATTTTCCGACCAGAATTTCTAACTTCTCTTCCCACCAATTTCCGACTAAAACCTTTTTAATAAAAAAAAAATATAAAAAAAGTAAAAAATCCAGATTTTTTCTACTAAAAATGCAGAAAAAAATCAAATAAAAATCCTAAATACGATACCATTAGGAACTAAAGTTCGTCCACAAAATACAACATGGTTTTCCAACTACAAGTTCAACCACAATATGACACGGTTGTCAAATTACAAATTCAACCACAAAATATGACACCGTTGTCAAATTACAAGTTCAACCGCAAAAGACAACAAACAGAAACTAAACTATGGTGGAGGATTGCTAGGATTACCAAATTGTTTCATAAACTCGGCCATTTGTCGTTGCATATCTTCTCTCATTTGTTGGTGCATCTCTTCGACTCGGTTTTGTAACATGTCAACGTGGGATTGTTGCACCTCTTCGAATCGTTTATTTAACCTTTCCACCTGGGATTGCAAGTTCCGCACCTATATAATTTTTTAACAACAAACATAATATTAGAAAAAAAACAAATATATATAGAAGTTTATAATCAAAATGGATAAGAATCTTTATTCGGTACAAAAAAAGAGTTTTATCAAAGTATCATCTTTTACACTATACTTACAATTCAACTATTGTACATATATTTTGTACGGTGATCAGCCATACAAGACAAATATTGTAAGAGATAATTTATCAATGTGAGAACATCTTTATTCGTCAGTCGGTCACATAAATGATGTAAATCAATAGAATGTTTCAGATCACTTTAATATTTTTTTATAATAAATTAAATATTATACATTATATTAATATTATATAATATATACAATATGCATCCACCATGCATATATATGTAGTGAGTCCCTATAAACCCTTTGGGTCTTCTTTCACACTAAAATAGTAAAATGGAGTCAAGAAAAGAATCCAGTCAACCTTCCACAAAAGATGATAATTTTTTATGCTTTGCGCCTTAGTTCGTAAAGCCCCGGCCGCGCAACGGCTTACTGTATGAAAACATGTCGTTATTATAACCGTACACCATCATGTCCCGCAACGCGCGACGTTGAATACCCCTAGTTAAATTTAGAAACCCACCCCTATGCATACACATTAATAATAATAATAAAAAATAATGATAAAAAAATAAATAATAAATAATATTAATAATACCTCCTCTTGCGAGCGCTGGTAGTCAGCATAGGAGGCAGACCCGGATGACGAAGACGTTGTGCCGGTAATGACAAAACTACGATCCGAAGACCCGATCCCGAATCGGCTCCCTCCCTGCGCACGCTCCCACAAGTCAACATCTCCCACCGGATGCTGAGTGACGTCTTCCCCGTACTTTTCGATCATGTATCTTGCATATGTCTCCTACCATTTATATAAATAACACGGTTGTTATTATACTAAAAGGCTAATACAATATATATATTAAAAATGATGCAAACAACTTACAAATGCTTTTTTCGATCGCGCAGTACAAAATTCTGCCCCTTCCAAACTTTCATCATACATCCCTGCCCAAAAATTTTTCTTGGATTCTTTGTTGAGGTGGGTTGCAAGGAAGAGTTCTTTAAAAGTGGGTGGGCGACCCAATGTCCGTTCCTACAAAAAAAAACATATGTATGATTAATGTAATATGTGTTAAAGAAACAAGTACAAAATTTATGAACATAATATCTTTACCAAGATGATGCGATGCTCATCATAGCCCCTAGACCCGCCTGTATGTCGGGATATCACATCGTCAGAATCGGCTTTCTTGCGGTTGCTTTTGCCTCTCTCGGACTTCTTTTGCCACTCATCTGTGTTCCAACGCTATAAAAGAATAAAAATACATGTATAAATAATATAAAATGCAATAAAATATAACAATGATCACTAATGTATTAACTTGCTTACCATACATAACTCATGCCATATGTCCTCGTGCACGAAGCGCGGCGGATACTCACACATCACGCCAAAATCATTTTCATTTTCCGGGATGGTATGCCCAGCAATCCTTGCCTTCTTTGCCGATTCGTCTCGGCGATACAAACAAATAAATATAAATATATACAAATACATACGCATATACAGTGAACAAAAGGACCATTTTACCCTTCATTCCTCTAAAACTTTAAAATTTCATATATGTCATCTTTAACTTCAAATTTTTAGCGTCCAAAACCTTTTCCTTGTTTTTAACTTGATATATTTTTTACTCATAAACAATGTTTTTCTAAAAATATTATATTTAAGTTTCTTGCTTTCTTGTATAACTTACATACATGATGAATGCAATAATACATGGGTTCAATTAACACAGATTCGACTAACATATTGTTTTACACTAACAGGTATGAATAATGCATATAACTATGTTAACTAATATGTGAAGCTGGGTGGGTAATATTTACAAGGATACAAACAAATTAAAGAATAAACTAATTTATTATATTTAAAGCTAGGTCCCTGGTTCCAATTTACAAATGCGATAAAGTAATTAAAATCATCCACCACACCTGGGACCACTAATTAAAAATCATCCACCACACTTGGGACCACAATCCTATACACGTGCAGTAGATTCTCCATAAACAAACATATTAACATATTCTAAAGATTGTTCTATTCACTTTAATCACTACAAACAATAGTATATATATAGATTTTTTTGAAGAATAGTATATATACAGATACAAACCGCATCTAAGGGGGCTCGAAAAACTAACCAGCCTCAAAAGAGTCGGAACTGTCGGCGGTCGCCGGTGGCAGCGGAGAACGGTGGTCGGAAGTTTAGGTGTGGAGTCGGTTCAGCGGAGAACGGAGGAGAGATCAGAGAGACGGTGAGTTGTGCGAGTTGCGGCTAGGGTTTCAGATCTATTTTAGAACTTAAAAATGAAGGTCAGTGATGTTATGTTCTTCCTGTGTATTTTTCTTTAGCCCTTCAAGTTTCATTATTTTTTATTCAACCCCTCTGTGCGTTGCTTTTATACTTCGTTTTTTTTCTAAGGTTTCTTATTGTTGATTTCCTTCTGTATTGTTTATACACTTTATTTCAAACTAATTGTCAACAAATATATATAACTGATCTTTGAATTTAAATAATAATAACAAGTCTCATACCAAATTAATTTGGGTTTATGTTCTAGAATAATAATTTTAAATATCCTTTACTCTAAACACCCACCGGGTGCTCCATTACTTAAACTAGGCTTTACTATTGTATAAGTGTGTGTATATATCTATATGTATGTGTATGCACCGATACAACTACATACTTATACACACATACACATAAATATAGACACAAGAAATACGTTTATATATACAGATAAACACCTTCGAATAAGTAAATAGGAAAAGAATACATGTTTTCGTCGGAAACTGGTCGGAAATTTCCGACAACTTTCCGACCAATAAAGGTTTTACTCGGAAAAAGGTCGGAAATTTCCGACAACTTTCCGACCAATGTTGTGTTTCGTCGGAAAATGGTCGGAAATTTCCGACCATTTTCCGACTAAAATTTTCTTTTTTTTCATTTTTCCAACATTTAAACATCGTTTTTCCATTCCATCTTTTGTACACGTTAATTATACATGAAATACTTTTACTTTACCAACTTATACGCATTGTACATGTTTATACGTGTATGTACCCTTTCGGGACCTATTAATTAAAACATGCTTAGTATGTGTATATATATGTATGTGTGTATGTATGCGTGTGTGTACACTTGGACAAACACATACTCATACATATATATATATATATATATATAGGACAAAGATCCGTTAGGAACCACCCCTTATTGCGAGAACCGCGAGAACCAGTGTGAACACAAACAGTAATTCCTAAAAAAATCTAAAAAACACCCAATTTTTTTTTTTTTTTTTTTTTACTATTTTTTTTGAAAAAATCGCAATATTTTGTTAATAAAAAAAATAAAAAAAAAATTCAAAAAAAAAAAAAAAAATTTCGAGTAACAGTTATCCATGCACATGTGCATATGTATCGTTTCTTTGTCAAATTCCGTAATTCATTACAAATAATAGTCAATTGCACTTTCATTTACACTACCACGTGTAATACACTACTTTTTACGTTAACAATGTTAGAATGCACATGTGCATTTATATGTATTAACAGGAAATAAGGTGTTTTGGTACACTACTTTCTCTTTCATCTATCATTCCATCCATAATACACAAGCATGCACATGTGCATTTTTGTCATTTCTTTGACAAATTCCGTAATTCATCACACATATTAGACAATTGCACTTTATTTACACTACCATATGTAATACACTACTTTTTACATTACCAATATTAGAAATGCACATGTGCATTTATATGTATCAACATTAAATAAGGTGTTTTGGTACACCACTTTGAATACACTTTCCTTTTTCATCTATCATACCATCCATAATACACTACCATTACCTCCTACCATCCATAATACAATACCATTACCTCCTACCATCCATAATACAATACCATTAACAATATTTTCACTTTATTACATGTATGTAAACACCATTTATACCATCCAATCAACATATTACATAAAAAATTGACAACTATAACCAAACCATCAACCACTAGATATAACTAACCAAAAAACATGTATATGGGTCTACTTCTCCATTCAAAATCACAAACTTTTTGTACCAAAATACGTTATATCATGGTTATACCTAATTATGCACATGTGCATTTTGAATATTGGTAATGTAAAAAGTAGTGTATTACTAATGGTATTGTAAATTAAAGTGCAATTGTCTATTCCTGATAACGTATTACCGAATTTGTTGAAGTAATGATACATATGCACATGTGCATGGATAACTGTTACTCGAAAAAAAAAAGTTTTTTTTTTATGGTAACGAAATATAGCGATTTTTTATTAAAAAATATTAAAAAAAAAATTTTTTGAGTGCTTTTTTGATTTTTTTAGATTTTATTTTGTGTTCACATTGGTTCTCGCGGTTCTCGCAATAAGGGTGGTTCTCGCATGAACCTTACCCTATATATATATATATATATACGTACACACATACATATACATATAGAGACAAGAAATACGTTTATATATATAGATATACACCTCGGTATAATTAAATATGAAAAGAATAATTGTTTTTCAGTCGGTACATACACGTATAAACATGTACAATGCGTATAAGTTGGTAAAGTAAAAGTATTTCATGTATAATTATTGTGTACAAAAGATGGAATGGAAAAACGATGTTTAAAGGTTGAAAAAATGAAAAAAACAAAAATTTTAGTCGGAAATTTGTCGGAAATTTCCGACCATTTTCCGACCAATAATGGTTTTAGTCGGAAAATGGTCGGAAATTTCCGACCATTTTCCGACTAAAATTTTCGTTTTTTTCATTTTTTCAACATTTAAACATCGTTTTTCCATTCCATCTTTTGTACACATTAATTATACATGAAATACTTTTATTTTACCAACTTATACGCATTGTACATGTTTATACGTGTATGTACACTATCGGGACCTATTAATTAAAACAGACTAAGTATGTGTATATATATGTATGTGTGTATGTATGCGTGTGTGTACACTTGGACAAACACATACTCATACATATACATATAGAGACAAGAAATACGTTTATATATATAGATATACACCTCGGTATAATTAAATATGAAAAGAATAATTGTTTTTTAGTCGGTACATACACGTATAAACATGTACAATGCGTATAAGTTGGTAAAGTAAAAGTATTTCATGTATAATTATTGTGTACAAAAGATGGAATGGAAAAACGATGTTTAAAGGTTGAAAAAATGAAAAAAACAAAAATTTTAGTCGGAAATTTGTCGGAAATTTCCGACCATTTTCCGACCAATAATGGTTTTAGTCGGAAAATGGTCGGAAATTTCCGACAACTTTCCGACCAATAAAGGTTTTAGTCGGAAAATGGTCGGAAATTTCCGACCATTTTCCGACTAAAATTTTCGTTTTTTTTCATTTTTTCAACATTTAAACATCGTTTTTCCATTCCATCTTTTGTACACATTAATTATACATGAAATACTTTTATTTTACCAACTTATACGCATTGTACATGTTTATACGTGTATGTACACTATCGGGACCTATTAATTAAAACATGCTAAGTATGTGTATATATATGTATGTGTGTATGTATGCGTGTGTGTACACTTGGACAAACACATACTCATACATATATATATATACGTACACACATACATATACATATAGAGACAAGAAATACGTTTATATATATAGATATACACCTCGGTATAATTAAATATGAAAAGAATAATTGTTTTTCAGTCGGTACATACACGTATAAACATGTACAATGCGTATAAGTTGGTAAAGTAAAAGTATTTCATGTATAATTATTGTGTACAAAAGATGGAATGGAAAAACGATGTTTAAAGGTTGAAAAAATGAAAAAAACAAAAATTTTAGTCGGAACTTAGTCGGAAATTTTCCGACCATTTTCCGACCAATTTTTTATTTTTTTTTTGTCGGTAAATAGTCGGAAAATAGTCGGTAAAACCAGATTAGTTTTTTAGTCGGAACTTAGTCGGAAATTTTCCGACCATTTTCCGACCAATTTTTTTCTCTTTTTTTTGGTCGGTAAATTGTAGGAAAATAGTCGGTAAAACCAGATTATTTTTTTAGTTGGTATTTTGTCGGAAAATGGTCGGAATTTTCCGACGAAATTGGTTTTGTCGGAAATTTTGGTAGGAAACCCCCCTATTTTCTAGTAGTGTCGGGATATTGCCGAGCACGAGTTGAGAATACCACCAGAGGTCAAGCCGGTGGTTCAAAAGAAAAGAAGCTTGGCACCTGAAAGAAGTCTGGCAGCCTGCCAAGAGGTTGAAAAGCTTGTGTCAGCAGGCATCCTCCGAGAAGTCAAGTACCAATCATGGGTTGCAAACCCAGTTATGGTCAAAAAACCAGACAACTCTTGGAGGATGTGCATAGACTTCAAGGATCTTAACAAAGCTTGTCCTAAGGATTGCTATCCACTACCCGAGATCGACCTCAAAGTTGACTCCCTCACAGGATACTCGTTCAAATGCTTTCTAGATGCATACAAAGGTTATCACCAACTCCTCATGAAAAAAGAAGATGAGGAAAAAACAGCTTTCCACAGGGACAAAGGAATCTTTTGCTATCAAAAGATGCCTTTCGGCCTCAAAAATGCAGGAGCAACCTATCAACGGCTCGTTGACAAAGCCTTCGAGAGCCAAATTGGCAAAAACATGGAGGCATATGTCGACGACCTGGTTATCAAAAGCAAGACGGAATACCAAATGCTCGATGATATTCAAGAAACTTTCAAGAACCTCAGAAAGGTTAACATGAAGCTTAACCCAGAAAAGTGTTCATTTGGATTCGAGGAAGGAAAATTTTTGGGCCACATTGTTGGAAAACAAAGCATCAAAGCCAACCCTAACAAAGTAAAAGCTGTCCTTGAAACCAAGCCGCCAAAGACCAAGAAGGAGGTTGAAAGCTTGAATGGGAAGCTTGCAGCCTTGAAGCGTTTTACCTCCAAGTTAGCCGAAAGATCTCTGCCCTTCTACAAAACGCTCAAGAACTGTTCAGATAAAAAGAATTTCAAATGGACCGAAGAAGCTGAAGAAGCTTTCAACCAGATGAAGCAACATCTAGCTTCCCTACCAGACATTGCGGCACCAAAAACCGGGGAGTTAATATCGGTGTACCTCTCAATCACGGACGAGGCCATCAGTGCAGTCCTCACCATTGAGCGAGACAAGGCCCAGGTACCCGTTTATTTTTTCAGCAAAACTTTAAAATTAGCTGAAACGAAATACCCTCCCCTTGAAAAACTTGCCCTAGCTTTAGTTCAAACAGCTAGAAGGCTCCGAAGGTATTTCCAAGCACACCCCATACAAGTGGTCACCGACCAACCTATCAAGAGTGTGCTTGAAAAACCTGAAAACTCGGGCCGATTAGCCAAATGGGCCATAGAACTGGGTGAACATAACATCACCTATGTCCCAAGGAAAGCCATCAAGACTCAGGTCTTGGCTGATTTTATTGTGGAAGTCCCAAACCAGACACTTACTGAAGTAAACACAGCCACCACTGAACCCTCCAACCCTGAAGCCTGGAAGCTTTTCACCGACGGGGCTTCAAGCGTTGAAGGGTCAGGGGCTGGATTAATTTTGATTAACCCAAAAGGTTTGGAGTTCACATATGCTCTTCGATTTGATTTTCAGACCACCAATAACGAGGCTGAATACGAAGCACTAATAGCCGGCCTAAGGCTGGCCAAAGAAATGAAGGTTGAAAAGCTTGAAGTGTTCACGGATTCGTTGCTGGTCTCAAGCCAAGTGAATGATAGCTACATAGCTAAAGAGCCCAACATGAAAAAATACAGAGAAAAATCAAAGGAACTAATGAGTACCTTCCAAGCATGCAACATCAAACAAATCCCCAGATCTCAAAACAAAAAGGCCGATGCCCTAAGCAAACTTGCATCTCTCACTTTTGCCCACCTCACCAAAAAGGTACTGGTAGAAGTGTTGAAGGCACCATCCATTAATGAATTGGAGGTTCAAGATGTGGTTACCGAAGAAGAACCAAACTGGATGACTCCCATAAGAAAGTTCCTCAAAAATGGTGAATTACCCAATGATCAAGTGGAAGCTAAAAGGGTTGAAATCAAGGCAAGACAATATACGCTGCAAGGAGAAACCCTTTACAAAAAGGGTTACCTTGCTCCCTTGCTAAGATGTGTCGGCCCCGAGCAAAGCAAGTATTTGATCAAGGAAATTCATGAAGGAGTGTGTGGAGCTCACTTTGGAGCTAGGTCGGTAGTTGCAAAACTCATGAACCTCGGATATTTCTGGCCTTCAATGCATCGCGACACAGCCGAAGAATTGAAGAAATGTGATGCCTGCCAGATCCATGCACCAATCCCAAAAAGCCCCAAGCATGATTTAGTCCCAATAACCCCGGCTTGGCCATTCCATAAGTGGGGAATGGACATCGTTGGTCCATTTCCCCCAAGCAAAGGGGGGGTGAAATTCCTACTGGTGGCGGTAGACTATTTCACCAAATGGCCCGAGGTCAAACCACTTGCCAAGATCACCGGAAAGCAAGTCATTGATTTTGTCTGGGAGAACATCATTTGCCGTTATGGATTGCCAGGAGTACTTGTCACCGACAACGGAAGGCAATTTGCTGAGAAGCCTTTTAGCGTTTGGTGCAAAGAATACAAAATCGATCAAGTTTTCAGCTTAGTGGCTTATCCACAATCAAACGGGCAGGTTGAGAGAACAAACAGAAGCATAGTGGAAGGAATCAAGACAAGACTGGGAAGATACGAAAGCAATTGGCTCGAAGAATTGCCTAGTGTTCTATGGGCAATTAGAACAACGGAAAAAACAAGCCATAAGAGAACACCGTACAGCCTGGTATTCGGATCCGAAGCTGTGATCCCTGCCGAAATAGGAGTTGTAACCCAAAGAATTGTCAACATGGATCCCGAAGCAAACCAAAAAGAGACCATGTTGAATTTACAACTCCTAGAGGAAGCAAGAGATCAAGCCGCAATCCAAGAAGCCAAATACAAGCAACAGATGGAAGCTTACTACAACAAAAAAGTAAAAAACGAACGATTCAAACCAGGGGACCTAGTCCTCAGAAACAACGAAGCCAGCAAGAAAGAAAATCAAGGAAAACTTGGACCAAAGTGGGAAGGTCCATACACCATCCTTGAAGCACACAAAGGTGGATCCTACAAGCTGGCTGATTCAGAAGGCAAAAGGCTTCCAAGGCATTGGAACGGCAAAACATTGAAAAGGTTCCATGTTTAAACGGAAAGTTTGGTTTGTATCAAAATGTATCTCAAGCAGAATTATGAATGCCTTTTGTAAAAAGCAAGTATTGCTTTAATGAATGAAGTTGTTTTTATCAAACTTGTCTTTCTATCCTAAAATCAGGTTGAGAACCTAGCAAAAAACTCCATGGCAAGTGCCGTGTAAGGGGATGAGCTCCCAGGCCACATCGCTCAATAGGTTCAAGGGTTGAATGAGCCTATATAAGGGGTGAGTTCCTAAATCAATACGACTCCATGAGACTTGTCAAGAAAAAATATAATTGTCTCATAGACGGGTATAAGCAGCCTACACCAAATGTTCACGAAGTTTTAGAAATATAGTCTACAAAGAGGCTAGAAAAACCAAAAGAAATAATGAAAAGGATAGGTGTTATCTCTTCTTGTTAAAAATGCCAAGGCTAAGTGTCTGCAGCACTGAACCCTTTTAGGTATAAAAAAACATAAGGGCAACACAAACCCGACAAAGACAAAGTTACAAAAGAAAACAAACCAAATCCAAAAAAGAACAAAGACAGTTGGAAAAAGCACAAAGGCACAAATCAAGCCTGGACGCAAAACCAACAAGCCTTTAAGGCTTCAAGCCACCCGGGCAATACCTCGAAACCTTAAAGGCTTCAACCTTTTAACGGACAGCCAAAAGGCTTCAACGGTTAAAAACCAAATGAACCGCCTTGTCCAAAAAAGGCACAAACATAAAACCATAATAAAAGAAAAATAGTTAAAACATCACATCATAAAAAGTCCTAAAAAGACTTCCAAACATAAGTTAAGGCAAGTCCTAGTAACTTGCAAATCTAATCATTGTCCAACGGCCATACAGGCCTTCAACATAACCAAAAGGAACCTTAGGGGTTCCTACCAAACCTAACATTGTTTAAGTTAACATTAAAAACATAAGTTGTTTTCAGTGCTAAGAAAGCTACGAATCAAGCATCCACAGATTTAGAAACTCCAGAACCTTCGCCCTTGGCCTTCTTTGTTTTCTTCAACTTTTTAGTCTTCACACCTCCATCACCACCAACCGCCGAAGCCTCCAAGCTTGCATCCTTAGGAACATCCGGCTGACCTGAAAGGGTATCATCGCTATCCCCCGAATAGGACCTCTCCCTTGAAAGAGAGCCC
The DNA here is from genome assembly GCA_030545235.1 of Helianthus tuberosus. Classification (NCBI taxonomy): domain Eukaryota; kingdom Viridiplantae; phylum Streptophyta; class Magnoliopsida; order Asterales; family Asteraceae; genus Helianthus; species Helianthus tuberosus. The sequence continues at coordinate 54,163,988 of CM060404.1, forward strand.
AAAACCTCAGCACAAACCTTCTCATTTAGGCCCTCCGGTTTCAACTCCTGCAATACAGAAAGAGGTTTACCAAAACAAGTGGAAACCTGATGGATGTAGGGGTAGGTCAGCTTCTCCATTTGCTCAACGGAGCCTTTAAAAACGTCAGAAGCCTCGGGACGAAATAGAGGTGACTTCTCCAAAGGATGACCGGATTCATGAAGTTTATACCCAGCAATGAGGCCTTGGTATTTCCCCAGGTTAAGAAGCTTAGTGTAAACGTCACCAAGAGCAGAGTTAAACTCTTTGGAGTGCAATAGATAAGTAACCACTTGGTGAAAACCTTGCTCTATGAGCCATTGGTTATCCCCAGTAGTCTGAGCAACTGAAGCTTTCAACCCTTCTTTCTCCTTAACAAAAGCCTGCTGTTGAACAAACAAAGTTTCCCGGTCAGCCCTAAGTTTCAGCCTAGAGGCCTCGAAGCTCTTTTTCAAATCATCCATCTCAATCTCATGCGTCTTCTTCAGATCACTAACCTTCTTCTCCCATGCTGCTTCCTTCTCGGCAAAACCAGCTATCTCCTTCTTCATCCCAGCCATGGAGGATTTCATTTTATCCTTCTTCTTGGAGAATTCTTCATATTCCCGCATTCTTTGACGAAAACGGGCAATGCCTTGAGGAAGCATAGAAGCTAGGTTGCAGGTACTCAAAATCATTCGGGACAGCATCAGGTCATCATCCATCCCAGCAATAGTCTCGTGTACTGAGGGAGGAGCAATGTGACTCAAAACATCCTCACAAACAGCAACATCTTTGAAACTGTCATCATTCTTCACTGACCAGGCAGGCACATAAATCCCTTCCGGATCCAACCCTTCAACGTTCTTGCTTGAGGACTCCTGAACAGGAGTGACAACAACCTTCTTGCTTGAAACCTTTTTACCATGAACAACCAATTCTTTATCCTTCTCCACACCCGCTTCAACACCTTGATCCTCCGAAACTTCAATGTCATCACTCAACTCCACCGGTTCAGTAGAAGTGGATTGAGGACCAGCCTTCAACAACCGACGAGAAGATTGACGAGTTGAAGATTTAGGAGCATTAGACTTAGAAAAACCCTTGGCAGTAGCAGCACTAACATAACCTGAACCCTCAAACCTTTGATCAACAGTCCTAACCACAACATTCTCACCAGGAACAGACGGAGCATCCTCGAAAACAACATCAGAAGTATCGTCGCTCTTAATAAAATCCAAGGCAGACATGACTGCAAAAAACAACAACACATAAGTCATAGACTAAGAAGAACATAAAGAGGACAAAAAAGGAAAAGGCATACCAATTCCACTCCTCATAAGAACCGGATCCCGATCAACATTCCCCCAAATTTTACTAACCCCTAATAGAACAAGTAAGTGTTCAGGAAAGGGACGAACCCTAGAAGGACAGTCCCGAATGGCATTAAGAAAAACAGCATTTAATTCAGACTCGGAAGGTTCCGGAGCATTGAGAACAGCATCCGGATTCCTCCACACCATTTTGAAGGGAATGATAGTATCGGAAACCCAGAAAAAGCGGTCTTTCCAAGCCCCAAGTGTAGTAACCATCGATGCAATAAGGCAGGTATCAACTTTGGTTGTTTCAAATGTAAACCAATCACCATTCTTCGCCAAGCGAAAAAACCGGCGAAAGAGTAAAAGGGAAGGATCATACCCTAGAGCACGACACAAAACTTCAAAATGCAAAACCCTAGCCATCCCCTTTGGATGAACTTGCCCAAAAGAAACCCTATAATACTCCATCAAGTTCAAAACAAAACACGAAAAGGGATATCGAAGGTTCGAGAACTCAAAATGACTACAATAGAGGGCAATCGAACCAGAAGGCGGTTTATCAACGGAAAGATCACAAGCAGGGGCAGTAGGGTTAAATTTCCTATCAATACCATATTCCATACAAAATAAATCTATCTCCTCTTGTGTCAACCGGGAAAAAGATTTTGCTAAATCCTTACGAGCACCCATTTTTTTTTTGAACGGAAAATGCAAGATGAAAAGGAAACCGGAACTAACCTCAAGAAAGGAGAGAAAATGGTAGGCACTTGGAAAAGATTATGAAACAAATGGATAAGATTGAAGATACAAAATAAATACAAGCCTAGAATAGGGGTAATAATGGCAAAACAGTAACTCCTGCGAAAACCGCCACCCTATCAACTGCCACACATCAATCAAATCAACTGTCAGTTATTTGAATTTCAAAGTTCAAAACATTAACTGCCTTCAACCTTTCAAGCCTTCAAGCAACGAACCCTCGAAACCTTCAGGCAATAAAATACGTGCACAAAAGTCAGAAGTCTTTAGCTCATCACCCAAAAACCTCTGACTTGGGGGGCTGATGACGGGGGTAGCCCAAGACTAAATAAAATGACTAATTATGTAAACGCTTAAATGGTTCAAGGCTTAAAAAGCTGTGGAAGGAAAAAGCAGCACGGTAACAGTAGCCAAGTCACATCTGAAGATTGCTTCACCAACCCACAGCCGCAAAGGCATTGCAGGTCTGCACGGTGCACACTATTATCCGGGGGACTAAAGCCTTCAACCCCCAAAAGGGGAAACCCTCCACTGCAAGCGAGGTTGCTAGTCAAAGCCATTCCACTTCGGGAGATGCCTTCCCTTATAAAATGACACTTCATTTACTTCAGGGACATCCGGACCAGCTCTGATTCTTCTATCTCTGGTCACTCACATCGAATGCTTGTCTCTCACAAGTCATTCCCTTTCACATCCAACACACACATTCCCTTTGCTTTCACTTCCGAATCTGAGCATAAATCAGAGGAGGATCTATAGCAAAGAACAATAATAAACTAGCAAACCTCCTTCCACGTCTCGCAAACGTGGGGGGACCCCACGACCTGCGTTAGGCAAGGTTGAACCCTTCAACCCTTTTGCCTAGCCAGCCAAGCTACCATCGTTGGTCTTGTATTTGTTGCATCAACACTCATGATAAATGATTACTTGGCTAAGTGGGAGAATGTGAGATTAAATATATAAATGTAATATTTAATCTTGTAGCCTATATAATCATTTATATTATCTTAGATCAAAATATATTAATAACCTATTAATAATTAGTTGGTAATTGTTGATGGACCATATTACCCTTATTAACTAATTAGGTTTCCTCTTGGGTGTATAAATAAGGGGCTTATTAGAGAGTTAAAGGGTTAGATACTTTACAGAATCATACAACCCTCACTAACATCAATTTTCGTGACTCTCTCTCTATAACCGAAACTCACCCTACTTTCGGTTTCATCACCATCATTACTTTACACCCTAAGGAGGAACCGGATCACCCTGACAACTATGTCGAACTCAATGGCTGGATCTCTGACCGGATTCTCCACTGCTTTGAATACTATAACAGGTATGTTATTCATGTTTTCCATTTAGTTTAAACAGAACTGATCAACAACCAGTTCGGAGCATGTGAGCTCGGTTACCATCATCTCCGAGCTCCCAAACTGTTTGAAGTATGGTAAGGTAAATGACTAGAATTGCAGCTATAGTTGCTACTGATACCCAAACATTGTAAAAATATTCATGCTTCAGTTTCGCTCTCTTTTGATGCCACCCATCATTGCAGTAGCAATTGATCTCCCAAAGAACATCGCGTAAATATGAGTCATCGGCAGCCCCAGCTACTTCTTTACAGAGCTTGTTCACCAGTCTTGCTGCGCGTTTGTTCCCACCTAGAGTATTGATGTGCGTAAAATGCAACATATAAATTACATCAAATGAGGCATAAAACTAACCCCTTTTTAGTACTAATGTTGGAAAAAATGTGCTTTTCTCTTCCTTTTGTATTTTCAGGATCAAATGAGCTTAAACGAACAAAAGGAACAAATACACAGCCAAAACCAACATAAATACAAAGAAAAGGAAGAAACGTGGCATGCCTGACTCCTCGACAGCATCTCCCAAAGCAAAAACAAGAAGAAAGCTGAGCATGGGGCTGTGCCCAGCTGAGCATGGGGCTGTGCCCAGCTGAGCATGGGGCTGTGCCCAGCTGAGCACGGGGCGTGCTCAGCTCAACACGGGGCGTGTCCAGCGAACATGGGGCGTGTCCAGCGAACACGGGGCGTGCTCAAGAAGCAGCAGAAAAGACAAACCTATAGAAGCTTCTATTGCCCACCACGAGGCCGTGTCCAGTGAACACGGGGGCGTGGCGAAAGTACAGCAGGCGCATTAATTGTAATTGCGAATTACAATTAATGAAGAGAGAGAATGTCAGACGGGCACGGGGGCGTGTCCAGCGGACACGGGGCCGTGCCCAGCCTTCTTTTCAGCCTATAAATAGGAGTGCTTGATTTCATTTCAACTCATCCCTTGGCACACCACCTCTCTCACACTTCATCCACCACCCACCACCATCACAACACCATCATCCACCACCATCATCCATTGTCCATCGTAGAGTGTGTGAGTCGTCTCGGGATCCAAGATTGATCGTAAGAGTTCTTGACAATCAAGGCCATGTTTGCCTAAGTCTCTTACATCACTTGGTGAAGACAAAGTGTCTAGTATAATACTTTTTATTTCTACTCTTTTGCACTTTTTATTTGGTTTTGTATTAATGACTTTAATAACTAGTTACTTATGTTGAAGGTGATCTTTCCTTATCGTTTGTCCGTGGTGTCTTGGCATTATTTTACTGTCTATATAAAATAAAAGATTTTCACCATTCATATCTCCACGGTCTATATGGAGGTATGTTGGCTACCTCGTCGGGGGTTAAGGGAACGGTTTGGTAAAGGTCTTGCCATTGTTCAGCGTTTAGAGGTCCTGCAATGGACCTGGGTCAAATTTAGTAGGACCTCCTTCAATGCTTCACGGTATTGGATGGCGGGGGTCCAAACTCTTTGATCCCCTCATAAGTTAACTACTATTAATACTATAACCCGGCTATTTAGGACTGTATCCCTGCTGACTCAGACTACTTAGCCGAGGGTAACGTCACCGCCAAAAGCGGGGCCTACCATAATATTGCATTAATAACTTAATTCATTATCTTCCAATAATCCACCCTTTTAGGATTGTATCCTTGCTGACTCAAACTACTGGGGTGAGGGTAACGTCACCTTCAAAAGAGGGGCCTACTACAATAACTAAGATAATCTCTTAATTATGTGCAAAAGTGCGGAAATAATCAAAGGTTATACTAGATACGAGTCGGAACCAAGTGATTCATCTTGTCTATCTGTTTTTATTTTTATTTTATTTTCAGCATTTTAGTTAGTTTTTATTTTTCTTAGCTTAAAACATTTTTATAAACTTTTTATTTTGATTAGACGTTAAGGATAAACCGGTACTAAAAGCTCTTGTGTCCTTGGACGACCTCGGTATCTTACCAACGCTATACTACGCTCACGATGGGTGCACTTGCCCATATGTGTGTTTAGTGTTAATAGAATATCGTGTTTTATAAATTTAAAACTTGGCTAAAATAAGTGTTAAAGGGGCTTAAAATATACACCTAATATATATAACACTTCGCACGCATCAAGTATGCTGCAAAACACCGGAATAATGAAGCAATCCTATGTCCTCACCAGAGTTTATGAGCCTATCAAGAAAGAACACATAAGCTGTTACATGTGGTTTATAGCCAAAGTGGCATTGCTCAAACGCCACCATGTTTCTAAACAATGTGAACCTGTAGTCATCCATGCTCACTGGAGCAATCTTTAGAACCCCCTTTTTAAAGCTTACATCTAACGGTTGACAGTTTTCCGCCTTCTTGATTTTGACACCAGACTCTTTCAAATCTGATACTGAACGAAACATGTGCGGCTCCTTAACCAGAAACTTATAATGAGAAACTTCAGTCGGGCAGATGCTGGCCCGAAAGAGTTCTAAAAAGTGGCTTCCTCCATCTCCTTCTACCCCCAAAGCACCGTTCTTGGGAGTATCTAAATCTTTGTACATCATTGGTTCGAAGTATTGAAGCGCGAGCTCTTTCAAACCTAACTTTTCTGTGGCTTCGCAAGTACTAGAGCTGCTTGTTGTTAAGTCGTATACTTTGTTTAAAACAAACATAGGTAGCTGGTTTTCAAGCATGATCAGATCACGCTGGAGAACGGGTAACATCCACCTCTGTATGTGTACTGACTTCTTACTGAAATCGATCTCTCTGGCTTCTCTTAAAAGCTGTATGATGAAACAGCTATCGACGAGCATCATGTGTATGAACTGGTCGCTGTTCATCTTCCAGCCTTCAGAGTAGCAATTACGAGCCTGCTGTTCCATTTGCTTCAGTTCCTTGAGTACTGCATTCGGATTAGGATGATCGGGCTTGCTTGGATTAAAGAGGCCATGAAAGAAGCTCCATTTTGTTGTCTCCATGGCTTGCAAATGAGCTGCTCCATGATGGTAAGGACCGACTGAGACAATATTGGGTTCATAAGCCTTGGGTTCGACTGATCGTAAATGGTCTGGAACTCTGTAGATGGAAGCACTATTGCTGGTTTGTGTTGGAACCTCAGCATTCAGCTTTTCCTGTGACATAGCTGTCAAATCTGGAGCCTGAGCAAGATTTGTTGACTCGACTCGGGTGTGGGATGCTCTTCTGGCAATGCATTGAACCCTCCATCTACATATGGTTTGCAGAGGAATCTTGATGAGTTTGGTTCCCATTTTTTGGTCATTGATATTGCAGTCAACATTCTTGCTGTATTTGAAGCTGTTAAAGTCATCCTCCACACCATTACACCAATCAAAATTTGTAAAGTAAATCTCTACTATTTCTGAAAACGACAACAAGAGTTAAAAAATTATTCTACAACTATGATTACTATAATTATAGCATTAAAATAAGACCAAGACTTTAGAAGCTACATGTGCTTATAAATGTGAATTATAAAACAATATCATTCTTCATGTTTTTTTTTACACATAATAGTTTATTTGTACATTTCTAATTAGTACTAAAATAGTTTATTGTCCAATCAAGATTTAAAAAAATTTATTGACAATTTTCATTACGCTTTTGAAATGATGTTACCAAAGAGTGTTCACACACTAAAGTACAGATTAGTAGCATAGTGCTAACTAATATTCAAAGTAATTTGTTTACACACGACTCTTAAATAAATAAAAAAATAAATAAAAATATATATAAAATATTATAGAGCCCGGTTGATTTCTCACAAACCAACCAACCAGGTTTTAATGTTCTATTATGTAAAAAGATAAAGTAAAAGATGGAATAATTAATGTTCGGTAGTTTGATAGGAACATACATGAAAGATAACACACGAGATTGTAACGTATGATGTATTATTTTCCTTGCAATAACCGGACAATCATGGAAAATGAAATCGAAAAAAATGATCTTCCTGCATATTAACAAAACATGAAGAAGAAAGGATTCATGTCGTCACGTTCTTCACGACTGAAGAACCATTTAAAGATCTCAAGATCATTTTTGACAGGCACGGATGACTTCTTAGATGGCTTAAAACCTCCAAATGGTATAGCAACAGCTTCTGCATTTGGATTAGCACCTCCAAATGGAATAGCAGCAAGAGTTTCTGCATCGGGATTGGCACGTCTAAATGGTATAGTTAAAGCTTCAGCAACGGAACCCCAAAAACCAGTTTCGTTCATGTGAATTCGTGCATCATTATCTCCGAGCCCCCAAACTGTTTGAAGTATGGAAAAGTAAATGACTAGAATTGCAGCTATAGTCGCTACTGATACCCAAACATTGTAAAAATATTCATGCTTCAGTTTCGCTCTCTTTTGATTCCACCCATCGTTGCAGTAGCAATTGATCTCCCAAAGCACATCGCGTAAATATGAGTCATCTGCGGCCCCAGCTACCTCTTTACAGAGCTTGTTCACCAGTCTTGCTGCGTGTTTATTCCCACCTAGAGTATGCTGCAAAACACCTGGATAATGAAGCAATTCTATGTCCTCACCAGAGTTTATTAGCCTATCAAGAAAGAATACATAAGCCGTTACATGTGCTTTGCAGCCAAAGTGGCATTGCTCAAAGGCCATCAAGTTTCTAAACAATGTGAACTTGTAGTCATCCATGCTCACAGGAGCAATCTTCAGAACCCCCTTTTTAAAGCTTACTTCTAACGGTTGACAGTTTTCCGCCTTTTTGACTTTGACACCAGACTCTTTTAATTCTGATACTGAACGAAACATGTGCGGCTCCTTAACCACAAACTTATTTTGCGAAACCTCAGTCGGGCAGATGCTGGCCCGAAAGAGTTCTAGAAAGTGGCTTCCATCAACCCCCAAAGAACTGTTGGGGAAATTCGAAATTGCTTGGATAAATCTGAAGTCGTGTAATCACTTTCAGATCAAACAATTGGAGTGGCTACCAATCTTTGATCGGATAAAATCAGATTGATTCTAGATTTCTGTATGAATTTGGTTGAGAGAATTTTGACGAACTGTAAAATCCGTCTAGGGTTTGGAAAACCGTTTGAGAGAGCGTATTTGCAGTTTTCCATAACTGCCTGCAGTTTTTGTTTTGAACAAAAACACCTTTAGTCCCTCATGTTTCAAAAGTGCATATTTTGTCCGAAATTTAATTTCTGATGCAGCTCGACCCCAGCCAGGGGCTCTGCCCCTTGGACCCCGCCAGGGGCTGCCGCCCCTTGGACCCCGCTTCTCTCGGGGGCGCTGCCCCCGAACCCCCGCCAAGGGGGCGCTGCCCCCTTGGATCCCCCGTTAGTCCCGATGACATTCAAATAAGCGTGCACTCTTATTTGTATGTCACGCGCAATCTCAAATTACACTAAAATATCCAACAAGAACTGTTCTTGGGAGTATCTAAATCTTTGTATATCATTGGTTCGAAGTATTGAAGTGCAAGCTCTTTCAAATTTAAATCTTCTGCAGCTTCACAAGTATTAGATCTGCTTGTTAAGTCGTATACTTTGTTTAAAACGAACATAGGGAGCTGATTTTCAAGCATGATGAGATCACGTTGGAGAACGGGTAACATCCACCTCTGTACCTGCATTGACTTCTTACTGAAATCGATCTCCCTGGTCTCTCTAAGAAGCTGTATAATGAAGCAGCTATCGACGAGCATCATGTGTATGAACTGGTCGCTGTTCATCTTCAAATCTTCAGAGTAGAACCTACGAGCCTGCTGTTCCATTTGCTTCAGTTCCTCATGTACTGCATTTAGATTAGGACGATCGGGGTTGCTAGGATTAAAGAGGCCATGAAAGAAGTTCCATTTTGTGATCTCCATGGCTTGCAAATGAGCTGCTCCGTGATGGTAAGGACCGATTGAAACAATATTGGGTTCATAAGCTTTGGGTTCGACTGATCGTAAATGGGCTGGAACTCTGTAGATGGTAGCATTGTTGCTGATCTGTGTTGGAAGCTGAGCATTAAGCTTTTCGTGTAGCACAGCTGCCAAATCTGTAGCCTGAGCAAGATTTCTTGTGTGGGTTAACCTCCATCTACATATGGTTTGTAGAGGAATCCTTGTGAGCTTGGTTCCCATTATTTGATCCCTGATATTGAAGTCCACTTTCTTGGTGTTTTTGAAGCAGTTAAAGTCAACTTCCACACCAAATTAAAATCTATTAAGCGAATCTTATTTCGATGAAAAATACAACTAGACTTAAAAAATGATCCTTGAAATAGCAACTATTATTAATATAATTATACCAATAAAAAAAGACCAAGACATTAAGAGCTACATGTGCTTAGATGTAAATGTTATTTTATAAAACAATGTTAATCAGTTTTCTGTGTTTTTACACAAAATAATTTGTTTTCACATTTGAAACTAGAACTAAAATAGTTTACTGATGGTTTCTTCACCAATTAAGATGTATAATTTATCTACAGTTTTCATTACATATAATCTCTTACGATGATCTGAAACTAAGATATCATATTATAACACATAGAATGGAAGCATACTTCTAGAGAAGAAGTCTCTCTCTCATCATTAGCCTGCCCTCCCAGAAGAAGAAAAAATTACACCGTTAGTCCTTGTGGTTTTTGCAAGGCTCATTCTATACGCACCCCCCTATTACTTTCTACACCCCCCTTGTGAGAGGAAAACTGTCGGTCCCACGCAGGCCCCACCTGTAAGTATGTGAGAGGAGGGGGGGGGGGGGTGTATAGTAGCACCCTTCTGCAAAATTTCAATGTTGGATACTAATAAATTTTTGTTGCACAATCATGTATTAACATTTTAATTTGTAACAATCTTAGGCTTTAAGCCTTAACACCGTCGTTAACTAACAGCCAAGACCCTCACGTGCAGAAAACGTGAGGGTATTTTCGTCCTTTTCCAGTTTTGTTTGAAAAACACTTATAAAACCCCAGACCCCTTTATTTTCACACCTGGTTCATCATCTTCAACATTAAGGCCTTCATCAAAAAGTATGGTTCTGTGCAAATGTGAAAGACAAGCAATAATGAACACTTCATGGACTCAAAGTAATCCTGGACGACAGTTTTACACATGCCCTCAGCTGGTATGTATTTGTAGCCCTAATTTTAACAACTGGTTATTTAAGCCCTAATTTTTACATTTGCATTCAGAGGTCTAGGTGCAAATTCTTTGAATGGCATGATCCTCCATTATGTAATCGTGCTAGCCAAGTCATCATAGGCCTGCTAAATTCCAAGAATGTGCTTGAATTTGAAGTTAGGGGTCTAAAAGATCAAGTCCAAATGTACAAGTTGCAAGTCACAGAACTGGAAATCAAGCATTCCAGGGCTGTTCGAAAGAGGGATGCATGCTTGATAATCAGTTGGATTATGTTTATCTTAGTTGTTGTATTTGTTTTTGCAAGTTAATGTGCCTTTTATTGTAGGATGTGGTAATAATGCTACTTATGTGGTTTGTAATGTATTGGAAAATCTCTTTTTGGAATTTTAATGAAGTAAACAGTTTTTGAGAAGTGTATGACAGTTTGACATGTTCAGTTTGACAATGAGTTGGTATAACAAGTGTTGATAAGGGACATGAGTTGTAAACTATATGTGACCATTAAACTGCACAATCAGGTTACAACCAGGTTACAGAAGTCATGCATAAGTCATACGAAACTGCAGTTTAAAACTAAAAATGCACAAGTTGTGCCAGTTGAAAAGTTATATAAAACTGCAGTTTGACTTTAAAAGTTGCACAATCAGGTTACAAACTAGGTTACATGAAACTGTATGCGACCATTACAAAGACTTGCAGCCTGAACAAGTCATGCACAAGTCGGTTAACATGAAACTATATGTGACCATTACAAAGACTTCCAGCCTGAACATATGTGACCATTTTGTGCAGGTTGAACAAATAAAGTCAAACTGCACAATCTCAACTGTTTTGACAATTCAATTCAAAGACAATTCAATAATTGTCAGGAATAGTCAATAAAAGTCATCAAAAGTCAACATTAACTAAAAGTCAACAAATGTAAAAAAAGTCAAAAAAGGCATTAAAAGTTAACCATAAGTAACTATAACCAAAAGAGACCATAAATAGGTTCATACATGTCCAAAAGAGACCATACAGGTTCATCCATGTCCAAAAAACACTAAACAAGTTTCATACATCCCAAAAATTATAAAAGAAACTGCAGACTTTAAATCTTTCTTTTCTTTGAAGTTCCAACCCTTGATGCCCCTGCCTTTAATGTTCCAGCCTTAGATGTTGTAGCCTTGATGTTCCAGCCTTTCTTTTCATGTGAGTAGTAGTTGATGTTTCTCGCCCTTAACCTCTATAACCCCTCTGTTATGTCCTTTGTTCCCACAAATTCCACATGTGGCTGTCTTCAACTTTCTGCTGAGTTTGTTACCCTTATACATAGCATCTTCTTTCTCCAAAGCATCCTTTCTTCTCACCTTTCTTGGCCTTCCAATTGGTTTGTGATACCTTGGTTGGATTAGCTTGGTTGGACACTCAGATCTAGGCCACATCCTTTTGCCATTGATAGGCCCTATCTTATGTGAGTAGACTTCTTTCCATGTAGATAGCCAATAACAGGGATCCACCCACTTTTCTGGTATGTCTACCTTTTCACCATGTAATACCATGTCCCAGTTAGTGGCCACTGCATGTTTGTAGGGGATTCCAGTTAACTCCCATTTCCTACAAGAGCATGACTTCTCTTGCACATCCACCACACACTGTTCCTCACAATAGCTACTGTTAGAAACTTGAAACTTGGAACCACCATCCCACTTCACAATCAACTTGGCAGCAACTTTCTTTATCTCATCAAACTTTTCACTAACTTTAGGAGTTAGGACACCATCAGTCTTCTCAATCAGTTTGCAAACATTTACTATCCTTTTCATCAAGTATTCTCTAACAAACTCCAAAGCTGTAATAGTAGGCTTATCCCTACCTGTTGGCATGTATAATCATACCATCAACCAATCTTCCATTTAGACATTCATACAGGTTGTTCAAAAGCACATCTGTCTTTGCTCTACATGTAAAAAAACACATAGGATGTTTAAAACCACAAAATGCACAAAACCATTTCTAATTAAACTAACCTTTAAAGAATACATGTAAAGTGGCTTCTTGTCCAGTGCACAACTGGTATTTGGCTTAACCAGTGGTGACATTCAGGACTCATTAATTGTAGTTCCACCATCTTTTCTTCATACTCTTGCACTGTGGTAGTAGAAGCTATGGACCATAACATATCCCTAAAAGCTTTGCCCCTCCATTGTAGTTGCATGTTTTCATTTATATGTCTTAAATAGTATCTATGTTCAGCTCTAGTGAATAGATCTTCTATGGCTGGGATTAAGCCTTTTTGTCTGTCAGAGATAAATGTTAGATTTGTGGTCACTAAATCTCCCAAATCATCCCTAAGGGTGTCCAAAAACCAACTCCATGATGCTCTTGTCTCAACTTCAATAATCCCGTATGCAAGTGGATACAGTCCATTACTAGCATCCATCCCCACAACGGTAACTGTCCTAGAAATGGCCCCTTCATGAAAGCTCCATCTAGACCAATTATCTCCCTTTTACAGGCTTTAAAACTGTCCTTTAGTGATCCTAAACAGACATATATCCTCCTAAAAACCCTAGTATCAGAAGCTGAATTAGGCTCTGGCTCAACATCTATCTTGACAGTTGTGTTAGGATTTGTTCTCATCAACTCAAGTGCATAATCCCTTAACAATCTGTCATGGGAGTTATATGTTTTGACCATCCAAGTGGGCTCACCCAGTAGTTTTGAAACATAAAGAACCCATGGACATTTATTGGGATTCTATTTTGTTTTCCTACCACCATCCTTTGTCTTTCTTGGTGGTCCTTCTTTATTAATTTCAGCATTTTGGGTGTAACACCTCGAAAATTTACATCCAATAATGTATTGACACGTGTCATAGGCTTTGGATATGTGAAAACATACTTTAGAGGGACTAAAGTTGACAAACAGTGAAACTATGTGATTATAAGGGTCCAAAATGTCAACAACGGATAAATAGGCCCTAAAATAACCCTACATGGTGTTTATAATCTTAAACGATTAGATCATGGATCATACAAAGCGGAAAATGAAAGAAAGTGAGGAATTACAAACTACAGGGGCTAAAAGTGTCAACATGTTGAAATTATACCTCTGAGTGATCTTTTGGCAAACCAGAAGCTTTGTGATGGTAAAATATACTCACTAGAATATGTGGTAAAAATTTCATCTAGTTTCGTTATCGTATGAGAAAGTTATGATCAAAACCGTGCACGAAGGGTTAAATGCGTTAACGTTGAATTTCGTGACTTTTCGGGTGATCAAAAGGTTAACCATGGACTTGCCAATGTTTAACTACATCTTGGAGCCCTTAAGAATCAATTTTGAAGGCTAAATGTGCAAGAAAAATAAGCAAAACCACGTTTCAAGGGACCAAGGACGAAAACATAAATGTTTAAAAGGTTTTTGCAAGTCAGACGGGGCCAGGCGGCCTGCCTGGGGTCCTTATGCGGGCCGCATGACCTGCCCAGCGACAGAAAAACATGGCAGCTGCCATTTCAGGTCTGAAACAATGCTCAACAGCTGTGAATCGATACCAGGGGCTCACCAATTGGTTTACATGCACCTAGGGGCACTTGGACACTTCTCATAACACTCATAGACTCTTGTGGCAGCTCCATGTGAGATCAAAGTTAGCATAAAAAGGACTTGAAGTAGTAACATTCAAGCACTTGCATATTCTAAAATTCACAAGAACATATCTGGAGCTCTCTGGACGTCAAGACAACCTTCTAGTGGTCTCTAAGCTTTATTAGGACTCTTGTAAGTGTTTATAACCTCCTCAAATTCGTTCTAGCTTAGTTATTAAAGCAAAAGTCAAACCATCGTAATTTCAGTTTGACTTTGTGATTAAACGAAATTTGCTCAGTCATTTCTCGAATTAAAGGTACCTACATGTTGGTATTTATGTGGGTAACAAACCCTTAAAAGGGTATTTTCAGATTCCCACTCTAAGTATGATAATTGTCGAGTCAAAGCTTGTTTCAAAAAGTCAACAGAATGTGTATTTGCAAATTTAAGCATGATTAGCAATGTAGGGTACATGCAACCTGTTTGATCATTAAAATAACTTGGTAATTAATGTAAGAACATGTCTCAACATGTTCATCTCGACAATTTTCAGTTTAAACCCGAATCGGAACCGAAAGTCGCATAAATTGACTTTTTCTTTGACTTTCAGTTCTGATCCGTTCATGCATGTTTGAGATCTGCCTTAGAGCTTATTTTGGACCAAGTTTCATATAAGTATAACTCTCTTAAATATGACTATTATGCCCTTTTGGCTATAAAACGTGATTTTGAAAAAGTGAAAGAGTAGAAACATTTGTTACTGAATTATAAACTTGCACCTAAAATTTGATATCAGTTTGAGGTCCAGAATAAGAGTTATGCTCATTAGCGTATTTTGAAAGCTTTATGTTAATTAATTGGCGTATTTAGCATATAATCTATTTAAACCCACTTTTTAATATCAAACTCTTTACCCACTGTTATAATATAATATTTTGGGATTTTTAAAGATTTTTATTTAATTTTTGGCTGAGCATAACATAGGTCTCTAAGTTAAATTCTACCGATTTTGCCCTTTTAAGCCATAAAATGAGTTTTACAAATCCTTTTGACCCCAAACCTTTTTCTACTGATTTTATTTGATAAATAAAATATTTTGAGCATTTTGGAAATATAAAAAAATCAGCTTTCTTTTAAAAACCCGGAAACGGCTCTAAATCGTCTTTTTAAGCGTTTTTAACGAATAGTATGTACTATAACCATATTAAACAAATAAGGTTGATACCTACTGATGTTTTTAGTATATTTTTATAAAATAACAGTAAGTACAAGTTTTTGAACTCAGGTTTCCAATTTTAACCTTTTAAGCCCTTGTGAAATTACCAAAATACCCCTAAGGTGCATAGTTTGGTTTTAAATGATGATTTTCACTTATGGATCATACCCTACTGTTATAACATGTTAAATTAAGTATATTTACTGTATGAACCAGACCTGTAACTCAGATTTCTAATTTAACTCTTTTATAATCTTTTAAATGACCAAAATGCCCTTATGAGGCATAAATTGTGTTTAAATTCATTTGGGGCATAATAGAAGATATCTTACTGATATTCTAACATATTTAAGCCATATTATCTCAGGGAACTTGCATATGACTCTTATGGTTACCCGTAACGCCCTTTTCGCGCTCGGTTCGGTTTATGTAACTAGTTTGCATAAATTGACCGAAACGGGTCAAACCTTCTCATTTTTGTCTCAAAATCCAGAATGTATTTAGTATAACCATATTATACAAGTATTCAAACTTGTCGGGTCTAAATCACATTCTATCCGGTCTTCGCTTAATCGTGCGTTTGAACCATATCATCCTTAAAACTAGCCGGTCTAAGCTTAGGCTTAAATAAAGACCCTTTAGAAATCTAATAGGTTATTATAAACCTTTGTTCCAGAATAAGGAGAACCAGTAAAAGCTACCTCCACTTTCTAGTTGTGATTTATACTTTACTCAGGTAAATACTTTTAACTTATTTTCCCTATACGGGCTTGGGTTACGGTATATAAAATACCGCTTGATCGAGCATCAAATCTTACATCTTTGGGTGGTTAATTGAATAATTTGATCGGCTCGTTTAAACAGTCTTGTTCACTTAAAGTCTTTGGGGGGGTTAATGACCATGTCCCGGATATCCTTGGCATTATCTTACGAGATGGCCACAACCTGAGCACGGGGTGTAGGCGTACACCTGTCAGTGTATAACTCTATAATGTGGTGTGTCTATTGATCTTTAACCCGGACAAGATCCGGGCTACTGAACGCACAAGTAACATGTAAATTCGTTCACAAGATTATATTGCATAATTATCCCAAGTTATAAAAAGGTTTTGTGCCACGTGCATTCAAATCAATTTTCAATCATTTTCAAATGAGTCAGTTAAATTGTATTTACCAGTGTAAACTGACGTATTTTTCCCAAAAGGTTAAGTGCAGGTACTACACGTAATAGGCTGGCTGTCTTCTAGAGCGTCCACAATAAGTCTCGCAAGCTTGGACGACAATAAACTGTTGAACAATATCTTATTTTATTTTGATCCGCCTGTGGATCCGTTTCAACTATTTGTGATATTTAATATTACACTTTATTAAAGTTGAAATGAATCTATCTTTGCTTCCGCTGTGCATTTATATATTGTGTTGTTTGTCTATGATGATACCAACTACGTCACGATACTCCCCACCGGGCCCACCGGTGACACGTGGAAAAAAAGGGGTGTGACAGGTTGGTATCAGAGCCAACTCTGAGTGAATTAAACACTAGCCTTTTGTGTTTAATCTCAGATACACAATTGCACAATCCTCGATTCTCGAGTCTAGGCAAAGAACTTAGGAATTTTCCAAATTTTGGTTTTTATTTCTAACTTTGTCTTACATATATTTTTGTTGTATCACTTGTTGTTTTTGACAGGATCACAAAAATGCCGCCACGTATGAGAGGAAGAGGAAGGGGACAAGGAGCACATGTAGCCCCAAACGACCACGAGGCCGGACCATCACACCGGCGAACACCTTCGGACCCCCACAACACATATGCTCAGGATCTTTGGAGGTCCTTTATTGAACCTGCTAGGCGCTCAGTTTCACTGAGTACCTCACCTTCAATCCCACATTCCTTTGGGCCTCATTCTGAGAATGAGCCCCATAACTCTCACCAGTCCTTCATACCTCTCCAAGGACACCAATCACCTTTTGACCAACCATCACCTGTTTTCCAGGGCTTGTTCAACCCTGCTGACTACCTTGATGTGCCTATGGGTGTTAACCCACTTAGGCCAGAAGACCACTTTTCTGGTGGCAACCCGATGGACATCGATGAAGATACCGATCCTTCAATGCCGCCATCTGGAACTCCAAACCACCCCATCGAGATTTCTGGTGGGTCACCTTTTATGGGATCACCATACAATGGTCCCGACAGTTATGAGGAGTGTTCAAACAGTATGACTGGGCTTTTACTCCCAGTTACCATAACTCTCCCCTGCACCAGCCACACCACTCTCCCCTGCACCAGCCACACCACTCTCCCTTGCACCAGCCAAAACAGCAGCCACAGCAGCAGCAGAATCCTTCCGAGGATTCCCGACTAGTCGCGGTCACTCTGCCGACAGCACCACCTCGGCTTCAGCCTCCCTCGCCCCCGAGGAGAAGGAGAACTACCGTGCGAATATCCGCACGAGGGGGAATACGCATCAGCACCCCTCCACATTCAAGCAACAGCCGGTACTCGCCTGTCCACGAAGAACCGGAGACGGGAGAATCTTCACACCGGTCTCAGAGGTGAACACTGCGCCAGTTGCGCCACAGCCACCATTGGGTTTTGGAGACCCAATTCCCACTTACACTGGTGCTGCAGCATTCAACCCTTTCGAGCAGCAGATCCACACAGGTTACAACTTTACAGAGGATCCCTACTGGATAGCAGCAAACTCCAACACTCTCCATTAGGAAGGTCCCTACGGAGGTCCCTGGGCTACGGGACAATCGACCTATGGATACCCACCATATGGGTATCAGCAACCGCAGCCTCCTCAACCTCCACATTATCAACAACATCCTCCTCAACCTCCGCATTATCAGCAACCACCTCAGGCGCCGGCGATGTCACCGCCCCAAATGCAAGAAATCCTTCATGAGATACAAGAGGTGCGTCAAGAGATGCGGCATGAGTTGCGGCTTGATCGGAGGCATAACCGGGGGATGTTTAAGAAGATGGTGGATTTGATTAAGGGTAAAAGCAAGAAGGGTCACTGAATCCTTCGTTTTTTTGGTTATCTTAGTGTGGTACTCATGTCCCTGCGTGGACATATATTTATTTCAGTACTCTAACCCTGCGTGGGTATTCTTTTTCTGTTCTGCCCCTGCGTGGGCATATCTTTTATTTGACCCCTGCGTGGGTTTGTTTATTTTGTTAGTTGGCCCCTGCGTGGGCATATGTAAAAGTCCCGTTTAGGGCAAACTCGTACTGGTTTAATTTTTTATTTGGAATGGTTAATTTAAGTTTTTCATTTTTTTAAAATTATGTGCATAAACCTAGTATATGAATAAATGAAAAATAACATTTAATATTTTGATTTACCATTTTAATAATATAATAAGGATCTTAAAAGGTAAAACCTAGCTGTTATGTTGTCATAAATTTAGCCAATATGGTAGAACATGTTTAAAAGATTCAATTCTCTGTTAACATCTGTAAACATGTTAACATTCTTGGCTAGTGTGATCCGTAAAATCACACATGTCACCCTTTTAATAAATTACCCAAATTTATATTTTTTTATATTTGATTGTGACAAAATGCCTACGGGTTATAATTAATGTCATATAAAACAAAGGCAACTGTAGTTTATAGACTCCCTGCCAAGAAAAGGATTGATTTGTCTTATTTATTCAAACTTTAATCCTATAAGATCTAAATTTGTAATTTAGAAATTTGTCTACGTGACTAAGCTTATTATGCCAATATTATATTTCATTCTAAAAAATTACTAGTAAAAGTCATGAATGAAATACTTAACAAATTAACTAATATGGCTTTTATTTACCATGGTTAATAGATCGTCAAGAACGATAATACTGTTTAGGCTTCTAAATAGACATTGTCCTTATTTTTATGTAGCACTTAAAACTACATGGCTAAGTCTGAAGAACTAAACAGTCGTCCAGCAGAAAACCCTGAAAATGCTAAGATATTAGTAACTGGTGCGGAGTTGAAAGCATTAGTGAATGATGCTGTTATCGAAGCACTAAATAGACAGTATAGTGAATCGAGCGGGACCCGAAGTAGGAGCCGATCCGCGCCACATTCCAAACCCAAAGTTCACTCGGAGGCTTATAGCAAACCGCCCTCTAAGAAAGATGTACCCAAGAAGGATAAGCCAAAGAAGGATGATGATGAACGTCACTCCTCGAACCAAAACAGTGTCCCGTCAAGGAAGGTCGAGCCTAAACAGGAACCGCATGGTAAGTCCTGTACATATAAGTACTTTGTTTCTTGCAAACCCCGGGACTTCACCGGGGAGAAGGGAGCGGTAGATTGTATAACTTGGTTGGACGAAATGGATACGGTTGTAGACATCAGCGGTTGTGCTGAAAAGGATGTAGTAAAATACGTATCCCAATCGTTCAAAGGAGAAGCACTGGCGTGGTGGAAATCTCTCATACAAGCTGCTGGAAAGATCCCGCTCTACAATCTGTCATGGGATCAGTTCGTTGCCCTTATTAAAGATAATTATTGCCCGCAACACGAAGTTGAGAGAATTGAGTCAGACTTCCTATCTTTAGTGATGAAGAATTTAGACTGCCAGGCATACCTCACCACTTTTAACACCCTATCTAGGTTGGTTCCATACTTGGTAACCCCAGATCCTAAGAGGATTGCTCGCTTCATCGGGGGTTTAGCCCCAGAAATTAAAGCAAGTGTCAAGGCATCAAGGCCTGCAACCTTCAGATCAGCAGCTGATCTATCTCTCTCTCTCTTACCTTGGACGTAGTCAGGTTGAGAGCACTCAGGAATTCAGAAGAGAACAAAAGGAAGCGTGAGGACGATACCTCACGAAGATCAGGTAAGAAACACCGAGGTAATGACGACCACAAGAAAGGGTCGGGATCTAGGAGAGATGGGCAACAATCGGGGGATAAGCCCAAATGTAAAACATGCAAGAAGAATCATTTTGGGAAATGTCGATTTGAGTCGAAATCCCAGTCTCACACGAGATCCTGTGGGATTTGCAAGTCTACTGATCATAAGACTTTGGAGTGTAAGAAGCTGAAGGATACAACATGTTACGGTTGCAATGAGAAAGGGCACATTAAGTCTAATTGCCCAAAGAGCACCAGGAAAACCGAAGATGGGAAGAAGACCAATGCGAGGGTCTTCAAAATGGACGCTAAGGAAGCTGTTCAGGATGACAACGTGATTACAGGTACTTTTCTCATAAATGATGTTTTTGCTAGAGTATTGTTTGATTCTGGAGCAGATAAGTCTTTTGTAGATAATTAGTTTTGTGAGTTGTTGAAATTGCCTGTAAAACCCTTAAGCGTGAAATATGAGGTGGAATTAGCTGATGGAACCATAGAAACCGCCTCGACTGTTTTAGATGGATGTGTTATATCCATTAGGAATCACTCTTTTCCTTTGTCCTTACTTCCCTTTAAGCTAGCCGGCTTTGACATAGTGTTAGGCATGGATTGGTTATCGCAAAACCAAGCCCAGATTATGTGCAATAGAAAGCAAGTGGTAGTCAAAACTCCGTCTGGTGAGTCACTCACCATCCAAGGAGATACCCAGCATGGATTGCCTGAGCAAGTGTCTATGCTCAAGGCATCCAGATGTCTGCAGAAGGGCTGTGTCATTTATATGGCACAAGTTACTATAGACGAGCCAAAGCCTAAGATTGAAGACATCCCTGTCATTTCGGAATATCCTGAAGTTTTTCCCGAAGAACTACCTGGTTTACCACCGGATAGGCAAGTGGAATTCCGAATCGACATCATTCCGGGTGCAGCACCAGTAGCGAGAGCACCTTATAGGTTAGCACCAACGGAGATGAAGGAGTTAAGGACGCAATTAGATGATCTACTAGCCAAAGGTTTTATTAGACCTAGTTCGTCTCCTTGGGGAGCGCCGATCTTGTTTGTCAAGAAGAAGGATGGATCGATGCGTCTGTGCATCGATTACCGTGAGCTTAATAAAGTCACTATCAAGAATAGGTATCCTTTGCCCAGGATCGACGATCTGTTCGATCAGTTACAAGGGGCAAGCTACTTCTCTAAGATCGACTTGAGGTCAGGCTATCATCAGTTGAAGGTTAAGGATGAAGATGTGCACAAGACAGCGTTTAGGACTCGTTATGGACATTACGAGTTCCTAGTGATGCCTTTTGGGCTCACTAATGCACCGGCCGCATTCATGGATCTCATGAATCGCGTCTGCAAGCCTTACTTGGATAAATTCGTCATCGTCTTTATTGACGACATCCTTATTTATTCGAAGAACCAAGCTGACCACGAGAAACACCTTCGTTGTATTCTCAATCTTCTACATCAGGAGAAACCCTACGCCAAATTTTCGAAGTGCGAATTTTGGCTTCGGGAAGTCCAATTCCTTGGACATGTGGTAAGTGAGCGTGGTATCCAAGTGGATCCCGCTAAGGAAGAAGCAGTTATGAATTGGCAAGAGCCGAAGACACCTACTGAAATTCGTAGCTTCCTGGGTTTAGCAGGATATTATAGGCGTTTTATCGAAAACTTTTCAAGGATTGCTGCGCCCCTAACTTCGTTGACACGTAAGAAGGTTAAGTTTGATTGGGGCCCTAAGCAGCATGAATCCTTTGACATTTTGAAGAAAAAGTTGAGCAATGCACCAGTGTTAACATTGCCCGATGGTATAGAAGAATTTGTGGTGTATTGTGATGCATCCCACACTGGTATGGGTTGTGTACTCATGCAGAAAGACAAGGTTATTGCCTATGCTTCGCGACAGCTAAAGGTGCACGAGAAGAACTACACCACCCACGACTTGGAGTTGGGTGCCGTTGTATTTGCATTGAAACTATGGAGGCATTACTTATATGGAACCAAGTGTGTGATCTATTCAGATCACAAGAGCCTTCAACATTTGTTCAATCGGAAGGACTTGAACATGCGACAAAGACGATGGATGGAAACTCTAAATGATTATGATTGTGAGATAAAATACCATCCAGGCAAAGCAAATGTAGTTGCTGACGCCATAAGCAGAAAAGAAAGAGTAAAGCCGATAAGAATCAATGCCAAGCGCATTGAAATAAGGAATAGTTTAAACGAAAGGGTGCTAGCAACACAGAAGGAAGCTGTGCTGGAAGCTAACTATCCTGAAGAAAAACTGGGAGTAACTGAGGAGCAGTTATCCCATGACAAGGACGGAATGCTAAGATTGAATGGACGATTATGGGTTCCAGTTTATGGAGGACTTCGAGATGTTATCCTCCAGGAAGCCCACAGCTCCAAATATTCTGTTCATCCTGGAGCTGATAAGATATACCATGATCTAAAAGCAAACTACTGGTGGATTGGTTTGAAAAAGTCTGTAGCTGCCTATGTAGCTAAATGTTTGACTTGTGCGCAAGTCAAAGCTGAGCATCAGAAGCCGTCAGGTTTGTTACAACAGCCTGAAATTCCCACATGGAAGTGGGAGATGGTGACGATGGATTTCATCATCAAATTGCCAAAGACGAGAAAGGGAAACGATACTATATGGGTCATAGTGGATAGACTGACGAAGTCAGCACATTTTCTACCCATCAAGGAGACTTATAGCTCCGATATGTTAGCACAGTTATACGTTGATAAGATTGTAGCTTTGCATGGTATACCTGTGTCTATTATCTTGGATAGAGATACAAGATACACCTCTCATTTTTGGAAAAGTTTCCAACAATCTTTGGGTACGTGCTTGAATTTTAGTACGGCTTACCACCCACAGACAGACGGACAGAGTGAGCGTACTATTCAAACATTGGAAGACATGCTACGTGCATGTGCGATCGACTTGGGTGGTAGTTGGGATAAGAACCTACCACTAATTGAGTTCTCCTACAACAATAGCTACCACACCAGCATAAAAGTTGCGCCTTTTGAGGCCTTATACGGTAGAAAGTGTAGATCGCCCATTTGTTGGGCGGAAGTTGGAGATGTCCAACTATCAGGACCAGAGATAGTTTTTGAGACGACAGACAAGATTGTCCAGATTCGCGATCGTTTGAAAGCTGCCAGGGATAGGCAGAAAAGTTATGCGGATCCAAAGCGTAAATCTTTTCACTTCGAAGTAGGTGACAAGGTATTGCTAAAAGTATCACCCTTGAAGGGAGTGATGCGATTTGGTAAGAAAGGCAAGCTAAGCCCGAGGTACATAGGACCTTTCGAGGTTATCGAACGTGTCGGGTCAGTTTCTTATAAGTTAAACTTACCTGAAGAGCTTAGTGCTATACATAATGTTTTTCACATCTGTAATTTGAAGAAGTGTTTCGCTATTGAATCACTGGTTATACCGCATACGGATGTACATATAGATGAAATCTTGAAATTTGTGGAAAAGCCATTATCGATTGAAGATCGACAGGTAAAGAAGCTTCGAAGGAAGCATGTACCTATTGTAAAGGTCAAGTGGGATGCCCGTAGAGGTCCCGAATACACTTGGGAGGTAGAATCCACGATGAAAGAAAAACACCCTCATTTGTTTCAGTAAATCTCGAGGTTGAGATTTCTTTTAGGGGGGGTGAGGATGTAACACCTCGAAAATTTACGTCCAATAATGTATTGACACGTGTCATAGGCTTTGGATATGTGAAAACATACTTTAGAGGGACTAAAGTTGACAAACAGTGAAACTATGTGATTATAAGGGTCCAAAATGTCAACAACGGATAAATAGGCCCTACAATAACCCTACATGGTGTTTATAATCTTAAACGATTAGATCATGGATCATACAAAGCGGAAAATGAAAGAAAGTGAGGAATTACAAATTACAGGGGCTAAAAGTGTCAACATGTTGAAAGTATACCTCTGAGTGATCTTTTGGCAAACCCGAAGCTTTGTGATGGTAAAATATACTCACTAGAATATGTGGTAAAAATTTCATCAAGTTTCGTTATCGTATGAGAAAGTTATGATCAAAACCGTGCACGAAGGGTTAAATGCATTAACGTTGAATTTCGTGACTTTTCGGGTGATCAAAAGGTTAACCATGGACTTGCCAATGTTTAACTACATCCTGGAGCCCTTAAGAATCAATTTTGAAGGTCAAATGTGCAAGAAAAATAAGCAAAACCACGTTTCAAGGGACCAAGGACCAAAACATAAATGTTTAAAAGGTTTTTGCAAGTCAGACGGGGCCAGGCGGCCCGCCTGGGGTCCTTATGCGGGCCGCATGACCTGCCCAGCGACAGAAAAACATGGCAGCTGCCATTTCAGGTCTGAAACAATGCTCAACAGCTGTGAATCGATACCAGGGGCTCACCAATGGGTTTACATGCACCTAGAGGCACTTGGACACTTCTCATAACACTCATAGACTCTTGTGGCAGCTCCATGTGAGATCAAAGTTAGCATAAAAAGGACTTGAAGTAGTAACATTCAAGCACTTGCATCTTCTAAAATTCACAAGAACATCTCTGGAGCTCTCTGGACGTCTAGACAACCTTTGTAAGTGTTTATAACCTCCTCAAATTTGTTCTAGCTTAGTTATTCAAGCAAAAGTCAAACCATCGTAATTTCAGTTTGACTTTGTGATTAAACGAAATTTGCTCAGTCATTTCTCGAATTAAAGGTACCTACAGGTTGGTCTTTATGTGGGTAACAAACCCTTAAAAGGGTATTTTCAGATTCCCAATCTAAGTATGATAATTGTCGAGTCAAAGCTTGTTTCAAAAAGTCAACAGAATGTGTATTTGCAAATTTAAGCATAATTAGCAATGTAGGGTACATGCAACCTGTTTGATCATTAAAATAACTTGGTAATTAATGTAAGAACATGTCTCAACATGTTCATCTCGACAATTTTCCGTTTAAACCCGAATCGGAACCGAAAGTCGCATAAATTGACTTTTTCTTTGACTTTCAGTTCTGATCCGTTCATGCATGTTTGAGATCTGCCTTAGAGCTTATTTTGGACCAAGTTTCATATAAGTATAACTCTCTGAGATTTTACAACTTGGTTCAACACTTATCCGATTCATATGCATGTTTCCGATTTATGCTTAAATATGACTATTATGCCCTTTTGGCTATAAAACGTGATTTTGAAAAAGTGAAAGAGTAGAAACATTTGTGACTGAATTATAAACTTGCACCTAAAATTTGATATCAGTTTGAGGTCCAGAATAAGAGTTATGCTCATTAGCGTATTTTGAAAGCTTTATGTTAATTAATTGGCGTAATTAGCATATAACCTATTTAAACCCACTTTTTAATATCAAACTCTTTACCCACTGTTATAATATAATATTTTGGTCTCTAAGTTAAATTCGGTTAATACCGATTTTGCCCTTTTAAGTCATAAAATGAGTTTTACAAATCCTTTTGACCCCAAACCTTTTTCTACTGATTTTATTTGATAAATAAAATATTTTGAGCATTCTGGAAATATAAAAATATCAGCTTTCTTTTAAAAACCCGGAAACGGCTCTAAATCGCCTTTTTAAGCGTTTTTAACGCATAGTATGTACTATAACCATATTAAACATCTAAGGTTGATACCTACTGATGTTTTTAGTATATTTTTATAAAATAATAGTAAGTACAAGTTTTTGAACTCAGGTTTCCAATTTTAACCTTTTAAGCCCTTGTGAAATTACCAAAATACCCCTAAGGTGCATAGTTTGGTTTTAAATGATGATTTTCACTTATGGGTCATACCCTACTGTTATAACATGTTAAATTAAGTATATTTACTGTATGAACCAGACCTGTAACTCAGATTTCTAATTTAACTCTTTTATAATCTTTTAAATGACCAAAATGCCCTTATGAGGCATAAATTGTGTTTAAATTCATTTGGGGCATAATAGAAGATATCTTACTGATATTCTAACATATTTAAGCCATATTATCTCAGGGAACTTGCATATGACTCTTATGGTTACCCGTAACGCCCTTTTCGCGCTCGGTTCGGTTTATGTAACTAGTTTGCATAAATTGACCGAAACGGGTCAAACCTTATCATTTTTGTCTCAAAATCCAGAATGTATTTAGTATACCCATATTATACAAGTATTCAAACTTGTCGGGTCTAAATCACATTCTATCCGGTCTTCGCTTAATCATGCGTTTGAACCGTATCATCCTTAAAACTAGCCGGTCTAAGCTTAGGCTTAAATAAAGACCCGTTAGAAATCTAATAGGTTATTATAAACCTTTGTTCCAGAATAAGGAGAACCAGTAAAAGCTACCTCCACTTGCTAGTTGTGATTTATACTTTACTCAGGTAAATACTTTTAACTTATTTTCCCTATACGGGCTTGGGTTACGGTATATAAAATACCGCTTGATCGAGCATCAAATCTTACATCTTTGGATGGTTAATTGAATAATTTGATCGGCTCGTTTAAACAGTCTTGTTCACTTAAAGCCTTTGGGGGGTTAATGACCATGTCCCGGATATCCTTGGCATCATCTTACGAGATGGTCACGACCTGAGCACGGGGTGTAGGCGTACACCTGTCAGTGTATAACTCTATAATGTGGTGTGTCTATTGATCTTTAACCCGGACAAGATCCGGGCTACTGAACGCACAAGTAACATGTAAATTCGTTCACAAGATTATATTGCATAATTATCCCAAGTTATAAAAAGGTTTTGTGCCACGTGCATTCAAATCAATTTTCAATAATTTTCAAAATGAGTCAGTTAAATTGTATTTACCAGTGTAAACTGACGTATTTTTCCCAAAAGGTTAAGTGCAGGTACTACACGTAATAGGCTGGCTGTCTTCTAGAGCGTCCACAATAAGTCTCGCAAGCTTGGACGACAATAAACTGTTGAACAATATCTTATTTTATTTTGATCCGCCTGTGGATCCGTTTAAACTATTTGTGATATTTAATATTACACTTTATTAAAGTTGAAATGAATCTATCTTTGCTTCCGCTGTGCATTTATATATTGTGTTGTTTGTCTATGATGATACCAACTACGTCACGATACTCCCCACCGGGCCCACCGGTGACACGTGGAAAAAAAGGGGTGTGACATTGGGCTGGGTCTGTTGGGCTATCAAATGATGCTACTGGACCTTTGCATACAACCCTTACCCTTTCTTGGTCATTCATGTAGAAGCCTATTTCCCACCTAGTTTCTATTGCATGTTTCTTTATCAATGCCTTGACTTCAGAATTATCCCCAAAGGTTTGACCCACATAGAACATGCACTTTTCAATAGCTCTTTCTTGTTTTTTTCTTAGTCTTCTTATTGCCCTTTTTCTAAGCTTATCAATACAATTATCCTCTTCTGATCCAGATGTCCCAAATGAATCATTACTTAAACAATCATCATCTACACCTTGTTTACTAACTGCATGAATAGCATTCGGTTCATCTGTAGTAGCAAATATTTTGGTACCTTGAAAGTTTGACATGTCTACTTCCACCTCAAACATTACATTATCAATATCAACTAGGTCATCTTCATCTACATTAGGAATGATGAATTTTGGTTAAGTTTTCACTGTTTCTTCAACCACATCTTTACCTTTGACAACCTCCTCTTTTTCCTTATGCTTAGGTTTTGGTTTTATAACATCATTCCCAGTTTGTTCATCATCTACAGTTTCAACCTTATTTGAATTCCCATTGTCATAAACACAACTTTCAACATCTAGAGGGTTCATAACAGCATCAAAGTACTTTTCAAATACTGCATCTATAATTTCTACTTGTCCTACATTCAGGGGAGACCTCATAACAGGTTTCTTCAGTCCAGTCCTTTTCACGAGTTTGTTCATTCCAATCCCAACCCTACTTTCCCCCTCTTCAATGTACACATTAAATTCCCTATGAACAAGGATATGTTACAACAAACTCATCACATCATCAAACTTACATAAAGGTCTCAAACCATAATCTAGGTCATAATACGGCAGTAGGTATTGGTAGTTCAGAATTGAGCCATCTTTATAACCTAACTTTTGTGCAATATCATGCATATCAATAAGACTAAAATGGTCCTTGTTTAGCAAATCAATATAATCAGACCTAACTCCCTCATAAACCCTATTAGGAAAATCAGTAAACTTTCCACCATGAAAAACCTTTAAGTAAGGATGGCAATCAAACCCAAACCCGCTGGGTAAACACGAAACCCGACATATTTGGGACGGGTTTGGGGTCGGTTAATCGGGTTTGGGAATGGTTTTTATTTTTTTTCGCGGGTTTGGGACGGGTTTGGGATTTAATGATATACATGTTTACCCGACCCAATTACCCGATAAAGTGTACTCGTTTACCCGATTATATACCCGATATAATTTCTTTTATATTATTAAATATGTATATATATCATACATCCTTTTTTACACATATAGGTATTCTATTCCGTATACATTGTAGTTATTTGATATATATTTTTATGATGACAAGACAAAATGTAACAAATTTGTAGTTACCCGATAAATACCCAATGGGTTTTGAGATGAGTATACCCAATGAGTAATCTTTTTAAATTAACGGGTTTACCCGAAACCCGCGGGTATACCCGATACCCGATGGGTATTTACCCGCTAGAAACCCAACGGGTTTTGGGACGGGTTTGGGACAAGCTTATCTAACCGGGTTTGGGTTTGGGATTACCTAAACCCGTCCCAAACCCGACCCATTGCCATCCCTACCTTGAAGCAGAACAGCTCTTCATATATACCTGAAAAAGGCATTGATTTTTTTAGAAACATCCATGTTGCAAGCATTTTTGCCCTAATCGTCGTGTTCTTTGTTGATCGTTGTATGTGTGATTCAATTTTGATCATGAAGTTTGAGAGTGTGAAAGGGTTTTGCAATGTTGATCGTTTTGTATGGAGTTTGAGAGGTTTTTAAAGAAAGGACGAAAATACCCTCATGTTTTCTGCACGTGAGGGTCTTGGCCGTTAGTTAATGAGGTGTTAAGGCTTAAAGCCTTAGATTGTTACAAATTAAAATGTTAATACCTGATTGTGCGACAAAAAATTATTAGTACCCAACATTGAAATTTTGTAGAAACCACAAGGACTAACGATGTAATTTTTTCCCAGAAGAATGTATATTGTTGACCCCATATTTGAACATTTGACGTAAGATCCTTGTATCTTATCTACAGCGTAGCTCGGGATTTGGCAGATTTTCTGGTGGAGAAGCTGAATAATGGGCGTCCAATACAAATCAGCAAGGAATAATGTCATTGCATTTACAAGGTTCGAGACAGTTTACGTTCAGCTGAACCCAAAGATTATGAACTCCATCTCATTTCAATCTGTCCCAGGGGCGGACCTGGCTAGTAACCAGCCGTAGCACGGGCTACGGCTCAACTTTTTACAGGTAGTGTAATTTTTTTTTCAATTTTTATACTAATGACACCCCTAAACAACTACGAGGACACCCCTAAAAAATTGTTTACAAACCAATAATAAGCCCAAATCAGATTGTTTACAAACTAAATAATACGCCCAAATCAGATTCTTTACACACTAAATAATCCCAGATCAAAAACTAAATAATAAGCCCAAATTGTTTACAAAATAAATAATAGCCCAACCCTTTGAAGTTTGAATAGGCAGCACATTAGCAGGATACCAAATGTCGACATAAGGAGCATGAAGGATGTTGCTGAACTGCTGCTGTTGTGCTGATTGCTAAACCGAGTGGGCTGAACGCTGAAGTCGCTGAACAATAAGGATACCAAGTCGCTGAACATGGGATGAAGTGTCGCTGATGATCATTGATCAGAACAACAATCATCGAACAGGCTGAAGTTACTGATGATCACGCAGAAGTGGGCTGAAGTCGCTGTTTGTGAATTGTGACTTGTGAGTTGTTAGTATTCTTTATTTCTTTTCTTCTTGAGTTCTTGAATTATTTGATTAGTTATATTCTTGGTAGTTGGTAATTTTGTATGTTTATACTTTTCTAATTTTCATTGTTAAACTAGGGATTGTTGTTCAATCTTGAATTCTTTGAAGTGATGACGAAACCACAATCTAAAGAACAATCTTTAATTGGGAATGTTTTCAAAAGAAAATATGAAGAAATTAATGAAAATCGGGTTGGTGATGATGATACAATTCCGAATGAAACAACTCCTCCAAATGTTGATAATGATAATACCCAAGCAAATGATGACGTTGATGCTAGTCCGAATGTTGATAATGATAATCCTACAACTTCAATTCCAACAACACGAGGTATTATTGATTTGAATAATCTTCCTTTGGATCCATATGATAGGCCACCTATTACTAGTTATCACCCAAATCAAATAGATGACATAAGAAGGTCATATCTTGTTAAATGGGCTTTTCAACCACGTAGTCATAAATTTCCTGTTAGAGACTATTATGGAAAAAAAGACGTTTTGTTGTTAGTTAGTTTAATGATTGTAGTTAGTTAGAGTATAGCATCAAAGCAGACAAAGTATATTGTTTATATTGTTACTTGTTTAAAGAAGATGTTGGTAATCAAGGCGGAAGAGATACATGGTCTTCTAGTTCTAAAGGCTTTTGTGATTGGTAAGTACACATTAGGGAACGCAAAAAAGAACAATAAATTGACATCGACAAAGATACAAAAGGAGATTATTGAATGCTTTTCAAAGGTAGTAATAAAAAGCATTTGTGCAGAAATTAAAGATAATGTGTTTGGGTTGTTTTGCTCATCAACTTCAGTTGGTTATTGTCGCTGTTGCAAAAAAACATACCGGTGTCAAAACTTTCTATGAATTCCCGGATGATTTTACTACACAAGAAACAAAGACTCTTTTGGGTGATATTGAGTCATTTCGTCACACTATAAGCGATGATGATAAATTTGCAAACTTGAAAGGAATAAGTGATCTTGCGCGTGTTATGGTTTAAACGGGAACACATAGTTCTTGTCCTTCGGTTTATCGGGTAGCGAAGCTAGCTTTGCTTTTACCAGTTGCAATTGCAACCGTTGAAAGCTGTTTTTCGAAATTGAAGCTTGTCAAGACGGATTTACGCAATCGAATGGGCCCGGAATTTTTGAACAATACTATGGTTTGTGCGGTCGAAAAGGATTTTTTACATGAAGTAAAAGACGATGATGTGATGGAACGATTTCAAGCTATGAAAAAAGAAGAGGACAAATCTATTTGATATTTGTTTTACTTTATTTATTTATTGTCGTTTTTTAATATTGTATGATTGCATGATGAATTTTTTTTGGATACCTCTGAGTTAATGTTCTAGTTTCGTCACTAATCTATCCTTATCATCACGGAGCAAATCATTTACAACCCAAATGTTATTAATGCATCTCCTCTTATTGAAATACTATCAAGATGGTTTATTTTTGTTAAATTGCCAAGTTTAGCTCAAAAGCCACAGATAATTCACAAGATAACATAATGTGGTCGTCATATTTGTTTTGTTAAATTAAATTAGCAACTTTGTGGTAAGGTAAAGAAGTCAAACCCACTAGAATAAATCAACCAAAGGATTTCCCTTTATCTCCTTTTCTTTTCTTGGTTGTTATGGAAGCTCTCTCTTTTATGTTGATTAACGCTAAGAATAAAGGGGTTATTAAAGGGATCCCAACTCCCGACATTGGGCCGAATATTGCTCATCTCCTATACGCGGACGACGCTATAGTCATGGGAGAATGGTCTAGAGGTGAATTAGTTAACGTTGTGAGAATTCTTCGATGCTTTTTTCTTTGCTCCGGCCTTAAAATAAATATCGACAAATCTTATTTGTACGGAATCGGGGTGGACTTGGGGGAAATTGGGGAGTTGGCAAATGTTGTTGGATGTAAGTACGATTGCCTCCCTTTTAAATATCTCGGTCTCAAAGTTGGAGCGAATATGAATAGGGTTTCAACCGGTTATCGATAGTTTTCGTGCTCGCCTAGCTAAATGGAAGTCTCATCTCCTTTCTATTGGAGGAAGAGTGGTTTTAATCAAGTCGGTTATGGAAAGCCTTCCAACATATTACTTTTCTCTTTACAAGGCCCCTAAAAAGTCATCTCGGTTTTAGAGGCCATGATAAAGAAGTTTCTATGGGGCGGTTCCGAGGACGTTAAAAAGATGCATTGGGTCGCTTGGGAGAAGGTTTCGCGGCCTAAGAAATTCGGAGGATTGGGATTAAGCAAGTTAGAAGTGGTCAATATGTCTTTGCTTTCTAAATGGGGTTGGAGATTCAAGACGAAAGAAAACAATCTATGGAAAAAGGTCATCAATGCGCTTCACTCAAGTAGGTCGGGATGGGAAAATATCCCCTTTAAAAAAAGTCTATCTGGAGTTTGGAATAATATTGCCAAAAATTTTGTTAAAACTAAGGTGGAAGGTCGTTCTCTCGGTCATCTCTTGAGAGGGTCAATCGGTAACGGGGAGGAAGTGGAGTTTTGGCACGACGTTTGGCTCTTAGATGAACCTCTTAAGATGGTATTTCCTGACCTCTATAGTAAAGAAGCTGTGAAAAAAGTCAAGGTTGCTAACAGGATCAATTCGACTAGCAATGGGGATCGTTATACATGGAATTGGATTAATGTTTTGGAGGACTCGACTTTAGTTTCCAGGTTGGATCAGTTAAAAGGCCTGCTCGACAATATTCAGCTTTCAGCGGTAAAGGATCGGTGGAGGTGGTCTGCAACAGCGGATGGTATCTTCACAGTCAAGTCGGTAAAGAACCTGCTGTACGGAAATCAAATTCAGGCCGATAACTTCGTTCTGGATTGGTGCTCATGGGTACCTGCAAAAATTAACATACACGCTTGGAGATTGGAGATGGATAAAGTGGCCACTGCGGTTGCGTTAAGGAGAAGGAACGTTGGCATTTCTGATTGGGTCTGTCCTCTCTGTCAATCTGCAGACGAAACAGTCGACCACTTATTTATTGGCTGTTTGACTGCTTCGAACGTTTGGCAAGGCATCAGCAACTGGTGTAATATCCCTAGTATTTTCGCATTTTCGATTCGTGACCTCCTCACGCATCACATCGACAACAGGTTATCGGAGAAAAAAAGGTGGCTGTTCACGGCATCATGTTGACTACTTGTTGGATTATTTGGCGGACTAGGAACAATGTCAAATTCTCAAACGGTTCGGTTTGCATCAATAACATTATTAGCGAAGTTAAGGCATTAAGTTTTTTCTGGTTTTCGAATAGATCTAGATTTAAAGGTGTAGAGTGGAGGGATTGGACTTCGTTTGTAAATATGTAACTGTTTTTTGTTTTGGCGGCCTGTTTTGGGTCGTCGTTTTCCTGTGAATGAAGTTTACCTTTAAAAAAAAAAAGGATTTCCCACCGCACATGGTAGGTTGCTTGCCAAGTCAATCAAGTTATTAAATTAAGTAATTACTAAAGAACCTTCTTAGTTGATCTTAATTAATGGAAAATCAATAATCTAAAGAGTAAATTACAAAAATCGTCCTTTATGTTTACATTAGATTGCAAAGTGCGTCATTTGTCTTAAAAAATTACAAAAAACATACTTGATGTTTGCAAATCACTGCATATTATGTCCTTTAGTCCTAACCCAGTTAATTTTAACTATTAAGTGAAGGGCAGATTGGTCTTTTAACTTATTTATGCAGTGATTTGCAAACATCAAGTATGTTTTTTGTAATTTTTGAAGACAAAGGACACACTTTGCAATCTAGTGTAAACTTAAAGGACAATTTTTGTAATTTACTCTTGATTGAAAGAAGTATACCAACAACGACGTTGTCATCTCAAAAGGTTTGTGAACAAAGACTTCATAGGTTTATAAGGGCAAATAGGGAATCATTGACTGCTCAATACATAAGATTCAATGCACTGGTCGAAGAATTCCAAGATTCTGGTTCTGAGACAGTGGAAAAGTTTTTAGAATCTCAGCCAAGAAATGCGTCTCATATTGTTAGCAACACCAGAAGTCAAGAAAAATATGAAATATGTTTCATTGAAAGTGTTATACGAGAAGCTTCTCAAGCATGAACGGGTCATAGATTGGAACGAAAATTTTTTAATGGAGTATGTAGTTATAATTCCAACGGAATTGTATACGTACCAAATTGGAGGTTTGGGCTTCATTTATCAATCAAGAGTTACGACCTCAAATGTCAAAGGATCATGTAAATAATGAGCAAGTGGATGCTAGATCTGGAAGTGATGGTGATGAAAAGACTAATCAAGAGAAGGAAGCCTCAACGGATGCAGGTTGCATGTGGATGGAAAAGGGTAGAGCTCTTGCTCAAGGCATGTCAATGAAGGTAATCGATAAACTTTGTTTAAAAGAATGCTTAAAATAAGTAAATGATATGTATGGCTGTAACTTTCTTCTTATCAAAACCAAAGAATCCACTTTAAGAATCAATGATGAGATGAAGAAAAATGAGCCAGCGTACAAATTAATGAAAACTTGATGATTGTCTAGAGGAAATTAAAGCCTTAAAAAGACATAATTTTGGAAAAGATGCTATCGTAAAAGACCTCATTGAAAAATATACAAAAGCTACAAATGTGGTAACAAAGCTTCAAACCATTATAAATAAGTGGAACGTTGGCAAAATGGTTTTTGATAATTACTGAAAGTGAACAAAGACTAAGTTGCATAAAATCAGGTATTAGTTATGTGGATAGTTTTGGTTTTGAGCGTGCTTTGTTTCCTCCTCCTTTGATGAACAATTATCAGCAAGATCATTAATAGGATGAGGTGTGGGTATTGGTGCATAATTTTCTGGTTTGATACCGGAATCTTGGAATTCTTCGACCAGTGCATTGAATCTTATGTATTGAGCAGTCAATGATTCCCCACTTGCCCTTAAAAACCTACGAAGTCTTCGTTCACAAACTTTTTGAGATGACGTCAATGTTGGTATACTTCATCCTATTAATCCCATTTGAACAACCATTGACGCATTATACTTTCTATATTCATTAGTAATTAGAGGTACAAATGTTGCCATGCCACCAAATCACCAATTATCTGATCCATTTTACCCTCTTCAATTAATAATCAACTCTAAATTGTATCAACTTGAAACCCGGTTTGAATCACTCTAAAAATAAACTCGAACCAATCCGTATAAAAGGCCCACAAATAAAACTTAAAAAACTCTCGATCCAATCACCGGAATGTTGGTTCAGTTCTGTTCTAAACATAATGGAAAACATGAAAACATACCTGTCACCGCAGACAGTACAGAGGAGAATCCAGTGATGGAAGAAGCCATGGAGTTCGATATATTTATCAAGGTGATCTGGTTCCTGCTTAGGGTGCTGACTGATGATGGTGATTATGAAAACCGACAAGGGAATCGGCTATGGAGAAGAGGTCGATGTTGATGTTATGCTTATTAGGTTGTCTAAGTGTGTAACTGTGTAACCTTTTAACCTCTACATAATTCTCCTTATATAAGCATCCAAGAGGAAACCCAATTAGTTAATAAGGGTAATATGGTCCATCAACAATTACCAACTAATTATTTAATAGGTTATTATATATTTTGATCTATATTATGTAAATGATTATAATGGCTACTAGATTAAATATTAAACATAATATATTTAATCTTACATTCACTACTAGAAAAGTGGTCATTTTGCTACATAATTTTCCTACGCAAAAAAACGTGTCACAAATTCTAACACATTTACTACGCATTTCCTATAGAAAGAAAGCCTTGATTTTTTTGGTCAATTTGTGACGCAATAGCGACAGAAAAACTAATTCTAAGTATTGCGTCGGAAATGCGTAGCAACTTGCTACGCACTTACGACATATGCATTATATTTGCATTTGATTTATATTTAAACGTTTAATTATTGTCGTTATTAACTATTGCGTCAAAAATGCGTAGTAACTTGCTACGCATTTCCGATGAAAATATTATTTATTTGTTGTAATTATATTTATATGTTGAATTCATTTAAATATTAATTGTTGCGTCAGAAATGCGTAGCAACTTGTTACGCATTTTTGACAAAAAATTTATTATTATATTCGAATCATATTTAAATGTTTAACTAATATTATTATTAATTATTGCGTCTGAAATGTGTAGCAACTTGTGACGCATTTGTGACGAAACGTTTATTATTATACTTAAATTATATTTTAATGTTTGATCAGTTTTATTATTAACTACTGCGTAGGAAAAGCGTAGCAACTTGCTTCACATTTGTTACGTAAAATTTATTACTATATTTAAATATTTAACTAGTTTTATTATTACCATATTTTAAATATTTAAATTTGTACTGAATTGTTTTCGGTACCCGCTATTTGGCGTTTTCAATACCGATACTTTCAGTTCGGTATGGTATCAATATTTTACTAAATTTTACTTTCAAATACCAGTGTCGATAAGGTAACATACAATACCATACTGAACATTTTCTGTACCGGTAGCCATATTAGCGATTTTCGATACCGGTACGTTCGGTAGCAAGCTCATCTGTAATCATATATGTATTGAGTAGTATTAATATAATATGTATTATTAAGTCTTACAGTCCTGTCTGGTTTTATACGATAGGAACTGTAAACCAAACCGTTCCTAATTTATTTGCTCCTCATTTGGCATTATAATATAAATGCCCGTACCTCTTCATGCCCTTATAACGCACAAGAGGACAGGGTTGGAGTGTTATCAAGCTTCTTCACATCGAAATAGTGCCCTTACACATGGCACTATTTAAAGGTATAATAAATATAAGATTTTAAGAAAATTATAAACATGAATTGAAAACATATTTCATTGTATAATAAATATAAGTTTTTGAAAAATTACTTCGTCCATGTATATAGTATATTGAATACAATTTTTGAAATATATAGTTTAAAAAATGTTTTATAAAATATATTGATAATGTATGTGTAACAATAATAAAACTTATTGATAACTTAGTGTTAAATAAATCACTTTCAAATATAAACATGTGAGCCAATCAAAATGCTTGGTTAGCCATCACATGGATCACAATCCTAGGGTGATCCATTGCTCACATCCTTTTAAATCAATGGATGAAAATACACTTCAAAGTTCAAGAAACACAAAATCTTTATACATAAACACATACATACAAAGACAAATCTTCTTCCCCCTCCCATCTTTCTCCCTGCTACTTATCCTCACACAAAAATAAAAGTAAACATGGATGCCGCCCGTAATATATAAGGGCCAAACTATCCACACACCAATTTTGCCTATCTACACACCTAAAAGGTGATTTTTGTCTTTACATGCACACCCTGCAGTGTCGAACTGTGGCCAAAACGGGGCGTTTTGGTCCGATTAACCAGACAAAGACTGACGGGTGTCTGACGGGTCTGTTGTCCGGACCAAAATGCCGAGCTTTGGCCGCGTTTTGGTCCTGTCAACCAGACCGGGTACCAGTCTTTTGTCTTTTGTCTGGTTGACAGGACCAAATCGCGGCCAAAGCTCAGCGTTTTGGTCCGGTCAACAGACCCGTCAGACACCCGTCAGTCTTTGTCTGGTTTTAGCCACAGTTCGACACTGCAGGGTGTGCATGTAAAGACAAAAATCACCTTTTTGAGTGTGTAGATAGTGAGATGAGTGTGTGGATAGGTACACTCATGTATAATCTATGGAGTTGCTTTTATAATGATCACAATATACGTTACTAAGTGGGGTTCTATTAACTTAGATGTGCTAGGGGGCGGTTAGACGAACCGGCATCGGCGGCGAAGAGGTAATAGGGGTGGTTCGTGGTGCTCAGTTTGGGTCGGGTTATGCTTGGTTCGATTTGTTTCTCGACTCGGGTCTCGATTGACAGTGGCAGCCGTTGAAGAGGCGACAGTGGTGGTGGTCTTCGACGATCCGACAGCGGCGGTGGTTATTGTGGTTATTCGGTTTCGAGTACAAGTCTTTGCTCGGTCATTTGCAAGTCCGTCTTGTGCAAAATAAGCTAAGAACAGGTTTCCAAGGAAAGCACCAATGTCAAACCCCATCGGCCCATAGAAAGCAAATTCTGGATCAATGACTTGAGTTGAATCTTGAGTAACCATGACTGAACTTGTATGCAAGTCACCATGTATTAGAGCTTGTGTTTTCTCACAGAACCTGAACAAATTAAAATTAATATAATGGGGAATTTAAATAATATTGAAAAAAATAACAAAAGAAAAGAAAACAAGATGTACATAGACTTGAGCTCAGCAATTTCAAGTTTTAACGCATTGTCATTCCGAATAGCCTCAGCATCCCCATCAACATAAGGTGAAGTCCAGTGGTTATATTAGAACCAGTGCCATAACGGCACTTGTATTAGTTTTGTATTAGGAAAATTTGGATTTTAATTTTATTTTATTATTTTTTTTGTTAAAAAGATTAGTTCGTCAGAAATGTGTCACAAAAATAACAGAGTTTATTACTATTTTTCTATCGAAAATGTGTCAAAAAATTATAGATTTTTTTTTTAAAATTTTTTGTGTTTGTCAGAAATGCGTCACATACAAATACATGATTTGTATGTTTTTTCGTAGGAAATGTGTCACACAAAAAAATGGATTTTTATATTTTATTTTTTTATTTGTCGGAAATGTGTCGATAATAAAAAAAATTATCAAAAATATTTATTATTTTATTATCATTATAAATAATATAAATATAAATGATAATTAAGAAAAGTGGTAGAAAATGCGTAGCAAATTCCGACGCCCAATTTCTGTCAGAAATGGGTAGAAAAATGCGTAGGAAATGCGTAAGAAACCAGTTTCCTACGAGGGGTTTTCCTACATCATGTATTTTTCACAAATGCGTGGGAAAGCCTGTTTTGTGACGCATTTTCTACGAAAACTGGTGTAAGAAGTTTCAGATTTTCTAGTAGTGATTCTCCCACTTAGCCAAGTAATCATTTAATATGATTATTAGATAAGCCTGATCTGGAGTTAACACTCATTCTAGCCTTAAACAAGTACTATAGCAGAGAAAAACAGCCGTTGAATCATTATGCGATTCAGGACCCCCATTAGTCATACTGTAGCCTTAATTTAAAACCTAATCGTCATGATCAAAATACGCATAAGCCCTTTGTTTGATTTGTAACTTTATTTGTCTATATGCCATTATACCGGTTGAACATATTCTAAGAGAAATACAAAATCAAACTGAGGAAATTTCATTAATCATAAAACATAAGCTAGGACAATATGCTAAACAAGGTCTTTACTAA
Organism: Helianthus tuberosus; assembly: GCA_030545235.1. NCBI lineage: Eukaryota > Viridiplantae > Streptophyta > Magnoliopsida > Asterales > Asteraceae > Helianthus > Helianthus tuberosus. The sequence continues at coordinate 54,203,442 of CM060404.1, forward strand.
ATCCCATATTCCGAACATGTTCTTCGTAAACCTTAGGAGGGAGACCTTTAGTCATCGGATCCGCAAGCATATCTTTAGTACTAATATACTCGATACAAAGATTATTTTCCTCAACTCGTTTACGTACGAATATATATTTTGTATCGAGATATAAACCAGCTCCAGTCGAACTGTTACTGTTCGAGAAACTAACGACAGCTGAATTATCACAATAAAGCTTCAATGGTCTAGAAATGGAATTAACGACTTTGAGTCCAGCGATCAGATTTCTAAGCAACATTCCATGACAGGTTGCGTTATAAACAACAATGTTGTTGGGATTGAACCCTACCAGAGGAACAGATAATAAAAGCCAAAACCGGATCACGACAGTGGATTCACAATAAGCAGCTGTTTACATTAGGCTTTCCCCTTGGAAGTGATTATAACAACTGATGGCTCTCTATTCACTGTCCGTATACAACTGCTGCTACCCTTTCAACTGCTGACAAAGCCCTGAAGAAGTAAACACTGCTGGTTCTATCTACTGTTGACAAAACACTGCTCACTCAAGGACTGATCAACTTTGAGGAAAGCACTGATGGATGAAGATAGCAGTAGTTTAGTGTATTACTTGTCTTATGTAGAATCAGTAGTTAACATTAGCAGTGTTTGTATAGGAACAATTGTTACAGGTTGTTAGGTTGTTTGACGTCGCTTGCATGGTGACGTCAGCTGAGATGCCTCAGTGGTTTGGCTTGTCTATAAATGGAGCAGTACTCTGTACTGTTGCATTTGATCGTTTTGAGTGAGTTCTTCTTCTCAATTCAATCCTTTCATCTTGTGCAACCAACCATGGAGTATCAGGCTGAGGGGGAGTTTAGTTTGTAAGCATGTTTGCAATCTTTTGATTTGTATTGTAAATCTTTCGACTTAATGTCAAGCATGTGTTTATCAAAACTGTTTCTCTCTTTGATTATGTTTACAAAGTTTGTTGTTCATTTCCGCTGCACTTAAACTCTTTTCATTTCTATTTGATTTGTTCAAATTCTACAAACAAGCACAATCATGAGAGCCTCTGATCCTAACAAATGTACTCTACCATCATTGTGGAAGTTGTGGTCAACTGTTGTTTATGACTCTTCCAAGAGATAGGGCCGCCTGCTAACATAAAGATATAGCCCGAAGTGGATTTCTTGTCATCTTTGCATTTGGCAAAGTCAGAATCAAAATAGCCCACCACTTCTAAATGATAACTTCTTCTATAAGTCAGTTTATAGTCTTTCGTCCCTTGCAGATAGCGAAGTACCTTCTTAGCTGCTTTCCAGTGATCTAGGCCAGGATTAGTCTGATAACGGCCTAGCATTCCAGCAATATAAGCGATATCTGGGCGAGTACATACTTGAGCATACATCAGGCTCCCGACTACTGACGCGTAAGGTATCTGGCTCATTTGCTCCTTCTCAACCTCTGTTGTCGGACACTGGAATGAACCGAAAACATCTCCTTTAACTACTGGAGCGACGGAGGGTTTGCACTGTTGCATGTTGTAACGTGTAAGGACACGATCTATGTAAGCCTTCTGGGACAATCCTAAGATCCCTTTGTGTCTATCTCGGTGAATTTCGATGCCAATGACGTAAGAAACATCTCCGAGATCCTTCATGTCGAAGTTATCCGAGAGTAACTGCTTCGACTCATGCAACATGTCTAAACTTTTACTTGCCAATAAAATATCATCTACGTAAAGGACAAGTATAGTAAAGTTGCTCCCACTCATCTTGAGGTAGGTGCATTGATCCACTTGATTCTTCATAAAACCTTGTTTCTTCATGACTTCATCAAACTTGAGGTACCATTGACGTGATGCTTGTTTTAACCCGTAAATGGATTTCTTCAACTTACAGACTAGATGCTCCTGACCTTCAGGTTTAAGGCTCTCAGGTTGTTTCATGTAAACATCTTCATCCAAGTCTCCCTTAAGGAAAGAGGTTTTAACGTCCATCTGATGCAGCTCCAAATCAAAATGAGCTACTAGGGCCATGACGATCCTTAATGAATCTTTACGAGAGACAGGTGAAAACGTCTCTTGATAATCAATTCCCTCTTTCTGAGTGTAGCCCTTTGCAACCAATCTCGCTTTGTAGCGTTCGGCGTTCCCATTCGGATCCAGTTTTGTTTTGAACACCCATTTACATCCTACGAGCTTGACTCCATTAGGTAATTCTACCAAATCCCAAACGTCATTTTTCTTCATGGATTCAAGCTCATCAATCATTGCTTTATTCCAATTAGAACACTGATCACTGCTAGTGGCTTCATTGTAAGAGATAGGATCATTTAGCTTTCCGGGATCCATTTCAGTCAGGTAGGTAATGTAATCATCCCAATTAGTAGGCCTTCTTTGCCTAGATGACCTCCTGAGTGGATGATCGAGTTCAGCGTTGTCTTGGTGTTGAGCGTTTGATATGCCTTCGTCACGAGGTAAAATGGGTTCTAATTGTAGAGGTAAATTTGGAGTTGGTGCAGTAGCTTCGGGTACAGTAGTTGCATTGGGTACAAGAGGAGTAATCGGAGTAATGGTAAGCGACGAGTCTCTCCCCCCACGTCTTGTACTTCTTGTAATTCTTCGTAAGGGTTGGTACTGCTCCCACTGACCTTGAAATCCTCCAGGAACGCAGCACGCTTGATTTGAACAATACATGTGATATGAGAAGGACAATAGAAACGGTAACCCTTTGAGTTATCAGGATACCCGATAAAGAAACAAGTAACTGTTTTAGGGTCAAGTTTCCTTAGGAAAGGATTGTAAAGTTTTCCTTCAGCAATGCAGCCCCATACTTTCATATATTTAAGACTCGGTTTCCTTCCTGTCCAAAGTTCATAAGGAGTTTTAGGGACAGACTTAGAAGGAACTCTATTGAGTATATGAACAACTGCTTTTAACGCTTCAGTCCAGAGGAATAATGGTAAATTAGTGTTGGCTAACATACTACGCACCATGTTCATAAGGGTACGGTTTCTTCTTTCAGCGACACCGTTCTACTGAGGCGTACCAGGCATGGAGTATTGCTTCACAATCCCCTGGCCCTTACAAAACTCATAAAATGGACCAGGAGCTTGACCCACATCAGTATGTCTTCCATAATATTCACCGCCTCTATTTGATCTCACAACTTTAATCTGACGATCTAATTGCTTTTCAACTTCAGCCTTATAATCTTTAAAAGTTGTAAGAGATTCAGACTTTTCCTTAATTAGATACAAGTACATGTAACGAGAATAATCATCAATAAAAGTGATAAATGAAGTATGTCCTGTTATGCCAGCGATTTGGTAGGGACCACTAATGTCAGTATGAATGAGTTCTAATAAATTAGAGCTCCTAGTGGCACCTTTCTTATTCGCTAATGTCATTTTACCTTTAAGACATTTGACACATGTTCCAAAATCAGAGAAATTGAGAGGAGGTAAGACTTCATCCTTTACGAGACAATTTAATCGTTCTCTTGGGATGTGGCCTAAACGTTGATGCCACAACATAGAAGAAGTCTCTAAGTCTCGTTTCTCCTTCATCTTTGTGAGTGATTCATTAATGTTATATGACAACAAAGATTTGGAAAAATTATCATCTAGTTCTAATCTATAGAGACCACCATCCAGAATACCAGTACCATAAAGAACAGAATCATAGAGGATAGAGAGTTTGCGATGACCATGGGAAACAATAAAACCGTCCATGTCTAACTTTGGTCCTGATACATGGTTCCGAGTTACCTCAGGAACATATAAGGTATCATAAAGTTTAATACATAAACCAGTTTTCATAAATAATTGTAATGTTCCAATGGACTTCACTTCTAATTCTCGATCATCCCCAACCTTAAGCGTTCTGTGTTTCTTTCCAGCTTTTGGATTGTAAGGAATCCCTGAGTTGAATTGGTAACATGAACCATAGAACCAGAATCAAACCACCAAGAATTAACAGGAACACTTAAATTATAGGACTCAAGTATCATAAAATAATCGTTACCTTTCTTAGCCAGCCACTCCTTAAAGTCAGGGCATTCCTTCTGCATATGTCCTGTCTTTTTACAGAACTTGCAGTGGATTCTGCCTAAGGAGTTCTTAGAGCTAGAAAGTGCACATGTATTGGGATTGGGCCTTTGGACTTTTGAAGCATCCTTCCTCTGATGATTGTTCTTCCTCTTCTTAGAGTTGGAGGTGGTGAAGTTGGCAACATCAGTAGTGCGATCCATCCTCATACGCTCTTCCTCCTGTACGCACATAACGACTAGCTCACTCATCCTCCATTTGTCCTTCTGAGTGTTTTAATTGATCTTGAATGCTTCAAAGGACGAAGGAAGTGAAGCAATGATGAAATGAACAAGGAAACCATCACTGATTTCCATTTCTAGCCCCTTCAACTTCTTGGCCATGTCATTCATCATCATGATGTGCTCGCGAATGCCGCTCCTCCCATCATACTTAGTCGTCACCAACTTGAGAATAAGAGTACTAGCGTGAGCTTTAGACGTCCCCTTGAACTGCACCTCCACAGAAGCCAAGTAGGTTTTAGCATCTTCAGAATCAGGAATGGCTCCCCTGATTGCATTGCGTATGGACTGCTTCATGAACATGAGAGACATGCGGTTACACCTAGTCCACTTTTCATGAGTTAACTGCTGAGCAGCAGTACTTTGTGGAGTAAGGTCCGCTGGCTTATCCTCTCTTAGAGCATAGTCAAAGTCCAGCAGCCCAAGAGTAAATGAGAGCATCCTTCCATGCAACAAAGTTATCACCAGTCAAAGGTGGAATCCCGCAATTGGGCGCTGATAGTGGAAATAAGATAAGCAAGTTATGATACTAAGGAAGAAGTCCTAATGTGATCTAAGGGCACGTTAAACTAAGACAGGCATAAATAATGACCATTTTACGTTATGAAGCTGTGATATTGTGACACCCCAAGAAAACCAGTAATCTTCGCAAACCTGCTCGGGGAGCCGCGATACGATACAGGTAAACAACGTCACACTACTAGCTTCCTCAGTAACTGCATGCTAAATTTCGGGACGAAATTTCTTTCAAGTTTGGGATAATGTGACAACTCGAATTTCCGGCATTCTCTATTCGCATTTAATGCACGTTGACGTTGACTGTTTAGTTGTTTGACTTGCCTGATTTCGTAACTGTACACTTTGTGATATGATGAGACGTATTATGTTGCATGATTATGTGTTTGATTGTATAACATGGAACTTGTTAAGAAACATAAGCTGTTTAAGGTTTGAACAACCCGACGAAACACAAGAGTGTTTCGCCATAACCCATCCCGACGAAACAGAAGTCTGTTTCACCGGCCCAGTAATTCACGAAGCCCAGCTTGGGCCCAGTACGTAAACTCGCATATTACTACGTGAACCAACCTCTTGTTTCACACTTTTGAGCAATCTGGAACCCTAGAGGACATTCTACTGTGTGACGGCAAACTAGAACCCACCGGAAACCCTTGTGCGATCAAACCATCATCTCGGTTAGTAAATCTATGTGTCTTGATTGATCGTTCATCCGTGTACGTGTCTATGTGTCATGTGATTCTGCTTTGATGTTGTATATTTGAAATCGATACATGTTAAATATTAGGGTCTTGTTATGATGATGATGATATAGATTTCGTTATGAATGTTGCAGTCGGATATAGATAGTTTCATGTGAAACTAGATACGATTGAATACTTGGTTCTGGATGGTGTTAATATGATCTGGTTCTGAATACACATTAGCATCTTGTTAGGGTTCGGTGATATGATGTTGTATGTTAATCGATATGTTGTATACGCAAGCTAGGGTTCATGCTAGACGTTAAAGAGATCCGATGATTATGCTATGATGATGTTACGATGATTCTGTGTTGAATGATTATTGTATGATTGAGGATTTGCTGTTTTACGGCTGTTAGGGTTTACTGATGTAATTGATATCCACGTAACTGATTTTCCACGAAACAGACATCTTAGACGAAACACAGAGGACGGCGAAATAGATGTGTTTCGCCGAGACCAACTTGACGAAACAAACATGGCGAAACACAAGTGTTTCGCCGAGACCCTGAACGACGAAACAGAAATGTTTCGTCAACATGTGTTTCGCCAAACTGTGTTTCGCCGACTGAGTAAACTGTTTAGTAATCTGATTCTGTTAAGACTTAACCCAAGTTAACTAACTGCTGTTAAATAATAAACATGACTGGTATGATTACGTGCTACCTGCTTATACGTGAACAACTTGAACACAAACTGATTATTCTATACGTGCATACTTTAGGACGTGATTGATTTACTTTGAGCACATACTTAGCATACCGAGCAAACCAAGGTGAGTTCACACAAGCCAAGGCATGGGGTTCCCGGGTGGGAATGGGGATTTGATGATTTACTGTACATACATAGATGCTAGAACCTACTGCTAGACTAGTAACACTTATTGAACGATCTTCGCACACCTGCCAAGGATTGGCCGCGATATTATGACTGACTTCGCACACCTGCCATATGATGGCCGCGAACTAAATTTACAAATCTTCGCACACCTGCCTGGAGAGGCCGCGATACAAATAAACCTAGTCTAGAACACTTGGGAAAAACATTCCCCAATAACTTCGCACACCTGCCGGGAAGGCCGCGATGGGAACTAATACGATACATTGTAACGAACGAATAAACTACTACTCACGCTATACTATTACTGAACTATTAACTGTGAACTCGCTCAACTAGTTGTTGACTCTCTCTTACATGCCTTGCAGGACCTTAGGTACTTATGGAGCTTGCACAGGGAGGAGTAGGTCGTTGTGGGACATGGATCGATGATGCCATGTTATCTATCTAAACATTTGAATTTACTATTTACATTGGGTTTACATACTTATGCTTCCGCTACACACTTGTTGATGTTTGGTTTTTTAAAAACACCTTTCGTATTGATGAATGATTTTTGGTATTTACTTATATGTTCAATATGATTGGTGGCTTGATCCTGGTCAGTCACGCCTCCAAGCGGTGATACTCCGCGTGTGGATTTTGGGGGTGTGACAGATATTGTCTATTACTAACATCAAAATAATATACTTAGTTAAAATTCTACTTAAACGAAGACAAATCAACTTTGGCCAGAAGTGTAATCATTTAAGCATGTGTGCAAAAATGATTGTAACAAATCAGCTTTGGCCAGAAATTGAGACAATCACTTTAGTTATGCACCCGTTAAATATGCCATCTATGAAGGAATTAAATCAGCTTTGGCCAGATATTAAGACATTCATGTTTATGATGCACACTTAACATAGCTTTCGTAATACTTGAACGATAAGTAGATGTATCAAATCAGCTTTGGCCAGAAATGGTACATCAGAAGCTCATTCAAGTTAAGCTATTTTGGTTTTGTAAAACATTATCTGTTATGATAATAATAAATCTTTTGCTCTTCATTCGTTATCAAATCATCACAGAATTTCATCTTGTCCATAAACATCCCCGTGATCTTGTCTATGGATTCGCCTTTGTGTCTGAGTTGCATGAATTCTTCCTTGATTTTATTTATGACCGCCTTGGGACTATGGTGTTTAAGAAACGGCGTCTTAAACTCCTCCCAAGTCATGGCCTTAACCGCTTCACTTCCAATCTCCTTCTTTTTGTTATCCCACCAATCTTTCGCTTGACTCCTTAGTTGACCCGTACCGTAAGCTACGTAGTCTTCTTCGTCACAATGAGTTCTCTCGAATACCCCTTCGAGGTCACTTAGCCATCGTTGGCACACTATTGGGTCAACCTCCCCATTATATATTGGTGGTTTACAAGCCATGAATTCCTTGTATGAACAAGGCTTTCGTCCTCCACGCCTTTCCTTTGCTACATTTGAATCATCTTCCAGCTTCTTGATTCTATCTTCTACTATCGATAGAACCGTGTTTTGGATTTTATCAATAAAACCCGACAAACTGTTTTCGATCGCCTTTCCAACCTCTTCGGCAATCACCTCCCTCACTTGTTCGGTGACTCTTGGCACCGCATTAGCATTGCCTCCATCAGCCATCTCGATTTCTGAAATGTTTACATAAATTGTTAAACATTTCATTTATTACACATGCTTTACTTGTTTTATTTAATCAAGTTCGTAACTTGATTTAATCATTCTTGTTTTAATTCAATCAAGTTTGTAACTTGATTTAGTAATTCTTGTTTCTATTCAATCAAGTCCGTAACTTGATTTGATAATTCTTGTTTTGATTCAATCAAGTTCGTAACTTGATTTGATAATTCTTGTTTCATGCATTTCCTGTTTTTGAGTGAGTTTACACACTCTTTTCATTTTCATGCATATTTATTTATTTCTCGTTCCATACATGATACATAATTTATTAATACAAAAAAAATAAATTCTTACCGGACGACCGATCAAGCTTGAACCGAACACTTATTGACAACCTAGAGCTCTGATTACCAACTTGTTACACCCGTGAATTTAAACTTGTTTTAAATAGATTCTTTTCAAATAATGACGAATACCATAGAAAATAAAGACTTGCTTAATTAACATAAAATTTATAAAAGTGATTCATAAGTATCAAAAGCTTAGTCGATACTCGACTATTCACAAGTTTCAAAAGTTATTTAACAATCATTTACAACCCATACATAAAAGTATTAGATGTTTTAAAGAACAACGTTGCGGAAGCTTCAAAATATAGTGTTCGGTTCTTCATTCCTTGCTTGATCGCCATCCGTAAAACTTTCCGACATAACCTAACGTCAAAACATAACAAAAGTTAGTTTGACAATTATATAATATAAGCAATTGAAACTTATAGTAATGGACTGGATAAAGGGAACATATTGATGTCATGGGAAGAAACGGGATTAAAAACGTACGACTAATCGAGCGAAACGAGTTGGAAACGTCGAAATCCGGAAGTGTGTAAAGGGGGTGGCGTCGGAGACGCCACATCAGGCGTCGGCGACGCCTATCGGCGTCGGCTGATATATAACCGGCGTCGTCCAGGGGCTGTTGGCGTCGACATTACAGTAGGCGTCGATGACGCCACCTCTTGCGTCGTCGACGCCGAGTTCTGATTCAGTTTGGCAGATTTTTCTTAATTTTGTTAAACGACGTATCTTTTAACTCGCAAGTCCGTTTTATGCGATTCTCGTTCCTACTCATCTGTAAATCCATTACCACATGCCTATTTTGTTTATCATATTGGAAAACTCATTTACGGATCGAGAGAAAACATAGATCATTGCATAATTATTCGACCCATTCCACACTTACATATTTTGCTATTTTTGAACTAATAACTTTATGGCGCCATACGCCCAAAATTTATAGTTTGTTAACATCCATATGTCTTACCAACAATCTCGGTTTGATACTTGTATGATCATAGCACTATTTTCGATGTCTAGAATGCTTAAACTACAACCTTCACAACTAGTAGTCCATTGGCTCATCTTGTGGATCCATCCACTTATGATGACTACCAATTGAGTTCATTGCCTATACTAGGTCTAACAAAACAAACATTCAATCAAACGGATGCAATTTCAACATAATGTCAATCTAAATAGTAAGATTTACGAAACTTATCAACAATGCGATTAACGTAACTAATCAAGTTACATACCTTCAAAGTTTGCCCTTCGAACGTGGTTCGCCTCCCGCTTGTCCACTTGACGCTCCTGCGTCCGATCCTATGGAGTTCATTCACAATGCGTTTTAGAACTCTATTGAAATCATGACTCGCATAATTCACCAAAACATCATGATTATGCGTTTAAGCTCATAATTTCTGTTTTAGGCCTTCATAGAGGCATTTCATCGAACACTTTAAGGGCAGAATTTTATATCTTTCATATTCAAGTTTATAGCTTGTTAGTTAGCCAACTAAATCATCAATATAACCTTCATGTATAATCTAAATATCATGCATTTCCAGAAATCATTTTCTAAGATCAAATTACACCAAAATATCCATTCTAAATCCTAATGTTCATCATCATATTGTAAAACCCACAATCCACCTTCAAGGTGTTCATGGAATTTCCTGAATTTGGTAGTGTTTTCACATGTAGTTGGCTAGATTTCACATCTAGACACCATATCAACCCTAATCTAACTACATAACACACATGCAACCTCAAATTCCAGATTTTACAAAATCATGAGAAATTCAAGTTGGAAGATTTCATCAGATTTTACATACCTTAGAATCCTCTCGCAATGAGGATCACGAATCTATGATTAAATTTCGATTTCGACTTGGATTTAACCTTCAATTTGTAGATTTAGTGAAGTTCTTGGTTTTGTGAGAGTGGGTGTCGCCCTGCTCTGTTTGTACGACCAGAACACTCCCATTTGGGGGTGTTTGGCTTGTTTTATTAGTTTAGTAACACTTAAGTTTTTAATTGTTACAACTTAAGCCCCTCCATTTGATAAATGTTTATTTTAATTGCTTTTTAACCCTACTATAGATTATTTCTAAACTTGTAACTAGCTAGGTCAAATTTCCTAGTTAGTAGATTCTCGTTTATTTATACTTAATATTTCAAATATAAGATATTATATTTTCGGGGTGTTACAAGTCCACCCCCCTTATAAGGGTTTCGTCCCCGAAACCGAATTACGTACCAAATAAAGTAGGGTGAAGACGTCGCATCTCTTCTTCGGACTCCCACGTAGTGTCCGAACCCTTTCTATGCTCCCATTTAACCTTGACTTGTTCAATTTGTTTATTTCGTAGATGTTTGACCTTTCGGTCCAAAATCTCCACCGGTCTTACAATATAATTCAAACTATTATCCACTTCGATATCGTCGTAATGGATATAGTCCGTTTCGTCCGCTAAGCACTTTCTTAGTTGTGATACGTGGAACGTGCCATGGATTCCACTTAACTCCTCCGGTAATTCAAGACGGTAAGCTACCTTGCCAACTTTCCCGATAATTTTAAATGGTCCAATGAACCTTGGGCTTAGCTTTCCCCTTTTTCTGAATCTAATAACGCCTTTCCATGGGGAAACCTTTAACATGACCCTGTCACCAACTTGGAATTCAATCGGTCTTTTCCTTTTATCAACGTACGCCTTTTGCCTGTCTTGAGCCGCTTTCAAGTGCGCCCGAACTTTATCGATCTTTTCATTTGTGGCTCGTACTATATCTTGGTGGGCGAGTTCACGTGGACCCACTTCACCCCAACATACCGGAGTTCGACACTTTCTGCCATACAGCATTTCGTATGGTGCCATCTTAATACTAGATTGGTAACTGTTGTTATACGAAAACTCTACTAACGGTAGATGAACATCCCAACTGCCTCCAAAGTCGATTATACATGCCCGTAGCATGTCTCCCAATATTTGTATCGTTCTTTCGCTTTGCCCATCCGTTTGAGGATGGTACGCGGTGCTAATGAACAATTTGGTTCCCATTTGCTCTTGAAACTCCCGCCAAAATTTCGAAGTAAACCGGGTATCCCTATCAGACACGATGGACACCGGCACCCCATGACGGGCTATTATTTCATTGGTGTAGACTTCTGACATCTTTTCTGACGTGTAAGTCTCACGAATCGGAATGAAGTGAGTGCTTTTTGTCAGTCTATCCACCACTACCCATATGGCATCAAAACTACGATTTGTCCTAGGCAGTTTGGTTAACAGGTCCATTGTAATATGTTCCCATTTCCAAACCGGAATTTCCAACGGTTGGAGTTTGCCATAGGGTTTCTGATGCTCCGCCTTGACTTGTAAACATGTCAAGCATTTTTCCACATACTTCGCCACATCCCTCTTCATTCCGGGCCACCAATAATTTTGTTTCAAATCATTATACATCTTGGTCGCACCCGGATGAATTGAATAACGGGATTTATGAGCTTCATCAAGTAGAAGCGCCTTTACTCCACAGGTATGTGGGACCCATACCCTTCCGGATCGAGTCTTTAACCCGTGATTCCCATCCGACAAGTCTTTCAACTGACCAATTATTCTTTCCTTCTTCCAATTCTCTTCTTTTACCGCTTCTAATTGCGCCTCTCGAATACGTTCAAGTATACCCGAGGTTACCACGAGCTGCATCGATCGTACTCGTATCGGGACATAATCCGCTTTTCTGCTTAGAGCGTCCGCTACCACATTTGCCTTTCCGGGGTGATAATGTATTTCACAATCATAGTCTTTCACCATTTCCAACCATCGCCTTTGTCGCATATTTAACTCCTTCTGATCGAAGAAGTATTTCAAGCTCTTGTGGTCGGTGAATATGGTACATTTTACCCCGTACAAGTAATGCCTCCATATTTTTAATGCAAATACCACCGCTGCCAGCTCGAGATCGTGCGTGGGGTATTTCTTCTCGTGTATCTTCAATTGTCTCGAGGCATAGGCTATTACCTTGCCTCGTTGCATCAACACGCAACCGAGCCCCGACAATGAAGCATCCGAATAAACCACCATGTCTTCTATTCCGTCCGGCAATGTCAGTACCGGAGCTTGAGTTAGCCTTTCTTTTAGCGTTCGAAAAGCTTTTTCTTGCTCGACTCCCCAGACAAACTTTGCTTTCTTTTGGGTTAGTCTTGTTAGCGGCGATGCAATCTTGGAGAAATCTTGAATGAATCTCCTATAGTACCCTGCAAGCCCCAAAAAGCTTCTAATTTCTGAAGGGTTCTTCGGGGATTTCCATTTTGACACAGCCTCTATTTTTGACGGATCCACCAATACTCCGTCCGCGTTTATAACATGGCCTAAGAATTGAACCTCTCGTAACCAAAAGGCGCATTTAGAGAATTTTGCATATAACTTCTCTCGCCTAAGTGTCTCTAACACTTCTTGTAAATGGTGTGCATGTTCAGCTTCATTTTTCGAGTACACCAAGATATCATCAATAAACACGATAACCGACTTATCCAACATTGGCTTGCAAACCCGGTTCATGAGGTCCATGAAAGCCGCGGGTGCATTTGTTAGCCCAAATGACATCACGAGAAATTCGTAATGTCCGTATCTTGTGCGGAAAGCCGTCTTCGGTACATCTTCTTCTTTGACCTTTAGTTGGTGGTATCCCGACCTAAGGTCAATTTTTGAAAACCAACTCGCGCCTTGTAGTTGGTCAAATAAGTCGTCTATCCTCGGGAGCGGGTATCGGTTCTTTACCGTGAGTTTGTTTAACTCCCGGTAATCAATACACATGCGCATGCTCCCGTCCTTCTTTCTCACAAACAACACCGGTGCGCCCCAAGGAGACACACTCGGCCTTATGAATCCCTTGTCAAGCAAATCTTGAATTTGGGACATCAACTCTTGTAATTCCGACGGTGCAAGTCGGTACGGGGCTTTTGCTACAGGTTTCGCGCCCGGAATCAATTCGATCCCGAACTCTACTTCCCGTTCAGGCGGTATCCCCGGTAAATCTTCCGGAAAAACATCTTCGTAGTCTCGTACCACCGGTACATCTCCAATCTTTCGTGATTCTTTCTCGGCCTCATTTGCATAAATTATGAATGCCTTGCATCCTCGCTTCATGAGCTTGTGAGCTTTCAACATCGAACATACTATGGGGTTGCCTCGTTTTTCGCCATAAATGGTGACGTGTTTTCCGCTAGGAGATGTTAGTTTTATCTCTTTGCGAAAACACACGACCTTTGCATGGTATTGAGATAGCCAATCCATCCCCACGACTACTTGGAATTCTCCCATCGACATCGGGATTAGATTTATCAAATATTCTTCATCATCGATGCTCAGTTTACAATTTTCACATACATCACAAACAATAAAACTTTTGTCATTACCTATCTCTACTTCTAAAGGCACAGGTAATTTTGTTAAGATAAATGAAGGATGTCGAATAAGTCCATATGAAACAAAGGATTTATTCGCACCCGTGTCAAATAACACATGAGCAGGAATTGAATTTACAGCAAATATACCTGAGACCACGTCAGGTTCAACTTTTGCTTCTGCGGCGGTTAGTTGGAAAGATCTGGCCTTTGCTTTCGGGGCTTCACCTTTTGATTCTTGCCCATCCTTCTTTCCGACTAATTCCGGGCATTCCGACTTCTTGTGACCCGTTCGATAACAGTTGTAACAAACCGTCACTTTTTCCGGGCATGACATAGCCATATGTCCCGTTTTCTTGCATATGGGACAAGGCTTGTCCTTGTAACGACATTCACCTTTATGATTTTTCCCACAAATTTTGCAACCTGATGTGCTACCTTTAGCACCAGATTTCTTGGCCGATTCACTCGTTCTTGCTTTCTTGGTAGGGCTTGGGTTCACATCTTGTGCCCTTCGTTCTCCCCGTTCAATACTCTTCTTCAATTCGATCTCCCTTTCCCGAGCAGCATTTACAATCTCGGTAAGGGTCTCGTACTTTGAAGGGGTTATGAACTCTCTATACTCCGCGCTTAGCATGTTATGATAATAATAAATCTTTTGCTCTTCATTCGTTATCAAATCATCACAGAATTTCATCTTGTCCATAAACATCCCCGTGATCTTGTCTATGGATTCGCCTTTGTGTCTGAGTTGCATGAATTCTTCCTTGATTTTATTTATGACCGCCTTGGGACTATGGTGTTTAAGAAACGGCGTCTTAAACTCCTCCCAAGTCATGGCCTTAACCGCTTCACTTCCAATCTCCTTCTTTTTGTTATCCCACCAATCTTTCGCTTGACTCCTTAGTTGACCCGTACCGTAAGCTACGTAGTCTTCTTCGTCACAATGAGTTCTCTCGAATACCCCTTCGAGGTCACTTAGCCATCGTTGGCACACTATTGGGTCAACCTCCCCATTATATATTGGTGGTTTACAAGCCATGAATTCCTTGTATGAACAAGGCTTTCATCCTCCACGCCTTTCCTTTGCTACATTTGAATCATCTTCCAGCTTCTTGATTCTATCTTCTACTATCGATAGAACCGTGTTTTGGATTTTATCAATAAAACCCGACAAACTGTTTTCGATCGCCTTTCCAACCTCTTCGGCAATCACCTCCCTCACTTGTTCGGTGACTCTTGGCACCGCATTAGCATTGCCTCCATCAGCCATCTCGATTTCTGAAATGTTTACATAAATTGTTAAACATTTCATTTATTACACATGCTTTACTTGTTTTATTTAATCAAGTTCGTAACTTGATTTAATCATTCTTGTTTTAATTCAATCAAGTTTGTAACTTGATTTAGTAATTCTTGTTTCTATTCAATCAAGTCCGTAACTTGATTTGATAATTCTTGTTTTGATTCAATCAAGTTCGTAACTTGATTTGATAATTCTTGTTTCATGCATTTCCTGTTTTTGAGTGAGTTTACACACTCTTTTCATTTTCATGCATATTTATTTATTTCTCGTTCCATACATGATACATAATTTATTAATACAAAAAAAAATAAATTCTTACCGGACGACCGATCAAGCTTGAACCGAACACTTATTGACAACCTAGAGCTCTGATTACCAACTTGTTACACCCGTGAATTTAAACTTGTTTTAAATAGATTCTTTTCAAATAATGACGAATACCATAGAAAATAAAGACTTGCTTAATTAACATAAAATTTATAAAAGTGATTCATAAGTATCAAAAGCTTAGTCGATACTCGACTATTCACAAGTTTCAAAAGTTATTTAACAATCATTTACAACCCATACATAAAAGTATTAGATGTTTTAAAGAACAACGTTGCGGAAGCTTCAAAATATAGTGTTCGGTTCTTCATTCCTTGCTTGATCGCCATCCGTAAAACTTTCCGACATAACCTAACGTCAAAACATAACAAAAGTTAGTTTGACAATTATATAATATAAGCAATTGAAACTTATAGTAATGGACTGGATAAAGGGAACATATTGATGTCATGGGAAGAAACGGGATTAAAAACGTACGACTAATCGAGCGAAACGAGTTGGAAACGTCGAAATCCGGAAGTGTGTAAAGGGGGTGGCGTCGGAGACGCCACATCAGGCGTCGGCGACGCCTATCGGCGTCGGCTGATATATAACCGGCGTCGTCCAGGGGCTGTTGGCGTCGACATTACAGTAGGCGTCGATGACGCCACCTCTTGCGTCGTCGACGCCGAGTTCTGATTCAGTTTGGCAGATTTTTCTTAATTTTGTTAAACGACGTATCTTTTAACTCGCAAGTCCGTTTTATGCGATTCTCGTTCCTACTCATCTGTAAATCCATTACCACATGCCTATTTTGTTTATCATATTGGAAAACTCATTTACGGATCGAGAGAAAACATAGATCATTGCATAATTATTCGACCCATTCCACACTTACATATTTTGCTATTTTTGAACTAATAACTTTATGGCGCCATACGCCCAAAATTTATAGTTTGTTAACATCCATATGTCTTACCAACAATCTCGGTTTGATACTTGTATGATCATAGCACTATTTTCGATGTCTAGAATGCTTAAACTACAACCTTCACAACTAGTAGTCCATTGGCTCATCTTGTGGATCCATCCACTTATGATGACTACCAATTGAGTTCATTGCCTATACTAGGTCTAACAAAACAAACATTCAATCAAACGGATGCAATTTCAACATAATGTCAATCTAAATAGTAAGATTTACGAAACTTATCAACAATGCGATTAACGTAACTAATCAAGTTACATACCTTCAAAGTTTGCCCTTCGAACGTGGTTCGCCTCCCGCTTGTCCACTTGACGCTCCTGCGTCCGATCCTATGGAGTTCATTCACAATGCGTTTTAGAACTCTATTGAAATCATGACTCGCATAATTCACCAAAACATCATGATTATGCGTTTAAGCTCAGAATTTCTGTTTTAGGCCTTCATAGAGGCATTTCATCGAACACTTTAAGGGCAGAATTTTATATCTTTCATATTCAAGTTTATAGCTTGTTAGTTAGCCAACTAAATCATCAATATAACCTTCATGTATAATCTAAATATCATGCATTTCCAGAAATCATTTTCTAAGATCAAATTACACCAAAATATCCATTCTAAATCCTAATGTTCATCATCATATTGTAAAACCCACAATCCACCTTCAAGGTGTTCATGGAATTTCCTGAATTTGGTAGTGTTTTCACATGTAGTTGGCTAGATTTCACATCTAGACACCATATCAACCCTAATCTAACTACATAACACACATGCAACCTCAAATTCCAGATTTTACAAAATCATGAGAAATTCAAGTTGGAAGATTTCATCAGATTTTACATACCTTAGAATCCTCTCGCAATGAGGATCACGAATCTATGATTAAATTTCGATTTCGACTTGGATTTAACCTTCAATTTGTAGATTTAGTGAAGTTCTTGGTTTTGTGAGAGTGGGTGTCGCCCTGCTCTGTTTGTACGACCAGAACACTCCCATTTGGGGGTGTTTGGCTTGTTTTATTAGTTTAGTAACACTTAAGTTTTTAATTGTTACAACTTAAGCCCCTCCATTTGATAAATGTTTATTTTAATTGCTTTTTAACCCTACTATAGATTATTTCTAAACTTGTAACTAGCTAGGTCAAATTTCCTAGTTAGTAGATTCTCGTTTATTTATACTTAATATTTCAAATATAAGATATTATATTTTCGGGGTGTTACACTGGAGAGGCCGCGATACAAATAAACCTAGTCTAGAACACTTGGGAAAAACATTCCCCAATATCTTCGCACACCTGCCGGGAAGGCCGCGATGGGAACTAATACGATACATTGTAACGAACGAATAAACTACTACTCACGCTATACTATTACTGAACTATTAACTGTGAACTCGCTCAACTAGTTGTTGACTCTCTCTTACATGCCTTGTAGGAACTTAGGTACTTATGGAGCTTGCACAGGGAGGAGCAGGTCGTTGTGGGACATGGATCGATGATGCCATGTTATCTATCTAAACATTTGAATTTACTATTTACATTGGGTTTACATACTTATGCTTCCGCTACACACTTGTTGATGTTTGGTTTTTTAAAAACACCTTTCGTATTGATGAATGATTTTTGGTATTTACTTATATGTTCAATATGATTGGTGGCTTGATCCTGGTCAGTCACGCCTCCAAGCGGTGATACTCCGCGTGTGGATTTTGGGGGTGTGACAGATTGGTATCAGAGCCATTGGTTATAGAGAACTTGGTTTTAATAAAGGGAAAACGATTTTGTTAAAACCAGACTATAACCAGAACAGTGCTCTCAACGATCCACAACGACGCTTCGCTCCACGTGCAAGGCTCAACACCATAGGTATTACTATTCATGTTACATTACCTACATGCTAGAACTACATAGAACTTTGCTCGTGGTATGCCTAGAGTACATAACCCACTATATGCTATTACTTGAGAACACTTGTGTGCTTACTCTCTTCTGTCATCGCACTATTCGCGAACCTATCTCACTTACATTATCTTTACTATGAAGATCATGTCTGCACGTATCAACATGACCCAGGACCAGTTGACGGCCCTCATTAACGAACGAGTTACTGCGGCAGTTGCAGCCGCACAAGCAGGAGGTATACCCTGCAGTTACAACTCACACTAGGATCCTTAGATCCTACATTCCTAAATCAACTCTCGTGTTTAAACTTGTCCTAATTCTTATACACAATAGGTCAAGCACCTGTTTGCACTTTCAAGACCTTCATGGACTGTCGTCCAACCACTTTCAGCGGCACTGAAGGAGCCGTAGGTCTCCTGCACTGGTTTGAAAAGATAGAGTCTGTGTTTGAGATGTGTGAATGCCCTGAGGCACGCAGGGTGAAATATGCTACCGGTACCCTCGAGGGTTTAGCCCTCACATGGTGGAAAGCTCAGGTCCAAATACTGGGGTTGGTTGCTGCTAACGCCACCCCATGGAACAATTTCAAAGAGATGATCAAGGAAGAATACTGCAGTCGAGATGATATTCATAAGCTGGAAGTCGAGTTTTTCAACCTCAAGATGACGGGGTCTGAGATTGAAGCGTATACCAAAAGATCGAATGAGCTTGCGTTACTGTGTCCTACTCTGGTGGACAAACGTATCGAACTATATCTTAAGGGTCTGGTGCCAGAGATCCAAAGTCATGTGACTTCAGCAAATCATGCCACTTACCAGCAGGTTGTTCAGTTGGCTCACCGTCTCACTGATCAGGCGGTGGAGCAAAACAGGTTGCCTAAACGCATCAACGCTACTGCTACCGCTACCACTTCAGTTACTCCTGCTACTCCCAGCGACAATAAGAGGAAATGGGAGGGGGATTCCAGCAAAGGTTCAGCTACTGTTCAGTCTCAAGCTCAGCAACGCAAGACAAATGACCACCAGAGTCCAAATCAGCAATCATCAGGTGGTCAAGGGCAGAGTGGATATCGGGGAATTCACCCATGGTGTAGAAGGTGCAACAAACACCACAGCGGAAGATGTCGCAGGGAACAGTGTCAAAGATGTCTTAAGACGGGTCACGAGGCTAAAGATTGCAGAAGTTCACGACCTGCGAATCAGAACCAGCAACAACAACCACCTGCTCCACGAAACCAGCCTCAGCAGCAGCAGCATGGAAACATGGGATGCTACCAGTGTGGGGCTGAAGGTCATTACAAGCGGGATTGCCCTCAGTTAAACCAGAACCAGAACAATAACAACAACAACAACAATCAGGGCAACGGGAACAACAACAACGGTGGGAACAACAACAACAATGGTGCTAGAGGCCGTATGTTTGTGATCGGTCAGGGTGATGCAAGGAATGATCCCAACGTAGTTATGGGTAAGTTTCTTCTAGACGACTTTTATGTTACTGTACTATTTGATTCTGGTGCGGATACAAGTTACATGTCTTTAAAAGTTAGTGAAATGTTAAAACGTACACCAACTCTCCTAAACACCAAGCATGTCGTAGAGTTAGCTAACGGTAAAAGTTTAGAAGCCACACACATAGTTAAAGGGTGTAATCTTATTCTTGCTGGTCAGACTTTCTCCATCGATCTCATCCCTATAACCCTGGGTAGCTTTGACGTCGTCATTGGCATGGATTGGTTATCTCAACAACAAGCAGAGATCTTATGCAAAGAAAAGGTTATTCGCATTCCTCGTTCTGGCAAAGAACCTCTCGAAGTTCAAGGCGACAAGAGTGGTGTCGTGAGTGGTATTATCTCCTTTTTGAAGGCTCAGAAGTGTTTGCGCAAGGGGCACACTGCTATATTGGCACTCGTTACAGATACCTCGAAGAAAGAGAAAAAGATTGAAGATATTCCTGTAGTACGCGACTTTCCTCAAGTGTTCCCTGAGGAATTACCTGGGTTACCGCCTCATCGTCAAGTCGAATTCCAGATCGAGCTCGCTCCAGGAGCAGCGCCCATAGCTCGAGCACCTTATCGTCTAGCTCCAACTGAATTAGAAGAACTGTCAAAGTAGCTACAAGAACTCTTGGAAAAGGGTTTTATACGTCCTAGCTCTTCGCCTTGGGGAGCACCAGTGTTATTCGTGAAGAAGAAAGACGGTACGTTCAGGATGTGTATAGACTACCGCGAACTCAACAAGGTGACGATCAAGAATCGTTATCCTCTTCCGCGCATAGATGATTTATTCGACCAGCTGCAAGGGTCGAGCTACTACTCCAAAATAGACTTAAGGTCAGGATATCACCAGCTGAGAGTCCGGGATGAGGACGTCTCTAAAACAGCATTTAGAACTCGCTACGGCCACTACGAGTTTATGGTCATGCCATTCGGGCTAACGAACGCGCCTGCCGTATTCATGGATCTTATGAACAGGGTGTGCAAACCCTATCTCGACAAGTTCGTCATTGTTTTCATCGACGACATCCTGATTTATTCGAAGAGTCAGGAGGAACACGAGCAGCACTTACGACTTATACTGGAACTTCTACGAACGGAACAGCTATACGCTAAGTTTTCCAAATGTGACTTCTGGCTTCGTGAAGTCCACTTCTTAGGCCACGTGGTAAACAAAGATGGGATCCATGTCGATCCATCCAAGGTAGATTCGATCAAGAATTGGCATGCGCCTCGTACACCAACGGAAATACGTCAATTCTTAGGTTTGGCAGGTTACTACAGAAGGTTCATCAAAGACTTCTCAAAGATTGCTCAGCCGCTTACACTACTGACACAGAAAGGTGTTGTTTACCGTTGGAGTAATGCACAGGAAACATCATTCCAACACTTAAAGGATAGACTCTGTAGCGCACCTATCCTCTCACTGCCTGAAGGCACGGACGATTTCGTAGTCTACTGCGACGCATCTATCCAAGGTCTTGGATGTGTATTGATGCAGAGGGATAAAGTTATTGCTTATGCTTCGCGCCAACTTAAAATTCACGAACGGAATTATACGACACACGACCTAGAGCTGGGAGCGGTTGTTTTTGCACTTAAGATATGGCGACACTATTTGTATGGTACCAAGTGCGCAATCTACACTGATCACAGAAGCCTCGAACATATCTTCAAACAGAAAGAGCTGAATATGCGACAGCGACGATGGGTTGAACTGTTAAATAACTACGAATGCTCAATCAGGTATCACCCAGGCAAAGCCAACGTTGTGGCTGACGCCCTCAGTCGAAAAGACACTGCGCCTAAGCGCGTACGAGCTCTACAACTCACTATACAGTCTCGTCTTCCTTCCCAGATACGAGATGCTCAGGTAGAAGCATTGAAACCAGAAAATGTCAGGGCGGAAGCCCTACGTGGCTCAAGACAACGTTTAGAACAGAAGGAAGATGGTGCTTACTACGTTACAGGACGCATTTGGGTTCCACTTTATGGCAACTTACGTGAGCTAGTGATGGATGAAGCTCATAAGTCTCGCTACTCGGTACATCCAGGTGCGGATAAAATGTACCACGACATCAAAACTACATATTGGTGGCCTAGCATGAAGGCCCACATAGCCACATACGTTAGTAAATGCTTGACTTGTGCGAGAGTCAAGGCAGAATATCAGAAACCGTCAGGACCACTCCAACAACCTGAGATACCACAATGGAAATGGGAGCAAATTTCCATGGATTTTGTTACTGGCTTACCTAGATCGCAGCGCGGAAATGATACTATTTGGGTGATCGTGGATCGACTCACAAAGTCTGCTCCCTTCTTGGCTATCAAAGAAACAGACAAGTTCTCTACCTTAGCAGACATCTACTTAAAAGAAGTGGTCTCAAGGCACGGGGTGCCCACCTCCATCATCTCTGATCGTGACGCACGTTTTACTTCAGAATTGTGGCAAGCAATGCATAAATCTTTTGGCTCTCGTTTAGACATGAGCACGGCGTATCATCCTCAGACCGATGGGCAGTCTGAGCGCACTATTCAAACTCTAGAAGACATGCTTCGGGCGTGCGTAATTGATTTTGGCAATGGTTGGGAGAAACATCTGCCACTGGTGGAATTTTCATACAATAACAGCTACCACACCAGCATTAAAGCTGCACCATTTGAGGCATTGTACGGGCGTAAGTGCCGGTCACCTCTCTGTTGGGCAGAGGTGGGGGAAAGTCAAATCACAGGTCCAGAAATGGTAGTTGATACTACTGAAAAGATTGCACAAATACGACAACGCATGGCGGCAGCTCGTGACCGTCAGAAAGTATACGCTGATAAAGACAGGAAACTACTCGAATTCCAGGTTGGGGATCGAGCGCTACTTAAAGTTTCACCCTGGAAGGGTGTGGTTCGTTTTGGCAAACGCGGCAAACTAAATCCACGATATGTTGGACCTTTCGAGGTTATTGAGAAAATAGGAAAAGTGGCTTACAGATTGAACTTACCACCTGAACTCAGTGCAGTTCACAACGTCTTTCACGTGTCGAATCTGAAGAAGTGTACGTCAGATGAGACCCACATAGTTCCCTTAAAGGAACTCACTATCGACGAGCGGTTGCACTTCGTCGAGGAACCTGTTGAAATCACGGACCGGGATGTTAAGGTCCTCAAGAACACGAGAATCCCTCTTGTACGAGTTCGTTGGAACTCCCGCCGCGGCCCAGAGTTCACCTGGGAGCGTGAAGATCAAATGGAACTCAGATATCCCCAGTTATTCGGAAACCAAGCAACTACTACTGAGGCTGAAGCTACCGATGCAGAATTTCGGGACGAAATTCCAAATCAACGGGGGGATAATGTGACACCCCAAGAAAACCAGTAATCTTCGCAAACCTGCTCGGGGAGCCGCGATACGATACAGGTAAACAACGTCACACTACTACCTTCCTCAGTAACTGCATGCTAAATTTCGGGACGAAATTTCTTTCAAGTTGGGGATAATGTGACAACTCGAATTTCCGACATTCTCTATTCGCATTTAATGCACGTTGACGTTGACTGTTTAGTTGTTTGACTTGCCTGATTTCGTAACTGTACACTTTGTGATATGATGAGACGTATTATGTTGCATGATTATGTGTTTGATTGTATAACGTGGAACTTGTTAAGAAACATAAGCTGTTTAAGGTTTGAACAACCCGACGAAACACAAGAGTGTTTCGCCATAACCCATCCCGACGAAACAGGATGTTTCGCCATATACATCTCGACGAAACAGAAGTCTGTTTCGCCGGCCCAGTAATTCACGAAGCCCAGCTTGGGCCCAGTACGTAAACTCGCATATTACTACGTGAACCAACCTCTTGTTTCACACTTTTGAGCAATCTGGAACCCTAGAGGACATTCTACTGTGTGACGGCAAACTAGAACCCACCGGAAACCCTTGTGCGATCAAACCATAATCTCGGTTAGTAAATCTATGTGTCTTGATTGATCGTTCATCCGTGTACATGTCTATGTGTCATGTGATTCTGCTTTGATGTTGTATATTTGAAATCGATACATGTTAAATATTAGGGTCTTGTTATGATGATGATGATATAGATTTCGTTATGAATGTTGCAGTCGGATATAGATAGTTTCATGTGAAACTAGATACGATTGAATACTTGGTTCTGGATGGTGTTAATATGATCTGGTTCTGAATACACATTAGCATCTTGTTAGGGTTCGGTGATATGATGTTGTATGTTAATCGATATGTTGTATACGCAAGCTAGGGTTCATGCTAGACGTTAAAGAGATCCGATGATTATGCTATGATGATGTTACGATGATTCTGTGTTGAATGATTATTGTATGATTGAGGATTTGCTGTTTTACGGCTGTTAGGGTTTACTGATGTAATTGATATCCACGTAACTGATTTTCCACGAAACAGACATCTTAGACGAAACACAGAGGACGGCGAAATAGATGTGTTTCGCCGAGACCAACTTGACGAAACAAACATGGCGAAACACAAGTGTTTCGCCGAGACCCTGAACGACGAAACAGAAATGTTTCGTCAACATGTGTTTCGCCAAACTGTGTTTCGCCGACTGAGTAAACTGTTTAGTAATCTGATTCTGTTAAGACTTAACCCAAGTTAACTAACTGCTGTTAAATAATAAACATGACTGGTATGATTACGTGCTACCTGCTTATACGTGAACAACTTGAACACAAACTGATTATTCTATACGTGCATACTTTAGGACGTGATTGATTTACTTTGAGCACATACTTAGCATACCGAGCAAACCAAGGTGAGTTCACACAAGCCAAGGCATGGGGTTCCCGGGTGGGAATGGGGATTTGATGATTTACTGTACATACATAGATGCTAGAACCTACTGCTAGACTAGTAACACTTATTGAACGATCTTCGCACACCTGCCAAGGATTGGCCGCGATATTATGACTGACTTCGCACACCTGCCATATGATGGCCGCGAACTAAATTTACAAATCTTCGCACACCTGCCTGGAGAGGCCGCGATACAAATAAACCTAGTCTAGAACACTTGGGAAAAACATTCCCCAATAACTTCGCACACCTGCCGGGAAGGCCGCGATGGGAACTAATACGATACATTGTAACGAACGAATAAACTACTACTCACGCTATACTATTACTGAACTATTAACTGTGAACTCGCTCAACTAGTTGTTGACTCTCTCTTACATGCCTTGCAGGACCTTAGGTACTTATGGAGCTTGCACAGGGAGGAGTAGGTCGTTGTGGGACATGGATCGATGATGCCATGTTATCTATCTAAACATTTGAATTTACTATTTACATTGGGTTTACATACTTATGCTTCCGCTACACACTTGTTGATGTTTGGTTTTTTAAAAACACCTTTCGTATTGATGAATGATTTTTGGTATTTACTTATATGTTCAATATGATTGGTGGCTTGATCCTGGTCAGTCACGCCTCCAAGCGGTGATACTCCGCGTGTGGATTTTGGGGGTGTGACAGATATTGTCTATTACTAACATCAAAATAATATACTTAGTTAAAATTCTACTTAAACGAAGACAAATCAACTTTGGCCAGAAGTGTAATCATTTAAGCATGTGTGCAAAAATGATTGTAACAAATCAGCTTTGGCCAGAAATTGAGACAATCACTTTAGTTATGCACTCGTTAAATATGCCATCTATGAAGGAATTAAATCAGCTTTGGCCAGATATTAAGACATTCATGTTTATGATGCACACTTAACATAGCTTTCGTAATACTTGAACGATAAGTAGATGTATCAAATCAGCTTTGGCCAGAAATGGTACATCAGAAGCTCATTCAAGTTAAGCTATTTTGGTTTTGTAAAACATTATCTGATTCTGATTAATTAACTAAGTATTTACAAAAACCATTTATTTAATAGCAAACCAGGGGGACAGCGTGCCCCCGCACGGGGTTCGGGGCGGAGCCCCGAGCTAAATCTTACTTCACATTAAACAGCCTAAAATAATGAGGTTTCGAGTGAGTTCTCGACTCCGTTATGAGATATCGAGTGAGATCTCGAGTCAAGTCTCGACTCATCATTATGAGGTCTCGACTCATTAAGGTCTCGAGTCGCAACCTTAGTGTCTCCGGTCTCAATCATGGTCTCGACTGCTGTGAATTATGAGATCTCGACTCCTTATGAGGTCTCGAGTCGCAACCATGGTCTCGAGTTGTGAAGATTGAAGCCCTTAGTCGAAACCTTAGTGGTCTCGAGTCGAAATCGTTGTCTCGAGTTGTGAATATTTGAGAACATTTATGATTTCGAGTCGAGATCTCGTGGTCTCGAGTCGAGATCTTGGTCTCAGCTTGTTGAAAGGGACCTCGAAACTTCCTGTTAACAGCTGTTAATGTGATAATAACTGAAAACTCGAAATTTATGGGATTGTGTGATAGTGTTTCCTGTTTTATTGTTGATCCAAATTTATCAAGGATTTCTAAAATTATAACTTTATATCTTTTTAACAGTTTTCGAATAAACTTAAAAGATTAAATTGGATCAAACAGAAAAAAAAAAACACTCATCAATCCTAATTACATTCTAAAACATAAAGGAATTTTCGAATTTTCCTAAGAACATGATGAACCCTAAAAATTAAAACATAAATTATGGAACCCGAAACCTGAATTTTAAGGCTTTTCTAAAACAGATTTCGGTTATAAGTTTACACATTTTGATTTCGAGATATTTAAAACAAATTCTTTTCCTCGAGCAGTGATCTCGAGTGGATCTTTATGACTCGAAACCGGCTGTTAGGTTTATTAAGTTATCAAATTCCCTTTTCCAGATTTCTATCCCAGATTTATGGATACGAAAACAGAACTGACTAATCAACATATGCCCTGATACCACATGTTGGTTCAGTTCTGTTCTAAACATAATGGAAAACATGAAAACATACCTGTCACCGCAGACAGTGCAGAGGAGAATCCAGTGATGGAAGAAGCCATGGAGTTCGACATCTTTGTCAAGGTGATCTGGTTCCTCCTTAGGGTGTTGACTGATGATGGTGATTATGAAAACCGACAAGGGAATCGGCTATGGAGAAGAGGTCGATGTTGATGTTATGCTTATTAGGTTATGTCTAAGTGTGTAACTGTGTAACCTTTTAACATCTACATAATTCTCCTTATATAAGCACACAAGAGGAAACCCAATTAGTTAATAAGGGTAATATGGTCCATCAACAATCACCAACCAATTATTTAATAGGTTATTATATATTTTGATCTATATTATGTCAATGATTATAATGGCTACTAGATTAAATATTAAACATAATATATTTAATCTTACACGGAACGGGTGAGCGTACATTCGGAGTATTTGGGGAAGGGGGAATTATGGTAATCAGAACGCCGCCAATGGGTTTGAAGACGATGGTTGGAATGAGTACAACAATAACGGAAACTTCTACAACCAAGGGGGTTTCGAAGTTAACAATGTTAGTAAAAAAGAAAGGCAGGATAGAGAAAAATGCATACGTCCCTTATTATCATATTATGCTACTATTTTGTGAGATCTTAGTGGTATAGCTATGGCACCTATGTAGTTGTCCCCACTATTAATTCACCAACAATCACCATATTATACAAGAGAATCTTTTTCTCATAAAGTTCACCATATTATACAAGAAAACGTTCTTAACCGTCACCATTCTTGAAAATCATATTCTTGATTTTTCATTCATCATTCGTTCCACTGAACATTACCACTTCTTTCTTCGTTATTTCTATTACATTCTTGAAAGTTCAAACATGTCAGGTACTTTCTAAAACTCTTAGCTTGACCACCAAGAACTAGTGTTATCAAAACCCACTATTTCATGAACATATATTCTTTTATGAAATACAGAAAGTATTTGTTTTCCAAATTTGTAAGATTTATGGTATCTTGATTTGGTGGGTATTTGCAAAATTGATGAAACTGGAAAGAAATTTGGGTATTTTCGAGAAATGGATTGTGGAAAAGTAAATTGTTTTCATTGCATTCAAATCCTTTGAAATCCGGTATTGGCGCAATGGTGTGTATTCGCTGATTAATGCAGATTTGGATTTAGGCATTATGTGGCCTTTTGAGTTAATAATTTTTTTTTTTGAGAATGAACTTCATTAACAGAAACGCCGGCCCAAGACGAGCCGGCCAAAACACAACCAAAACAAATTACATATTAACAAAGGAACACCACTCCTTCCAATCTAAACCTTTGTGTCTAGACCTATTCGAGAACCAAAGAAAGCCCAAAGCTTTAACCTCACTAAAAATACAATCAATCCTAATTTGTTTATTGGAAAAAACTAAGTTGTTCCTAGCACGACATATACACCAACAACCAATCAAGATGATACCTTGCACCGCCTCCTTTTTTTTTTCTCCGACACCCTTAAAGTCGAGTGGAAGCCGATAAGATCCTTAAGAGAAAAAGCGAAAATATTTGGGATTTTGCACCAGGAGCTAATGCCGTTCCACATAACCGAAGCAACAATGCATGAGATAAAGAGATGGTCAGCCGATTCAACCTCCGAATTACATAAACGACAAGTCGAATCATCCACCTGAATGTTTCTTTTTATAAGCGCCTCCTTAGTGGGAATCTTGTTCATCGCCAAACGCCAAGCGAGGATGTTGCATTTTGCGGGAACCCATCGACACCAATCCAGGATGTAATCGACCCCAGCCGCATTCACATCGGAAAGACTCTTCTTGACAGCCTTTACCGGGAAGTTTTCGGCCGTTCCAGCTTTCCAGAACCATCGATCTTCACGGTCATTCAACTGAACACCCAACAGCAAATCATACAGCCGCTGAAGAGAGTCAATCGCCTCGGCTGATGTCGGGAGGGAGCTCCAGTTCCACACAAGAGACGTATCGTTGCCTTGAGTCTTTACGCGGTCCACAACTTTACATAACTTACCTGAATCCAGACTAAACAGGACCGGGAACCTCACTTTAAGGGGTTCGTCGGTAATCCATGAATCCAACCAGAAAGATATCTCCTTACCATCACCAACGATTCCTTTGAAATGATTCCGAAGAGGGACTCCCCCGGCCTTTGAATTAATGAAAACCTTAGCGATGTTACACCACACCCCGCTCAAAGATTTCATGTAAGGAATGCATTCCCACCCGACTCTACAAAAGTGGATAGCGTCAATGAATTTCTTCCAAAGATTACCTTTTTCCGTTTTATAACGCCACCCCCATTTAGCAAGTAACAATATATTCACCTCCTTTAGTATACTCAAGCCTAAACCCCCTTCCTTCTTATGACGAGAAACCCGATCCCAAGCAACCCAATGCAACTTTCTTTCTTCACTCGAACCTCCCCAAAGGAATTTTTTGATTAAAGACTCCTGTTTTGGTCAAAAATTACCTAAGCACTTTAGTGATCAAATTAGTTAAGTGAGATAGTGTGCTAAGAATGTGAATTGAAAATATCCTGGTTTAGTTGTTTGTAAAAAGACAGTGTTCAGGATATAGCTCAGGATATCGAGCTATATCTATGATCAAACAATGAGCAAAAAGTAAAAGGTGACACGAGATGTACGAGGAAAGCCCTTGACCAATCTAGATCGCCGACACAAAACCTTGGGAGCTGACAATCGTAGCTGCCTTGTTCTTCTTATTACTTCAAATGTCAGGATACAGTGCAGGATATTGACCAGATCGCTACTAAGTGTTACAATGCTTTCAGAGAGTTGCGAGAGAAAGAGTAGAAGAGTTTGAGAGTAGTGAGTGTGATGTCCTATTCGATCTGATTTATCCGTCTATTTAAAGCTAAGAAATGAAAACAAAATCTCCTAGAAATGGGGGATGCCAGCGAATATTCCCTAGTTAACGTTGGAGACCAAGTAAAGCGGCCTCAACGTCTTTCTTCGAAAAACTTGGACCGAGTCTTCAGGGGAAGAGGTCTTCACGAACGTTGCAACCTTGAACTCGTACTCCTGAACATAACCCGTTAGTAATCCTCAGGATACCATGCCAGGATGTTACCAATATCCTGAGTCAGCACCCTTAGTATGAACATTTATCATATAGTCAAGATATAATTCAAGATATTATCCAGGATATAGGATCAGAATTTCACCCATAACAATTTTCCCCAAAAATGTTACCGTTAAGGATCCTGAGACTAACGGTTACATTGTTTCACGATAAACGAGGCAATTAAGAGATAAGACCCCTGATTTGACCCCTTGTAACTGCTCAGACTAAATTCACTCATTACCTCCCTATAACTTCTCACCCTTATCTTCATTTAACCTTCACCGAAGAGCAAAAAGGTAAAATCCCTTCTTTCACCTTCATATTCTTCTCTCTATTCTGCACAACATTCCGGCGATCATATGGCGAGACAAACCAGATCGAGCTCCGGCGACTCTGCCCCCTCGTTTATTCACCAGAATATTCTCCAAGATCCGGAGAAAGAAATATGCTCCTTTGACAGCGCTCATCTGTCAGCTCTCAAAACCTCCGGCATCTTTCCGAAAGGGACGGTGTTCCGACCGTTCGACCGGGAAATCCAATCGGACATGGTTTCCGATGAGTGGTTGTGTTTTAATGCTTTTCCTTTTACCTTAGGGCTACAATTCCCGTTTCCTGACTTTATCACCGAGTTTTTCAACATCACAAAAATCTGTTTTAGTCAAACAATGCCAATGCTTTGGCGAGTTTTGTTTGTTCTTGATCAAATCAATAACAAGCACATTCCTGATCTTTCTGTTCATGACCTCCCCTTAGCATACCGGATTAGATGCAACGGCTCTTGTCGATTCTTGTTCTATTCTACCTCTAGCGATCCACTGACACTCTGAGTCACCAGGAATGAAGAGGAATGGAAATCCAAGTTTTTCTTTGTAAAAATAGATTCAATCCATGGTGGAGCGGATTATCTGGTGACGTGGTTGAGAAAGGGTAGGATTTAGGGTTTTAGGATGATCCTGACTCACATCCTTTCTTATATCCTGTTTTATATCCTGAGCTGATTTTCTTTTTTCTTTCTTGTATACAGCTGATTTCAGAAAGCTTGCGCCTCCTCTAGCTGACTCAAAGAAGAGAATCGATACCATCAGGCTCCTTCCAGAAGTTGAAAGGAGTTTCAATCCACTTCCAGCATCTTCAAGCCAACCCTCTAGTTCAAACATGTCTGGTAAGGATCCTGGTCAATATCCTGCATACATGTTTTTATTTGATATAGTTCAAAAAGAGTTTTATAGTTCAAATCTTTGATATCCTGTTGATATTCTTTGATATCTTCATGATATTCTTTCGCCATGTTTATGAGAGAATCAAGCTTGGAATGCATTGGCTCTAGAGGTTCCTCGAATGCCGGTTGAGGGTATTCATTATAATAATCATCATACTCCTCCTCCCGATAACTTGAAAAATGTGGCAATTCGGGTTCATAGTAGTATTCTTGATAATGTGGTGGTGGTGGATTATCGTATGGATAATATAAGGATGGACCATTGAAATCTTCATAATCCGCCCTCCTATATTCAAACAATCCACTGAGGTAGTCTTCCCGTTCCTTGTTGGCTTGAACTTTTTCGTAGAAAACAGAGCAATTCTCTAAATAATGCTCTCCGCTTCCGCAACACTCGCACGGATCATCATCTACCCAATTCATATTGAAAGACGGTACCTGCAAAACATGTACCTGCACAAACAAGCTCGACCACCCGAAGTAAAATCACAAATATACAAGAAAAAGGAAAGAAAATAAACTAAACTAAAATCGAACAAGCAATGAAATACTAAGCGCACTAGCTCCCCGGCAACGACGCCATTTTGACGTGACCGTGTCGTCCCGATCAGTCAAAAACCCAATTAAACCTAGGTAGCTAGGGTAAGTCGGGTATCGTATCCACGAAGAGCATGTGGTCAGTATCGCACGACCTGTTCGATTAGTTAGACTATTTACAAAAATGTACAAAGTGATTATGAAGCTTGCTAATTTTTATATGTTTGTTTGATTTTGGAAAATAAATCGGAGTGACCCGACAATTGGTATTATCTAAAACAATGTGTGATTAACTAAAACTGTAAACTAAACTAAAAAGTTGAAACAAGAAATTAGAAACAAGTTCCACACCCGGTTCGATAATTGTAAGACCTAGGGTTCCTACATGTTTTAACTTGATTCAATTGCATATAGTGATTAACGGATTACTATCACGAAGCTTAGGTGCCAATTGCTATCGACGTCACAGACAACGGACCGTAATGCACTTCGTTACCTCGGACATGTAAATCCTAACCTAAGATAAGACATAATTGCACATAACCATTTCGTAAAGTCATAACTTTTAACATCGTTCGACAATTTACGAATTCGAAACAAATGCAAGACAATTATCAAAGGTTTCAAATACTAAACAATTTGTCACAAAATCAAATCAAAATATAAATGCATTAACCCTAGAAATCTTACAAACATCTACACCGGGGTGAAACCGGGAGAGACTAGTCGCGCATCACCATCAAAGCAATTCCCATCTTTTCTTTTTGTGCTTCTCGAGGTGTGTTCAAAAGCCTTGCCGTAAGTCTTCGTACTTCTGTAACCCCCCTCTCAGTTGTGTTTGATCGATGATCCCCTCTTAACCGTCGAAGATCATGATGATTCCCTTTCGTGCCTTCTAAATCGTGGGCCCCTTTTCTTCCTTCACAGCAGCCAACTATCTCAAAAAGTCGGCCCACACAGGAACCCTTCAAGAGTCCAAAATGTTGCTGGCCCAATGTGATGATAATAATAAATTGTTTTGACTTTGTGTATTCTCCAAATAAGCACGTGAACATATCTGCCAACATTCACAAGTGTATGTGATGATGATGTTATATCCTTTTTAATATTCCTCAAAAACCTTGTATATCTCTCATTCACGTGACTTGTGCCAAAAAGTATTGAACTGAAAATCAATTAATTCATTCTTTTTCCTGTACGTTGAATATGAACAAACAAATGAATTAAATACCTAGCTCATTACCATATTACTTCCAATAATCATCCAATTAATTATTTCCAAGATGTTTTGTTCTTTCAAACGTACCCTTTACAAAACCAACCATTAATCATCATTGAATTGATTTTTCAAATTATAATTTAGTCATTTGACATTAACTATTCATTATTATAAATCAACCAATTTAAACTCTTTCTCTTAATAACCTACCAAATACAAAACTGACGTAAGTAATATATTTTTATAACAATAACGGTACATTTATAGCATGATTATTATTCAATAACGCGTATCTAAAATGTACCGATCAGCAGTACAAACAAGTTCCAAGAAGCCAGGATCAAGCAGCTTGAGACCACTGCTGCTGATCAGGGCACCATTGCTGAAGCCAAGAGCCGACACTATGAGGATAAGCTGAAGAAGGTCACCCATGATGCTGAAGTAAAGCTGGAAGCCGTCCAAGTCGAGCATAAATAGGCCATGATCTCCTTCTAGGAGGGGATAAAAAACTCGGCTGTTGTCTCCCTGCTACAAGCTCGTATCAAGATGGCTTATGAGGCCAAGGAGACAGGTCTTGAGTGTCCATCCTAGCCGGTTGACTCCTGGGTGGCAAAGCTGAAGGAGCTTGGAGGCAATCCTTTGCCCTATCCTGCTGGGGCTGGTGAATCTTCCAACTCAGCAGAGGTGGCAGACAAGGCTGGAGAAAAGAAGGATGCTGGAGAGGATGCTGGCGAGGATGCTGCTCAGGATGCTGAGGCTGAGAAGACGGAGAAGGCTGGTGGAGATGCCGCTGTGTGAGGACATTCAAGTGGGCGATGATGGATATTGATGCATAGGCCGGAGCCCACTTTTTTAAAATTGAATGTTGGTTTGTAACCCCTAAACAATTTACTTTTCCTGCACTTGAACAATTTATATTTCCTGCATGCTTTATTTTGAACAATATAACAGTTGGAGGTGGATGGGTCTCGATTTGAGATGAAACCTTCAACTGTTATGTACATATGACTAGAAACTAATTGTGCTTTTGGTGGATGGATCTCGGTTTGAGATGAAACTAAAAGCACAAACTTTTGCTTTGTTAATAATATAAATTTCTTTTGGCCTTATCTTTGTTGTTACAATTTTATTGCATAAATTTTACTCTACAAATATTTTTCTTTGAACATTCGTGGAAACATTTTGGGAACATATCCTAAGAGATATCCTGGTCAGGATACTACTGAAAAACTTAAGTTGCTCAGAGGAAATTTTAGAAAATAAAAAGGAGAAATCAGACCAAAGATTCTTATAGAGTTAATTCCAATCTTCCATCTTATGAATGTCCCCAGTGCATACTCAGAAATCCAAACCCATCCTTTGAATTGTATCAATGTATATGTCCCCTGTGTTCAGCAGATAGGAAATGTAAACATAGATATATTTTGTTCAAAACCTGTTCTTGAACTTTAGTTTCTCTGGGGATGAACCCTGAATATCCTGGAGATAAACCCTTAGTATACTGGGGACACACCCTGATTTTCATGCGCTACATGCGGGAGTGTATAAACCCCAAGACTTAGAAAGGTGAAAACCTTTAAACCTTAGAGAGTATGAAAATACCCTTTCGTGAGAGAGGGTGATCAATCCTCATATACCTTGAGGATCCAGGATATTGCCAATAGTAACAAAATTGTCAGCCACTTTTACATGAACTGGTCCTGCTAACTTGTACTATCACTGGATAACTTGCGCTCCAGGCGGGGTGTTTAAACCCAATTCGTGCGAAAGGTGAATACCTTTAAACCTTTGAAGGGATAAGGATCCCTTAATCGTGAGAGAGGGGGCCAATCCTCTAATCTTTCGGTTTATCTTGAGCATATATACTGGAGCTATATCCCGAGGCATATCCTGCAGAATAATCTTGAACTAAGGTGGGTGTTAGCTTGGCTAACACCCCTCCGATGCTTAAGTCAGTACTGGGTTCAAAATAATCAACAAATTCAAACATATTTAAAAGAGATAGAATCCATACCATCCTAAGTTAGAAATTAAATTCTAAACTCACTTGAAATAGAGCTTTAAATGTATAGCATTCCAGGATCTTGGTAGCATATCCCCTTCCATATTCTTGAGTCGGTATGCTCCTTTCCCAGATTCCGATTCAACCTCATATGGTCCTTCCCACTTTGGAGCTAACTTTCCATCAGCAGGATTAATAGTGTTCTGAAAAGCCTTTCTTAGCTCCCAATCCCCAGCTTGAAATCTTCTAGTCCTTATATTCTTGTTATATGCTCTGGATATCCTCTGTTGATATGCTTCCATCCTCAGCTTTGCTGCATCTCTTGTCTTATCCACAGTGTCCAATTCTTGGCACAAAGCTTCAGGATTCGGCTAAGGATCCCGGAGATTAGATCTTGCTGTAGGGATCACCATTTCTGTTGGGGTCACTGCTTCTGCTCCAAATACTAAGGAGAATGGAGTTTGGCCAGTTGCACTCTTTATTGTTGTTCTATCAGCCCATAAAACAAAGGGTAACTCTTCCGTCCATCTTCCTTTCTTAGCTCCAAGTCTTTTCTTCAAATTGTTGACAATTATCTTGTTCGAGGATTCTGCCTGTCCATTTGCTTGAGGATGCACTGGAGTGGATGTGATCATTTTGATTCCCCAATTCTTGCAAAAGTCAGTGGTCCTCTTACTTATAAACTGAGAGCCATGGTCACAAATTATCTCGGCTGGTACCCCAAACCTGGTTAGGATATTCCTTTTTATGAAGGATACTACTTCTTGATCTCTAACTTGAACAAATGCTTCAGCTTCAACCCATTTAGAAAAATAATCAGTCATTGCCAGCATAAAAACTTTTCCTCCTGGAGCCTTTGGCAATTTTCCCACTATGTCCATCCCCGACTTCATGAATGGCCAAGGGGAAGCAATAGGATAAAGTGGTTCAGCAGGTTGATGTAATATGTTGCTGTGCCTTTGACATGCATCACATCTTCGAGCATATTCTGCAGCATCTTTCTTCATCGTCGGCCAATAGTATCCTGTTCTTAATACCTTTGAACATAATGATCTGCCCCCATTGTGGTTACTCAATCTCCTTCGTGTATATCCTGAAGCACTTCTCTAGCTTCAGGATCCTCCAAGCATCTCAGGTATGGTCCTGCAAGAGATTTCTTGTACAAAATATTATTTATAATAGTGAATCGTGGTACCTTCATTCTAAAGGCCTTAGGATTCTCATCTTTAGGGATGTGTCCATCCTTGAGGTATCTTATGATTGGAGCCATCCAGGATTTAGGATCCTCATCAGGATCATGACCAGGATCCTGAATACTTGTTACCTCCTTATCCTGTGATTTGAAAAGATCCACTGCAGGATATAAGATGTGAAGTATTGGTATTTGGGTTCCTTCTGGTATTTTGACTGATGATCCTAAATTTGCCAAGGCATCTGCTTCAGCATTATCTTCTCTTGGTACCTGTTCAAGTGTAAAAACATCGAAATATCCTGCTAATTTTTTGAGAATTTCAAGATACTCGATTAACTTCTCACCTTTAACTACATGTGATCAATTAAAATGATTAGTAACTAACAAGGAATCAACATATACTTGCAAACTCTTAATATTCATGTTTCTAGCCAAGTCTAATCCTGCAATCAAAGCTTCATATTCTGCTTCATTATTAGTGGCAGGGAATTCACACCTAATAGCCTGGGGTAATATGTCCCCCTGTGGCGATTTTAGTAGTATACCCAATCCTACACCTCTAACATTAGATGCACCATCAGTATAGAATGTCCAAGATTTTGAGGTTTCCCCTAGTTGTTGAACTTTTAGGTCTACTTCATTTTGAATATCACTACTGAAATCAGCCACAAAGTCAGCTAAAGCCTGAGATTTTATGACATTCCTAGGTTCATATACTAGATCATAGGCACTTAGTTTTACTGACCACTTAGCCATTCTACCTGACATCTCAGGTTTCCTAAGCACATTTTTAACAGGAAAATTGGTTTTAACATGAATCCTATGTGTCTCAAAATAATGTCTAAGCTTTGTTGATGCCATAACTAGGGCTAATATTAATTTTTCTAAATGAGAATATCTAGTTTCAACATCTAATAAACTTTTACTAACATAATAGACTGGATACTGCTAACCTTCATGATCCTTTACAAGAACAACACTTACAGCATTCCCTAATATTGCGAGATACAGGGATAATGGTTCACCATCCTTAGGTTTCATCAATAGAGGTGCGGTTGAAAGATACTGCTTCAAATCCTGCAAGGCTGCTTCATGCTCCTCTCCCCATTCGAATTTCTTATTCTTCTTCAGGATATCATAAAATTCCTTGCATTTTTTCGAGGATCTTGAGATAAATTTGTTTAATGCTGCTACTCGTCCCGTCAATCTTTGTACATCTTTCATGTTGGAAGGTGACTTGATATCCAAGATGGATTTGATCTGTTCTGGGCTTGCTTCTATCCCTCTTTTAGTCACCATATATCCTAAAAACTTTCCTGCCCCCACTCCAAAATGACATTTGGCAGGGTTTAACTTCATGTTATATTGATCCAGGATATCAAATGCTCCCTTAATATCCTGGAGGTGATCCTCAGCCTTCTTAGATTTTACTACCATGTCATCAATGTATACCTCTATGGTGTCCCCCAGCTTGTCTTTAAACATCATGTTCACCAATCTTTGATATGTTGCGCCTGCATTTTCAAGCCAAAAGGCATAGCTGTATAACAATAAATACATGTTGGTGTCATGAAAGCAGTATCCTCCTGGTCTGAAGGTTCCATTTGGATCTGCTGGAATCCTGAGCATGCATCCATGAAGGTTAACATCTCATGGCCGGCAGTAGCATCCGCCATTGAATCAATATGAGGTGGAGGAAACGGGTCTTTGGGACAAGCTTTGTTCAAGTCTGTGTAATCTACACAAACTCTCCATTTCCCATTTTTCTTCTGCACCACAACTACATTTGCTAGCCATCTTGGGAATTTGACCTCCTTAATCATCTTGGACTTCAATAATCTTTGGACTTCCTCTTGAATAATTATGTTTCGTTCAGGTGCAAACTTCCTTCTCTTTTGATGAACAGGCTTGAATGACCTGTCAATTCCAAGGTTGTGAGTGATAATATCTTTGGAAATACCTATCATATCCTCATGCTTCCATGCGAATGTTGACATCCTGCATTTCAAAAAGTTAATTAACTGATGTTCAATATCCTGAGGAATATTGGTTCCTACGAGCACTGAGATATCTGGATTATCCTGGTCCAGGATAATCTTCTTAACATCCTGTTCTGAAGCCTCCACAATATCCTGGGCTCGCATCTTTAATTGCTATGCTGCATTGGGCTTGGTTGAGGATTTCATCGAGGATGAGTAACATTCCTTTGCCTCCTGTTGATCATTATCCACCTTGACAACCCCCAAGGAGTAGGGATCTTGATGCATTGATGATAGGTTGACGGAACAGCTTTCATATCATGGATCCACGACCTTCCCAATATAATATTATAGCAGGATAAGGAGTCCATCACACAAAAGCGTTGCATTGAGTTGACCCCTTCAACATATATTGGTAACTTTATCTCTCCCACAGTGTTCTTAGCTTCTCCACTGAACCCAACAAGTACAGTGGACTTTGAAGTGATATCCATCGGGGATACATTCATCCTCTTCAACGTCTCTAGTTGAATTATGTTGACGGAGCTGCCATTATCCACCTGTATCCTGCATACAAAATGGTTAGCCACATATAACGTTATTACTAGAGCATCATGGTGAGGATCCTGGACAGTATCCCTGTCATCAATCTCGAAGGTGATCATTTTATCAGTCGTGAGGGTTGTCATTCTGGTTGGCTTATCTCCCCTCTCTGCCTTAGCCTCCTTTGCATGTCTTTTGGCTGCAGAATAAGAAGTTCCGCAGATATCGGATCCCCCTGAAATAAAGTTAATTATCTTGGCATCCGCAGGAGGTGATGCTGCTCGTTCAGGATCCTTCTCAGTATCCTGACCCTTATTCTTCTTTCTTCCCAGGAGATCCTTCAGATATCCCTTGCTCAGGAGATAGCTTATTTCTTTCCTCCGAGCAATGCAATCTTCAGTAACATGTCCGAAATCCTCATGGAAGGCACACCACTTGGACTTATCCTTCCAATCAGCTTTTTGTTGGTTCTTTCTAGGCCACCTTGCTTTGTCTCCTAAACCCTGCATAGCATATATCAATTCAGGTATGTTAACAGACAAACAATATTCTGACAACTCAGGATACTCTTCAGGATCCTCGTCTTCAACAGCATTCACTTTCTTGTATCATTCCTGCCATATGGCTTAGAACGACATGGCTTGTACGAGGACTCTGACTTCCTGTTGGTCAATTCGTAGGTTGAAGATGAATTCATCCTCTCTTGCATCTTTTTGTCATCCTCGAGTCAAATATATCTCAAAGCCCTGTTCCAAGCTTCATCCAGGTTCCTGCATGGGTTCATTACAAGATCCTGGTAAAACTGAGAATCTTTCTGCAATCCCATCTTGAAAGACTGCACAGCTGTTGCAACATCAAGATGTGGGATATCTAAGGATTCCCGGCTAAACTTGTTCACATAATCTCTCAAGGATTCCTGAGGTCCCTGAGTTATCCTATAGAGATCACTAGTTAGTGTCACGGCCCCCGCCCCCACCCTGGACGGGAGCCGCGAACAGTTAAGTGGTACCGGTGGTTATTTTAAAAATATTGCAGCGGAAATGTTCATCAGGACCGTGAGTTAGGAAAATATCAGAGTTTAGAAAACACCGGATTTTATTTATTAAATAGATGAGATAAAATGATGTTTTGAAAGGTAGCTTTAATATGGGATATACCCGAATACGTAAAACAACATTTAATTTAATTTACTTTATTTGATAAAATAAGCCACTTCTTTAAGCCTTTCGGTGCCGTCTCGCCACTCTTGTTCCAATCTACTGTAATCACCTGAAACGCGTTTTAAAAACATTTTGGTCAGCAATAAATATTGGTGAGTTCATTCATTTTGTACAAAACACATTTGTTATAATTCACAGCATTAAGGGTTTATATATTTTCCCCTATCTTATAATTAGCTAGTTCAGCTGTCACTCGACCGGATCTATGACTGTGGACATATCACAAATTAGGCTCGCCCACCTAAGTGATAAATCGTTAGTAGTAATGTGCACAAAACCCCCACATACTGCCTGTAATTAAAGATTAGCAAAGACTTAATCACTGCAAACTATAACTGAAAAACGTTTAGGGTTTTGTAAAGCAATTTGATAAAAGGAGAATGACTCACATTGTTAGCATACAGTCTTGATTAACAAGCCTTCAGATTCTATGCCTTTTGTTATGCCTTTTGATAACTAAGCATCTACTTTCTTGAGAGTTCTGAATCTTCTGATGATTAAGTATTTTGTTTGGTAGTAAGTGTATGGTTTGGAGTTTCTGTTAGTTAAACATATAGTTTAACAGAGTGGAATACGTTTTAGTGTAAAACCATATCAAACCTAACGATGGTCACGAGATCAGAACCTTAACGAAATTCACAAAGTATAGTCTTATTTAGACAACACTTTGGCATTCGTTAGTTGGTTCCCGAATCGATCGGACATAATATCGCATC
This sequence comes from Helianthus tuberosus, assembly GCA_030545235.1. Classification (NCBI taxonomy): domain Eukaryota; kingdom Viridiplantae; phylum Streptophyta; class Magnoliopsida; order Asterales; family Asteraceae; genus Helianthus; species Helianthus tuberosus. The sequence continues at coordinate 54,243,903 of CM060404.1, forward strand.
GGTGATTATTGGTTAGAACACCAACGTATAGAGAGAAGAATAGAAGAAATGAGCAAAGAAAAATGAATCCCAAGCTTCCTATTTATAGGTAGGAAATATGAAATTTGTAGGAAGTTTCCTTTGTACTTTCTAGTAAATTTCATATACCTTTTCTAGGAAGTTACCTATACATTTTCTAAGAAGCTTCCTACCCACATATATATCCTCTTACACCTTCCTTGCACCTTCCTTTGATATTATCTATCTCATATATATTTATTTTCATGTATATCTATTTAGGTGTTTAATTTACTTACTTAATTAATCTTGCTTAGCTTAATTAATCTTGCTTAACTGATTAATTAATCATACTTAACTTAATTAATCGTACTTGATTAATTAATCTTACTTAACTGATTAATTTTCCTTAACGGTTTAATCAAGTAACGTAATTAGCTGATTAATTAACTTACTTAGCTTGCTTAACTGCTAAGTTTCCTTTCCTGTTAAGTTTCCTTAGCTATTAAGTTTTCTTAACTGCTAAGTTATCTTAATTGCTAAGTTTTCTAGTTTAACAGCTTCCTGATTATGAGTTATAATGCTAGAGAACTCGTATTAGCGTATTAACCCAATTCAACTTTAACGATAATCACGAGATCAAAACTCACAACGAATGACAAAGTATAGCCATATACAGGCATCACTTATACATCCGTTGGATCAGTTTCAATCAATCGGATATAGTACCGTGTCCGTGATTAGAGTTATTACCCTGATAACGAGCAGAGTTTCGGGGTTTAGGGGTTTTAGAGCAAAGAAAACGGAGAACGAGAGAGATAGTTCGTCTAAATTTGATCGAACTGGTGCACAGATTTCAGTCCTACTACTACCTGTTATATACCCACATTTGTTCTCCCCCGCGTGTCGCGCACGGGTCGGCCTCCCCTGGCCGTGTCGCGGGGAGGGTCGACCTGGCTTTGGTCGCCACGTGTCACACGTAGGCCTAACACGTGTTGCAGTGTCATGACGCGTGTCCTTGGCCGCCCTTCTCGTCCAATCGTGTGTTTTTCTCGATTTTCGTGCTGGTGTTTATCACATATGTTTGGGTCCTGATCCTAAATTGTTTGGTTTATAATTGTGAATCTAATAAGACTATTTTGATGTGATTTAGTTCGTCAAACGCCAAGATTCCATAACCGATAAATTTTCCAGATTGAATATACAAGTTTCATCGCGAGCACTTCTGGTTTTGATCACATGTTGTCGTTGGGAGTATTTTTGAGGGTCGGTTAGTTTCTCAAAACTTCGACTGCAAGAAAAATGACTATTAAATAAATTGACTAGGTGAGCAAATGATGTAATTGAATGAGGAGGAACGTTTAAGAGCCACTTTAAGGCCGATCCTGTTAAGGTAGAGCCGAAACCCTTGCAGAGGCATGCTTCCTTAAGATCTGGAGGGATAGGGTTGATTTCCATCCTTTTCCTATACTGGGAAATATGCTCTTCAGGATCCATGGTCCCGTCATAGAGCTTCATGTTGGGGGTTTGAAATCTTTTCGGGATTTCATCATCACATATAGGATATGCAAACCGAGATATCTTGTGGCTATCCTGTGATACTTTTGGGATTGGCTGGACTACTCTAGGTACATTGGATATCATGTTCTTTAATTTCTTAAGCTCACTGGAAAGTGCTGATGTCATACCTACATCCTACAAAGATCCAATACCATTAGTAGCAAGAGTATTATTATTATTATTAGATACGTTACAGGTCTGAGGATTCTGGCCATATCATGAAGCATATCCTGAACTTCTCACAGTTGACACCCTAACCGAATAGGGCATCTCAGGAATATGACTTTGGGAATGGATATGCACAATATTCCCCCTGTTATCTTCAGTATATACTGTAGAACTGAAGTTCAAAGCTCTAGGCTGCAAGATCCTCAACGGGCCTGCTTGAGGTGGATTTCAAGAGTTGTATCTCTCTCATCAGCATTTGGTTGGTTTCCTGCTGCTGCTTCATCTGTTCCTGTATACTACCAAATAAAGTTAGAATTTCATCATTAGAGGCCAAAACAGGAGCAGATCCCTGAATATTCTGAGTGGGGATAATATCGTGAGGCTGTGAAGAAGCTTGCGTCCTTGGAGGAGGTGGTGGAAGCACCTAACCAATCGTTGCAGATGTTGTAGCAGACACGGTAGAAGAGCTCATGTTTGATCTTGAAGCCATTGAAAATAGTGTAGCAAAAAGTTTTGAAAATAGAAAACCAAGTAATGATTTTGCAAAAGCTTTTAGAAGAAATAGCACCACTTGCCCCAGGGTGGACGCCAAATTGTTTTGGTCAAAAATTACCTAAGCAATTTAGTGATCAAATTAGTTAAGTGAGGTAGTGTGCTAAGAATGTGAATTAAAAATATCCTGGTTTAGTTGTTTGCAAAAGACAGTGTTCAGGATATAGCTCAGGATATCGAGCTATATCTATGATCAAACAATGAGCAAAAAGTAAAAGGTGACACGAGATGTACGAGGAAAGCCCTTGACCAATCTAGATCACCGGCACAAAACCTCAGGAGCTGACAATCACAGCTGCCTTGTTCTTCTTATTCTTCAAATGTCAGGATACAGTGCAGGATATTGACCAGAACGCTACTAAGTGTTACAATGTTTTCAGAGAGTTGCGAGAGAAAGAGTAGAAGAGTTCGAGAGTAGTGAGTGTGATGTCCTATTCGATCTGATTTATCCGTCTATTTATAGCTAAGAAATGAAAACAAAATCTCCTACAAATGGGGGATGCCAGCGAATATTCCCTAGTTAACGTTGGAGACCAAGTAAAGTGGCCTCAACGTCTTTCTTCGAACAAATTGGACCGAGTCTTCAGGGGAAAAGGTCTTCACGAACGTTGCAACCTTGAACTCGTACTCCTGCACATAATCCGTTAGTAATCCTTAGGATACCATGCCAGGATGTTACCAATATCCTGAGTCAGCACCCTGAGTATGAACATTTATCATATAGTCAAGATCTAATTCAAGATATTATCCAGGATATGGGCTCAGAATTTCACCCCTAACAACTCCAAATCCAAAATAACCTTCGTCGGGGCTTTGTATAAAGAAAAATAGTAAGTTGGTAAGCTTTCCAATACCGCCTTAATGAGGACCACTCTACCACCAATAGACAAGAGATTCGACCTCCACAAAGCGAGACGAGACCGGAAAGTATCCATCACATGTTGCCAATTGATAATCCGGTTCATATTAGCCCCCACTTTTAAACTGAGATATTTGAACCGGGGGGGGGGGGGGGGGAATCTGGCTTGCACCCGACTTCTCTCGCCAAAACTCCGATATGCTCCAAATCCACACCAATACCATACAAATTGGATTTATCTAAATTTATTTTGAGGCCCGAGCAAGCATGAAAGCAACGGAGAATTCTCACAATATTGACCACTTCATCTTTCGACCATTCGCCCACCACCAAAGCATCATCCGCATAAAAAAGATGGGAAATGACCGGCCCATTGTTTGGAGTACAAATACCTTTAATCGCCCCTGCTTCCTTAGCACGCTCGAGCATACAAGATAACGCTTCCATCACAACCAAGAACAAGAAAGGAGAAATCAGATCTCCTTGCCTCATACCTTTTGAGTTAATAATTTGATTTGATCTAGTCATTATGTGGGCTTTTGAGTTATTAGATTCAGGCATTATGCTTCTTTAGAGATGGGCGGAACATAAAGTTCAGTTATTGGATTTAGGCATTATGCTTCTTTAGTCTCAATGTTGTTTCATAAGACTGTCTCCAACGCAACCATAATCCACCCGCCTGTGCCACGCAAGATCCGCCCTTTGCATTGGAGATTGGCGTCCGATCTTGTCCGAAGGGCTTGAACTTGCCTCCGTCTAAACCATGGGTGGGCCCAAATCCAGCGGAAGTTGAAGAGGGCGGGGGGGGGGAGGTTTTTCACTGGAAGTTTGCGAGAAACGAAGTTTATACCCAAACTCCGATGATTTGGATTTCGATTTGTTCTGTTCCCATCCCAACTCTGACGATTTGTTCTGTTCCGATGAAATTGACGAAAAGGAAATTGGAGTTGCAGGTGAGTAAGTGATGTAGCGCGTGAAACAGAAAAATGAAGATTACACGTTGATTCTACGAATACCCGTGCAGTTCTTCCCCAACCCCCAAATTGTAACCCCAAAGGCCACGGAATTTGAAGTGAAAAAAACAGTTTTCTCAAAATTCAATTCTGAACTTCTCATTAGCTTTAGCAACATATAAATAGAGACTGAAATTCGAAACGGGCCTAAAAAAGATAACGGGCCAAACACACGGCCTAAAACAAAAAGCCCAAAATAGTTCAAACAATATAAAAATGCAAATAAGTAATAGAAATAAGCGTTTTTTGGCCCGGACGATGACCCAAACCGCCATAGGCGTATACAGCAAGATGGAGCTCGTTCTCACGTTCGAATCGCCTGGTCGCACGTCCAAAACGGACCCCCGTAGCCCAAGCTAGAGCCATTTTAGTGAAGCCCCTTTTGTTACGCGGTCTTGGGCCTCCAAATACAAAATAGCCCGTTCCTCCACACTTGGGCCCACATCATTCCCCCCTGGATAGACAAAATTCGCCCTCGAATTACCAACAGGTTCATCATCAGAAGACTCTCCATAATAAGGCAACAGATGCTTCACGTTAAACACATCAACACAACGAATGTGACTAGGCAGTTTTAGACGATATGCATTTGGATTGATCTTCTCCACGATTTCAACTGGGCCAATCTTCTTCGCTGATAACTTGTTGTATTCCCCAACTGTAAACGATCTTTAGTCAAAACAGCCCAAACAAAGTCACCTTCCTCGAACTCAACATGCCTACGCTTCTAATCAGCAGCTTGCTTATACTTCAGATTAGCTCGGGTCAAATGATCATACACAGCATTATGAACTTCATGTAGACCCTCTACAAAATCCTGAACTTTCTTTGGAACAGATCCAGAAACAGGAAGAGACATCAAATCAAGTGGTCCCCGAGGTTGAGATGAATAAACTATCTGAAATGGGCTATATCCAGTGCTCCGATTGACAGCATGATTATGAGCAAACTCAGCTTGGCACAACTTTTGATCCCATGCCTTCACATGATCACCAACCAAACACCTCAACAAATTCCCAAGTGACCGATTAACAACTTCAGTTTGCCCATCAGTTTGTGGGTGATAAGCACTACTGAAGTTAAGTTGAGTATTCACCATCTTCCACAAGCTACGCCAAAAATGACTCAGAAATCGGGTATCCCGATCAGACACGATAGAAGAAGGTAGCCCATGCAAACGGTACACATCACGAAAGAAGAGTTGGGCTACATTAACAGCACCAGTCGTCTTCTTGCAGGGAATAAAATGGACCATCTTGGAAAACCGATCCACCACAACAAAGATGGAATTATTACCTCTCTGAGTACGAGGTAACCCGAACACGAAATCCATACTAATATCAACCCATGGCTGTGAGGGAATTGGTAAAGGCATATAGAGACCCGCATTGGTAGCCGTGCCCTTGGAAACTTGACAAATACGACACCTCTTCACATAACGATCCACCTCTTTCCTCATAGTAGGCCAGTAATAAGAATCTTGAACCAGCTGTAAAGTACGATCACGACCAATATGCCCTTCACCATGTAACTCTTTAATAATCTTTAAGCGAAGACTAGAATCAGGAATACATAGCTGATTCCCCTTGAACAGAAAACCATCATGCAAAAGAAAGTCTGACTTTTGCCCAGTTTCCACATCCTGCAAAATAACTGAGAAATAAGGGTCAATGGCTAACTGCTCACGAATGACCTCCAAACCTGGCACATCAACCCTCATAGATACAAGCTTATTACTCCTCCTGCCTAAGGCATCAACAACCCTGTTTGAAACACCAGTCTTGTGTTTGACCACAAAAGTAAACTTCTCAAGAAAGGCCAACCATCGCCCATGCTTGTGAGATACCTTGTCTTGAGTACGAATATGCCTTAGGGAATCATGATCAATGAATAAAACAAACTTCTTTTGGAATAAGTAATTACGCCAATGCTTTACAGCTTGGACCACTGCATAAAACTCTAGGTCATAAGTACTGTACCTCAACTTAGGCCCAGTTAACTTCTCACTAAAATAAGCAACAGGTCGACCACCCTGACTAAGAACCCCACCAATTCCAACCTTTGAGGCATCAGTATGAAGTTCAAACACTTGAGAAAAATTAGGCAATAACAGAATTGGTGCTGTAGTGAGCTTCTCTTTCACAACTTGAAAAGCCAACTCTGCCTCATCTGTCCATTCAAACGTCTTCCCCTTCATACAATCTGTCACTGGGGCCATAATAGAACTGAAGTGGGGAATAAACCGTCTGTAAAAAGAAGCAAGCCCATGGAAACTACGAACTTTAGTAATGGTAGTAGGAGTTGGCCAATTTTGAACAGCCGCCACTTTGAATTCATCAACCTGTATCCCATCACCAGAAATAACATACCCCAAGAATAACACTTTAGAGGTCATGAACACACACTTCTTGGTGGCTGCATAAAAACGGTCCCTGCGAAGTAAGGCCAGAACCTGCCTCACATGCACAACATGGTCGCTGAAAGAAGCACTATAAATGAGAATGTCATCAAAATACACAACCACGAACTTCCCAATAAAAGGTCTAAGCAACTGATTCATCACACGCATAAAAGTACTAGGTGCGTTTGATAATCCAAATGGCATCACCAACCACTCATACAACCCTTCACGAGTCTTGAAGGCAGTCTTCCACTCGTCACCCGGTCTAAGACGAATCTGGTAATAACCACTCTTCAAATCTAACTTCGTAAAAATACTAGAACCACTAAGTTGATCAAGCAAATCATCAAGTCGAGGAATAGGAAACCTGTACCTCACAGTAATCTTGTTGATTGCTCGACTATCAACACACATACGCCAAGTGCCATCTTTTTTTGGAGTCAATATAGCCGGAACAGCACAAGGGCTCATACTTTCACGAACGTGACCCTTAGAAATCAACTCCTCAACCTGTCTTCGCAACTCTTCATGCTCAGCAGGGCTTATCCTGTAATGTGGTCTATTGGGTAATTGTGACCCCGGCTCCAAATCAATATGATGTTGGATGTCACGCAAAGGTGGTAATCCATCAGGCAACTCAACAGGAAACACATCAGAAAATTCCTCAAGCAAAGGAACCATAGCATCAGGAATTTCGACTTCCTCGGGCACTGCCTTCCCTATCAAAACAAAAAAACTGTCTGTGTCCTCCAATTCATCTTGAAACTTACTGATGGTCAACAAATTACCCGACTGTTTTGTGGCTAACTGTTTAGGCTTGCTAGGGACAAGAGTGATCTTCACACCACCAAACAGAAAGCTATAAGTATTGGACCGCCCATTATGCTCTATATTACGTTCATATTCCCAAGGTCTACCCAACAGTAAGTGACACGCGTCCATAGGGACCACATCACACACAACATCATCTTTATACGTTGTCCCAATAGAAATAGAAACAAGTGCCCTTTTAGATACTGTCACTTCACCTCCCTTTTTAAGCCACTGAAGCTTGTACGGTTTCGGGTGACTCACTGTCTTCAAGGCCAACTTTTGAACTGCCTCTTCAGAAATCAGATTGTCACAACTCCCCGAATCAATGACAAATGTGCAAACCTTCCCCAAAATGGTACATGTTGAGTGGAAGATGTTATGCTTAAGCCAGTCATCCCCATCTGCCTTCGGCGTATAACAAGAGCGTCTGACAACGAAGTTCACTACAACATCACCGGTCACAACCTCTTCTTCGTACTCAGTTTCTTCATCGTACATTGGATAGTTTTCATACTCTTCATATTGTTCGTCCTCAGACTCAGCAAACAAGTGCCTTTTGCCAGCCCTTTTGCACTCCGCTTGACGATGGCCCGTTTCACCACAATTGAAACATCTTGGACCACTACTACTAGCCCCCTTAGAAGTAGGCCCGGTATTTCTACCCCCCGGTTTCTGCTGACTAGGCCCGCCACGAGGTGCCCCACTGCCAGACCCAACGATTCCCCCAGCAGGGGTAAATGAACAGCTCACCCGACGGTTTTGCTTATCAAAGGCCAACGCCCGTTGGTGTGCCTCAGGAATGGTTAACGGATCAAAAAGATTCACGGCCTCCATGATTTGAACCCTTAGACCCCCAATATACCGAGAAACAAGTTGCTCCTCCGGTTCTTGAATATCATTCCTCGCAATCAACTGGTAAAACTCTGTGGTATAATCATCAACCGATTTAGCCCCCTGTTTCAAATTCTGTAGACGCTGGTACATCAACCTTTGAAAATTATGAGGCAAAAAGTTGGACCGCAAGCACTTTTTCATCTTGGCCCACGTCACGATCCTTGACTTCCCGAGTCTATTCCGTGTTAATTTCAATTGTTGCCACCACGCAGAGGCCCTACCACGTAACCTGGTAGCGATCAAGGCCTCCCGCTTGTTTTCAGGCACCTCCTTGTACTCGAACACCTCCTCTACGGTAGCCAACCAATCGATGAACCCCTCCGGATTCAAACTAGACCCATCAAATTCCGGAATATCAACTCTTATTCCAGAATCCCAACGCCTGTTACCCCCTCCACGTTCACCCCTTGGTCGCCCTTCCTGTTCGTCTTCGGAAGCCGAACCGTCACCAAATGGGTTACTAAAATCAGAACCATACCCGTCATTGGGTCCCTGCCTCCTACGATTGATCAAATCGGCCATCTGATCAGTCAACTGATTGACCACTTGATCCAACCGTTCATCCACCCTCGCCATAAGTCGCTGCTCCAACTCTCGTTCATACACTTCATCAAGAGGCCTGTTGTTGTTTCTCCTCGGAGGCATTTTGAGCCAGGAATTCGGCTCTGATACCAACTGGTGTAGCGCGTGAAACGGAAAAATGAAGATTACACGTTGATTCTACAAATACCCGTGCAGTTCTTCCCCAACCCCCAAATTGTAACCCCAAAGGCCACAGAATTTGAAGTGAAAAAAACAGTTTTCTCAAAATTCAATTATGAACTTCTCATTAGCTTTAGCAACATATAAATAGAGACTGAAATTCGAAACGGGCCTAAAAAAAGATAACAGGCCAAACACACGGCCTAAAACAAAAAGCCCAAAATAGTTCAAAAAACATAAAAATGCAAATAAGTATTAGAAATAAGCGTTTTTTGGCCCGGACGATGACCCAAACCGTCACAGGCGTTTGCAGCAAGATGGAGCTCGTTCTCACGTTCGAATCGCCTGGTCGCACGTCCAAAACGGACCCCCGTAGCCCAAGTTAGAGCCATTTTAGTGAAGCCCCTTTTGTTACGCGGTCTTGGGCCTCCAAATACAAAATAGCCCGTTCCTCCACACTTGGGCCCACATCATTCCCCCCTGGATAGACAAAATTCGCCCTCGAATTACCAACAGGTTCATCATCAGAAGACTCTCCATAATAAGGCAACAGATGCTTCACGTTAAACACATCAGCACAACGAATGTGACTAGGCAGTTTTAGACGATATGCATTTGGATTGATCTTCTCCACGATTTCAACTGGGCCAATCTTCTTCGCTGATAACTTGTTGTATTCCCCAACTGTAAAACGATCTTTAGTCAAAACAGCCCAAACAAAGTCACCTTCCTCGAACTCAACATGCCTATGCTTCTGATCAGCAGCTTGCTTATACTTCAGATTAGCTCGGGTCAAATGATCATACACAGCATTATAAACTTCATGTAGACCCTCTACAAAATCCTGAACTTTCTCTGGAACAGATCTAGAAACAGGAAGAGACATCAAATCAAGTGGTCCCCGAGGTTGAGATGAATAAACTATCTGAAATGGGCTATATCCAGTGCTCCGATTGACAGCATGATTATGAGCAAACTCAGCTTGGCACAACTTTTGATCCCATGCCTTCACATGATCACCAACCAAACACCTCAACAAATTCCCAAGTGACCGATTAACAACTTCAGTTCGCCCACCAGTTTGTGGGTGATAAGCACCACTGAAGTTAAGTTGAGTATTCACCATCTTCCACAAGCTACGCCAAAAATGACACAGAAATCGGGTATCCCGATCAGACACGATAGAAGAAGGTAGCCCATGCAAACGGTACACATCACGAAAGAAGAGTTGGGCTACATTAACAGCATCAGTCATCTTCTTGCAGGGAATAAAATGGACCATCTTGGAAAACCGATCCACCACAACAAAGATGGAATCATTACCTCTCTGAGTACGAGGTAACCCCAACACGAAATCCATACTAATATCAACCCATGGCTGTGAGGGAATTGGTAAAGGCATATAGAGACCCGCATTGGTAGCCGTGCCCTTGGAAACTTGACAAATACGACACCTCTTCACATAACGATCCACCTCTTTCCTCATAGTAGGCCAGTAATAAGAATCTTGAACCAGCTGTAAAGTACGATCACGACCAACATGCCCTTCACCATGTAACTCTTTAATAATCTTTAAGCGAAGACTAGAATCAGGAATACATAGCTGATTCCCCTTGAACAGAAAACCATCATGCAAAAGAAAGTCTGACTTTTGTCCAGTTTCCACATCTTGCAAAATAACTGAGAAATAAGGGTCAATGGCTAACTGCTCACGAATGACCTCCAAACCCGGCACATCAACCCTCATAGATACAAGCAGATTACTCCTCCTGCTTAAGGCATCAGCAACCATATTTGAAACACCAGTCTTGTGTTTGACCACAAAAGTAAACTTCTCAAGAAAGGCCAACCATCGCCCATGCTTGTGAGATACCTTGTCTTGAGTACGAATATGCCTTAGGGAATCATGATCAGTGAATAAAACAAACTCCTTTTGGAACAAGTAATGACGCTAATGCTTTACAGCTTGGACCCCTGCATAAAACTCTAGGTCATAAGTACTGTACCTCAACTTAGGCCCAGTTAACTTCTCAATAAAATAAGCAACAGGTCGACCACCCTGACTAAGAACCCCACCAATTCCAACATTTGAGGCATCAGTATGAAGTTCAAAAACTTGAGAAAAATTAGGCAATACCAGAATTGGTGCTGTAGTGAGCTTCTTTTTTACAACTTGAAAAGCCAACTCTGCCTCATCTGTCCATTCAAACGTCTTCCCCTTCATACAATCTGTCACTGGGGCCATAATAGAACTGAAGTGGGGAATAAACCGTCTGTAAAAAGAAGCAAGCCCATGGAAACTACGAACTTCAGTAATGGTAGTAGGAGTTGGCCAATTTTGAACAGCCGCCACTTTGGATTCATCAACCTGTATCCCATCACCAGAAATAACATACCCCAAGAATAACACTTTAGAGGTCATGAACACACACTTCTTGGTGGCTGTATAAAAACGGTCCCTGCGAAGTAAGGCCAGAACCTGCCTCACATGCACAACATGGTCGCTGAAAGAAGCACTATAAATGAGAATGTCATCAAAATACACAACCACGAACTTCCCAATAAAAGGTCTAAGCAACTGATTCATCACACGCATAAAAGTTCTAGGTGCGTTTGATAATCCAAATGGCATCACCAACCACTCATACAACCCTTCACGAGTCTTGAAGGCAGTCTTCCACTCGTCACCTGGTCTAAGACGAATCTGGTAATAACCACTCTTCAAATCTAACTTCGTAAAAATACTAGCACCACTAAGTTGATCAAGCAAATCATCAAGTCGAGGAATAGGAAACCTGTACCGCACAGTAATCTTGTTGATTGCTCGACTATCAACACACATACGCCAAGTGCCATCTTTTTTTGGGGTCAATAAAGCCGGAACAGCACAAGGGCTCATACTTTCACGAACGTGACCCTAAGAAATCAACTCCTCAACCTGTCTTCGCAACTCTTCATGCTCAGCAGGGCTCATCCTGTAATGTGGTCTATTGGGTAACTGTGACCCCGGCTCCAAATCAATATGATGTTGGATGTCACGCAAAGGTGGTAATCCATCAGGCAACTCATCAGGAAACACATCAGAAAATTCCTCAAGCAAAGGAACCATAGCATCAGGAATTTCGACTTCCTCGGGCACTGCCTTCCCTATCAAAACAAAAACACTGTTTGTGTCCTCCAATTCATCTAGAAACTGACTGATGGTCAACAAATTACCCGACTGTTTTGTGGCTAACTGTTTAGGCTTGTTAGGGACACGAGTGATCTTCACACCACCAAACAGAAAGCTATAAGTATTGGACCGCCCATTATGCTCTATATTACGTTCATATTCCGAAGGTCTACCCAACAGTAAGTGACACGCGTCCATAGGGACCACATCACACACAACATCATCTTTATACGTTGTCCCAATAGAAATAGAAACAAGTGCCCTTCTAGATACTGTCACTTCACCTCCCTTTTTAAGCCACTGAAGCTTGTACGGTTTCGGGTGACTCTCTGTCTTCAAGGCCAACTTTTGAACTGCCTCTTCAGAAATCAGATTGTCACAACTCCCCGAATCAATGACAAACGTGCAAACCTTCCCCAAAATGGTACATGTTGAGTGGAAGATGTTATGCTTAAGCCAGTCATCCCCATCTGCCTTCGGCGTATAACAAGAGCGTCTGACAACCAAGTTCACTCCAACATCACCGGTCACAACCTCTTCTTCGTACTCAGTTTCTTCATCGTACACTGGATTGTTTTAATACTCTTCATTTTGTTCGTCCTCAGACTCAGCAAACAAGTGCCTTTTGCCAGCCCTTTTGCACTCCGCTTGACGATGGCCCGTTTCACCACAATTGAAACATCTTGGACCACTACTACTAGCCCCCTTAGAAGTAGGCCCGGTATTGCTACCCCCCGGCTTCTTCTGACTAGGCCCGCCACGAGGTGCCCCACTGCCAGACCCAACGATTCCCCCAGCAGGGGTAAATGAACCGCTCACCCGACGGTTTTGCTTCTCAAAGGCCAACGCCCGTTGGTGTGCCTCAGGAATGGTTAACGGATCAAAAAGATTCACGGCCTCCATGATTTAAACCCTTAGACCCCCAATATACCGAGAAACAAGTTGCTCCTCCGGTTCTTGAATATCATTACTCGCAATCAACTGGTAAAACTCTGTGGTATAATCATCAACCGATTTAGCCTCCTGTTTCAAATTCTGCAGACGCTGGTACATCAACCTTTGAAAATTATGAGGCAAAAAGTTGGACCGCAAGCACTTTTTCATCTTGGCCCACGTCACGATCCTTGACTTCCCGAGTCTATTCCGTGTTAATTTCATTTGTTGCCACCACGCAGAGGCCCTACCACGTAACCTGGTAGCGATCAAGGCCACCCGCTTGTTTTCAGGCACCTCCTTGTACTCGAACACCTCCTCTACGGTAGCCAACCAATCGATGAACCCCTCCGGATTCAAACTAGACCCATCAAATTCCGGAATATCAACTCTTATTCCAGAATCCCAACGCCTGTTACCCCCTCCACGTTCACCCCTTGGTCGCCCTTCCTGTTCGTCTTCGGAAGCCGAACCGTCACCAAATAGGTTACTAAAATCAGAACCATACCCGTCATTGGGTCCCTGCCTCCTATGATTGATCAAATCGGCCATCCGATCAGTCAACTGATTGACCACTTGATCCAACCGTTCATCCACCCTCGCCATAAGTCGCTGCTCCAACTCTCGTTCATACACTTCATCAAGAGGCCTGTTGTTGTTTCTCCTCGGAGGCATTTTGAGCCAGGAATTCGGCTCTAATACCAAGTGATGTAGCGCGTGAAACGGAAAAATGAAGATTACACGTTGATTCTACGAATACCCGTGCAGTTCTTCCCCAACCCCCAAATTGTAACCCCAAAGGCCACGGAATTTGAAGTGAAAAAAACAGTTTTCTCAAAATTCAATTCTGAACTTCTCATTAGCTTTAGCAACATATAAATAGAGACTAAAATTAGAAACGGGCCTAAAAAAAGATAACGGGCCAAACACACGGCCTAAAACAAAAAGCCCAGAATAGTTCAAAAAACATAAAAATGCAAATAAGTAATAGAAATAAGCGTTTTTTTGGCCCGGACGATGACCCAAACCGCCATTGGCGTTTGTAGCAAGATGGAGCTCGTTCTCACGTTCGAATCGCCTGGTCGCACGTCCAAAACGGACCCCCGTAGCCCAAGTTAGAGCCATTTTTGTGAAGCCCCTTTTGTTACGCGGTCTTGGGCCTCCAAATACAAAATAGCCCGTTCCTCCACACTTGGGCCCACATCATTCCCCCCTGGATAGACAAAATTCGCCCTCGAATTACCAACAGGTTCATCATCAGAAGACTCTCCATAATAAGGCAACAGATGCTTCACGTTAAACACATCAGCACAACGAATGTGACTAGGTAGTTTTAGACGATATGCATTTGGATTGATCTTCTCCACGATTTCAACTGGGCCAATCTTCTTCGCTGATAACTTGTTGTATTCCCCAACTGTAAAACGATCTTTAGTCAAAATAGCCCAAACAAAGTCACCTTCCTCGAACTCAACATGCCTACGCTTCTGATCAGCAGCTTGCTTATACTTCAGATTAGCTCGGGTCAAATGATCATACACAGCATTATGAACTTCATGTAGACCCTCTACAAAATCCTGAACTTTCTTTGGAACAGATCTAGAAACAGGAAGAGACATCAAATCAAGTGGTCCCCGAGGTTGAGATGAATAAACTATCTGAAATGGGCTATATCCAGTGCGCTGATTGACAGCATGATTATGAGCAAACTCAGCTTGGCACAACTTTTGATCCCATGCCTTCACATGATCACCAACCAAACACCTCAACAAATTCCCAAGTGACCGATTAATAACTTCAGTTTGCCCATCAGTTTGTGGGTGATAAGCACTACTGAAGTTAAGTTGAGTATTCACCATCTTCCACAAGCTACGCCAAAAATGACTCAGAAATCGGGTATCCCGATCAGACACGATAGAAGAAGGTAGCCCATGCAAACGGTACACATCACGAAAGAAGAGTTGGGCTACATTAACAGCATCAGTCGTCTTCTTGCTGGGAATAAAATGGACCATCTTGGAAAACCGATCCACCACAACAAAGATGGAATCATTACCTCTCTGAGTACGAGGTAACCCCAACACGAAATCCATACTAATATCGACCCATGGCTGTGAGGGAATTGGTAAAGGCATATAGAGACCCGCATTGGTAGCCGTGCCCTTGGAAACTTGACATATACGACACCTCTTCACATAACGATCCACCTCTTTCCTCATAGTAGGCCAGTAATAAGAATCTTGAACCAGCTGTAAAGTACGATCACGACCAACATGCCCTTCACCATGTAACTCTTTAATAATCTTTAAGCGAAGACTAGAATCAGAAATACATAGCTGATTCCCCTTGAACAGAAAACCATCATGCAAAAGAAAGTCTGACTTTTGCCCAGTTTCCACATCCTGCAAAATAACTGAGAAATAAGGGTCAATGGCTAACTGCTCACGAATGACCTCCAAACCCGGCACATCAACCCTCATAGATACAAGCAGATTACTCCTCCTGCTTAAGGCATCAGCAACCCTATTTGAAACACCAGTCTTGTGTTTGACCACAAAAGTAAACTTCTCAAGAAAGGCCAACCATTGCCCATGCTTGTGAGATACCTTGTCTTGAGTACGAATATGCCTTAGGGAATCATGATCAGTGAATAAAACAAATTCCTTTTGGAACAAGTGATGACGCCAATGCTTTACAGCTTGGACCACTGCATAAAACTCTAGGTCATAAGTACTGTACCTCAACTTAGGCCCAGTTAACTTCTCACTAAAATAAGCAACAGGTCGACCACCCTGACTAAGAACCCCACCAATTCCAACCTTTGAGGCATCAGTATGAAGTTCAAAAACTTGAGAAAAATTAGGCAATACCAGAATTGGTGCTGTAGTGAGCTTCTCTTTCACAACTTGAAAAGCCAACTCTGCCTCATCTGTCCATTCAAACGTCTTCCCCTTCATACAATCTGTCACTGGGGCCATAATAGAACTGAAGTGGGGAATAAACCGTCTGTAAAAAGAAGTAAGCCCATGGAAACTACGAACTTCAGTAATGGTAGTAGGAGTTGGCCAATTTTGAACAGCCGCCACTTTGGATTCATCAACCTGTATCCCATCACCAGAAATAACATACCCCAAGAATAACACTTTAGAGGTCATGAACACACACTTCTTGGTGGCTGCATAAAAACGGTCCCTGCGAAGTAAGGCCAGAACCTGCCTCACATGAACAACATGGTCGCTGAAAGAAGCACTATAAATGAGAATGTCATCAAAATACACAACCACGAACTTCCCAATAAAAGGTCTAAGCAACTGATTCATCACACGCATAAAAGTACTAGGTGCGTTTGATAATCCAAATGGCATCACCAACCACTCATACAACCCTTCACGAGTCTTGAAGGCAGTCTTCCACTCGTCACCCGGTCTAAGACGAATCTGGTAATAACCACTCTTCAAATCTAACTTCGTAAAAATACTAGCACCACTAAGTTGATCAAGCAAATCATCAAGTCGAGGAATAGGAAACCTGTACCTCACAGTAATCTTGTTGATTGCTCGACTATCAACACACATACGCCAAGTGCCATCTTTTTTTGGGGTCAATAAAGCCGGAACAGCACAAGGGCTCATACTTTCACGAACCTGACCCTTAGAAATCAACTCCTCAACCTGTCTTCGCAACTCTTCATGCTCAGCAGGGCTCATCCTGTAATGTGGTCTATTGGGTAACTGTGACCCCGGCTCCAAATCAATATGATATTGGATGTCACGCAAAGGTGGTAATCCATCAGGCAACTCAACAGGAAACACATCAGAAAATTCCTCAAGCAAAGGAACCATAGCATCAGGAATTTCGACTTCCTCGGGCACTGCCTTCCCTATCAAAACAAAAACACTGTCTGTGTCCTCCAATTCATCTTGAAACTTACTGATGGTCAACAAATTACCCGACTGTTTTGTGGCTAACTGTTTAGGCTTGTTAGGGACAAGAGTGATCTTCACACCACCAAACAGAAAGCTATAAGTATTGGACCGCCCATTATGCTCTATATTACGTTCATATTCCCAAGGTCTACCCAACAGTAAGTGACACGCGTCCATAGGGACCACATCACACACAACATCATCTTTATACGTTGTCCCAATAGAAATAGAAACAAGTGCCCTTTTAGATACTGTCACTTCACCTCCCTTTTTAAGCCACTGAAGCTTGTACGGTTTCGGGTGACTCTCTGTCTTCAAGGCCAACTTTTGAACTGCCTCTTTAGAAATCAGATTGTCACAACTCCCCGAATCAATGACAAACGTGCAAACCTTCCCCAAAATGGTACATGTTGAGTGGAAGATGTTATGCTTAAGCCAGTCATCCCCATCTGCCTTCGGCGTATAACAAGAGCGTCTGACAACCAAGTTCACTCCAACATCACCGGTCACAACCTCTTCTTCGTACTCAGTTTCTTCATCGTACACTGGATTGTTTTCATACTCTTCATATTGTTCGTCCTCAGACTCAGCAAACAAGTGCCTTTTGCCAGCCCTTTTGCACTCCGCTTGACGATGGCCCGTTTCACCACAATTGAAACATCTTGGACCACTACTACTAGCCCCCTTAGAAGTAGGCCCGGTATTGCTACCCCCCGGCTTCTGCTGACTAGGCCCGCCACGAGGTGCCCCACTGCCAGACCCAACGATTCCCCCAGCAGGGGTAAATGAACCGCTCACCCGACGGTTTTGCTTCTCAAAGGGCAACGCCCGTTGGTGTGCCTCAGGAATGGTTAACGGATCAAAAAGATTCACGGCCTCCATGATTTGAACCCTTAGACCCCCAATATACCGAGAAACAAGTTGCTCCTCCGGTTCTTGAATATCATTCCTCGCAATCAACTGGTAAAACTCTGTGGTATAATCATAAACCGATTTAGCCCCCTGTTTCAAATTCTGCAGACGCTGGTACATCAACCTTTGAAAATTATGAGGCAAAAAGTTGGACCGCAAGCACTTTTTCATCTTGGCCCACGTCACGATCCTTGACTTCCCGAGTCTATTCCGTGTTAATTTCAATTGTTGCCACCACGCAGAGGCCCTACCACGTAACCTGGTAGCGATCAAGGCCACCCGCTTGTTTTCAGGCACCTCCTTGTACTCGAACACCTCCTCTACGGTAGCCAACCAATCGATGAACCCCTCCGGATTCAAACTAGACCCATCAAATTCCGGAATATCAACTCTTATTCCAGAATCCCAACGCCTGTTACCCCCTCCACGTTCACCCCTTGGTCGCCCTTCCTGTTCATCTTCGGAAGCCGAACCGTCACCAAATGGGTTACTAAAATCAGAACCATACCCGTCATTGGGTCCCTGCCTCCTACGATTGATCAAATCGGCCATCCGATCAGTCAACTGATTGACCACTTGATCCAACCGTTCATCCACCCTCGCCATAAGTCGCTGCTCCAACTCTCGTTCATACACTTCATCAAGAGGCCTGTTGTTGTTTCTCCTCGGAGGCATTTTGAGCCAGGAATTCGGCTCTGATACCAAGTGATGTAGCGCGTGAAACGGAAAAATGAAGATTACACGTTGATTCTACGAATACCCGTGCAGTTCTTCCCCAACCCCAAAATTGTAACCCCAAAGGCCACGGAATTTGAAGTGAAAAACACAGTTTTCTCAAAATTCAATTCTGAACTTCTCATTAGCTTTAGCAACATATAAATAGAGACTGAAATTCAAAACGGGCCTAAAAAAAGATAACGGGCCAAACACACGGCCTAAAACAAAAAGCCCAAAATAGTTCAAAAAACATAAAAATGCAAATAAGTAATAGAAATAAGCGTTTTTTTGGCCCGGAGGATAACCCAAACCGCCATAGGCATTTGCAGTAAGATGGAGCTCGTTCTCACGTTCGAATCGGCTGGTCGTACGTCCAAAACGGACCCCCGTAGCCCAAGTTAGAGCCATTTTAGTGAAGCCCCTTTTGTTACACGGTCTTGGGCCTCCAAATACAAAATAGCCCGTTCCTCCACACTTGGGCCCACATCATTCCCCCCTGGATAGACAAAATTCGCCCTCGAATTACCAACAGGTTCATCATCAGAAGACTCTCCATAATAAGGCAACAGATGCTTCACGTTAAACACATTAGCACAACGAATGTGACTAGGCAGTTTTAGACGATATGCATTTGGATTGATCTTCTCCACGATTTCAACTGGGCCAATCTTCTTCACTGATAACTTGTTGTATTCCCCAACTGTAAAACGATCTTTAGTCAAAACAGCCCAAACAAAGTCACCTTCCTCGAACTCAACATGCCTACGCTTCTGATCAGTATCTTGCTTATACTTCAGATTAGCTCGGGTCAAATGATCATACACAACATTATGAACTTCATGTAGACCCGCTACAAAATCCTGAACTTTCTTTGGAACAGATCCAGAAACAGGAAGAGACATCAAATCAAGTGGTCCCCGAGGTTGAGATGAATAAACTATCTGAAATGGGCTATATCCAATGCTCCGATTGACAACATGATTATGAGCAAACTCAGCTTGGCACAACTTTTGATCCCATGCCTTCACATGATCACCAACCAAACACCTCAACAAATTCCCAAGTGACCGATTAACAACTTCAGTTTGCCCATCAGTTTGTGGGTGATAAGCACTACTGAAGTTAAGTTGAGTATTCACCATCTTCCACAAGCTACGCCAAAAATGACTCAGAAATCGGGTATCCCGATCAGACACGATAGAAGAAGGTAGCCCATGCAAACGGTACACATCACGAAAGAAGAGTTGGGCTACATTAACAGCATCAGTCGTCTTCTTGCAGGGAATAAAATGGACCATCTTGGAAAACCGATCCACCACAACAAAGATGGAATCATTACCTCTCTGAGTACGAGGTAACCCCAACACGAAATCCATACTAATATCAACCCATGGCTGTGAGGGAATTGGTAAAGGCATATAGAGACCCGCATTGGTAGCCGTGCCCTTGGAAACTTGACAAATACGACACCTCTTCACATAACGATCCACCTCTTTCCTCATAGTAGGCTAGTAATAAGAATCTTGAACCAGCTGTAAAGTACGATCACGACCAACATGCCCTTCACCATGTAACTCTTTAATAATCTTTAAGCGAAGACTAGAATCAGGAATACATAGCTGATTCCCCTTGAACAGAAAACCATCATGCAAAAGAAAGTCTGACTTTTGCCCAGTTTCCACATCCTGCAAAATAACTGAGAAATAAGGGTCAATGGCTAACTGCTCACGAATGACCTCCAAACCCGGCACATCAACCCTCATAGATACAAGCAGATTACTCCTCCTGCTTAAGGCATCAGCAACCCTATTTGAAACACCAGTCTTGTGTTTGACCACAAAAGTAAACTTCTCAAGAAAGGCCAACCATCGCCCATGCTTGTGAGATACCTTGTCTTGAGTACGAATATGCCTTAGGGAATCATGATCAGTGAATAAAACAAACTCCTTTTGGAACAAGTAATGACGCCAATGCTTTACAGCTTGGACCACTGCATAAAACTCTAGGTCATAAGTACTGTACCTCAACTTAGGCCCAGTTAACTTCTCACTAAAATAAGCAACAGGTCGACCACCCTGACTAAGAACCCCACCAATTCCAACCTTTCAGTATGAAGTTCAAAAACTTGAGAAAAATTAGGCAATACCAGAATTGGTGCTGTAGTGAGCTTCTCTTTCACAACTTGAAAAGCCAACTTTGCCTCATTTGTCCATTCAAACGTCTTCTCCTTCATACAATCTGTCACTGGGGCCATAATAGAACTGAAGTGGGGAATAAACCGTCTGTAAAAAGAAGTAAGCCCATGGAAACTACGAACTTCAGTAATGGTAGTAGGAGTTGGCCAATTTTGAACAGCCGCCACTTTGGATTCATCAACCTGTATCCCATCACCAGAAATAACATACCCCAAGAATAACACTTTAGAGGTCATGAACACACACTTCTTGGTGGCTGCATAAAAACGGTCCCTGCGAAGTAAGGCCAGAACCTGCCTCACATGCACAACATGGTCGCTGAAAGAAGCACTATAAATGAGAATGTCATCAAAATACACAACCACGAACTTCCCAATAAAAGGTCTAAGCAACTGATTCATCACACGCATAAAAGTACTAGGTGTGTTTGATAATCCAAATGGCATCACCAACCACTCATACAACCCTTCACGAGTCTTGAAGGCAGTCTTCCACTCGTCACCCGGTCTAAGACGAATCTGGTAATAACCACTCTTCAAATCTAACTTCGTAAAAATACTAGCACCACTAAGTTGATCAAGCAAATCATCAAGTCGAGGAATAGGAAACCTGTACCTCACAGTAATCTTGTTGATTGCTCGACTATCAACACACATACGCCAAGTGCCATATTTTTTTGGAGTCAATAAAGCCGGAACAGCACAAGGGCTCATACTTTCACGAACGTGACCCTTAGAAATCAACTCCTCAACCTGTCTTCGCAACTCTTCATGCTCAGCAGGGCTCATCCTGTAATGTCGTCTATTGGGTAACTGTGACCCCGGCTCCAAATCAATATGATGTTGGATGTCACGCAAAGGTGGTAATCCATCAGGCAACTCCACATGAAACACATCAGAAAATTCCTCAAGCAAAGGAACCATAGCATCAGGAATTTCAACTTCCTCGGGCACTGCCTTCCCTATCAAAACAAAAACACTGTCTGTGTCCTCCAATTCATCTTGAAACTGACTGATGGTCAACAAATTACCCGACTGTTTTGTGGCTAACTGTTTAGGCTTGCTAGGGACAAGAGTGATCTTCACACCACCAAACAGAAAGCTATAAGTATTGGACCTCCCATTATGCTCTATATTACGTTCAGAAATCAGATTGTCACAACTCCCCGAATCAATGACAAACGTGCAAACCTTCCCCAAAATGGTACATGTTGAGTGGAAGATGTTATGCTTAAGCCAGTCATCCCCATCTGCCTTCGGCGTATAACAAGAGCGTCTGACAACCAAGTTCACTCCAACATCACCGGTCACAACCTCTTCTTCGTAATCAGTTTCTTCATCGTACACTGGATTGTTTTCATACTCTTCATATTGTTCGTCCTCAGACTCAGCAAACAAGTGCCTATTGCCAGCCCTTTTGCACTCCGCTTGACGATGGCCCGTTTCACCACAATTGAAACATCTCGGACCACTACTACTAGCCCCCTTAGAAGTAGGCCCGGTATTGCTACCCCCCGGCTTCTGCTGACTAGGCCCGTCACGAGGTGCCCCACTTCCAGACCCAACGATTCCCCCAGCAGGGGTAAATGAACCGCTCACCCAACGGTTTTGCTTCTCAAAGGCCAACGCCCGTTGGTGTGCCTCAGGAATGGTTAACGGATCAAAAAGATTCACGGCCTCCATGATTTGAACCCTTAGACCCCCAATATACCGAGAAACAAGTTGCTCCTCCGGTTCTTGAATATCATTCCTCGCAATCAACGGGTAAAACTCTGTGGTATAATCATCAACCGATTTAGCCCCCTGTTTCAAATTCTGTAGAAGCTGGTACATCAACCTTTGAAAATTATGAGGCAAAAAGTTAGACCGCAAGCACTTTTTCATCTTGGCCCACGTCACGATCCTTGACTTCCCGAGTCTATTCCGTGTTAATTTCAATTGTTGCCACCACGCAGAGGCCCTACCACGTAACCTGGTAGCGATCAAGGCCACCCGCTTGTTTTCAGGAACCTCCTTGTACTCGAACACCTCCTCTACGGTAGCCAACCAATCGATGAACCCCTCCGGATTCAAACTAGACCCATCAAATTCCGGAATATCAACTCTTATTCCAGAATCCCAACGCCTGTTACCCCCTCCACGTTCACCCCTTGGTCGCCCTTCCTGTTCGTCTTCGGAAGCCGAACCGTCACCAAATGGGTTACTAAAATCAGAACCATACCCGTCATTGGGTCCCTGCCTCCTACGATTGATCAAATCGGCCATCCGATCAGTCAACTGATTGACCACTTGATCCAACCGTTCATCCACCCTCGCCATAAGTCGCTGCTCCAACTCTCGTTCATACACTTCATCAAGAGGCCTGTTGTTGTTTCTCCTCGGAGGCATTTTGAGCCAGGAATTCGGCTCTGATACCAACTGATGTAGCGCGTGAAACGGAAAAATGAAGATTACACGTTGATTCTACGAATACCCGTGCAGTTCTTCCCCAACCCCCAAATTGTAACCCCAAAGGCCACGGAATTTGAAGTGAAAAAAACAGTTTTCTCAAAATTCAATTCTGAACTTCTCATTAGCTTTAGCAACATATAAATAGAGACTGAAATTCGAAACGGGCCTAAAAAAAGATAACGGACCAAACACACGGCCTAAAACAAAAAGCCCAAAATAGTTCAAAAAACATAAAAATGCAAATAAGTAATAGAAATAAGCGTTTTTTGGCCCGGACGATGACCCAAACCGCCATAGGCGTTTGCAGCAAGATGGAGCTCGTTCTCACGTTCGAATCGCTTGGTCGCACATCCAAAACGGACCCCCGTAGCCCAAGTTAGAGCCATTTTAGTGAAACCCCTTTTGTTACGCGGTCTTGGGCTTCCAAATACAAAATAGCCCGTTCCTCCACACTTGGGCCCATATCAGTAAGTGAAGAAAATGAAGAAGATGAATAACAGAGATTTATGAGGCACATGTGAATACTTGGATATCTTGTTTTAATGGAGAAAATGAGTTTTTTTTTTTTGTGGAAAAGGAGTTTATATGTGAAACAGATTGGAGAAAATGAAAAAGTAAGATAGGATAGATGTTTTTTATATAATATTAAAATGTTTATATTAACTTTTTTCAATTGAAGTAGATTACAAGCTTTAGGTTTAATTTGAATTTTTAAAAAATCCAATGAAGAAAAAAAAAACGTTGTAGTTTCTTTGTATTTATATTTTTGAAATCCAGTTATTTTTGAACTAGCCATTACTCATGCTAATTATTTAATCAATTATTATTTAAATACATGTTAATAATTTGAGTTTATAAATTTAAAGAAAAAAAAGTGATGATGTGGAAAATATAAGGATGTGTAAGGATGTTTGTATGGTTGGAGGTAAAATTGGAGTTTTTAAGGATTTGTAAAGATTTTTAAGGATTTATAAGGATATGATGTGGCAGCTGATTAAGCAGCTAAGGGCGTCTAAGGGCGCCCTTAGCATTGGAGATAGTCTAATAATTATGGTTTTTGTAAATGTATTCAAAGTTTTAATCCATTTGTTATATACACTTATTTCTTCTTCTTCTCTTATGGTTTTTGTAAATGTATTTAAAGATTTAATCCATTTGTTATACACTTCTTTCTTCTTCTTCTCCTCCAGGAAGGAAGAAAGCGAATGAATATATGAACTGATTTTTTTTTTTGAAATATAATCAACAGGATTAAACTATCTACAGAGGGTAGATTCGGAAATAATATCCATTTTTAGAGAACAGGGTCTCGTAACTGAAACGAGGATGAAACGAGCTAATAAGCAGTTTGCAAAAATCCTTACGGGCTTTGATACTTCAGAGTGTAACGTATTTCGTAGCGGTCGGCCTATCTGGCATGTCACAACATTTTTGGTATTGCGGTGAACGATTAGGAAGGCTTAGGGTTGGTAGAGAAGAGGACAGGTACTTGCATATGTTCGACCTCCAAGAACCAGATTTGAACATGGCGTCACACTTACAGGATGACGAGACTATTGAGTTGGTGTTGGTTTGGCGATCTGTTTTAGTTTTCCGGATCGCCGCTACAAGGGGGCTCACTAGCGGCTTTACCTTTTTTAACCTCTGGAGTAATGGGCTATTTTGGATTCCGTTTGAACCACCCAGGAGTGTGAATAGTCATTTAGCTTATCAAGGGTTACGATCAGGGGCGGATCTATGTGGTGGCGAGGGTAGCCCGAGATACCCCTCAACTTTCTTGGCGAAGTGTAATTTTCTTTTAATCTCCGTTTTTATATATCGGGATACCCCTAAATAAATGTCAGGATATCATGAGTGTTAGTGATGAAAAAATGAAATGAAATTTTAAGTTTGATGGAAACGATAATTTTCCGGTCGACGGAACTTGTAGGGTGGCATGTTAAAAGAAGGTAGAAGATGAAGTTTTCGTAATATAATATAATAACATGAGCATTGAATTAAAAGGCTATGAGCATTGAATGAAAAGGCAACAATAGTCTGAAAACAATATTTATTTGTTTTAACTTTTTTTCACTTTGTTTATTTATTGTTTACTTCCACAAAATATTCGTTGAAAATGATATAAACGCACATTTTTCACAAATTGTATTCTTTCATTTTCTATTACCTCCTTCGCGTATGTATAATACCAAATTCATTCAATTTCTAACATGATGAATATAAGAAAAAATAGTTATTCAATATGCTAGTTACTTATAGTACTTGGTAGTTTTTTAGTTTAGAGTGAAAATAATACAGAACATTAAATATATTAATTTGTTCATCGTAATGGCGAAACTCTACGGTGTTTTGTCCATGGAACGAGTCAAGTAAATCAAATTGGATGGTCTACTTCCATGTCTGATCCCGTTGACGATCTAACTGAAGAAGACTCCATGTATCAATATGCCCTAGTTCTTCCCTCCGCCAAACCAACTTCAACATTTTTCACTACAATGAGAAACAATCGTTTCGTCCAAACAACCCGAGCAAACGAACATATTCGTGATAACGCCTTTGGGAGTGTAAACCTGCCCCTTCCACTTCCGGGTCAGGAATATCCCCACCCCACATACGTATATACACCTGTAACTAGGGATATTTGGTTGGGGTTCAGTTTCGACAGTTTTTCCAACTTGAGCAGGTTGAGAGGGTTGTACTTTTCTACGTAACAGCCTCGGGTGCTCTGTACCAATTCGTTTTCCGAGGCCCCACTTACTATGGTCCCCGCTGGAGCTATGCGCCTATCACGGTGTCTGACGATGTGGTGAATTTTTCCATGATAATAGCTCAAGGTGAAAGTTTTAGGCATGCGAACATCCGCTATAACACACAAGGAAAAGCATGGACTTTGACAATTGATCCTGTTCTAACCTCAAGTGATGGTGTGAGTTTGGTGTTTATACATGCTTACAGATCATGCCTCAATAGGGTAGTTGTTGGTATTGACTTTTATTTAGTAGTGTTTGCAGTGTTCATATTGTTTTTGAAAACTTGAAACATGGTTGGTTAATATTGTATGTTTAGTGATGAAGCATATTGCTTTTAAAGGTGTGATATGCGCATTTCATAGTTCATTTGTTGTTTATTCTTTGCAAAAGTAACAATTTACCAGTGTGAGTTGATCTGAACAGAATCGATGGTCGATCATCTTTTTAAGTTGGAGGTGGGGGATGAACACATGTGGACAACTGATGAATTCGGAGTGGGGAGCAGTATTGTTATTCTTATTTAAAAAAAAAATCCAATTCCTTTCACAATCTTACAAACCAAACACAATGCAAAACTTCATTTGACTCAATTCCAATTCCACCAGATTCCAATTCCTTTTAAGATTTCAATTCCATCATCGAAAAAAGTTTTGCGAACCAAATGAACCCTTGTCATGGAAGTGATAATTCAAGTGTGCCTACGAGGGAATTGAGAAAATTTCAATGTCACCCACATGACCACCATGATCCGCCACATGATCGCCAGGTTACCCACCTCAAATCCACCATCCAAAACCACTACCCTAGCCCTGACCAACCATCACTCGCCACCTCAAAAGTGCTCAAAGTGCCCATTAACTAGTAAGTGGTAGTGGCGCCTACCCTAGCCTTAAACATATACCTTTTAAACCATGGACCCAACTATTTTACCCCACACACACTTTTAACCTCAAACTCATCAAACAACCCAACCCCCATCCCTTACCCATAGCTAGTAGACAAAGCCGCTTAAGAACTTGGTACCCGCATTGGTGGCGGCCAAGTTGTGGAACTATAACGAAACCGGGGAGGGTACCAACATGGGTGCCTCGTCCCACCTAAGGGATTGGTCATAACTCAAACCACTATCCCCTTATTTATTTTAATATATTTTGTATAAAGGAAAATGAAAAAGGAAACATTGGAAATTGGAAAAGGAGACCCATGGTAATCATGGTTCAATCCACAAGAAACAACATCAAGGGAGAGATATGGGGGGTGGCAATTGATGAGCCAACCACCGTCTTGTAAAACATAACGGATTTTAAAAAATGAAATTAAAACAATTTTAAGTATGGTCATTGAGTTAGTATTACTAGTCTACTAGTTTTGTGGTACTAATGATTTTACTATAAAAATTTACTTTTAGATGACCTATATCTTATTATCTTGTATTTATGTACTTATGGCACATGATCTTTGAGATCCACGGTGTCACGGAGTTAGTCCTTTAACTTGTGTGCGGCTCTTAGTCACCGTGCTAAGATCAGCCTTGACACCAATTTGCAGTTCGATTCAACGACTTGATCAAAAAGGGAACAAAGATAGTGAACAAAGAGAATACTTGTATTGCTTGAGAACTCTTTACAAAGGATGCTTTGAGTACAAGTTTGGAGGTGATTAGCAAATGAGCCAAGATCACCTATTTATACTACTTTCTAAGTATTCTAGATTATTCCTAATCTAGAGATTTCTAAGTATAAAATATACAAATATCTTGGATATTTACATGGACTAATCTAGAATGATTAAGGAAAAATATCTTGGATATTTTCCTAAGAATTCTCTAGTCTTTGATGATATTTTTGAGCCTTAAATCCAGAATTTTCTAAGGCAAAAATCTGCCATAAAGTCCCTTGAAGCTAGTAGAAAATTCCGGAATCCCGATAGTTGCGATCTTAATATTGGCAGGCTGTGACATTCTCCCCCACCTAATCCTTCGACGTCCTCGTCGAGCCATCATGGTACTTCTTGATCTCGTCCCGGAACTGCCATAGTGAATCCTCCGTTTCCCAACTTGCTTCACTATCGGGTAAGTTCTTCCACTTGGTCAAGTACTCTTTATAGCTTGACACTCCTCGATGTTGGATGGTGCGGTCAGATATGATCTCGGCAACCTCTCGATCAAAAGACGTTACAATAGTTGTTGGTGCCCGTTTAGACACTCCTCGATTTAAGTCTTCCTCGTCGACAAGGTAAGGCTTGAGATAACTCACATGGAAGACTAGATGAATCTTTAACTTGGGCGGTAATTTTAGTCGGTATGATGATACTTTGCCAACACTAGCAATTACTAGAAAGGGTCCTTCATATTTCCTTACAAGTCCCTTGTGCACGCCCCTTAGTGACTTGAATTGTTGTGGCAAAACCGACTTGGAATTCTACATGTCGCCTTTTATCGTCCGCCCACTTCTTCATTCTTTTAGCGACCTTGTTAAGGGAAGTCCGAGCCAAGTTTGCTTGTTCGTGCCACTCCTTTAGACTCTTGAAAGCAGCTGGGCTGTTACCATCATAAGATGCGGCTAAGGCATTAGGAGTCAATGGTTGACGTCCCGTTACGATCTCGAAATGGCTTTTCCTGGTTGCTTCGCTTCGCTGCATGTTATAAGAAAATTGTGCAACATCTAAAAGTTAAGCCCAATCTCGTTGGTTAGCACTTACATAGTGTCGGAGGTACAATTCGAGTAATGCATTGACCCGCTCCGTTTGCCCGTCGGTTTGGGGATGAAAGCTGGTTGAAAAGTTGAGTTCTGTCCCCATAATCTTGAAACTGGCTGAGGGTTGTGTTTAACACAGGGCCCTTAAAACAAATTCCGAGTCTCCCATGAGAACTCGTTTTGTTTCCCAAGGTAAAATAGCTAAAGCAGTGTGTATGGCCGGAGCTAGCTCGAGGACCCGAAGTCTACCTTGAAAAAAGAAGCAAAAGAATTAGAAGATCGCAGAGAGAATTTTTCATAAGCTGTTGGTGTAGCTGGTGTATTCTGCAGTGGATGAGATGTTGTATTTATACAGCATCTGAGTTGAAACAACTAAAAAACGAATTAAATGAGAGAATTAAATTGCATTGAACGTTTTCAATGCACTTTAATTCGTCATTTAATTCTCAGTCAAAACCGTTGACTCGTCCATTTCAAATGCTGAAATGAAACTGCTCTGTCATTAAAGTCTAGAAGCTTTAGTCGCGCGCGCGCATGGCAGACACTTTGGTGCGCGCACGCCACTTTGGCTCACTTTCGTGCGCCCCAGGCCTGCACCACCCATGCGCGCGTGCGCCAGTTTGGCTCACTTTCACGTGCGAGTAGGTCTGCACCACCCTTGTGCGCGCACGCTAGTTGGCTCACTTTCATGCGCGTGTGCGCTAGTCACCAGTGAACCTATACGAGCACGCTACACAATCACGCCGTATTAGCTCACTTTGGTGCGCCAGTGCGCGCATACCAACCTGGTCATGCCCCGGATACTCGCGCGGCTGCCTGCCACCTGGTCCTTGCAACCCATGTGCTTCACCACGTTCGCACGGTTAAAAATAAAAGGCGGCTCTCGGCGTTGCGGTTAAAAGTGCAAAGTGCGCCATCAAAGCGCCACATTGCATCCATCGTCCACGCCACACGCGCGACCGCGGTTTTGGGTTCCTCGTACCCTTCGCGAGTACACTAGTGTGTGCTTTCATGAAATATTAAGAATGGAGTGTTCCCACTTAAATACCCCTTTAAATTTCCTCTATCCTCCTATGTGAGACAAGGTGCCACTTTCCCATTATTTCAGCATTCAATGTTTCAAACACCAAACTTTGAGTATCGACATCGAATCCATCTTAGCTCCGTTTTGGATGCGGTTTAGTTCGTTGCGATGCTCTTCCAACATAGAACACAAACCCACAAATGAATATATGAAATCTCCTTCATTTCTTATATTTATTTCTAGTCCAAAATTAGAAAAAAATGCATTTCCTATATTTGTGAAAATTCATATTTTCACAATATTTCCAACAACAGGTTCACATAAGACTGAGACCGGGTGTGACAGTGACTGGAGGTTCACACCATGATAGATCGAACAAAGCTTTTATCGAAAGCAAGCTTAGACCGTGAACAAAGATCGAGAGTTCACATTAGACCAAAATTGTGAACAAGAGACCAAATGTGTTCACGTTACAAGAGGAAGACCGGACCATAGTGGTTCAGATAGAAAGTGAGAAAGTGAAGTTAGACTGAAATTAAGATTACGGGGGTGAATGTTGGGTAATCTTGATGGGTATGGGTCAAAGGGTTCCAAGTCAAGTACGGGTCGTCAAACAACTTGCGGGTCAGCAAAGGCTCATTTAATCGTGGGTTGGGTAGTTACTTTTGATCGACTCTTTTGGATGTGAATGTTTAAAGATGTGGCTGATGATAAGGAGTACATGGACTAGTGTATTTAGCATGTGGGTTTGTTTCGTTTTTATATAAATAGCACAGTAGGGTAAGGATATTAATGTACTCTCAATTCCAATTAAGAAAGTGCAACAAGTTTAGAAAACACAGGCTTCTTTACGTGAGTTTTTTAGTGTGTGTTTGTGAGTTAATCTTGGGCCTGAACCAACACATACATCTGTGCACGCACAGGTCAATAAAACAAACCTCACGAGGAAGGTAAGTGAACTCACATACTTGTAATGGATGATGGTTACCAGTGATGATTATGAATGGCTAACTGATTTCATTGAACTCAAAAATTATCCCAAAAGAATAATCTTTGTCTAAATAAGCTATTACTCTTTTTATTAAAAGACCTTAATACAGTTGGAAATCATGTAGAACTTGAAGATCATAATCAAGATCATCCGAAGATTAACCTACTGCATTTCTTTATGTTTTTTGTTTTATTATGTTACGGGTCAAAACATTAATTAGTGTCTAGTTTGTTTAGTTTCGAACTTGGGCCGTAGACCACAAACTGTGTCAAGTTAGTCCGTGTCTAGTAGTCCAGCCCAGCATAACAACAATATGGATCAGTCCAATTGTAGAAGCCCAGCAGCAAGAAACGGTGTGTATAACAAACAATCCGATGCAGCGGTTATGAAGAAAAGGATGCGAAGATTCACAAGGAAGTTATACAACTCGTACCTGTTCGATCAAAGAGACACAACGCTTCATCAAGTATGAATAGGGCTGTTAGTTATTAGTTTAAGTAACACGCTGAATTCTGTTATCATATTTACATATTCAGAAGTTTATTCGGTTAGTTTTTATTATCATTCAGTATAGTTTCTGTTCGTTTGATTCGTGATGAAGTATTGTCAAGTTTGTTGTTCGTTTGAGTGTGATTGTGAATGCGGTCATAACTCGATCCGTTCCGACTGGTCCTGGGTTTCCGATGACGATGATACCAACAGAACTTGCATTGCATTTAGACTGGTGTACCTCATGTAGGAGGCCATCCACCAGAGATAAATAACACAAGAAATAGTAAAATACGATGTATGATTTTGCTAGCAATAGCAGGACACTTGTGGAAAAAACAAATTGAAAACAAATGTGAAAATGATCTTCCTGCATATTAAGTAAAACATAATCACTAACAACACATGAAGAAGAAATTCGGGTCATCACATGCTTTATAACTGAAGAACCAATCCAAGATCTGAGCTTCATTTTCGACAGGCAACGGTGTATTCTCAGATGGCTCGGAAACTCCAAATGGTATAGCAAAAGCATCTGCCATCGAACGCCAGAAGCCAGTTCGGAGCATGTGAGTTCGGTTACCATCATCTCCGAGCTCCCAAACTGTTTGAAGTATTGTAAGGTAAATAACTAGAATTGCAGCAATGGTCGCTACTGATACCCAAACGTTGTAAAAATATTCATGCTTCAGTTTCGCCCTCTTTTGATGCCACCCATCATTGCAGTAGCAATTGATCTTCCAAAGAACATCGCGTAAATACGAGTCATCGGCAGCCCCAGCTACCTCTTTACAGAGGTTGTTGACCAGTTTTGCTGCGTTTTTGTTTCCACCTAGAGTATGCTGCAAAACACCTGAATAATGAAGCAATCCGATGTCCTCACCAGAGTTTATGAGCCTATCAAGAAAGAAAACATAAGCCGTTACATGTGGTTTGCAGCCAAAGTGGCATTGCTCAAAGGCCACCATGTTTCTAAACAATGTAAATCTGTAGTCATCCATGTTCACTGGAGCAATCTTCAAAATCCCCCTTTTAAAGCTAACATCTAACGGTTGACAGTTTTCTGCCTTCTTGACTTTGACACCAGACTCTTTCAATTCTGATACTGAACGAAACATGTGCGGCTCCTTAACGAGAAACTTATTTTGAGACACTTCAGTCGGGCAGATGCTGGCCCGAAAGAGTTCTAGAAGGTGGCTTCTGCCATCTCCTTCCACCGCCAAAGCACCGTTCTTTGGGGTATCTAAATCTTTATATATCATGGGTTCGAAGTATTGAAGCGCAAGCTCTTTCAAACCCAAGTTTTCTGTGGCTTCACAAGTACTAGAGCTGCTTGTTAAGTCGTACACTTTGTTTAAAACAAACATAGGGAGCTGATTTTCAAGCATGATGAGATCACGCTGGAGAACGGGTAACATCCATCTCTGTATGGGCACTGACTTCTTACTGAAATCAATCTCCCTGGTTTCTCTTAGAAGCTGTATGATAAAACAGCTATCAACAAGCATCATGTTTAGGAACTGCTCACTATCAATCTTCACATCTTCAGAGTAGCAACTACGCGCCTGCTGTTCCATCTGCTTCAGTTCCTTGAGAATTGCATTCTTGTTAGGTTGATCGGGCTTGCTTGGATTGAAGAAGCCATCAAAGTAGCTCTCTTTTGTTTTCTTCATGGCTTGTAAATGTGGTACTTCATGATGGTAAGGACCGATTGAGACAATATTGGGCTGATAAGCTTTGGGTTCGACTGATCGTAAACGGTCTGGAACTCTGTAGATGGAAGCACCCTGAAAGTAGTTCCATTTTGGAAGCTCATTATTCAGCTTTTCATCTAGCACAGATGCCAAATCCAGACCGTGATCAAGATTTCTTGAATCGATATCGGCATTGGCATGGGATGCTCTCCTAGCAATGCATTGAAACCTTCCTGACCCTCTACATATGGTTTGCACTTGCAGAGGTATCTTGGTGAGTTTGGTTCTCATTTTTTGGCCCCTGCTATAGAAGTCAACTTTCTTGGTCTTCTTAAAGTGTAACCTGCTGTAAATTTTTTACCACCCTGCTATTGAAGTCAACTTTCTTGGTCTTTTTAAAGTGTAACCTGCTGTAATTTTTTATTATTTTTTACTTGACTGACTTTCCTATGTGCTACGTATTAAATATTTAGTACTTTGTACTCTCTAGACATGTGCAAAAGGATGATGCACTTGGTAATGGGGAGACAAGATTTTAAAAATAGACATAACTTCTTTTTTTTTCTTGTTTAGTTTACAAGAGAGTAATAAAAACTGTAAATGTTGGTGGTGAGTACAGAAAATTAGGTTAGAGCTTTTAATGGAATCTGCCAATGGAAAATGTTAATCACATATTACAGAGCTGAAAAAAAAATAAATAAATAAATAAGAGAAAGAAACATGCAGAGGTGGGAGTCAATAACGGTGTAAGATCGTATCAATAGCGTTTAAATAAGGAGTAATTAGTAAAAGCATTCACAAATCACAACCCATCCACCATCTCCTTTCTTGTCTTCAAAATTTAAAAGATACTTAAATAAATACACTACATCGCATCTACTATTTCAATCTACCAAGCTTAAAATATAAAAATGTGCTATAGTAACTTACAAATGGAGAAAAATTATAAAATAATCATTTGTCAATAAGATAAAGATAATAATGATGGATGAGATATGAAAGATTTTTAAAAATTGAGAGATAAATTAAAAAAAAAAGTATAATTTTTATGTATGTTAGAGAAAAAAATATAATAGAAGGGATGTGAATCCTCTAAACTTCATTAATTTGAAGAAGTATGCTAATTTTAGGAGAAATCATGAAATTCTATTGAATATTACAAAAGCTTACAGAAAGGAAATGATAGTTCATTTAAATACATGGCTTGAAAGTTCTATAACTAGAAATGAAAATTTACTAGAGTTGTTCTAGTGGTAAGGTAAAGCTTTTTAAACAAAATTAAGTATAATTTATGATAATAAGATATAGGGTAAATTACTTTTTGAGTTTTTGTGTTTTTGTGGTTTTAACCACTTGAGTCCAAAATTAAAATGTTTAACGCCCTAAGTCCCTATAGCCACTTTTCTTAACCATTTGAGTCCAAATTTCTAACACAGTTAGAATTCTGTTGTTAAGTTTTGTTAAATGATCAAATTACCCATATAATTAAAAAATAAAAAAAAAACTAATTTATTTAGATTTTTATCTCTCCTTCTCTTATACATCTCTCCCTCCTTATCTCTATCTCTTTCAAAAACAAATCTGCACATTTTTCTCTCATATTTCTTTCTCTCTCTCTAAACCACCTCTATCCTCCCACCATCTACACTAAGCGTGCAGCAAGATTTATCAGAGATTCACCAGTGCCGATCCAGAAATTTGAAACTGAAGCAATTAAACTAGATTCATGGAGAAACAGATCATGTGTTTGTAGGGCAAGTAAGAGAGAGTACGCTTTGGAGAACAACTATGGTTGATCCATGAAAAACATGTGTCATAGACCGCAATCCCCACGGATCGGCCCATCCTATCTTGAACCTCCACAGCGTTGGTTAGCACCGCACACAACACCGCCTCATCCTCTTCTAATACAAATTCCCCACCCATCGCAGCAGCCATGGCCCTTGCTCCGTTTCATATTCTGATGGTGAGGTCATCGTCATTGGTGGTTGTAAGGAGACGATGACGGTTGGACATGAGGCCGCAAATACTATGGTAAGAAGAATTGAAGTGGTGTTTGATTTGAAGAAGAAAACATTTCACAATCATTATCATCATCAATGGCATCTCGATACCGCTCAATCTGTAAACCAGCTTCAACAATCTTCAAATCCATGAGAACCACATCTCCTAAACCCACTTCAATTCCATCTTTCACTCCTCATTCATCTCCAACATCATCTCTAACAAGGTAAAACCCTATACAAACCCCCCCCCCCCCCCCATCAAATTCACCCAGTTTATAACTCCATTTTTAGGTTTTTTCATGTCTTACACATCTTGAAACGATGGGCCAGTTGAAATTCATCAGTTGAACCAAAAAAACTGTTTTTTTTTTTTGTTGCAGGGCATTTCGTCGAACAGATGGTTGTTCAGAGGTGGTGGTAGTTGGATGGTGGTGTTGGGGTTTCAGTGGGATGGTGGTGGTGGGGATGATGCAGTGGTGGAGGTGGTGGTGGTAGGATGTCTAGAGGTAGTGGGATAGTGGTGGGGGGTGTTTGGAGGTGGCGGTAATGCGATGGTGGTCGCAGTGGTGGGAATGGTGGCGGTGCGGTGGTGTTTATAGAGAGAGAAAAGAGTGTGTAAGAGAAAGAAAGTGTGTGTCGGTGTGTGTGTTTTATTATATATATATATATATATATATATATATATATATATATATATATTAAAAGTTATGCATTAAAGACTTGTTCATTGTACTCATGTGCATATAAGACTTGTACTTTATGTGTAAATGACCAAATTACCCTCATAATTAATAGACTTGGTGGATGGTGTTAGAAATTTAGACTCAAATGGTTAAGAAAAGTGGCTATAGGGACTCAAGGCGTTAAACATTTTGATTTTGGACTCAAGTAGTTAAAACCACTAAAACACATGGACTCAAAAATTAATTTACCATAAGATATAAACAAATTGGTAAATGTGATACAAGAACAATAAAAAAATAGTTACAAGATATTTAATATAGGGGAAATTACTTTTTGAGTCCATGTGTTTTTAGGGGTTTTAACCACTTGAGTCCAAAATCAAAATGTTTAACACCCTGAGTCACTACGACCACTTTTCTTAACCATTTGAGTCAATTTTTTTAACTTCATCCACCAAGTCTGTTAGCTATAAGGGCAATTTAGTCATTTACACATAAAGTACAACTCTTATATGCATAAAAGTATAATGCATAGGATTTTAATATTATAAATATAAAACTAATTATACACACATTTCACACACTCACACTACACACACTCTCTCACTCTCACTCTCTCTCTTTATGTAGACATCCTAGCACCCTCCACCTCCACACCCCATTGCACCACCATCGTACTACCATCACCACCACCGCACCAACGACACCACCATCACACCAACTCCACCACCATCACCACTGTCGTACCACCATCCCCACCACCGTACCACCATCACCACCGCACCTACCCACATGAACTGCGGCTGTGAGAACTGGAACGAGAGACGAAGATCAGAGAACAAAGTGGAACGAAACGAGATCTAGACTGAGATCTGGATCCAGAACGGTGTCGGAGGGATCTGCGGGTGGTGTGTCCCAGTGCAAAATAAAGAGGGGTGAAACTTATTGTTGAAGAAGGTGAAGCTAGGGTGAAATGTTTTCAGGAAACTATGAAAATTCCCATATAATTTTGAAGTTTAGTGGTGAAATGTTTGACTTCCAAAGTCAAAGGGTAATAAGTTAATAACTTTAAGTGCAAAATAGCTGAAATTCAGATGTACCCATGATAAATCAATGTAAAATTAAAAAAAAAGGTTATAAATTTCTTCAAATCGTGACTGTAATCACTATAATTTTTATAAGGATTGATGATAAAACCTAAAGAAGTCAAAGGATCATGAAATAAAGAGGGGTGAAACTTATTGTTGAAGAAGGTGAAGCTAGGGTTGGGTATTGCTTGAACTGCTCTTTGAAAAACGGTTGTGCCGCAACGGCGAGCCTCATAGATGCCATGG
This sequence comes from Helianthus tuberosus, assembly GCA_030545235.1. NCBI lineage: Eukaryota > Viridiplantae > Streptophyta > Magnoliopsida > Asterales > Asteraceae > Helianthus > Helianthus tuberosus. The sequence continues at coordinate 54,280,834 of CM060404.1, forward strand.
CAGACCGTTATTATCTTGAATTCTTGTTTCTTGCCGAGTTAAAACTTAAAAGCCTCAATCCAGTTGGAAGTTTGGTTCTCTGGTTTCTCCTCGACGACGGCATTAGGGTTCCAGATCGACGACGACAGTTGGAAATCGTGGTTCGGAACATTGGAAAGGTGGAATGGTCAAGAGGTGGAGTATCAACGGATTGCTTGGCTCAAGATACATGGTGTTCCGCTTCATCTGAATATGGATCCTATTATGAATGTCATTGCTAAAATCTTTGGAAAAGTGATTCAGGAGGAACAAATAACTGACGATGTGGGTGACTTATCATTTGCATTTGTGGTTGTCCTTTGTTCTAACCCAACTAGGATTAATGCCAAGGTTAATCTTAAATGGAATTCTTCGGTGTATAAGGTCTGGGTGGAGGAAGACGTTGGAGAGTGGATATCAGATTGAATTTTGGATGAAGACGTTGAGTTTTCTTCTTTGAATGATGAGGTTAAATTACCTGATGTGGAGGATAAAAAAGATGGATCTATGGCCGATGAGGGGGATAAGATGGGAGATGATACTGAATTGGTTAATACTGTGAATGACCCTAAGGAACAAGGAGCTCATGTGTTTGATTAGGTTAATGGTGATATTGGTTTACATAATAATTCTTTGGATTGTAATAGTAACGACTTGTATCATAATCCTTTGGATAGTAATGGCAAGAGGAGAAATAGGAGAAAAGGCTTTAGAAAGAAAGGTGGTAGAACCGTCAATAATTCACCGGCGGGCCAGGAAAGACCAAAAAAGAGGGCCAGAAGTGATTCGGACCCATTTGATATTGATAGATTTATTGGGCTAATGTCTGTTGGGCCTTCTCAAGTTGATCCATGTGAAGATTTTAGGGGAGCCCAAACATCTATTTAACTCCTGATCTTAATAGGAGGTGTGGTCAGGAGCACTCTAGAAGTGGTAAGGATATTGGGAATTAGTATTGTGATAATGTTTCAGCCAAAAATAATCAGGAGGCCGAGGTGAAGTCTGCCAATCCGGTCATTTCGAATGAAGATGTTAACACAGAAACTTTAAATACGATTCAGTTGGGAACTTCATCAAAGCTTAGAATTTACAGAACTTCCAAACTCAGGTACGTAATTTGGTTGAGGATGAAGGTTTTCAAGGGGTGAACCTATGAATTTAATTTCTTTGAATGTGCGGGGAACGGGGGTTCAAGGGAAGGCCAGCTGGTGTCGTCAATTGCGTAAAGAGCAGGAAATAAATTTTTTACTCGTTCAAGAATCTCTTTGCTCGGGAATTGAGGATAAGGTTATAGAGAGTTTTTGGGGGTAGGGGTGATTTTGGTTTTTAAGTTGTAGATCCATTGGGGAGGTCGGGTGGTATTTTCACAATTTGGGATAGTAATTATTTTGTTTTATCCTCGGTGGTTAAAGATCGTTCGTTTCTTCTGATATCTGGTACACTGAATGTCACACCGCAACCGATGACGGAAACATCGGGGCATGGCACTGAGCGAAACAGATTGTCCAGAAGTTTCCATAACAACTATATTTACCAAATATTTAAAGCAACACGTCCCATACCGTGTCATAAGTGATAATATAATTATTACAGACAAAATCTAGTCAAGTAGTTCTGTTCCGACAATTCAGATTTATACATAGATAGTTTATTTATTGGTTTCTAGGACCTCTTCCCTAGCTTCAATTTCATCACCAGCACAAAGAGCATCCTAGACCTTTCCTTGCCTCAATTTCATAGCAAGCTAAGCATATAAACAACTTAAGCACCTGTCACATACATTAAAGTAAAAGTCAATACACATAGTGTAAAGGTGAGCATACAAGTTTGATAGATATAATAAAGTTCGAATTCGTTTACGCATAACCATCACGTACGCATAGTGAAATGAAGCACGTTAGTTATCGACATAGACCTATCGATACCAATGACTGCGGGTTGACTGCCCGAGGCAGTTCGCAATACATGATTACCACCGTAATCCATGCAAGTAATTGTCCTTAACAACCCCTGTGAACAGGTGCTGAGTCCAAACTATAGTACTATCGTTGCTAAGGCAGGTAGACAACATTCCATGTGTAAACATAACAAACAAGCATTCATTAAGCCATGTATAACATGCAGTAATGGTTAGCGTTTAAATAGTATTGAGTGGTGTGTTCGATGTGATTTCGTATAAGTAACGTATGTAACACCCAAAAGTGCGTAAAGCAAAAAGGGATCGAGTATACTCACAGCGATTGATGGATTGAAGGGAGCGCTAGAGAGTAGGGTTAGCCTGAACATATCGATAGTATAACGATAAGCGACGCGTAAAACGATGCAAAGTACAAGTGGTTCGGACAACAGTTCGATCGGATGGTAGTCCGATCGGACAGCCAGCCGTGCGAGTGGTAGTCCATTCGGACGGTCGTCCGGTCGGATGACTGTTTGAGTGGATTGTTTCTTTCTTTGGGAAGGATGTGTTTGTGTATGATGGCTTGACTTTTGAAGTTTCGTTGTAGTATTTTGAAAAAATTGAAGTATCTCTACCTTTAGGTCGGTCGATCGGACGGTCGTGCGATCGAACGGCAACCCGTTCGGTTGGGCACTTCAGTGAGAACAAGTTCACAACAGGGTGTCACTCGATCAGACGGTTGTTCGACCGGGTGGCATCCTTTGTGCATTGAACATGTTGAAAATTGTTTAAGTGTTGAAGTTTAAATGTCTCATGGTTCGATTGGCAGTTCGATCGGATGGTAGTCCGATCAGACAGCAATTCGTTCAACATTCAGACCTTAAGTGTTGGCAAAAGTGGTTAAGTGTGGGACCCAAGGTGCAAGTCGTACGGGTGGCCGATCGTCCGGGTGGCTGTCCGTTCGGATGGCACTCCATCCTGGTCGACCTGTTCGTCTTACACTTGGTCGTTTTGATAGTTTGTCATTTTATCGAGATGTGTTGATATCGTGCTAACCAACAGAACTCCATCCTAAGCCTTAGTGACCCGATTGAACAGGAACCACCCAAGTTCAGTCAGTCCACCGGTTCCAGAAGGTTGTTCTTGGTTCACCCGGAATCGATAATCTCGTGGGTAGAATACGGATCTTGAGCCAACACAACCACAAGAATGAGTAGTAAGTCGGCACGAGCTCCGATTCTATCGGTTTTGAGTGCGTTGAGTGTAAAAGAGTTGAAAGAAAGTTGGAAACCCATCTTTCAATCCTTTTTGTAGCGGGTATTGTTTAGATCTATGAAATATCTTTGCTTGTTTATGTGGAAATCGGTTAGATCCAAGTTATTCTCGGTGGATTGAGGCCAAAACTTGAAGTTCTTCAAGAACACATGATGACGTCATCCTTGAATACCTTGAATCTTGATGATTTCACGGTTAAAAGTTAAGATTCAAAAGATAGAAAGGTGTAGGAGTGCGTGTAGATTAAGAAAGTACAAGATTTAGGACGAGATCATACCGGAATTGAGAGAAATCGAAGAAAAGGTGAGGAGCACGAGCTGGTCGGACGTCAGTTGCCAAAAGTAGAAAGAATGAAAGTGACAAGGGGTATTTATAGGGTTACCCAAAGAGGAAAGGGTTGGTCGATCGGTTAGGCAGGTCGATCGAACAGCCAGTCCGATCGGACGGCAGTCCGATCGGACGGCAGTCCGATCGAACGGCTGGTCGATCGGTTTGGCAGCTTGATCGATCAGTCGCTTGATTCGAGCGTTCGGTGCGATGAGTTTTGCTGGTTCGATTTCGATTGCGAGCGATGCGAAGGCAATAGAGTTTCCTATTCAAATTACTTTTAATCCCAACTACTCATATCTTGCACTATCTCTTCTCTACCAATTACCATAGCGTTTCGATTGCGATTGAGTTCGATTGCGATTGAGTTTCGATTGCATTTCGATTGATTACCACACATAACATAAATAAACATGCACAAGTAACACATAAGGCACACACACACGTATAGCAATAATAAAAATGCGTAATTCGAGTTGCGAGTTCGATTGCGAGTTCGATTGCGATTCGATGTCGATTTGATTAGCATAGTTTGAGTATCGTTTATTTAGCTTTATCGCATTGTTACTTCCTATAGTTCACAGTCGTACATCGACTAAATAGCGAATAACACACGTCGATTACTGCGATTAATGACAATTACTCCACATAGTACAACTAAAGTGAAAATAAAATAGACTAATTACAAGTCAAAGAAGTCAAAACAGGAATTGAGCAAGGAGAGACAGATCGCAATTAGCAATCTTGTTTTCCTTTGACTTCAATCTTGACTTTGACTTTCGAAACACGGGGTGTTACAGCCTCCCCTAGTTGAGGGAATTTCGTCCCGAAATTAGTCCGAAGCCGTAACAAACAAATGCGGGTACTTCGCCTTCATGTCGCTTTCGAGTTCCCAAGTGAACTCTTTGCCTCGTTTGCCTTCCCATCGGACTTTCACAATAGGAATGCGCGAGCGTCTGAGTTGCTTGGTTTGGCAATCCATGACTTCGACAGGCTTCTCCACGAAGTGTAGTGTTTCATTTACTTGGAGATCATCGAGAGGTACAGTTAGATCTTGCTCAGCCAGGCACTTTCGGAGGTTTGACACATGGAAAGTCGGGTGGACGTTACTAAGTTCCTCCAGTAGTTCGAGTCTGTAGGCGACTTTTTCGATCCTTTCCATAATCTTAAAAGGTCCAACATATTGAGGCGCTAGTTTCCCTTTCTTGCCGAATCTGACCACACCCTTCCAAGGTGATACCTTTAGGAGTACGTAGTCGCCAACTTCAAATTCAAGGGGCTTGCGTCGTCTATCGGCATAACTTTTCTGTCGACTTCGAGCTTTCAGCAAGTTGTCTCTTATTTGGAGGACTTTGTCAGTCGTTTTTGGTAATAGCTCGGGACCGGTTAGTTGCGAGTGACCGATCTCGTGCCACACAATAGGCGATCGACATCTTCTTCCGTATAAGGCCTCGAATGGTGCCATTTGAATGCTGGAATGATAACTGTTGTTGTACGAGAATTCGATTAACGGCAGGTATGCATCCCAATTACCACCGAAATCTATGACACACGAACGGAGCATGTATTCAAGAGTACGGATCGTTCTTTCAGTCTGACCGTCGGTTTGAGGGTGGAATGTGGTACTTATATTAAGCCCAGTACCGAGAGCAGCTTGAAATGTTTCCCACAGTCGTGAGGTAAACCGAGCATCACAGTCATAGATGATGTCACAAGGCGTCCGATGTCGACAAATGATCTCATTGGTGTAGATTCGGGCTAATCGTTCTACCTTGTAGTTTTCCCGTATTGGCAAAAAGTGAGCAGATTTGGTTAAACGGTCAACAACAACCCAGATACTTTCGTGACCTGATGACGTGTGCGGAAGCTTTGTTATGAAATCCATAGCTATACTTTCCCACTTCCATATAGGGATCGGCGGTTGTTCGAGTAAGCCAGAGGGTCTTTGGTGTTCAGCCTTGACCTTTGCGCAAGTCAGGCACTTCCCAACGTAGAGAGCAATATCCTTTTTCATGCCCGGCCACCAGTACTTGTAGCGAAGGTCCTGGTAAATTTTATCGGCGCCGGGATGAATAGAATACCGGGATTTGTGGGCTTCGTCCATCAAAATCTTTCGCAAATCGGTCCGTTTAGGGATCCAAATTCAGTCCAGATAATGGAATATCCCATTCGGCTTATTCACAAGATGGGCTCCATCGTGGTGGATTCTTTCCTTTCTCAGAGTGCGTTCATTAAAACAAGCATGCTGGGCTTCGCGGATGAGGGTTTCGAGATCGTATTGGGCTTGAACATCGCGGATGCTGAGCAAATAACTCCGTCTGCTGAGGGCGTCGGCAACGACATTTGCCTTGCCTCGGTGATAACGAATCTCACAGTCGTAATCGTTGAGAAGTTCTACCCATCGGCGTTGACGCATATTAAGTTCTTTCTGATCAAAGATATGTTATAGGCTCCTATGATCGGTGAAGATCGTACACTTTGTACCATACATGTAGTGTCGCCAAATCTTTAACGCAAAAACAACTGCGCCTAGCTCGAGATCATGGGTCGTATAGTTCTTCTCATGGATTTTGAGCTGACGAGATGCGTAAGGTATAACCTTGTCTCACTGCATAAGAACACAACCAAGACCAAGGTTGGAAGCATCACAATAGACAATGAAGTCGTCGCTTCCGTTGGGTAGAGCGAGAACAGGAGCATTGCAAAGCATGTGCTTGAGTGTTTGGAAAGCGGACTCTTGTTCGGTTCCCCAAACAAAAGGCTTGTCTTTATGCGTAAGAGCGGTAAGCGGCACAGCGATCTTTGAGAATCCTTCGATAAATCGTCGATAATAGCCCGCTAGTCCGAGAAAAGAACGGACTTCAGACGGGTTCTTAGGTGTAATCCAACTCTTAACTGCTTCAATCTTCGCGGGATCGACGTGAATACCTTGACTATTTACGATGTGACCTAGAAACTGAACTTCCTCCAGCCAAAATTTACACTTGGAGAACTTGGCATAGAGTCGATTCCCCTGGAGTAGCTCGAGAACCAAATGTAGATGTTGTACGTGTTCGGCTTTCGACTTGGAATAGATCAAGACATCGTCGATGAACACAATGACGAAACAGTCGAGATATGGTTTACACACGCGATTCATCAGATCCATGAAAACCGCGGGTGCGTTGGTTAAACCAAAAGGCATAACAACGAATTCGTAGTGGCCATATCAAGTGCGAAACACGGTTTTGGGTATATCCTCCTCTTGTATGCGTAGTTGGTGATAGCCTGAGCATAGATCGATCTTCGAGAAACACGTACCACCTTGTAGCTGATCAAACAAATCATCAATGCGAGGTAGGGGATAACGATTTTTGATAGTTAACTTATTCAATTCCCGATAGTCGATGCACATCCGGAACGTCCGATACTTCTTTTTGACGAAAAGGACTGGCGCGTCCCAAGGAGAGGTGCTCGGGCGAATGAAGCCTTTCTCAAGTAGTTCCTGGAGTTGGTTCGAGAGTTCACACATTTCGGACGGTGCGAGTCGGTAAGGAGCTTTGGCAATAGGGTTGGCTCCATGAATGAGGTCAATACGAAAGTCGATATCACGACTTGGCGGAAGTCCGGGAAGATCGTCAGGGAACACGTTAGGAAATTCACGAACCACAGGAACATCTTTCACTTTAGTCTTTCCTTTCTTTTCCTTCTCCGCTACTACAATGTTAGCCAAGAAAGCTCTGTATTCCTTGCGGAGATACTTGCTAGCTTGGACACATGACATGAGCTTGAGGCCTTTCGAAGCAGTTTCACCATAGACACACAATAAATCTCCGTTCACGAGCGAGAATCGAATCATCTTGTCGAAGCACACAACTTCAGCATGGTTTTTGCGAATAAAGTTCATGCCTACTATGACGTCAAAACTTCCGAGTTGCATCGGAATAAGGTCGATTGGGAAAATGTGATTGTTGAGCTCAAGAGTACAATCACGAAGAACAGAATTAGCGGCGACAGTTCTTCCAGTAGAGACTTCAACATCGAACGTCGAGAGGAGATGGGAGCGTTTACGACTAAGGAGTTTCTCGAATTCAAACGACACAAAGCAGTTATCGGCTCCAGTATCAAACAAACATGATGCATATATACCATTCACAAGGAACGTACCATTGACCGCGTTGTTGTCAGCCTGGGCTTGGCGCACATTGATGTTGAAAGTTCTGGCACGTGCGGCTTGTTGCTGCTCTTGTTTCACAACCCTGTTCGGGCACATATTCGCAAAGTGGTTGGGATCACCACATGCGAAGCAGACTCAGGCGTTGACCGCGGGTGCCTGAGCTGCTTGTTGGCCTTGTGGGGCTGGGAGCAGAGCTTGATGAGCAGTGGCTTGAGCTGGTGCTTGGCGGGGACCAGTACAACAATTAGCAGTGAAGTGGTCGTACATATTGCAGTGAGCGCAGAAACGACAGGCGAGACCCACCGGGTGATGATAAGAGCAGGTTGGGCAAGCCGGGTGGGGGCCTGTGTATGCACGCTTTGCAGGCGGTGCATATGTAACTGGTGCTGGAAGGTGGTGGGGCTGCTGCTGGGCTGGTACGGCTTGAAGTGGAGCAGCAGTGGTGGTGACAGCACAGTTCTTGTTGCTGGAGCTGCTGTTGTTGTTCTTCTTCTTACGACGTTAGGACTTTGACGGTTGAGCGGCGGCGGTTTCAGCGGTTGGTGCGGTGGTGGCTTGGTGCAGGCTCTTTGAAGCTTTATCCCAAAAACCATCTTGTACCCGCTTGTCGTTGATTTCGGCGGCAAGCAAGTAAGTTTCTTCGATCATTGCTGTCTTTGCGGCATGCACAAAGTCCGCAACACAGTCGGGTAGAGCTCTGATGTACTTCTTGATCGCCATGTCAGACGTCTTCACTTGATCGGGACAGATGATGCTGAGCTGCTTAAAGCGAGCAGTCAGGGCAGCGTTGTCACCCTCCTTCTGCTTAATGTTCCAGAATTCGTCATCTAGCTTTTGGCGTTCATGGGGAGGACAGAACTCATCCATCATGATGGCCTTCAACTCTTCCCACGTCAGCTCATAAGCTGCATCGTTCCCGCGTTTGTTCCTCTCGGCCGTCCACCAGTCTAATACGCGGGTCTGGAAGACGTCGGTAGCATTTAGAGTGCGGAGATTTTCCAGACATCCACTCTGGCACAGAGTGACTTCGATGGAATCGAACCATTGAAACATAGCCGTCGGGCCATCTTCTCTAGTGAATTCCTTCGGACCGTATGCCTTGAACTGCTTGAAGCTGAAAGCAGTCTTAGTAGCAGCTTTAGGAGTTCGGTTCTGGACTCTTCAGACAATTTGCTAACATTCTAGTAAATCTCACTCACGATCTGAGGCACAACCTTTGCCACTTGTTTCGTGAGGATGGCAGCAAGGCGTTTGTCCCTCTGTTCTTGGCGAGAGAGTCGTGGGTGACGGGGTCCAGATGATGGTCCAGTTGACATTGTCTGCAACAGACATCGTCATAGGTCTCAGACACGTCATAATCGAATCTCACCTCACACGTCTAATACTTACTAAGGCTCAGAAACACAGTGAAACATGTATCACATAAACACATGGGCACATAGTCACAGATACACATAAACACAGAAGAACATAATCACGTAAGCACGTTAGTGCACAGAAGCACACATACATGTAATCACAAGAGGCAGTCAGAATACAGAAACCTATCATTCAAAGCCCGTGCGTGTTCGAGAATAGCGATCGCGAATAACTTGTCGAGTAGTTTAGTATAAGCGTACAACATAGTATAAGGTCGTCCATAATTTAGCGATTTGTCAGCGTTTTGAGGTAGAAGTGCAGTGCGAGTCGTGCGTGTCGATCGAAGTGAAAACAAAATCAAATAAATCTCCAAAATTGAAACACAAAAACAGGTAAATACACTTACAACCACATAAAATCAACGAATCATCAGAGTCAGCAGTTGCTGGCTCAGAATCGAAACACATAAAAATAGAGAAATAGATCGTCTGCGGCTATTAGACTTCGACTACCCAAAGTGGTTCAACTATTCCCAAGGACCGTCTGAGTACACATCTGACCTTCGGGACTTGTACTTCCGCCTCGAATCTGGGCGTATGACACGTATCCTTTCAGTCTCTGCGTGGTCTTCAGTTGTTGGAGTCCGTCGAAACTTTGGTGAGAGCTTTGTAAAATAAAACAAAGATCAGAACAAATTGTCAAGGTTAGGGTTTCACCCCTAGCTTAACAACTTCGTTCCTGTTTTTGATAAGATAAAAGAGAATTATGCGTCAAAGTATGGATTTCACTCCTAATTCGACGCAAATTCTCGTGTTTATAGATGAAATGCGGGTTGAATAAGCAATTTAATCGAGAGTTTACGGTTTTCACACCTAATCTCGACTCAATCGCTCGTTCATATTTGAAAATTCGATTGCAGTGATAGTGTAGCGTAGGCGTGAATAGCGAGAAATTGCAGTAAGCTCATACATAATCCCTACAGGACATGTACGAGTCGGTCTGTTGGTTCCTAACTATAGACTAGGTCTCTAAGACTTTGACCCGGACTAGGTCGAGTCTTGCCTAATTCCCTATAGTTATGGCTCTGATACCAATCTGTCACACCCCAACCGATGGCAGAAACATCGGGGCATGGCACTGAGCGAAACAGACTGTCCAGAAGTTTCCATAACAACTATATTTACCAAATATTTAAAGCAACACGTCCCATACCGTGTCATAAGTGATAATATAATTATTATAGACAAAATCTAGTCAAGTAGTTCTGTTCCGACAACTAAGATTTATATATAGATAGTTTATTTATTGGTTTCTAGGACCTCTTCCCTAGCTTCAATTTCATCACCAGCACAAAGAGCATCCTAGACCTTTCCTTGCCTCAATTTCACATCAAGCTAAGCATATAAACAACTTAAGCACCTGTCACATACATTAAAGTAAAAGTCAATACACATAGTGTAAAGGTGAGCATACAAGTTTGATAGATATAATAAAGTTCGAATTCGTTTACGCATAACTAACACGTACGCATAGTGAAATGAAGCACGTTAGTTATCGACATAGACCTATCGATACCAATGACTACGGGTTGACTGCCCGAGGCAGTTTGCAATACATGATTACCACCGTAATCCATGCAAGTAATTGTCCTTAACAACCCCTGCGAACAGGTGCTGAGTCCAAACTATAGTACTATCGTTGCTAAGGCAGGGAGACAGCATTCCATGTGTAAACATAACAAACAAGCATTCATTAAGCCACGTAGAACATGCAGTAACGGTTAGCGTTTAAATAGTATTGAGTGGTGTGTTCGATGTGATTTCGTATAAGTAACGTATGTAACACCCAAAAGTGCGTAAAGCAAAAAGGGATCGATTATACTCACAGCGATTGATGGATTGAAGGGAGCGCTAGAGAGTAGGGTTAGCCTTAAAAGATCGATAGTATAACGATAAACGACGCATAAAACGATGCAAAGTACAAGCGGTTCGGACAGCAGTTCGATCGGATAGTAGTCCGATGGGACAGCCAGCCGTGCGAGTGGTAGTCCGTTCGGACGGTCGTCCGGTCAGATGACTGTTCTAGTGGATTGTTTCTTCCTTTGGGAAGGATATATTTGTGTATGATGGCTTAAATTTTGAAGTTTTCGTTGTAGTATTTTGAAAACATTGAAGTATCTCTACCTTTCAGGTCGGTCGATCAGACGGTCGTGCGATCGGACGGCAACCAATTCGGTTGGGCACTTCAGTGCGAACAAGTTCACAGCAGGGTGTCACTCGATCGGACGGTTGTTCGATCGGGTGGCATCATTTGTGCATTGAACATGTTGAAAATTGTTTAAGTGTTGAAGTTTAAATGTCTCATGGTTCGATTGGCAGTTCGATCGAATGGTAGTCCGATCGGACAACAATTCGTTCAACATTCAGACCTTAAGTGTTGGCAAAAGTGGTTAAGTGTGGGACCCAAGGTGCAAGTCGTACGGGTGGCCGGTAGTCCGGGTGGCTGTCCGTTCGGACAGCAGTCCGTTCAGACGGCACTCCGTCCTGGTTGACCTGTTCGTCTTACACTTGGTTGTTTTGATAGTTTGTCGTTTTATCGAGATGTGTTGATATCGTGCTAACTAACAGAACTCCATCCTAAGCCTTAGTGACCCGATTGAACAGGAACCACCCAAGTTCAGTCAGTCCACCGGTTCCAGAAGGTTGTTCTTGGTTAACCCGGAATCGATAATCTCGTGGGTAGAATACGGATCTTGAGCCAATACAACCTCAAGAATGAGTAGTAAGTCGGCATAAGCTCCGATTCTATCGGTTTTGAGTGCCTTGAGAGTAAAAGTGTTGAAAGAAATTTAGAAACCCATCTTTTAATCCTTTTTTAGCGAATATTGTTTAGATCTATGAAAGATCTTTGTTTGTTTATGTTGAAATCGGTTAGATCCAAGTTATTCTCGGTGGATTGTGGCCAAAACATGAAGTTCTTCAAGAACACATGATGGCGTCATCCTTGAATACCTTGAATCTTGATGATTTCATGGTTAAAAGTTAAGATTCAAAAGATAGAAAGGTGTAGGAGTGCGTGTAGATTAAGGAAGTACAAGATTTAGGACGAGATCTTACCGGAATTGAGAGAAATCGAAGAAAAGGTGGGGAGCACGAGCTGGTCGAACGTCAATTGCCAAAATTAGAAAGAATGAAAGTGACAAGGGGTATTTATAGGGTTACCCAAAGAGGAAAGGGATGGTCGATCGGTTAGGCAGCTCGATCGAACAGCCTGTCCAATCGGACGATAGTCCGATCGAACAGCTGGTCGATCGGCTGGTCGCCTGATCGATCAGTCGCTTGATTGGAGCGTTCGGTGCGACGAGTTTTGCCGTTTCGATTTCGATTGCGAGCGATGCGAATGCGATAGAGTTTCCTATTCAAATTACTTTTAATCCCAATTACTCATATCTTGCACTGTCTCTTCTCTACCAATTACCATACAGTTTCGATTGCGATTGAGTTCGATTGCGATTGAGTTTCGATTGCGTTTCGATTGATTACCACACATAACATAAATAAACATGCACAAGTAACACATAAGGCACACACACACGTATATCAATAATCAAAATGCGTAATTCGAGTTGCGAGTTCGATTGCGATTCGATGTCGATTTGATTAGCATAGTTTGAGTATCGTTTATTTAGCTTTATCGCATTGTTACTTCCTATAGTTCACAGTCGTACATCGACTAAATAGCGAATAACACACGTCGATTACTGCGATTAATGATAATTACTCCACATAGTACAACTAAAGTGAAAATAAAATAGACTAATTACAAGTCAAATAAGTCAAAACATGAATTAAGCAAGGAGAGACAGATCGCAATTAGCAATCTTGTCTTCCTTTGACTTCAATCTTGACTTTGACTTTGACTTTCGAAACACGGGGTGTTACACTGAAGGCCAATGGAGAGTTGGTTAATACTTTGAACGTTTATGCTCCACAAAAAGTTAATGAGAAGAGGTGTTTACAAGAAACTATTCTTCAGGTGGTCGAGTCGAGAGTGGGACTTTGGATTATGGGTGGGGATTTCAATTCGGTTCAAAATATTGATGAAAGGAGGCATTCCAGATTTAATGCTACGGTTGCGAATGATTTTAATTTGTTTATTAGTGAGGCAGGTCTTATGGAGTTCGGTTTGAAAAATGGGAAATATACTTATGCGGTGGGCAACAAATTGAGTAGAATAGACAGATTTCTAGTTTGTGAAGACTTTGTTAACAAGTGGCCTACTAGTTTGTATAAGGTTTTACCTAGGGGGAAATCGGACCATAATCCGATATTGTTGAAAACCTTTTCTTATAATTTTGGTCACTAGCCGTTTCATTTTTTTAACTCTTGGTTGGAACGGGATGGTTTTCAATCGGTCGTGTTAGAGGTGAATAGGGATTTCTATTTTGAGGGTCCGGCGGATGTTCGTTTAATGCATAAGTTTAAGTGCATGCGCAGGGCGATTACCACATGGAGAAATGAGATATTGGCTCTTGAGAAACAGGAGGAGTCGACCATTACTCAGGAGTTGATGGCGTTAGAAAAGATTTGGAGGTTAGGGATCTTCAAGAGGAGGAGGCGTGGACTTGGGAGGAAGGGAAGAAAAGGCATTCTCAGTTGGAGTTTTTTCGGGCTAAAGATCTCAAGCAGAGGACGTGTAACAAATGGGCTAAAGATGGGGATGCTAATAGTAAATTCTTTCATGGTCTGATATATAGGAGACACGCTTCCAATTGTATTCCGCGATTGTTGTCTGATGGGGTGTGGAGATCGAAACCTAAGGAGGTTAAGAAAGTCGTTTTTGATTTTTTTAGATCTAAATTTGTTGAAGAATTACCGAAGAGACCAAGGTTGGAGTGTTTTGGATTGAAGACGTTTACGGATGACGACATGGTATTTCCATCTAGTAGTTTCACGCCTGAAGAAATCAAGAATGTTGTTTTTGAATGCGGTGATGACAAGGCCCCGGGGCCCGATGGTTTTAATTTTCGTTTTATTAAGAGGTTTTGGAGTTGCTTTGCAGGTGACTTTGCGGATGTCATGCAAGAATTCTTCGAGCATGGTCGTATTAATCAAGGAGTAGGATCCTCTTTTGTTACCTTGGTTCCTAAGGTCAAGGATCCCTCGACCTTAGGTGATTATCGCCCAATTACACTTATAGGGGTGATCAGCAAGGTTATTTCAAAGATATTGGCTAATAGATTGAAGACAGTGCTGGGTAACATTATTTCAGAGGCACAGTTTGCGTTCTTGGGTGGGCGTTATATTCTAGATGGTCCTCTTATGTTAAACGAGATCCTTTCTTGGGCTAAGAAGACGGGTAAGGAGTTTTTCTTATTCAAGATTGACTTCGCGAAGGCGTATGATAATGTTAGTTGGGATTTCCTCATTCATGTGATGAAACAAATGAACTTTCCCTCCATTTGGTGTACGTGGGTTAGGGGGGTGTTGGCTTCCTCTAGAGCGTCTATTCTTGTTAATGGTTCCCCTACATTCGAGTTTGGATGCTCAAAAGGTATTAGACAAGGTGACCCTCTATCACTGTTCCTATTTCTTATTGTTATGGAGGCTCTCTCTGCTATGTTTAGAAAGGCGGAGTATATTGGGGCTTTTGATAGCATTCGTCTTCCGAATGGCGACTTGAGGTTATATCATCTGTTGTTCGCGGATGATGTTATGATTCTCGGTGATTGGTCTTATTTTAATTTTATTAATTTAAAAAGGATATTAAGAATATTCTACCTATCTTCAGGCCTTAAAATTAACCTTAATAAGTCTTCCATGATGGGAGTAGGTGTCGAATGGAGTGTTGTTAAAAGGATTTCAGAGTCCATGGGATTTAAGGCAACATCGATTCCTTTTAAGTACCTTGGTGTTATTGTTGGCTCTAATATGAATAGGGTGGCTAATTGGCAGCCGGTAGTGGATACGGTTAGAAGCCGGTTATCTAAATGGAAGGCGAATACTCTTTCTATAGGAGGGAGACTTGTGTTAATCAAATCGGTCCCTCAAGACTTGCCTACCTACTATTTCTATATGTTTAAAGCGCCCTTGAAAGTAATTGAAGTTTTGGAAGCATTGATGAAGAGATTTCTATTGGGGGGGGGGGGGTAATGGTGATGTGAGAAAGCTTCATTGGGTGGCATGGGAGACGGTAGCAACTACTAAAGATAAAGGTGGTTTGGGTGTCTCTCGTCTATTTTGATTGTAATCGAGCGCTAATTTCTAAGTGGTTATGGAGATACGTTTTTGAGAAGAAGTCCATGTGGAAGGTTATCATTGACACTATTCATTGCTCAAAATGAAAATGGGATATGTTTCCGATTAATGGCTCCTATTCTAGTGGTTGGATTAATATTATCAAAGAAGGATATAAGTTAAAGGTTAACGGTTCGTCATTAATTCGATTAATAAAATGTGAAGTGGGTAATGGGGAGTGTGTTAGATTTTGGTGGACGATTGGGCCCATTTTGGAGTCTTGAAGGAAGGTTTCCCCGTGCTATTTAAGTTGGAAGTTAATAAGCATTGTGCAGTTTGCGAGAGGCTGAAGAAGGTAGGGGATACTCTAATTAATATCTGGTCCTAGAAGAAGCATCCGTCGATCGCAGAGGAGGTTCAGCAGCTGCTGACGCTGCTGTCCCTTCTGCTGCAGTTTCGATTTAAACAAGGTGCAGATCTTTGGAAGTGGGGAGGTTATCCGAGTGGCTCCTTCTCGGTTGCGGCTGTTAGAAATTGGCTCGCTTCTTCGTGTCCGGTTGTCAATCCGGTTGATTTTGATTGGTGTAAATGGGTTCCTATCAAGTGTAATATCTTTATGTGGCGTTTATTGATGAAGCGCCTCCCCACTAAGGTAGCGCTATTGAAACGGAGCATTTTAATAGATGACAGTTGTTGTGCTTTTTGTGGGGATAGTGACGACGAGGTGGACCATGTATTTACAGGTTGTGCATTCGCTGCTAGTGTGTGGAATGGAGTTCAAGGAGGGCTTGGTATTCCAAACTACTTCAGCTTCAGTGTGAGCGACTTAGGTAATATGCACAAGATGGATGGATTATCGGCTACGCATAAAGATATTATAAGAGGTATGGTTATGGTGTGTTGTTGAATTATTTGGCGGGCTAGAAATGACATTGTCTTTAATCATAGGAGGAGCAATGTGGTGGAGGTTGTGGCCGAGGTTAAAGCGTTCGGTTTCCTTTGGTTTTCGAATAGGCATAAAGAGTTTGTTAAGGATTGGAAAGGTTGGAGTAATCAGTAATGTAATGTTATTGTAAGTTTGCGGCCCCTTCTCTTCTCCTTGGAGAGTTGGTGGTTTTCGTGTTTGTTTGAATGAAGTTCACCTTTCAAAATATATATATATATATAGGGAGAAGATCATGCGAGAACCACCTCTTATTGCGAGAACCGCGAGAACCAATGTGAACACACCAAAAATGCCTAAAAATAGCTAAAAATCACACAAAAAAAATTTTTTTGATTTTTTTAATATTTTTTAGGTTAAAATCGCTACTTTTCGAACCCAAAAAAAAAAAAATTTTTTTTTTTAAATTTTTTTTTTTTTTAAAAAAAAAAAATTTTTTTTTTTTGCTTCGAAAAGTAGCGATTTTAACCTAAAAAATATTAAAAAAATCAAAAAAAAAATTTTGGATTTTTTTTTTATTTTTTTAGATTTTTTTTAGATTTTTTTAGGTTTTTTGGGGGTTTAGTTTTTAGCATTTTAGCTTGGGGGTGGGGGGGTGGGGGGGGGGGTTAGGTTTTTGGGGGGTGGGGGAGGGGGGTTTAGGCTTTTTTTTTGGGGGGGGGGTGGGGTTAGGGTTTTTTTTAGGTTTTTTTTAGCTTGGGGGGGGGGTTAGGTTTTTTTTTTGGGGGGGGGGGGGGAGGGTGGGGGGTTTAGGTTTTTGGGTGGGGGTTAGGTTTTTTATGGTTTTTTTAGGTTTTTTTAGCTATTTTAGGTTGTGTTCACATTGGTTCTCATGGTTCTCACAATAAGGGTGGTTCTCGCATGAGCCCCTCCCTATATATATATATATATATATATATATATATATATATATATATATATATATATATATATATATATATATAGGGAGCCGCTAAAATGAGAACCACCCCCAGTTGTAAGAACCGCGAGAACCACTCTCAGCCAATCAGAACTTGACAACAATAAGGTTATTTTGGTCTTTTACCCCTAATGTCAAATCCCCTTATCTCTCCTCATTTATACTTCTTTCTCTCTCCTCTTTCATTTATGTCAGATCATCTTCATCTCTTCCATTTATCTCTCATCTCTTTCTCTCTTGAAAATATTTCGAAAGTTTCTGCTACATTTGGAAAACCCCAAATGAAAACTCAAAACAACCACCACACACCCTCATCTCCGGCCCCCTCCAACCACCACACACCGCTGTTCACCGCCACTCAACCGTTCACCACCCAACCACCGCCGCCAATTCTGGATTTGATGAAAATTTGCGTGGGCAACAGTCACAAAACCACCGCTCAAAAGCTCCCGATTTGGGCAACAGTCACAAAACCACCGCCCCCAATTCTGGATTTGATGAAAATTTCCGGCGGTGGTTTGACGTTGATGACCTGTGTTGTTATCTCCGGCGGTGGTGGAGTGTCGATGTCGGGGGTGGTGGGTGCTCGATGACGGTGTTGGAGTGCCGATGTCGGAAGGCGATGGTGGTTTGTGGGGAGACCGGTGGGTTTGGTAAGTGTTTTTGTTGATGGTTTGTTTTACGGTGATGTTCATGGTTTGTTTTTGTTGAATCTTTGTGGTTTTGACTTTTCTTGATGGTTTGTTTTACGATGACTTTCTGGGTTTGATTTCTGTTGAATCTGGGTTTGAATGATGAACATGTTGAATCTGGGTTTGAATGATGTTTTTGGAGACCTTTTTGATTCTGTTGCCTTATTGAATATGGGTTTGATGTTTGAATATGGGTTTGATGTTGAATATGGGTTTCATGTTGAATCTGGGTTTGAAATATGTTTGAATGTTGTTCTTGTTTCGTTTTGAATGTTCATATCGTTTGAATATGGTGCCTTATTTGAATCGGCTCTGATGATGCAAAAAAAAAACTGACGATGGCGCGGCAAGGATGGCAGAGGGTAGGGTTTTTTGAACCCGCAACCCCACTTTGCAGCCTTTGATTATCGGAAAATCTGAGCCAAAACTTCATTTTTTTTCGAGATACACTTTTGTTTTGTTGTTGTTTTTTTATATTCTTTTCCCCTGTCGATGACGATAAAAATCTATCCGAGACACCTACCAACTTTGCGATTTATGGGTGCGTTCGTCTTGCGTAAACAAGTTTTCGTGTAAAAAAGTTTTTGTGAAAAAAAAAAGTTCAACCGTAAACTTTTACGTAAAACGTAAAAAGTTTAACCTAAAACTTAAAAAAGTAAAACGTAAAAAGTTTAACGTAAAACTTAAAACGTAAAAAGTTTTACATAAAACGTAAAATTTAAAAACATAAAAAGTTTAACGTAAAACGTAAAATGTTTTACGTAAAACGCAAAACGGAAAAAAACGTTAACGAAAAAAACCGGGGCGTAAAACGTAAAAAACCGACGCGTAAAACGTAAAAAACCGGGGCGTAAAACGTAAAAAACCGACGTGTAAAACGTAAAATAACGTTAACGTAAAAATTGGCGCGTAAAATGTAAAAAAAACGTTAACGAAAAAAACCGCGGCGTAAAAAAAACGGATCTTCAAAACGTTTTTTTTAAACAAATCTTTAAAAAAATATATACTAAAAATTTGATTTCAAAAAATTTGTTTAACAAAAAAATCAGTTTATAAATAAAAAACAATTAAGTAAAAAATGTAATTAATGAATATGACAAAAAAAAGCAATTTAAAATTAATATATACAAAAAGACAGAAAAGACAATTTTACTTATATACCCTTTAAGAATAAAATATTAAAAACTATAGGTCCCTCGGAGGTTGAGGTGAAACCTTATTCCTTGTTATGCTTAACACACTAGCGAGTGCGGAATCCAAGCTAGCATGCAAACCGAGTTAGAAGACGACAAAAACACAACACGCAAGATTCACCGATTAACACCACATGTATTAATACGAATGAAGGGTACGGTTACAAGCTCAATGTTTACAGAAGTATTCTATAAACTCTCAAAGTGTGTGTGTGCTCCTGTCTCTCTCTGTCTTCTCCTTTTTGTCTCCCTTTACCAAAATGAAGTGAACACAACACACGGGTATTTATACCCGACACAGCATGTCTGGTCGAAGGATCAGACAGACTGATCGAAAGATCATCTGTCGACCAGAAACACATCGAAAGATCTGCATACACCTCGAAGGATGATATCCTTCGAGGTCCATCTGTCGAGGGTTTATGTTTCGAGCTTATGATCGAAGGATATAAACAATCCTTCGATCACACATCTTTCGACCCAAACACCTTACAAACATTTGTTTACTGTTTGGCCAAGTCAAACCGGAGGATGGTTGACTTGGTCAAACTTACATCAAAGACATCGTTTTGTATACAGACGAAATACAGACAAAGTACAGACACAAGTGCACCAACAAACTCCCCCTTGGCTGTAGCTTTGTCTCGATTTTCGTTCTTGTAAGTCTCTCTTGTCTTCAAGTCTTTGACTTCTTTTCACGTCTTCAATGTCGGAGGATCTTTAAAGTCTTCACGTCTTGAAAGCGGAAAGTGTACCAACAAACTCCCCGTTTTATATAGGAAGTGTGTTGACAAACTCCCCCTTAACATAAGCTCCCCCTTGAGTTATGCTCGTGAATGACTTGATCTTTATGAAGTGAGATCCTTGTGGTGTTGATGATGGTCAGCGGCAACTCGATCATCTTCATCATTTGAGTGCCTTCACGTCGTGTCTTCATTCCGAAGCTTGTCATCGACCATGTTCTCCTAGCCTTTAGAATCTGCACATGCAAGAAATCTAAACGCGTAATGAGAACAACCGCTTGGAATAGTAAACATAAACAAACGACACACGTGTGACCATTGTTCAAACGAACACCGTCCGACAACAGTTTGAAAGTTTAGAAAAATGTACAATCTTAATCCTTTAACTTTCAAAATGTATTAACTTCGACCATTTATAAAGATGCAATTGTTTTCCGGCTTGTAATCAGGATTTTGGGTAGGATAGACTCGAGTTCCAACATCAGTCAATCAAAAATAAACTAGAAATAAAATCTTTTTGGATTTTTCAATAGTTCAAATGTAAAGACGGAAAACAATAAATATATATACAAAGATAAAGAAACGGAAGCAGTAAATAAATATTTACAGACATGCTTTTTGCGAGTTTCGAGGGTAAGAGAATCATATCAGTGTACGGTCATGCCAAAACACTCTTGTTGTTCAATTAGATAACATTAAGATAAGCATCCTATAACAATTATCGGTATTGTTGTCCACATAAGCTCAACTTATCAGATGTAATCATGGCAAGGGGATACGTTAAGGTATGATTTATACTTACCGACCGGTGTTCATCCACATCACGACACATTCCCGTATCAAGGTATGCACGAGGGTTCATCTTACCGGTGAGTATACCGATTATCATCTGTTTGACCGTATATGATGTGAGATTCTCACTTATTTTGATAGAAAACAAGCCCTATGTGATAGAATCACTTATTTATGAGGAACTTGATTTTCAGATGCATGAGGGCACAGGAGCAAGTTCGTGAACAGGTCAGTACTTTCGTACAACAGAGAGACGAACTTGACTCCCGGATGAATGTGATATTTTATCACTTATTTGTTTGGACATGTGATTGTTGATCACTTATTGAGGTCGTATGCAGTATGAAATATATACACGTATGTATGGTATCATGGAAGATCTAGACTTGCGTCCCCGTTATTTTTCGGAAAAAGATACAACCATGATACCCAGATGATAAGCAGCATAAAGACCGAATATTTCAGAACCTCGGCAATCTCTCAAACGAAATTTCGGTACCAAGACCATATGCCAATGAATGGTTCCCACCCAGTCCTCAGTCGATTTAAGATTTATATCACCCTGCACACTTTAAAATGATTGTGAGCCTACCGATACATCTTATATAGAGCTGCTTATCGTTTTTCATTTAAGGTTTAAAGAGGTTTAGACAGACCACTGATGTACTATCATATTCTCTTTTGCTCGCCAGGAAACTCATTTTTGCTTTTCTATTGTTTTCGTGTTTTTGAAATTTTTCGATGTTTTTGGATTTTCAAATTTTGGATTTACTCCCCCTAAAATCAACAAAATAAGATAAATTTAAAAGACACAAGGATATTTACAAAAATGATTTTCCGATGTTGGTTAACTCATGTTTTACCTCAATGCCGTTTACCAAAATTAAGTTATAATCAGAAATGATTTAGCGAATTTTGGAAAGATCAGTTGGCATGTCGGTAAGCGGTGCGGACCATGACAACATTGTCTGGCCAAAGAGTGCTGAACGAGATAATAATTCACAAAGCAGCTTAAATATCGACAAGTATAGGAGAGATTAGAAATTTAAAACCGTATCCTGCAACTGCTTCGTGCATTGCAAGGAATCTGAGTGCTCTCCCAAACTGGACATCCACCCGGTGTGGATTTCAAGGTCGATTTGTAGCTACTGAAATCCCTTCACAGCAACAAGATCATAAACCTCCGGGTCCGGCTGGTCTTCCACATTGCACCAGTGAAGGTCTTTGTCTTTCTCTTTCAGAGGTAGTGTGCAGTTGTTCAATCCACGCCAAGGCATCCGCACACCCGGTCGGTTTGTTCAACAAACACATTTTCTTCAATCGCACCGCGAAGAAATGTACACTGCACGTTCATCTTGTAGATTGTTGAACTTCAGACGTGTTGCAGGTGCGTACATTTTGATTTGAATCTATCCCGGGGACCCGATCAAAGCCTTGAACATTTACATTTTGAAATGATTTTCATTTTGTCGAAGCTTTTCAATCTTTTTCAACAGACATTTCTGATTCCCTTTACATTTTCTCTCCATAAAAGGCAGCAATTTCTTCTGTTGCCTATTTTGTGCAAGGATGCTCCACTATCAACAATCTTACGACTATCGAAAGTTCCTCCTGGAATATCCTACACACTCACTCAAAAATTAGTTGGAGAGAGGGACCCAAGCCTTTGTGGACTTGGGTCGTCCTTGATCATCAAGAAAAGTGATTTCAATCACTTGATGATTAGGAAAAAGAACCTGTGGTGCTCCCCCTGACTGAATTACCTGTTTTTGTTTCCAAGCTGTTTGTCCTTTACCAGTATTTGTATTAATTGTTTTAGCATTTACTGGTTTTACAGTTTTAGGTTTTGCTTGAACAGGTTTTTCTTCTTTGACCTCTGATTTTAAGGCCTTTTCAATTACCTTTTGATTCTTTTGTTTTAACTTCTTTTCCCTTTCTTTCAAGACACGTGGGTCTTGTTTCGGGGAAAGTGATCGTTTTTGGTAATTGGTTTCTTGGGGAGCACTTGTTTTTGCCTTCAACTTTTGCAGGTATGGGCAGTATCTTACAATATGCCCAATTGTGCCACACTCAAAACACATTCTCCGCTCTACAAACCTCGGAGAAACATGTTGATGATCAGACGGAGAACCAGACAATGAACTTTGTGATCTAGACGTGCTTGGACCTAAATCACATCCGTTGGTGTGTTGGGTGTAATTATTCTGATCATTTCGTTTTAAAATTCTAACTTGTTTTACAAAATCAACGTTAGATTTTTCTTGAAATGTTTCAATTTTATCTGAACCCGTGGATCCAACAAAGTTCATTTTCGGTTCTCGTTTCTTAACAGGAGCTCTTTTGTTCTGCACCTTTTGTTGTTGAACCTTTGGTTGTTCAGTCTTAGCCTGCTGAACTTTAGGTGCTTGAACCTTCTTGTTCTGAGCCTTCTTTCCCTGTACTTTACCTTTTCCTGAGTTGACTTGTTGTTTTCGCTCAATTGGTAGTTTTTGGTTTCCGTATTGTTTTCGAATTTGTTCACACGGAATTGGATCACATTGAGTGACGGTAATTTTGCCACTTTTGTTCCCCAAAAACTTATCAGTACATCCTTCAAAAATTTGCTCAATTAAATCTTGATTTACATTTTTAATTGGAAAATCTTTGTTAGAGTAGATTTTGCTATCTCCTTTGAGCGTGTACAACAAGTTATTCTCTTCACTGCTAGATACAAGGGACTCCATTGGTTTTGACATTTCAGTCTTACTCGGTTTCACTGGTGGATCACACAGGATGTGATTCTCGATTGGAATATCTGTTGTAACCGAGTTAGACTGTTGTTTCACAATTACTTCAGATTCATCATCCGAAGAATCAGCATCCTCAACAATGGGAGGACTCTGTTCCTTAACACATGATGAATCTGTCACATTCTCAGATTCAGATTCAGTTTCAGATTGACCCGAGGATGATGTACCAGTTGTGAACCCGAGGCCTGCTGCAAAATCATCTAGATTGAGTGGCACAGTAGGTTCAAAACGGGGCATATCCTCGTCATCAGGCAATTTGGAGTAATTGTGATTCATTGGGGGAGGACATGATTTGAATCCAATACATTGTTTATCCCCCTTTTTCTTTTGAACATCAATAATGTGATCCAATACATAGCGGGAATTGGAATAGCTTTCCAGTTTCTGCTTAATTGTCTCACATTCACATCGAGTTGTTGCCAACTCTAGCATTTGCTTTTCAATTGTGTCAATAAGATTATTGTTAGCATGTTGTTTTCGCAAAACAGCCTTTTGTAATTCTGAAACATCATGTTTTAATGACGCAATTGTTGCTTTAAATTCTTTTTCATTTCTGGTTAAAAACGAGTTAGCTTCAGCTGCTTTAGAAAGATCTACAATCAATTCTTGATTGTGTTTGGATATGATCTCAAACTGACTTTCCTGTTCAGCATATTTAACATTTAAACTATCACAATTTTCACAGCTAACTACAGTGGGTTCATCGACACATACCTGACCTGATGAACTGTCGACATTAGCCATAAAGGCTGAATGGAGAGAAGACGAAGAGTAAGCAGCTGGATCCATCAAATTAGATCTTCTTTCAGTTCCTGCTGCAGCTTCCTCCAAAAGCTCATCAATATCTGCATCGACTGACGCACTTGATGTCTCATCCACATGATCATTTCCTGAAGTGGAGGATTCTTCATCTGAGCTTCCACTATAACCAGAACTGTCTTCATCTTCAGAAGATGCAACACCATTGGTGGAAGATTCTCCACCACTGGCGTGCTTTAAATCCTTTACAATCTCAGCAAAGCATGCTGTTCCACCATTTCCTCCTTCTCCAAGCTGAAGCGACCAATCACAACCCTCATCTATTTGAACCATCAGCCCCCGGTTGGCATTTGATGACCCTGCTTGGCCTTGGTTGTTGACAGGTATCAATGTACGAACATTGTTCCCGTTCTGGTTCTGCTGGTTTCCTTGATTTCTGAACGGATTTTGATTTCCATGCTGAGCTGGTCTTGTGCATTCCCTTTTGAAATGACCCCGTTCGCCACAGTTAAAGCACTTGACAGCTTGCTTGTCGAACCCATACTTGGTGTCTTTTTTGTTTTCCAAGTTGGTTCTCCCCGTCCTTTCCATAAACTCCTTTGCTCTTCGAATTGCACTAGCAAGAGCCCATTTGATATCCATCATTTCAAACTCTTCTTTATCCACTTGCTGATAATCTTCATTGGTTAGATTGATATTCCCAATCTGACCTGCGATCAATCCACTATAAGCACTAACCAAGGTATTCAACATCTCCATATGCTCCTTGGCTATTTCGACACTGACTTTGGAAAAGTTGGAAGTGTCTAATCTGACTGTGTTTGGATTGGAAGTGGCTTGCAAGTTTGAAGAGCTTCCATAAAACCCTTGCTGTTGCGGTTGTTGCTGCTGAGCTGAAGAAGAAGAAGAATCTGGTCTTGAATACATCATCGTGTATGCTGAAGGATCAAACTGACTTGTTGTAGAAGGACCAGTGTTTGAGATGAAGGCTGTTTGAAGCTTTGCATGTTGAGAGACTGGTTTTTCTCCACTGATACCTCCTGCAATCCCAAAGTACATCTCTGGATTTTGAGGAGTCAATGTTCTTTTTGCCTTAAGCTTTTCTTCTACATCCTTGTTCTCCAATCTTTGAATCAACTCATAAACGGTGATTGTGTCTAGAACACCATTTTCTTTGAGAATTTCAAGATAACTGCTCCACTTTGCTGGTAAGCTGTCAGCGAATCTCTTCACCATTTCTTGTGGAGTGGCAGTGACTTTAAAAGCAAACATCTCGCTCAACAAGTGATGGAACCTTGTAGATAAATCTGCCAAAGTCTCATTCTCCATACACGTGAATCCTTCAAACTCTTTCTTCAGTAATTCTTGCTTAATCTTTCTAGATTGAGCATTTCCTTCACATCGTAACGTGAGCATATCCCACAAGCTTTTAGTAGTCGTGCAGTAAACAAACTGGTGGTATATGTCTCTGTGAAGAGCTTGTGTGAGAATCATGAATGCTTTCTTTTCTAACTCAAATTTCTTCTTATCATCTTCAGACAAAGTGCTGTAAGTTTCTGGATTAGATCCTGCAACTTCCAAATCATGTTCAAATGCGGTGAAGAAGCACATCCATAGGTCTTGACCTTGCCCCTGAACATAAGTTCTCAGCCTTTCTTTCCACCATCCCCAATCATTGATGTGATTTAGCTTTGGCGGTTTTGTGCTTGTACCAGTTTCACTGTCGTTCTGCATCATAGATTGAATGCTGCTGTTTTGATTTGTGACCAATGCCCATTGATTTGCAGTGATCATTGCAGCTTGAGGTGGGGCAATAGCTTGCATCCATGCAGTTTTGTTGAAATCTGACGCCGATTGCGTAGCTGATGATTGCGTAGCTGATGATTGTGGAGTCAAAGATGTTAGAGTCCACGCGGTTGGATCCCACTGACCGTTAGTTCCCATTTTATAAAAAATTTCACAAACTATGTCAAAATCTCGAAGGATAACAAACAGCCGAAGGATCTTTGATCGAAAGACCTGAAAAACACAAACTTGTTAACCTTAAACAGACTGGGATCGAAGGATCAAACCTTGTTCGAAGGATCAACAGTGTTCGAAAGATCACTGTTGAGTTTCGAGCAATGACTTCGAAAGACTCTCCACTCGTAAGATCCTTGTCTTTCGAACAATGACTTCGAAAGACTCTCCAATCGAAGGATCCTTGTCTTTCGAATAAGACCTGTAGATCGACAGATATAACCTTCGAAAAGATTCCTTGGAACGAAGGATAAGTCTCCGACTTCGAAGGATGCTCGAAGGATGACTATCTATCGAACCTCCTTTGGTCGAAAGATGAACTTTCGACTTCGAAGGATATCTTTCGATCTTGTCTGACACAGTTGACAAAGAGTGACTGGTTGGTGAAAAAGGTGATGGGTAGGTGAAATCTTTCGGCAGAAGGTATGTTCAGACCATACTTTCTGCCAAAACCAGATTTGAACCAATAAAATAATGCCCAAAAACAGAAAGATCTTATCCAGAAACCGGTCACCGGATAAGCCGGAATTTTGGCCGGAAATCACCAAAATTCTTAAAAACAGTTTTTAAGTTACCCAACTCGACCAAAAACACACCCGGTAAGTTTAGGACACGTTTTAACGTCTGGAAATGCGAGAAAATCAGTAAAAACGGGTGCTAAACCAGTGAGTTTTTGTCCAAAAACACTCCAAAATCATGTAAAAACTCGGTTTTTAACAAGGAAAAGAGCCACGGCTCTGATACCACTTGTAGGTCCCTCGGAGGTTGAGGTGAAACCTTATTCCTTGTTATGCTTAACACACTAGCGAGTGCGGAATCCAAGCTAGCATGCAGACCGAGTTAGAAGACGACAAAAACACAACACGCAAGATTCACCGATTAACACCACATGTATTAATACGAATGAAGGGTACGGTTACAAGCTCAATGTTTACAGAAGTATTCTATAAACTCTCAAAGTGTGTGTGTGCTCCTGTCTCTCTCTGTCTTCTCCTTTTTGTCTCCCTTTACCAAAATGAAGTGAACACAACACACGGGTATTTATACCCGACACAGCATGTCTGGTCGAAGGATCAGACAGACTGATCGAAAGATCATCTGTCGACCAGAAACACATCGAAAGATCTGCATACACCTCGAAGGATGATATCCTTCGAGGTCCATCTGTCGAGGGTTTATGTTTCGAGCTTATGATCGAAGGATATAAACAATCCTTCGATCACACATCTTTCGACCCAAACACCTTACAAACATTTGTTTACTGTTTGGCCAAGTCAAACCGGAGGATGGTTGACTTGGTCAAACTTACATCAAAGACATCGTTTTGTATACAGACGAAATACAGACAAAGTACAGACACAAGTGCACCAACAAAAACATAATAAGACAAAAAATACTTAATATTATTTTTTAATACTTTCAAGAGTAAAATGCACGGATAGTCCCTGTGGTTTTGCAAAGTTTCAGCTATAGTCCCCAGATTTTGGAAATTACACTCATAGTCCCTGTGGTTTGACAGTTTGTTACGCTGATAGTCCCTGGAGTGGATGAAGGTTAGTTTTCTCAGTTAAGTCCATGTGAAATTACAAAATTACCCTTGCTTTTATTATATTCATCAACATCATCATCATTCAACAGACTCATTCATCGGTTCACTCATCTTAGCAAGAACACATTAATCATTCATCCAAAAATCCAATTCTAAGAACACATCTTCAAAATTCACCAACTGTATATCGAAACAACAATCTGAATCAAAACAACAAATCACTCCTTCGAGCAAAAACAAACCGTACATTTACCTTCAAACATTAACCAAACTATATGTTAGTGTACGAATAACAACTGAAATAATCACCGATCACCAATTCATCACAGTGATACTTACAGATAACCCTTCTTCACCAGTACCAGCCAACGTCAGTAAAAGACCTGCAAAATAATACTAAAAAAGTTAGTATATACATTCACAACATATAATCTAATTTGCAAATTAATACTCAAAGCTTAAGAATAACGTGCAAACCTGGTAATCCACCCGCAGTTTCGGAGCAGACACGTGAAAGAAATATGTGATCAATCTAAAACAGAAAAAGCAGACCCTGAACGAATCATAAGCAAAACTATATATAAATATATAATTAAAGATGTCAAGTATATAAATTAGTACATAAAAGTATATCAAAATGCTTACTTCTCCAGCATTAAATATAAACCTCTGCTTATCAAAAAACAGCAAGACTGAAGGTGATGTATCTTGAATATCCATACCTGTTCCTAAAATCTGCAAAAAAAAAATAATAAAAAAAAAAACCCCACCAATTAACCCCTTTCCAACACAAAGTACAAATCAAAGTTACAATCTTTATAATAATCTTGAACAACATATACCTGAACATAAGATATGGTATTAACAGGATTAAGCCTTCTAACTTTCAATTTCAAATCTTTAGGCCCACTCTTATCTCTACCTTCAGCCCTTTTCTTGTTAAACCCACCACTGATTCCAAGCTTCTTGCTTTCTTCCATTGATGACACCCCTTTTTTCTCCTTGCTAACACTCTGTTTCAAAGACCCAGAACTGAAAGATTTTGAACTGGATTTTCTTGAAGCAAGACAGGTGAATAAAGGGTAAGAAAAAGAAAGATTTTTGGTGGGTTTTGGTGGGATGTTGTGGGTGACTTTGAGGGTTTGTAATTTTTGGTGGGATGTTGTGGGTGAATTTGAAGCAAGACATGTGAATAAAGGGTAAGAAAAAGTGAACTGATGAATGAGTCTTTGAATGATGATGATGTTGATGAATATAATAAAAGCAAGGGTAATTTTGTAATTTCACATGGACTTAACTGAGAAAACTAACCCACATCCACTCCAGGGACTATCAGCGTAACAAACTGTCAAACCACAGGGACTATGAGTGTAATTTCCAAAATCTGGGGACTATAGCTGAAACTTTGCAAAACCACAGGGACTATCCGTGCATTTTACTCTACTTTCAATCTCATTCATCCATCTACTTGATCTAATGGCTAGAAAGTGGTTCTCGCGGTTCTTACAACTGGAGGTGGTTCTCATTTTAGCGGTCCCCTATATATATATAGGGGATCGTTAGAATGAGAACCACCACGAGTTATGAGAACCACGAGAACCGCGCCCCGCGGGTGGCCGTCGGCGACGAAATTTTTTTTACACCTAGATCCGTATATTTTAGTGGGGGGTTTAAATTTTCGGTTCAAACGGCGCGCCCGAGGGGGTAGTTTTTTACGCCCAAAGTTTGGGTTTTTTTAATTTTTTTAATTTTTCTTTTTTTTTTTACCAAACTTTGGGCGTAAAAAACTACCCCCTCGGGCGCGCCGTTTGAACCGAAAATTTAAACCCCCCACTAAAATATACGGATCTAGGTGTAAAAAAAATTTCGTCGCCGACGGCCACCCGCGGGGCGCGGTTCTCGTGGTTCTCATAACTCGTGGTGGTTCTCATTCTAGCGGCTCCCTATATATATATATATATATATAGGGGAAGGTTCATTTGAGAAGAAAATTTTATTGAGAAGAAAAAGAATAAAAGGGTATAATTGTAAAACATTAAATAGTTTTTTTTTCTCATCTCTTTTATTATTATGTTTGACTAATTAATTAGTCATTAAGACTATAATCCTCCACACTAAATATTTTTGCCTACACACATCAAAAGTTATCCTACACATTTCGAAATTTATCCTACACATATTGAAATTTATCCTACACAACTCGTAATTTATCCTACACGCCTCGTATTTATCCTACACTTTAAATGAATTTTTATTTTTATTTTTTGTGAAAAATATATATCTTAAAAATAAGTTACAAATTTAATATAGTTAATTATTAAAGATGAAACTACCAATTAATGATTTATGTAAGTTTACTAATATACCCTTATAGTTACATTAAGTACAAATATTAAATAAAGTCTAATGAAACATTCCTATTGGTTGAAATTTCTTCTTTTTTCTTCTTACAAAGAATTTCTTCTCATTTGAACCATCCACTATATATATATATATATATATATAGGGAGCCGCTAGAATGAGAACCACCACAAGTTATGAGAACCGCGAGAACCAAGTGCCACGGAGGGCCGTTGACCACGAAATTTTTTTTACACCTAGATCCGTATATTTTTAGACCGGGTGTAAATTTTGGGTTCAAACGGCGCGCCCGAGGGGGTAGTTTTTTACGCCCAAAGTTTGGGTTTTTTTAATTTTTCTTTTTTTTTTACCAAACTTTGGGCGTAAAAAACTACTCCCTCGGGCGCGCCGTTTGAACCCAAAATTTACACCCGGTCTTAAAATATACGGATCTAGGTGTAAAAAAAAATTCGTGGTCAACGGCCCTCCTTGGCACTTGGTTCTCGCGGTTCTCATAACTCGTGGTGGTTCTCACTCTAGCGGCCCCCTATATATATATATCCTGACCACGAACACCTGTCAGAATTGCGCGTGGTCTTAGATTTCTTCTAATCTAAGCTATTTGGCATCATGTACACCGTGCCAAGATAAGATTACATTTGACTTATAAGATGCCATTATTTCGAATCCAAATCTTATTTGATTTGGCTGACTCAAATACACAAACATGCAAGAGCATGTATCTATTTATTTTATACCAATTATTCACTTTGTCATCTCAGTTATTCAAACAGAAATGAAACTGATAGATTCAGTGGATCATTCATGCACATAACTAGTAATATACAGTTAATTGTATTGTTCCATGGATCTTGTTTAATGATTTTTATTAATAAGCCTGTTAAGCCACCACATGTCCGATTGTATAAAATTTGTCACATAAAATGTAATGAAATCTCAAGATGTCCATATCATGATCCGGAATAATAAAGGCTGTAATTACATTTGAATTACAAGTCAGATTATATATAAAAACTCTTCTCGTTTCTTGATTTGGTATATATTTAATTGGGCAATGAATAAAAAGTTCCCAAAGTGTGAGATTTATAATGTTGGTGAAATATTGTTGTAGAGACCCATGTCCACTCCATTGTATGCTATTGGAGCATACATCCACTTGTCATCTGAACTCAGCAACTGCAAGATTTCACCAGAAAAATAATTAAAATTAAGTAACAAGTATTTACAAGCATCAAGTTATAGAACATAGGATTTATTATCGTTTAAACTTACGTTAATCTGAAGCTGCAAGAACTTCACATAATGAACTGCTTCTTCAAGCATTGTGCTGATGTCAACCTTTGTCCCATTTGGTACAAGGTTCTGAAGGATTCTGAGTCTTTCATTTATTCTTTCTCTTCTTTTCTGTAAAAAAGTAACATGAAACCATATTAGCTTCAAAATCCAAAAAGGAGACACAAGTCAATTTGTTTGAGTGAGATATCACTTTGTTTGTTTGTTATATAAATTCACATTAAAGAAGACTTACCCTGGCATAGATGCTTTGGGGATCAGTTGCAGCGCCTCTACCAGCTCGTGTTTTCTCAGTTACGATTTTACTTCCATTCAATTCTTGAGAAGCATTCGAATCGTCCTCGGAGCTGCAAGAGCTTGAAATTTGTACATTTCTTCTTCCACTATTTTTATTAGTAAACTTTTCTTTATTGTGATGAGTCACTTCGCTATCATCATCGTTTCTGTTAACAGAAGTCGTCTTCTGGATTTTCTTTGGTGGCAAATTCTTCTTGTTTTTCTGTTAAATCGACGTTAAATTAGAATTCATAAGATTTTCTTCATTTTGATATGTTTTTTTTTGTGTGATACCATGATCAGATGACATATATAAAGTTAATTTTTCATATTCTCAAATGCTTACAATGTCATTTGAAACTCGAGTTTTCTTCTTATGATCAATTTTCCCATGAGTGTTGCCTTCAGTGGGAAGTTGAAGAATTTCATACTTTCTCTTGAGATGTGTTACATTTCCCAGATCAGCAGCTGGCATTGGCTGAACAACTGAATTCTCCATTCTACCCTTCTCTAACACTTCAGCTTCATCAGAAAAAACTTGAGCTAGGAACAAGAAGTTGCTACTATCACCCTCCATAGGCGTATTAGAAGGACAAAACTGGAAATTGTTGTGGCATAGAAAGGGAGGAGAGTCTGAAGCATTGATGCTTTCTTGAGAAAAACAATTATAAAGATTAGATTTAATATCATGATCGGAAGTATAAGCTAATATCTGATCATCCATAATGCATGAACTAGAACTATTAGATTCATTGGCATTTGGCAAAAGAATAGGAGTTTCAAGATTCAAACCATGATCATGTTCACTTGAGAACAATCCATCATGATTAGAATCTTGATCACAAAAGAACATTGAGCCCAGATTCACCCATTCTTCATCAAAAACATTTCCATAAGACTCCATCTTTTCTTTTTATTTTCTAGGAAAATTTATATGCAGAACTCACTAGTTCTGTAATGTACAACAGAAGGCTTTTGATATGTGTTTTGGAGGTGAAGGAAATGAGAAGCATATTTATACCCTTTTTGAAGGGTTGTGAAAGAATGTTATGAGAATTGACTTGAATAATTAATACAAATAATTGTGTTCTTGGTAGAACAACAACCCTGATTTTATTTAGTTTTAAAACCAAAACTCAGCTGTGGACCTAACTAGCTACCTGAAGAATTACAACTCACATTTTTTTCCTTCATCAGATGGGATTAATACACCATCTCCTTAATCATTTTCTTACTTAATTAATACATAATTTAACAGGTTTATGAAGTGTTATTAAAAGTTAATTGCTAAGAAATCTTAATACCAGATAAATGGCCTGAAGATGTATTATTAACTATAGTGAGTTTTAACGGGTAAAGTTATTCTACAAAGCCTTCTAAAAATATGAAGTGTACAAAGGCACAATTGATCACAAAAGATAACAGAATCTCGAGCAAAATATAACAGAATGCCGAAAAATATATCACAATGTCGAAGAAAAAAGACACAATGACGCAAATATAGAAAAGACACAATGATAAATAAAAAGACACAATGATGTAAACACAAGTCTAAAATCTATAAGCTAAAGATCTAAAAACAAAAACCTAAAATCTCACATCGTAGAGTTCGATGGGACGGTTTCAATGCCCTTGAATGTGGTCAATCGGAGTCCGTTACCCTTCTTATGATTTCTTATTTTTAGGAGACTTTGTATTTGATCGTAACTCTTAAATTAAACTATTAAATTCGTTTCTTAGGTTGAATATATCCTTAAATATTTAACTATAAATTCGTTTCTTAGGTTGAAATGTTGAATATAACTTTAAATATTTAACTATATCTTCAGTATACCGACCATAACTTCAGTTATAACAAGCTGTACTGTCTACCTACATATATATATAATAATTAGTAATATGTGAAAAAAAACTAATTTATCATCAAGTTCTTACTTAAATAAGAAATTATGCATTTATTTAATGTGTTTCAACCAATAGGAATATCCAGTCTATTAAAAAACTAAAATAAAATCTTAATAAGACATAATGGATTAAAATATTATCTTTGTGCAATGATTGGAATATAACTAATTTCAACATTGGCGATATCGTAATTAGTACTGTACTTTTTATATATTAAGGGGGAGAACATGGAGATTGTTTTCTCAACAAATTCTTTTTACAATAACATAAATTATTTATTTGGGTAGTCAAACTTATATTTTAGAAAAAACACTAGGTTATAGTTTTATGTATTACACAAGTTAAATTATGAAAACTATTTATCTGCATATCATGGGGAAATAAGCAAATGCATCTTGTAATTATCTCACAAGCATACAATCTCTTGTTATTTAATTAATACTTAAAACCGTTTCTAAGACCACCCGTAGTGGACAAAATTTTGGGTGTTTTTCTTCAAAATAACGCCCCTAGACGTCCTTATGACCCCCCCTGAGCGTTGTTGAGGCAAAATTGGTAGGCAACGTTCTTTAATCCATGCCATTTGAAGAGTTGAATTGGCCAATGGACCGTTGGCAACAGTCATGAAACGGCTACTTCCTTTTTTTAATTTAACTTTTATATAAATACCAAACGATTTTACCCATTTTATACAAATCACATCCAAAAACACTCATCTACAACATCAAACATCAAGTTTTTTATACACCCTTTTTTATAAAAAAATGGATTCCCCACCTCCTCCTCGTCCATTGCAAATTATTACAACAAATTTTTTTTAGCGGATGAGGGTGACTCGACCGATGAGGAGGTCGAGCAAGAGGCGGTTACGAGTGCGTGCGAACTAGCGGCTCGGTATATGAAACATTGTAGCCAGCCTCAACGTGAGATTCTACCAAGAGAATATATTCAACGAGACCGACAAGCGTCAAACGACAAGTTGATGAAAGATTACTTCGATGAAGCGCCTACCTATCCAAACCCCGAAGTTTTTTGTAACACCTCGCAAAATCATGTCCAATATAGTAACAACACGTGTCATGAACTTTAAACGTGTAACTAATTGTTTTCGAGGGACTAAAGTTGACAAACGAAGAAAGTATGTTTGTAAAAGGACCCAAAGTGTCAACATGCCAAACTTGTGCCTCTGATTGACCTCACACGACGTTCGTATTCTTTAATGAATAGATTGTTGGACGTAGAAAGCCGTTTGTGCTTAAAAATTTAGAATTTACAAAGCATAGGGATTAAATGTGTCAACATGTTAAATGTTACCTCTGAGTGACCTTTTAACGATCCCAAAAGCATTGTAATATTTGTATTTTTGCTCTCATGAATATCGGATAGTAATCTCATGGAGTTTCGATGGAATCAAGACTTTTCGGGTGATCTCACAATTAACCGGGAGCTTAACGGAGTTAATTTGTGACCTAAGACTCTTAAAAGTTAACTATGGGGGTCAATAGTGCAATAAAAGAAAGTTATTTAAATTTAAAATGGACCAGGGACTGAAATTGCAAAGCTGGGAAACTTTTTACCGGATTTACAGGTTTACGCGGGCCGCGTAGACTCCCTCCAAGGTCTACACGGGCCGCGAAAGAGTCACCAGCGACAGATTTCTGTACAGCTGCATGTTGCAGCTTGTTCCACCGCCATTGCATGGCTGTTTTCGATACCAGGGACCGTGCAACTGGTTTTTACTGCCCTAGGGACACTTGGAATCATCTGGTTACTCTAGATAGCAGCTGGATTGATCTTAGAACACTCAAAATTCCTATATAAGGAGCTTGTTTTGGGTTCTTCATTTGCTCACTTTCAAATTTCACTCACAACTCACTCTCTG
The DNA here is from genome assembly GCA_030545235.1 of Helianthus tuberosus. Classification (NCBI taxonomy): domain Eukaryota; kingdom Viridiplantae; phylum Streptophyta; class Magnoliopsida; order Asterales; family Asteraceae; genus Helianthus; species Helianthus tuberosus. The sequence goes on from CM060404.1 coordinate 54,316,217, forward strand.
AAGCATCCTGGTGTTCAAGGAAGCTTTCTCAAGTATAAACTTCGTGCTAAGGACTCTTGTAAGCGTTCTTAGCTTCTATAGTTAAGGTTTCAATAGCTTAATGACTGAAAGTCAAAGATATCGTAATTACGCTTTGACTTTGTGATTAATTTCCAACGGTCCAGCCATTATTCGAATTGAAAGTGGCTATGTGTTGGTAATTATGTAGGTGTTAAACCCTTAAAAGGGCACCTCCTAATTATCACGTTATCTCAGTCAATTGTCGTGTCAAACTACTTAACAGAAAAGTCAAACGAGTCAGTTTTTGCAAAATAAATCATAACTAATAATGTAGGAGCTATAAAATACGTTTTAACACTTAAATAACTTGGTAAATAATATAAGAACATGTTTAGGCATGTTCAACCCGACAACTCTGAGTATTAGGCTCGGTTCGCAACCGAAAGTCGCAAAAGTAGACTTTTACTTTGACTTTCAGTTCTGACCCGATTTAGCTTAGTTTAGTTATGCCTTAGGGTTCTTTTGTGACCATATTATATGTTAGGATAACCCTCTGAGGTTATACTACATGGTCCTTTAAAAATTTGAATCATTTACATGTTTCTGTTAAATGCTTAAAAGTTGACAATTTTGCCCTTATGTTATAAAAACGAGATTTTTGAAAATGTGAGAGGAAAAAAGTCTTTATTACTGATATATAAGTATGTCTTAAAAGTTTGACATAAGTTTCTGGTCTAAAATAGAAGTTATGCAAGATATCGTAAATGAAAGCTTTTTGTTAATTAAATGACATTTTCAGTATAGATCATATTTAAACCCAATTTTTGACACCAAACTTTCTGCCCACTGTTAAGATATAATATTTAGGGATTTTTGGAAATTTTTGCCAAATTTTATACTGACCATAACATAGAGTTCTAGCATAAATTCGGTAAATGACGGTAATGCCCTTTTTGTTAATAAAATGAGTTTAACATATGATTTGATTACCAAACCTTTTCCTACTGATATCATATGTTAAATAAAATATTTTAAGCTTCAGATACTGATCAAAACCTCAGAATTTTATAAACATCTAGAATACCGTCAATTATCGACTTTTACGCTTATTAAGCGCATAGTATGGTTTAAAACCATATTTAACGCTTAAGGCTTATTACCTACTGATTTCAAAAATAAATTTTTATACTTTAACAGTAAGTTTAAGACTTGAACTCAGATTTCCAAATTTGACCCTTAAAGTATATGTGAAATGACCAAAATGCCCATACGGTGCATAGTTTGGCCATAAATGATAAATTTCACTTATGTATGATATCTTACTGATGTAACTTGTTAAAATAAATATTTTTACTGATTGTTTTAGACCAGAACCTCAGATTGCTATTTAACCTCTTTTATAAACTTTAAAATGACCAAAATACCCTTACGGGGCTTAAATTGGTTTTAAATTCGTTTTGGGCATAATGGAAGATATCGTACTGATATCACAACATAATTTAAGCATAATAACTTATGAAACTTGTACATGACTCATTCGGTTAACCGTTATGCATATACGCGTTCGGTACGGTTTATGTAACTAGTTTGCATAAATTAACCGAAACGGGTCAAACCTTATCATTTTTACTTCAAAATCCAGAATGTATTTAGTTTACCCATTTATTACAAGTCTTCATACTTGTTGGGTCTAAATCACATTCTAATCCGGTCTTCGCTTAATCTTGCGTTTTGAACTGTAAACCTTTCATTAAAACTAACTGGTCTAAGTTAAAACTTAAATAAGACCCGTTAGGAATCTAATAGGTTATTAAAACCTTCGTTCCAGATTAGGAGCCCAGTAAAAGCTACTTGTACTTGCTGATTTGATATACGGCTGAGAATAAAAATTACTTTTAGCTCAGGTAAATACTTTTAACTTATTTTCCGTTATACGGGCTTGGGATACGGTATTATAATAATACCGCTTGGTCGGGTATGAAATAATTTAATCAGACTGTGATTAATAAATTTACATAACCCGTTTTAATCTGTTTTGTTTGATACAATGCCTTTGGGGGGTTAATGACCGTGTCCTGGATATCCTCGGCTCATTCATTTGAAATGGCCACGGCTTAAGCACGGGGTGTAGGCATACACCTGACAGTTGCGTATGTATAAACGGTATCTCACTCGTGACAAAACTCCTTGTGGGCCTATACTTGTGGTGTGTCTATTAATCTTGTACCGGCTCTTCTATTCCGGTCCTGAACGGACGACAAACATATAAATCTGTATACAAGATTATTTTTAAATAATTGTCCCAAGTTATAAAAGATTTTTGCCTTGTGCATCCAAACCAATATTATAAATGCTTTTCAAAAGAGTAGTTAATTGTATTTACCCGTGTAAACTGACGTATTTTTCAAAAAGACTAAGTGCAGGTACTACGCATAATGGGCTGGAAACTCCTGAGTATTAAATAAAGAGTCTTGCAAGCTTTTAATACTTAAAGTCTGTTGAACAATATTTTCTTTCTGTTTTAGATCCGCCTGTGGATCCACTTACAACCGTTGTATAATATTTTAATATACTTTCAATTCGGTTTGTATTATTTACTTTACACTTACGTTGTGCATTAAACTGTGATTATTTGACTATGATGATATCAACTACGTCACGATACTCCTCACCGAGCCCACCGGTAATACGTGGAAATATCAGAGTGTGACAGGTTGGTATCAGAGCCAACATTGAGTGAATTAAACACCGGCCTTTTGTTTTAATCTCAATGACACAGTTTGCACAATTCCTCGACTTCCGAGTCTAGGCAAAGGACTTAGGATTAATCCTAATCTTAATTGGTTTTTACCTTTTGTTGTTTTCTTTTGTTTTGACAAGATAAAAAACACAATACCACCAAGAGTAAGAGGTAGAGGTGGAAGAGGAAAAGCCCCAATGACTGCAAGAAACGACCATGAAGCCGGGCCATCTCATCGGCGCACTCCATCAGCAAACCTTAGCTCTAGTCCTCACGAGGATTGGAGAACTTATTTAGAGCCTGCGAGATGCTCTGTCTAGCTCAGTTCCTCACCATCCTACCATGATTCATTCGGGCTGCATCAGAACAACGAGTCCGACCATTCTCACCATTCCTTCATACCTTTACAGCGATCGGGTTTGCACCGTGCCTTCCAAGACCCAACCCCATACTTCCAGAGCCGGTTCAATCCGATGAACCAGGTACAAGAACCAGAGGGTCCAAACCCTTTGGGACCAGTTGATCATTATCCTGAGATGCAGGATATGGAGATGGACGAGGATCCAAACCCCGAGCTACCACCGACTGGGACGCCGTCGCATCCCATTGATATATCAAGCGGATCATCCTTCCATGGTTCGCCTTACAGGGGCCCTGACATTTTTGCTGAAAGATGGGCTACAAACAAGTGGAAGTACACTCCCCCTCACCACTTCTTACCACCACACCAACAGGTCCCTTCTGAGGACCCACATTTCCAGGCGGTAACGCCACCACCACCGCCACATCCAGAACAGCAACTGCCTCCAGAACCACCGAGGCGAAGAAGAACAGGTGCACGGATGTCCGTGCGTGGGGGTTTCCACTTCAGCACCCCCCAACACTCAAGCAACAACAACTACCCACCGTTGTACGAAGACCTGCAAATGGGTGGGCCTTCAAACCCAGTTTCTGAAGTCGACTCTGCTCCAGTCGCACCACCACTACCTCCTTATGAAAACCCAATTCCTTCTTACCCCGGTGCAGCAGCGTAAAACCCGTTTGAGCAGCAAGCTTATTCGGGTTACAATTACAACAATTCCCCTGCCGTTGACCCGTACCTCGAAGCGGCAAACTACAATGCTCTCTACCCTGGACCCTTTCCAGCTACGTACCCAACTGGGTACCCAACATATGGGTATCAATACCCACCACCTCCTCAACCTCAGAAGCAGCAGCCGCCGCAGATTCAACCACCACAGTAGCAGGAAATCCTTCATCGGTTGCACGAGGTGGAGCAACAGGTAAACGAGGAGCGTATGAGCCGCCGCGGTCTACTAAAGGGTTTGGCAAACCTTATAAAGGGGAAGAAAAAGAGGTATTATTGAAATTCCTTATTTATTTTTTTTGTAATTCTTATTTTCAATTAAGTCCCTCTGTGGACATTTTATTTATGTATTTGGTCCCTGCGTGGACTTATCTTTCTTATTTCTGTCCCTGCGTGGACAATGTTATTTATTTAAAAGTCCCGTTTAGGGCAGCTATGTACTTCTTTCAATTTATGAAATGTTTTAATTTAAATTTCATTTGTCATTATATGTATGCATATATTATAAATCAAAATATCATTCCATTTTACAACTGATCTGCCATTCAATATTAAAGGAAATTCTTGAAGGTATAACCTAGCCCATATGTCATTATAGAGATGGCCCTGATGGTAAAACCTTTTTAAGATTCAAATCCTTGTTAACATCTGAAAACATGTTAGCACTCCTGGCAAATGTGATTCGATAAAATCACACTAGTCATCCTTGTATTGGATTTTTCCAATTCCTTATTCTTACCTGATTTAAATATCCATTAGTGATGAAGTGCCTACGGACCATATTCATTGTCCAATAAGACAAAAGACAGTTGTAGTCTACGACTCCCTGTCAAGAAAAGGTGATGAACTATGTTCAAACCTTAATTCCTCGATCTTATGAGATCATGACTTATAATTTAAAACTGTCCTTGTGACAAGGCCTTTTGTGCCACTCTAATATCTTTAATGATTTATATAACTAAGGATAAACTATAATGAAAATCCTAAATAAATATGACTAACAAATTAACCAATATGGTTTATATTTACCATGGTTAATGAATCATCAAAAATGATGATTCCAAAATAAACTTCTAAATAAAATATTGTCAATTGTTTTATAGCAATCAACCTTCAGCATGTCTAAATCAGAAGTGGTTAACAGTCATCCAAGGGAGAGAAATGATACCACCAGAGTTAATGTAGCTGGTGCAGATTTACAAGCAATGATAGATAATGCTGTCACTCGAGCCATGGACAGACAGTTCAAAGAATCAAGTGGTACTCGTAGCAGGACCCAATCTGTACCTCATACAAAACCACCTTCCAAGACACATGTATCCCATAAGGACGATTCTCATCATTCGTCGAATCAGAGAAGCGTTCCATCCAAACGAACTGTGCTCAATCAGGAGCCACATGTTAAGACCTGCTCTTACAAATACTTCGTCTCTTGTAAGCCAAGGGACTTTACAGGAGAAAAATGAGCCATTGATTGTATGACTTGGCTCGATGAGATGGATACTGTGGTTGAAATCAGTGGTTGTGTAGAACAGGATATTGTGAAGTTTGTTTCACAATCATTTAAAGGTGAAGCTTTAGCTTGGTGGAGGTCGTTAATCCAAGCTACAGGGAAGATTCCGTTGTATACTTGTCTTAGGATCAGTTTGTTGCATTGATCAGGGAAAATTTCTGTCTTCAGCATGAGGTTAAGAAAATCGAGACTGACTTCTTGACTCTGGCCATGAAGAACTTGGATTGTCAGGCGTATGTTACAAGCTTCAATACCATGTCCCGATTGGTTCCTTATTTGGTCACACCGGAACCAAAGCGCATAGCTCGTTTTATTGGAGGTCTAGCTCCAGAAATCAAGGGAAATGTGAAGGCATCTAGACCTACCACATATAGGTCAGTGGTAGATCTGTCTCTATCTCTCACACTTGATGCTATCAGAAACAAGTCTGTCAAAGCTTCTGATGAAGGAAAGCGAAAGCAGGAGGATGAGAGTTCTCATCGCTCCGATAAGAAACGAAAGGGGAACTCAGATCATAGGAAGAGTTCTAGGTTTAAAAAGGACAACCAGCAGTCAGGTGAGAAGCCGAAATGCAAAACCTGCCAGAAACACCATTTCGGGAAATGCAGACTCGAATCACGATCACAATCGCAGTCGCAATCGCATGCAAGGCCTATTGGATGTGGGATCTGCAAGTCCAAAGAGCATAAGACTTTGGATTGCAAGAAAATGAAAGATGCAACCTGTTATGGTTGTAATGAAAAGGGGCACATTAAGTCTAATTGCCCGAAAAATCCAAAGAAGCCTGAGGAGGCTAAGAAGACTAATGCTCGAGTCTTCCAGATGAATGCTCAGGAGGCGGTACAGAACGACAATGTGATAACAAGTACTTTTCTTATCAATGATGTTTATGCTAGAGTATTGTTTGATTCCGGTGCAGACAATTCTTTTGTAGACAATAAATTTTGTAAATTATTAAATTTGCCTTTTAAAGCTCTAAGCATAAAGTATGAAGTATAATTGGCCGATGGTACTATAGAGACTGCTTCAACAGTATTAGATGGATTTTTCATATCCATTAGGAACCATTCTTTTCCACTGTCTTTGCTTCCGTTGAAATTAGAAGGATTCGACATAGTGATAGGCATGGACTGGTTGTCTCGTAACCAAGCCCAAATTGTTTGTGATAAGAAGCAAGTGGTTATCAAGACTCCTTATGGTGAGCCACTTACGATTCAAGGAGATACGGAGTACGGATTACCTAAGCAAGTGTCTATGCTTAAGGCATCGAATTGTTTGAAGAAAGGTCGTGTCATTTACATGGCACAGGTAACCGTTGATGAACCAAAGCCCAAGATCGAAGACATCCCTGTTATTTCTGAATATCCAGATGTTTTTCCTGAAGAACTACCTGGATTACCTCCAGATACGCAAGTGGAATTCAGAATCGATATCATTCCTAGAGCAGCACTAGTTGCAAGAGCACCTTATCGATTGGCACCAACTGAGATGAAAAAAATAAAAACACAGTTGGATGATTTGTTGGAAAAGGGTTTTATTCAACCAAGCTCATCTCCTTGGGGAGCGCCCATTCTATTTGTGAAGAAAAAGGATAGCTCAATGCGTTTATGCATTGATTATGGCGAATTAAACAAGGTTACAATCAAGAACAGTTATCCGTTAACCAGGATCGATGATTTGTTCGATCAACTCCAAAGAGCAAGTTACTTTTCAAATATCGATTTGAGGTCGGGTTACCATCAGTTAAAGGTCAGAACTGAAGATGTGCACAAGACCACATTCAGAACTCGATATGGTCACTACGAGTTCTTGGTGATGCCTTTCGAGCTCACTAATACACCTGCAACATTCATGGATCTCATGAATCGTGTTTGCAAGCCGTATCTAGACAAGTTTGTCATTGTCTTCATCGAAGACAAGTTTATGTGCTCACTAATACACCTGCAGCATTCATGGATCTCATGACATGCTGATTTGATATACGGCTGAGAATAAAAATTACTTTTAGCTCAGGTAAATACTTTTAACTTATTTTCCGTTATACGAGCTTGGGATACAGAATTATAATATTACCGCTTGGTCGGGTATGAAATCATTTAATCGGATTGTGATTAATAAATTTACATAACCCGTTTTAATCTGTTTTGTTTGATACAATGCCTTTGGGGGGTTAATTACCGCGTCCTGGATATCATCGGCTCATTCATTTGAAATAGCCACGGCTTAAGCACGTGGTGTAGGCATACACCTGACAGTTGCGTATGTATAAACGGTATCTCACTCGTGAGGAAACTCCTTGTGGGCCTATACTTGTGGTGTGTCTATTAATCTTTTATCGGCTCTTCTATTCCGGTCCTAAACGGACGACAAACATATAAATCTGTATACAGGATTATTTTAAATAATTGTCCCAAGTTATAAAAGATTTTTGCCTTGTGCATCCAAACCAATATTATAAATACTTTTCAAAAGAGTCAGTTAATTGTATTTACCAGTGTAAACTGACGTATTTTTCAAAAAGACTAAGTGCAGGTACTACGCGTAATGGGCTGGAAACTCCTGAGTATTAAATAAAGAGTCTTGCAAGCTTTTAATACTTAAAGTCTGTTGAACAATATTTTCTTTCTGTTTTAGATCCGCCCGTGGATCCACTTACAACCGTTGTGTAATATTTTATTATACTTTCAATTCGGTTTGTATTATTTACTTTAGACTTCCGCTGGGCATTAAACTGTGATTATTTGAATATGATGATATCAACTACGTCACGATACTCCCCACCGGTAATACGTGGAAATATCGGAGTGTGACATTTTTAGGTGTCATTTTCGGATGAGTAAACGTTTCTTTTTACGCATCGCTGAAGACTTGGAAAACACGTATGATTATTTTAAACAAAAAGCGGATGCGAGAGGGATACTAGGATTTACCAGTATTCAAAAGTGTACTTCATCTCTACGAGTCCTTGCGTACAGAAACATGACGGACATCGACGACGAATATTTAAAAATGGCCGAGAAAACAACGCGAGATACCTTGGAGCATTTTTGTCAAAGTACATTACTATACTATAAATATTACATGCATTCATATTTTTTTACTTAGCTTAAAGTTATTATTTTTTTGGTGAGGTTAGAGTTATCATTTAAAGGTATTATAGAGTTGTACGGTCCCCGTTATCTGAGAAAGCCCACATAGAACGGCCTTCAACAAATTTACGAGGTCCATTCTAATCTCCATGGTTTATCGGGCATGATCGGGAGCTTGGATTATCGTCATTGGCAGTGGTATAACTGTCCGACCGCATGGAAAGGTCAACACACACGAGCTGACCAAGACGGACCAACTGTTATTCTTCAAGCGGTTGCCTCACAGGACCTTTGGGTATGGTCGGCTTACTTTGGTGTCGCAGGGTCTTGCAATGATATAAATGTTTTCGAGCAGTCTCCATTGGTAGAGAACTATATTTCTGGTAGAGCTGTGAGAGCATCTTTTTATGCAAACGGGAACTACTACCCGCACATATACTATTTGTACGATGGAACTTATCATAGGTATTCGATTGTCGTGAAGACATTCAGGGACCCGTATGATGAAAAAAGAGCTTACTTTAAAAAGGTTCAAGAGTCTTCGCAGAAGGATATTGAGAGATACTTTGGGGTTCTTCAATAACGCTGGCATTATTTGGGAAATCCTTATCGTGCATGGAGCAAAGAAAAAAATGAGAGATGCTATGTACGCTTGTATAATCATGCATAATATGATTTTGGAAGACGAAGGAAGAGCAATATGCCAGAACTATGTACCAGACGACGTCCAGGAGTATCCCCAAGAAACAATGGAAAAAAAGAGTGAAGAATGCACATGAAATGCGGTCCGACCCCGCACATAATGCGTTAGTGATTGATTTGATTGAACACGCGTGGTCGGCTCGGCATATTCCAAACGAGGGAGAGCAAGAATCGGATGACGAGGAAGATAAAGATGACGAGGAAAACGAAAGCGAAGACGGAAATTAATAGAATATTATTAGTTTTAAAAATATTATGTTTATGTGTTTTATTATTTATGTAATTTTTCTTTAATTTATAAAATATTATTAGCTTTAAAAATTAAAAAAAAAATAATTGGGTAATTACTGGACTGCCACGTGTCGCATAATGCCCAAGGGTGGGGGCATTATCCCACTACACCCATTTCTTCAAAACACCCAACAATGCCCCTTAGATGACTGGACTGCCACGTGTCACACAATGCCCATGGGTGGGGGCATTATTCAAGCTTTCCTCTACACAATAAATCCCCTCAGGGGGCGTTATGCGACAAGTGGTGAAACGCGTAAGAGATGAGCTTTATGGGGCTTTATATCACAAGAGGGTGTAGTGAGGTTATATATGTATGGGGCTTTATATATATATATATGTATATATATACATATATATATAATGTGTGTGAGTGGGGGAGGATGGGCCACGACGTGATGCTCTTAGCGGGGACCGGGATTCAACCACCCATAGTGTCCGCCGTATCGGTGTTTGACGAAGCTATAGGGTGCTATGCTCCATTCTCGCGTGATATCAAGCCCTACTACGGGTGGCCTAAAGCGTTTAACTGTTTTCGTCGTAATTATTAGTTCTTTAGAAAGCTTCTTAATGATTATTAAATCATTAGACAAAGAAGTGATGAAAAAACATTTCACTAAATACATAAGAGAATTTGTTGTATATTTAAAGTAAGGTTTATTTTTCTATAATCTATTTTAAAATATCACTATTATTTAAATTAAGGTTCATTTTTCTATAATCTATTTTAAAAATATCACTATTATTGTATATTGTATTGTATTACATTACATTATTTTACATTTAATAACAAAATCAATTGTGAATAGTTCTTATACACCATTGGTTCATTTTCATTTTTTTTATTAATTTTAATTAACTTATAGGATTACATCATTATTATATTTTTTTTAGTTAATTTATGTTTCTAACCCTTAACTTTAATATAGTTATCACACGATCCCTAAACACTAATAGTTCTTTTTTTTATAAACAATTTACGTTTATACATATGAACTTTAATATATTTGTATACGGAAGTTTAATAATAAATCTCTTTCTAATAAGTGATTTACGTTTCGACTCCATACTTTAGTTTAAAGTTAACCCTTTAAGTTTAATAAAGTTATTTTTTTGTACAAATATTTGTTCTTTTATCTTTTTTATAAGTTTAATTCCTTTTTATATTAATTATTATTTATTTAGCTTATTATAATTAAAGTTAACATTTAACTCTAGACATGTTTACTTAATTGTGTTGCTTAATTATTTTTACCGTCTTTTATATTAAAGCCTACATGGTGTATACTAACCTGTCAATATATCAAGGTAACAATTTTAATTATTTTTAATTCACCTTATTATAGTTTAAGCTATCTTTTAATTCTATACATGTTTACTTAATCGTGTTGTTTGGTTAGTTTTATCGTCGTGTAGATTAAAGTTTACATGGTCTATAATATATCATCGATATATCATGTAACAATTACATCCTCGTCAATACCCTCCTATGATCCCGCCACGAAGCGCGTGCTCCAATCCTAGTTATAAATATAATATGAAAGTTTTTAATAAAAATATGTCATTGGTAAGGTTTAATTCAAAATTATCATTATTATTATAAACTAAAGATGTATTTGAAGTAATGAAGGATTTTGTGGGAAGGTGATTAAGATAAGAATTTAAAAATAAGCAATGTTTTTTTATATGATATTAACCTAATTTACAAAATAATAAAAAATCAGCTTTGATTAAAAAAAAAAACAGTTTTTCTGAGGGATAATATGATGTTAACACGTGACATTCTTTGAAATCGTTTATTAGACTATCCGTGAGACCATTTGTAATGGTTGATGCCTTCTAAGAGGCATTTTCCGCCACATTAACATTATAATGCCACGCTTTCAATTCTTTTTCAGTCATTACTTTCCAGTTTTTTTTCTTCTTATCCGACATTATATTAGAAACGTCTCTCCCTTTTCATGTCCTTATAACACCCAGTGGACGGTGTTGGTGGCATTTTCAAGCCACTTCAATCCCCTATTTGGTGTTAACTAAAAAAGTCTCTCCTTCTTCATACCCCTATAAAGCCCATAGAGACGGTGTTAGAGGCGTAATTATTAAGGCTTTTCACGCCCCTATAATACCCATTACGCATGGCTTAAAAATACGATTAACATAAATGATCATTCATAGTTGTGAACTAACTTTCTATTTTTGCTATAAGAAATTACTTTCTTAAGAAAAATGATTGACATAAGCGAATAAACACTGCTCTATAAGTGTTTTGAGTTGGATTATTACATATCGAAAAAGTAAGAAGCTAGCTAAATATATGTCAAAACAAACTAACATAAACACCTCGAATTTTTTTTTAATGGAAATCGAAACTTTTTATTCAACCGACACAGCCATCCCCATAGCAAAAAGCTAAGTTGTAACTGGCGGTCAAACGGTTACGAACCCTTAGCAGTAGATCACTCTTCAGTCTGTAAGTTGTAACTAACAGTCAAACAATTACGAACCGAAATTAATAAAGAGCATCGAAGACATTAAATGCAATTTATTTTCGTCTTTAATTCGGTCGAATTGTTTCAACTCAAAGTTCACTATATTTTCGCCTTTAATTCGGTGGAATTGTTTCAACTCAAAGTTCACTATAAAACCAAGGAGAGGCCTTGGTTTGAGACACACTGCAATACACCAGTTTAAATAGTATCTCTCCAACTCTCTCAATCTTTGATTCTTTTCTTATCTTCATCCTCAAGGTACGCCTACGGGTTTTCTGTCTTATCATGCAATGCAACTGTTTGGGCTGTTATATCCTGGAAAAAAGACAAGTTCTGCTCAGTGACTCGAAATTTGTTTTAAAAGACACAATACTTTGGACTACAAAATACTTTGGACACAATAATTTGTTTTAAAAGTATTGTGTCCAAAGTATTTATATCAATTTTCTCATATTTCATACCCTGGTATTTTTTTCCTTCCAAGCTTTTACTAAATTTTGGGAGTTATTGTTTTAATTTAAGAATATGGGGTTCTGGTTTGTATGTTTAATATGTGTGTGTTTTTTTACTAAGTATTTTAGTTTTTAATTTATTTAAATAACCTGAGATGACCGTATGCAAAGCATCATGTTCTTAATTTATGTCCCTGCTTGTGAAAAATAATAAATTTCAGCTTCATGGGTCTTAAAATACCAATTTTGGATTGTCTACGTATTCTTGATTCTTATTTTAGTAAAATGTGACTTGATTACATGCAAAAGAATATGGTTTTATAGGTTACAACTGGATATTGAGCTTTCTATATTTCATGAAAAAAGTAAACACGTCATTTGCTTTGTTAACACTGTCACTAAAGTTCACTCACATTACAACTGGATACCAAGTGTTGATTTGGAGATATATTATCGATAAGGGTGTGCATATATTGATAAGGGTGTGCATATATATACTGGATACAAACTTATCAATTTAAGAATTCGATATCAACCGGTATCATACCGAAAAACCGGCACGGATACCGATACAATACCGGTACCGTACCGGTATTTTCGGTACGGTATTCGGTATCAACTTTTCATGAAACTGTTCGTACTAAAAAATTTTCTTGAACAATCTGTAATGTGCATAACTGTTTTTGAACAATCTGTAAATGCAGTTTATAGGTGATGGAGTAAAACAGACAACCAATTAAACTTGAGTCCAATATAAAAAAATAGCGGACTTAAAATTAGACGATGCAAAGGTCGATCTTATGAAAGACTCTTTTTTTGGAAGTCTTTCATCAGTGGTGAACAAACGTGAGTCCTCTGCAACTCTCGTTGAAGTATTGTCCACATAGTACAATACTTCAACGAAGTTTTTTGAGCTGCCAAATGAGATCCCTTTCTCATTTTGTGCAAAAGAGGTTGCCGACGTTATCGGCATGGAGGACCATGGGGTTGATGTCAAAGAATATGAAAATAAATGCTCACGAGCTACATTTCCTCCAACGGCTTTGAGCAAAGCCAATGCTGCTGTGTTGAAGGCGAATTTGCCTCATATGCCTATAGATAATGAAGAAGGGAAAAAGTGCTTCAAGGAGTTAATGTGCTACTTCCTAGTAGAACAAGTGCTCCTATGTGCTAAGGATGGAAAGAAGCTTCGGAGCAAATATTGGTTTTTGGTTGCAGATGCTGAGTTGAGGGAAAAATGCAATTGGGCTCAAGCAACATTGGACCACTTGCACACCTCACTTGATTCTCTGAAAACATGGCGTGCGAATAAAGCAAATGAGTAGCAACATTCTTTCACTGGTGCAGCTCCTGTCTTGGAGGTATGTTTATGCAATATATAAAACTTATTGCATATTTACCCGGCCTAGAAAAACAATTGCATATCTACCTAACTAAATAAATAAAATTGCAGATATACCCATTTCACTAATGATGATTTTGGAATTGACAACTTTACCCTTTTATTATTAGATTAAATTATTGATTCTACCCCTACGGGTTTTAAATTTAAAGAACCAACCACTAGAATTTAAAAAAATTATTAGGGGGATATTTGCAAAAAATCTCATAAACATACCTCCAAGACAGGAGCTGCACCAGTGAAAGAATGTTGCTGCTCACTTGCTTTATTCGCACACCATGTTTTCAGAGAATCAAGCGAGGTGTGCAAGTGGTCCAATGTTGCTTGAGCCCAATTGCATTTTTCCCTCAACTCAACATCTGCAACCAAAGACCAATATTTGCTCCGAAGCTTCTTTCCATCCCTAGCACATAGGAGCACTTGTTCTACTAGGAAGTAGCACATTAACTCCTTGAAGCACGTTTGCCCATCTTCATTATCTATAGGCATATGAGGCAAAGTTGCCTTCAACAGAGCAGCATTGGCTTTGCTCAAAGTCGTTGGAGGAAATGTAGCTCGTGAGCATTTATTTTCATATTCTTTAACATCAACCCCATGGTCCTCCATGCCGATAACGTCGGCAACCTCTTTTGCACAAAATGAGAAAGGGATCTCATTTGGCTTCTCAAAAAACTTCCTTGAAGTATTGTAATATGTGGACAATACTTCAACGAGAGTTCAGAGGACTCCCGTTTGTTCACCACTGATGAAAGACTTCCAAAAAATAGAGTCTTTCATAAGATCGACCTTTGCATCGTCTAATTTTAAGTCCGCTATTTTTTTATATTGGACTCAAGTTTAATTGGTTGTCTGTTTTTCTCCATCGCCTATAAATTGCATTTACAAATTGTTCAAAAAAAAAATTTAATACGAACAGTTTCATGAAAAGTTGATACTGAATACCGTACCGAAAATACCGGTACGGTATCGGTACCGGTTTTTCGGTATGATACCGGTTGATACCGAATTCTTAAATTGATAAGTTAGTATCGAGTTGTATATATGCACACCCTTATCAATAATATATCTCCAAATCAACACTTGGTATCCAGTTGTAATGTGAGTGAACTTTAGTGACAGTGTTAACAAAGCAAAGCTGACGTGTTTACTTTTTTCATGAAATATAGAAAGCTCAATATCCAGTTGTAACCTATAAAACCATATTCTTTTGCATGTAATCAAGTCACATTTTACTAAAATAAGAATCAAGTAGACAATCCAAAATTGGTATTTTAAGACCCATGAAGCTGAAATTTATTATTTTTCACAAGCAGGGACATAAATTAAGAACATGATGTTTTGCATACAGCCATCTCAGGTTATTTTAATAAATTAAAAACTAAAATACTTAGTAAAAACACACACATATTAAACATACAAATCAGAACCCCAAATTCTTAAATTAAAACAATAACTCCCAAAATTTAGTAAAAGCTTGGAAGGAAAAAATTACTAGGGTATGAAATATGAGAAAATTGATACAAATACACAATAATTTGTTTTAAAAGACACAATACTTTGGACTACAAAATAAATACACGAGTTCATATTATCAGTGCAATTAACAAATAGTAAATTTGGACTACAAAATAAAAAGTCCTACAAAGTTGAATAACCATAAGTTTCTTTAGCTTTAGCTTATGGAACATTAAAATTAGTATCATTTTTGAAACTTTTGGAGGTAGACACAACAAAATTATAACTACATGTGAACATGATAGTGTTAAGTTCTACCATTTCAGTTTTTTTATAATTTATCAATAAATAATAACTCAATTGTGCCATGTTTGACCTTATAGATTTAAGCCTTTTAAAGTGATTATTGTGGATTCAATAATCAAATCAGAACAAGTTAATCTCTGCAACTTCTACTTGGTCATTTTGATCAAAAGGTTTAAGTGCATTAACTCATGATATGGGTCGATTTGGATTTATATTTTATCTCATAATGAAACAAAAAAGAGTTAGATGTGTCAAGCTAATTGAATATCATGTTTTAAGAATGTTGTTTTGAATAACTCATTAAAATTTTTATATAAATTTTATAAAGAGTAATAAAGAGTATCCGGCAAATGAACTTCACTCATTCCAACTCTTAACTCAAAACCCATTTATGTATGTTTCTTAAACCATTGTTTTATTATACAACCCCGTGTATACACGATTTTATAACATTAAGTATTTTTATTATACTATTATATCATTTTTATATATATACATCACAAATTCGTTGTGTTTTTATATGTTTATGTATTAAAATGGTCAGTGGCGGATCCAGAAATTTTTCACTGGGTTCACTTTTTAGATACTCCAATTTCATATGACTGAACATAAAAAATTTCGGGTCGGTTCGACAGTTCGAATCGGGTAAGATTCAAGGGTTTACTGGTTGAAGATGACGATTCAATGTTAGATGGTGGTTGCCTTTGAAAAAAACTTGAAATATTCTTCTGAATAACTAACTGATAATGCCTAAATACCAAATTCAAGTTTCAAACATCAAAAACTGATTATAATGACCTTGGAGATTATCTTTCAAAACTAAATTGTAACTCCTATCCGTACCCAAAATTCTACACTTTTAGTCCTAATCTATTAAAAAATAATCCTTAACTAATCTTTGTTTATGTTTGAATTATCAATGATAGATTTTGAACTGTTTCTGTAACCAGGAATTCTGAAAGTAAGGAGCCAAAATATAAAGAGTCCAGCCAAAGTGTTTTCAGATTCTCAAACTTCTTCGTGGTTAATTGGCCATAACATGGGATAAAATGAATACTAGGGAAATATCCAATTCTGAGTGTGATGAGGTTGGGGGTGATTAGAGTCAAAGATGATAGATAACTAAGCAGAGTCAAATGTAGGTTTGGAGGTGGAGAAGGTGGATCTTAGGATCATTAAGTCCATCAAAACATACCAAGTTAAGAACTTGATATAACAACTCTCCCAAAACCCTTAAACATGTCCTATACGTCTTAAAATACACCCCGTATACGAAAAACGGGCCCGAAATACCTTTATATTTATAAAAATCAAATAAAACAAATTCTAGTGGGTCCTCGCGGGGCGCGACCCAGACAAGCTGAGTCCGCCACGAGCCGCGACAAGGTGGCACCAGGCGGCACCTTATGGCGCCACGTGTGTCACACCCCGATATTTCCACATATTACCGGTGGGCCCGGCGGGGAGTATCGTGACATAGTTGATATCGTCATAGTCAATTATATACAGTTTAATGCACAGCGAAAGTCTTGGAGGAAAAATACTATTACAAACCGAAATATAAAGCATGAAATAATTATTATACAGACGTTGTAAGAGGATCCACAGGCGGATCTAAAACATAATATAAAATATTGTTCAACAGACTATAAGCATCAAGAACTTGCAAGATTCTTTAACTAACGCCCAGAGCTCCCAGCCGATTACATACGGTACCTGTCACTTAGTCTTTTTGAAAAATACGTCAGTCTACACTGGTAAATACAATTAACTGACTCTTTTGAAAGAATTTATGAGAATTGATTTAAATGCACAAGGCACAAATGTTTTTATAACTTGGGACAAATATTTTAATAACAATCTTGTATCAGATTTACATGTTTGTCTAACATTTAGGGCCGGTATAAATAAACCGAACAAGATTAAACAACACACCACAAATATAAACTAACGGCGGGTTTTCCCAGCAAATGAGTATATCTTTTACATACACAACTGACATGTGTATGCCTACACCCAGTGCTTAAGTCGTGGCCATTTACGATTTTTAAATGAGCCAAGGATATCCAGGACACGGTTGTTAACCCCCAATGTTATTTGTTATCAAGCAACACTGATTAAAGCGGGATTATGCAATTTAACCATATTCGATTAAAAGGTTTCTACACCCAACCAAGCGGTAATATTTTGCCGTATCCCAAGCCCGTCTAAGGGAAAATAAGTTAAAAGTATTTACCTAAGCTTAAAATGAAAGTTTAGTATTCTCAGCCGTACAATCTTTTACTGGGGCTCTTAATCTGGAACGAAGGTTATATTAACCTATGAGATTACTAACGGGTCTTATTTGAGTAGAAAACTTAGACCGGTCAGTTTAAAGAAAGGTTTACGACACAAAACGCTAGATTAAGCGGTGACCGGATTGGAATGTGATTTAGACCCGACAAGTATGGAGACTTGTATAAAATGGGTAAACTAAATACATTCTGGATTTTTAAGTTAAAATGATAAGGTTTGACCCGTTTCAGTTAATTTATGCAAACTAGTTACATAAACCGTACCGAACACGTATATGCATAACGGGTAGCCGGATGAGTCATGTACAAGTTCCATAAGTTATTATGCTTTAAATATGTTACGATGTTAGTAGGATATCAACAATTATGCCCAAAAAGAATTTAAAACCAATTTAAGTCCCGTAAGGGTATTTTGGTCATTTTAAAGTTTATAAAAGAGGTTTAATAGTAAACTGGGGTTCTAGTCTAAAATATTCAGTAAAATATTTATTTTATCATGTTACATCAGTAAGATATCATACATATGTGAGGTTTACCATTTATGGCCAAACTATGCACCGTAGGGGCATTTTGGTCATTTCACATATGTTTTTAAGGACAAAATTGGAAGTCTGAGTTCAAGAATTATACTTACTGTTAAAGTATTAAAATTTATTTATAAAATAAATAGGTAACAAGCCATAGGTGTTAAATATGGTTTTAAACCAAACTATGCACCTAATTATCGTAAAAGTCGATAAATTGACTATATTTGAGATGTTTATGAAATTCTGAGATTTTGATCAGCCTTAAATGTTTAAAATATTTTATTTAACATATAATATCAGTAGGAAAAGGTTTGGCATATTAATCATATGTTAATCTCATTTTATTACAAAAGGGTATTATCGTCATTTATCGAATTATACGAGAACTCAATAATATGATCAGTTTATATAATCTGAACCGATATTCCAAAAATCCCTAAAAATGATATCCAAACAGTAGGTAATGAGTTTGGTGTCAAAATTTGAGTTTAAACCTGATTTATGCTAAAAATTTAGTTTAATTAATAAAAAGTTTCATTTACGATATCTTGCATAACTTTAGTTTGAGACCAGAAAGTAATGTCAAATTTATTTGACATGCTTATATATCAGTAACAAAACTATTTGTATACTCATATATTCAAAAATCTCGTTTTTACACTATAAGGGTATAATAGTCAAATTTAAGCAAATAACGAAAACATGCAAATGAACTCTGATTTCTAAGGGACCATGTAGTATAATCTCTGAGGGTTATACTAACATATAATATGGTCACAAAGGAACCCTAAGGAATAAAGATACTAAGCTAATTCGGGTCAAAACTGAAAGTCAAAGCAAAAGTCAACTTTTGCGACTTTCGGTTGCGAATTGAGCCTAAACTCAGAATTGTCGGGTTGAACATGTTTAGACATGTTCTATTATCATTTACCAAGTTATTTAGGTGACAAAACATGATTCATAACTTCTACATTATCAGTTTTAATTATATTATTTGAAAAATTGACTGTTTTAACTTTTTGACTAGTTGCATTGACCCGGCATTTGACTGAGATAACGTGATAATTATGAGGTGCCATTTTGAGGGTTTATCACCTACTTAATTACCAACACATAGCCACTTTCGTTTAGAATCATGGCTGGACCGTTAATGAATAAACTAAAAGTCAAAGCAGAATTACGCTAACTTTGACTTTCGGTCCTTATACAAGTGAAAACTAAACTACAGGAGCCAAGAACACTTACAAGGGGTCCTTAGCACGAAAATTTGAACTTAGAGAGCTTCCTTATGGACCAGGATGCTCAAGAGAATTCAGCTATAGAGATGTTTGAGAATTTCTTTGAAATGAGTAAGTTCTAACTTGAGAATGAGGGCCTTTATATAGAGAATTAGGATGATCTAGGATCAATCCATGTGTCCCCAGGTGAAAATTGATGCATACAAGTGTCCTAGTGGTTTCCCAAAACCGTTTGCATGCTGCTGTTTCGATTCAGAGTTGCAGAGAATCAGAAAAAGATTGCAGGTTGCATGCCGGGCAGCTGCCAGTTCTGGCTGGGAATGGGGTTCTGTCACGCCACGTGCCAGGTAAGGCAGATCCTGGCGCGCCACGCGAGGCAACACGTTTCAAAGTTGTTTTGTTTTGTTGCAAGATCAGTCCCTGTACTTTCATAACTCGATTTTCTGACATTTTCAGCATGAGGGGCCCATATATACAGGTTTTAAAAGTTCTTGGGAGTAAAACCTTGTATTGTTATGTTTCAGATTTATTGAAATGGTCTCTAGGGAATAGAATTGCCATATTGACACTTTTAACCCTTCTTTCTTGGAAATTGCAATTAAATCATATAATTGTATCGAAACTTCACGAAATCCTTATCCGACATTCGTCAGACTATAATAGAACATTACAAAGCCTCGGGATTTTTAAAAAGGTCACTCAGAGGTAAGAATTAACATGTTGGCACTTTTAACCCCTGTGTTTTGTAAACTTTTGATTTTAAGCACAAACGGCTTCTTGCGTCCGACAATTTATTCAATAAAGAATATGAATATTATGTGAGGTCAATCAGAGGCACAAGTTTGGCATGTTGACACATTTGGTCCTTTCTTAAACATCTTTTTGTTGTTTGTCAACTTTAGTCCTTCATAGTTAACTGTTTACATGATTAGGGTTTATGACACATGTCATCATTACATTGGACATGATTTTGCGAGGTGTTACAACGTGTTGAGTCTAGTCGTTGAGTCAGTAAAGCTAGGGCCTACCCAATAACTCTCGCGGGCCGCGAGAGAGATAGAAGGGGCAGTCGCGGGCCGCGAGCCGCCATGGTTCCAGCCTATAAATTGGGCGTTCGAGCTTAGTTTACAATTGTTTAAAATCTTTCTTTCTCTCTCAAATAATATAAGCTAAAATACTCGGGTATTATACGCCTCGTTGTAAGTATTATAACCCCCGGTTACGTATTAGTTACTCTGCCCGATTGATCTAGAGCTCCGTAACGCATGTCAAGGCTCTGCCTGACTCAGTCGTTGGAGTTCTGTCTCGGGGGGATGGTATAGCTAATGTAAATTGGGTTATCTTACTAACACGTGTGCATTGTTTATTTTAAATAGATTATAACTAGGAAATCACCAGACATCAATAGTAGTATCTAAAATAGCAATGTGAGTTATTCCCCTTTTTGTAAATTGTTTTTACAAAACCTCAATTGTTTTTAATTATAATTAACTGTGATTGAGTCTATGTATTCTACAATTACTGTCGGTATGTTGGGGTTTTGTATACATTAATTGTTACTACACTGTGAGTAGTAGCATGACCACAAGTCAGGATTGACAGTACCGTGGGTGGTAATTGAATAGATAAAAACATTGTAATCGCTCTCAATACTGTAAGGATATAAAATATTGACTTGATTAAACTGGGATTCACTCATCAGTATTTCTTGTTGATCAAACTTTTTAAAACGGGTTTCAGGTAACAAAATGTGAAAGCCAAATAGAAGCTAGCTGGAAAGCACTGAAGGCTTGGAAAAGTGGCTAAAAAAGTTACCTAGACAAGAAAGTAGTTTTATTTCAATAAATTAGGGTTTATCCCTATAAACATATTGTAATGGAAACTTGAGTTTTTCCCATGTATTTATTATTATAAAAGTTTGGTGTTTAACTCTGATAAACTATTTCCTAACTACGGTCCTGATGTTAATTTCCGCTGCCAAATTAATAAACACCGATACCACTGATACTGTCCTCGCGGCCACCCGCTCCCGGGGAAGGGGTCGGGGTTGCGACACTTGAAGATTAGGGAAACACTTATTCAACTCGTTTAGGTCTTCGTCTTCTAATAATATAAATTCAACTGTCAAACTTGTGAGCATTGGTATTGGATTCAAGTTGTCCACAGTCACACATCCAAAACCTAGTTTTAACTCAGTAAGATTGTGACCTGCAACAAAAGCAATCATATATGTTAAATCAAATTTTTAATCGTGATAATCATGATGCATTTTACAGTTCTAACTCAATTAATTTAAAACAACCCAAATTTCTCAACTTAATTCAATCAAAAAGTCAAAAACCTTACTAGTTCAAATCGGAAGGTGGAGGCGGAGGTGGTCGGAAGGTGGAGGCGGAGGTGGTCGGAAGGTGGAGGCGGAGGACGGCCGGTGTCGGCGAAGGTGGAGGCGCCGCAGCCGCTGCTGATTCTGACTCTGATGTTGCTGAAGGTGGAGGCATGAGGCGAGGTTTTCTGTTTTTGTGTTATGGGTCTGTGTTGTTGTTGTAACCCTAAATGGGTTTTAAATTAAAGAAAGAAATAGAAAAAAACGGAACAAAATTGTGCATCATACAGGATTTGATCCCGGGTCTCTTGGGTAGAATGACGCAGGCATAACCAATGGAGAACCAAGGCTTTTTTGTTTATAGGTTCCTTTTATATTTTACTTATGGGTTCCTTTTCAGTTTGTTATATATATTTACACTAAAAATTAAAAACCGAATGGGTTCCTGGGAACCCGTTCTTTCTTAATAGGCCCGCCCCTGGTTTTGCTTGAATGTGTTTTTAGCTAAACTAGTGTTTATCAATGACGCGCGTTGCGCGAAAGGCATTGGTGTTTTCGACCGACATCATTCTTCAAACGATTCGAGATAAACGATGCGTAACCAACCATATCCGGCATCGTGGAGTGTATTAAAAAATGAGCAATTGGACGATTGGATGTTGGGCTAGGTGTTTCTTGGAATGCCCACGGATTGTTCGAGTCAAAACCACGATTATGAAGATTCATTTTTCGTATTGTGGTTGGATGAGATTTTTTTTTTTAAAATAAGATATAGATGATTATAGAAGAGGTGGAGAATAATTTTTTTTAAACACATAGTCGTTGGCCAACGGCTAGCCCAACGATCCCGCCATGTCATCTTGATAGCCCCGCCCAACATCCGTGCTAAAACCCCCGGCCAAGGGGCCACGCCAAAACCCCCCACCCGGGATGGTGACTTGGGCGTTTATACCCAACCCACGCCACAACCCCCACCCCATACCTTATATTCTAATATACCCTAGATGATCACTGTTCATTCACAACTGTTCATTCAATTTCCTTTTTATTATATATAGATTCTATCGTTCAAACAACAAAGAAGCATGTACAAAGTGATGGTTCTTGTTAGTGATAATGCAACATGCATACTTTGATTTGGAACCACATGCATAATATACTCGGGAAATTGAACAAATCCTCTCAACGTATATACATGCGATTGCACGATCACATAAAGAAGAATTGAAGTGTATATTCCTTTTAAGTGCATTTAATCTTGAATTAACAAGATGTCAACGTACTTGATATGTGATGATGACAACTGGCATATCTAGAGATTTTTATTTTGAGTTGTGTTCTCGTTAAGTGTTTTGTCTATGTCAGTGATCTAAAACTAATATAAACTATATTATCTCCTAGCTAGTGTGATCATGAAACGGTAATGAGAAAGAGAATAACGTGAAAGTAAATGATATATGAAAGAAAAAAAAATGTAAATATAATTGTAAAGAGAAGTTTAACGAAACAAGCTCAATAACAATCAATTTAAACTCGAGTTCATATTACAAGTCGGACTATTTCGGCTCGTCATCTTAATGTTCAATAAGAAAATTGGGTTCCTTAACCAGGAAACCCGGTTAGCTGACTAGTAGGGGTGTTCATCGAATCGAATAACGAATTTTCAAATTTTTATTTTTTTACATGTATCCGATTCGATTAGTATGTGATTTAATTCAAGTTAACCCTAAATAATAAATTATTTTACTTTCATTTTTTAAAACTACTACAAATAATTATATTGAAACGCCCCTAACTTATCATTTTCAAAAGATCTTAACATGGAGGATAAATTTTTAGAATTTCCGGCATGACCCGTTCGTACATAGACCATTAACACCTGTTTTATACGGTAAACCATTTCAACATAAAACACCCTTGACAATAACCCAAAACGGAACGTTTACGTTGTTTACAAAAAGTATACCACTAATAAGTTTTATCCAAACCATAAAGACATCAAAATACTACATAAGTCAAAGTACATAAGACCAAGAGTTTAGACCACGTTAAAATAACTTATGACGGAAGCGTGTAGTGGGCGTAGATCAAGTGTGCTCATTCCAAATTGTCCAACCGCCTAGGTTAAGGATTTACCTACATTCAACATAAACAAATGAGTTAGTATCTCTTTGCTAACACCATTAATTAATAAACTGATTCGTCTATATCACGGCTTACATCTTTCTACTACATTACTAACCGTTAGACGGTTCATTACATGCTCACCTCAATGTAGAGACCAAACATACCTTTCTTAACATACCCGCTATCGACGGATACTAGTGTTTTAAACATAACTTCCTTTCGATTCGTTCATGACGAACGAACATATTCCTTACATACACTTACACTCCAATCCGAAAAGGACGGATCGAGTAGACCTTTATTCGTTACGAACTTAACTTCCCATACCCGGTTCGACTAGAATGAACCGGATATAATGCATTCTCCTTCATGACTTATTCATTTCTCACAATCCGTTTATGACGGATCTTACTTTATACTTCCAAATAACCATAGATTAAAAGATCACAATTTTAACATACAACACAATACAATTGGGAATAGTATAAATATGACAACATAATAGAATATGGTGTACACGAACGTACCTCGATCTTGTGAGCTTTCCAATTTCCTAGTGTTGGAACCTTCTTCTTTCACACCTATAACAACACGTTCATTCACTTATTTAGTTCAACTAAATTTCATTCATTCTTCTTCCAAATTACGCATATTATTCTTTTAAGCATTTCATCAAACACTTGACGGGTTTCGCATTTTCGGGACATTTACCCAACTAACTAAAACATGTTTTTAAGCTAGTTCTTTTAACTATTCAACAATAATCAAGCAAACCTCATTCTATATCAATTTATCTAGTGTTTATACATCATCAACAGAATTATTCATCAATGATTCATATGCATGACACTACATGATCATCCTATTCATATCACACATTCAATAAGTGGGTTTTTTACTAAAATCTTTCAAATAACCTAAAATCAAACATGATTCTTGTTCTATAAGGTAATCCTAACTCAGATATCTCACATTTAGACACAAGAATTCGAGATTGGGTTGAACCCCTCATCCTACAAATCATGATTCGAGAAATTAAACTTACCACTTCAGAAATTGAGGTTAGCTACTCGAATTTAGGGTTCATGCATTAGATTTTTCCTTTGATTCAGGTTTAATTGCTTGATTTCTTGATGTTAGGGTTTCACCCTCTTGCTCTGCTCTCCTGTTCGATCGACCAGAACCCACCCAAAACTCTGTGTGTGGGTTTTGAACTCTTTTATTCTAATTACCTTTAATTTTTGATATGTTACACCTTTAGTCCCTCAAGTTCATCTACTTAATAAATTTTAAACTTCACCCCTTTATTATTTATATCATGCATCAAATCCCATTAACTAAGTTAAGTTTAAAATAAAATTTTAACTTATCAAGTAAACATTATTGGGGTGTTACAAGTCTACCCTCCTTAAAAGGGGTTTTGTCCCCGAAACCCGGGCACATAACAATTTAAACATTTACATACCGAAGAGAAAAGGGTAGTGCTTCCTCATTTCATCTTCCGCTTCCCATGTAAGTTCCAACCCCTTTCGTTGTTGCCATTGAACCAACACTTGTCTAACGGCTTTGTTGCGAAGATTCTTCACCTTAGCGTCTTTAATGGCTATTGGTCTTTCGACATAATTTAACCTCTCGTCCAACTCGATGTCATCGAGAGGCACTAATGCTGTTTCGTCCGCAAGACACTTCCTCAACTGCGATACGTGGAAGGTATTGTTAATCCCGTCTAGGGTAGGCGGTAATTCTAATCGATATGCAACCCTTCCAACTCGAGCCAAGATTTTAAAAGGTCCAATATAACGAGGGCCTAACTTACCCCGTTTGCGGAAACAGATTATACCCTTCCATGGAGATACCTTTAGCAAAACATAATCTCCGACTTGAAACTCGATAGGACGCCTCCTCTTGTCCGCATAAGCTTTTTGCCGATCCTGGGCTGCCTTCAGTCGGGCTCTAATCAAATCAATATTTTCATTTGTCACTGCTATTAAATCACTTGGCGCAAGTTCTCTCTGTCCAACTTCGCCCCAACACACAGGAGTTCTACATTTCCTCCCGTATAATAGTTCATAGGGAGCCATTTGAATACCACTATGATAGCTATTATTATAAGAAAATTCCGCTAGTGGTAAATGGTCATCCCAATTCCCGCCAAAATCTAAGGCATAAGCTCTTAACATATCAACAAGCGTTTGGATGGTTCGTTCTGATTGACCATCAGTCTGAGGGTGATAGGCTGTGCTTATGTGTAGCTTCGTGCCCATACTTTCATGAAACTTCTGCCAGTAATGAGAGGTGAATCTAGTATCCCGATCCGAAACGATTGACACGGGTGTTAGGATCTGAGTTTGGTTTTGATTGTATTTTACGTTTGAATTAAGATGAAGATGAATGAGTTGTGCAGCGGAATTAAGATGGAAACAAACTTTGCATACAATCAAATGAGAGAATTACTTTAATCAAACATTTTCCACAAAGAACCGAAATATTGAATTTATTTCAACAACGATTACAATGCAATGTCCGAATAAAAACTCCCCCTCAGCCTGAGCTCACAGTGTTTGTTCGTGCAGGAAGAAGATATTGCAAAGAGCTAATAGAACAGTACAGCGCACTGTTCTATTTATAGGCACGAGTAAACCACTGAAGCATCTAAGCTGACGTCACAATGAAAGTGACATCTAACCTCCTAACAAACTCTAACCTCTGATCTATACAACCTCTGCTATGCTAACTACTGCTATTACATTTCATTACATAAAGACATCTAAACTACTGTTGCATCCTTCCACTGATGTGAACCCAACAGTACTTGTCCGGATCAGCAGAGCTTGACTCAAGGCAGTAGATTGAACAGCAGAGCTTTAGTCTTCCATCAAGCTTTTACTTGATCAGCAGTTTGTAGGCCAGTAGTTTGTGCGATCAGTAGATAGGAGGTCAGCAGATTTTGAAACCACTTTTAAGGGGAGAGACTTGTATATATAACATCTGCTTATTCTGGATCCACTGCTCTGATCCAGTTTTGGCTTTAATTATCTGTTCATCTGGTAGGGTTCAATCCCAACAATCTCCCCCTGGAAAAGATAATGCCAAAACTCTTCATTATTGTGGAACTTTATTGCCTCATCAACAGCTCCCTTATCTGACCTTTAAGTTGTAACTCAAAGTCTAGGGCATCTGTGTCATCTTCATCCCTACCAAGTGGAAGATCAAGGAGATCTTGCATATCTTTAAGACTTAGGCCAAGTGCTTGTTCCCTTGATATTTTCTTCACTTCTCCACCAGACCTGAACATAGTCAATACATGGGTCTGTTTGTCAGTTTCCCACTTTAGTACTTTTGAGCCTGGTGGGTTTCTTGGGAGATTTTTATTGGATGAGGAGTTTGGTGAAGCTGGCCTTGTGATGACTGTTTGAGCAGTGCTTGCAGGTTGATTCAGGCCAAGAGTATCAGCTATCATTTCTTTAATACCTTCCTTTACAAGCTCATCTCCTGCCATTAATTCATCCACTGTTTCAGTACCCAACTGTTTTTGTTGCCTTCTTTTAAAGATGGCTGCACCAGCTGGAGCAGTGGATCTCCTGATTTGCAGCTTTGATGGTCTTTTTGAAACCTCTGCTTCAGGATAGTCAGGCTTTTGTGGAGCATTTGGATCTTTCTTTCTTAATTTCTCCAAACTTTTGTAGGTAGCCCTGACTTTATCTTCTTTCCATCCCATCACTTGATTTTTGGACCCATAATCAGCAGCAACCAATTCCTTTTTCATTCTCTTCAGCTCTAGTGTTTTGTCAGGCATATTCTTTTTGTGTTTTGACTAATCTGGAGGAGTGTGTTTGACCTTCTTGTTTATCATTTCTTGAATCCTGGCTGCTTCTTTTTCAAGCTCAGGAATGGTCCACTCCTTGTACATATACTTTTCTCCCTTGTACTTCTTGGTTGCCTTGATGCTTTCAATGTAGTCTTTTCTCAAAGTTTCATCTGCTCTCTCTGAGATCTGTTTACATACATTTTTTTGCAAATTGCTCTAAGGATCTGACTTGTGTGAGCAAGAATTGGTAATTCTGCTGAATTTCTCTATCAGATTTTCCTTGTGCATTTCTTTTTGAGATATCCTCTGCTTGTTTAGCTTTGACTTTCAAATATTCTTCAATATTGTTTGGCCTTGGATATCCTTTAACTGATGGCAACTTCCTTTTAGCAGGGTCATCCTCATAGTTGAAGGATTTGATCTCTTCTCTAACTGCTTCAAGTTCTAGAGGAAATTGGACACCTGCAGGAGTAATGACAGGGATTGATTGTTGTACTGGAGCTGATGAGAGAGGAACTGGCTTTGGTATTGTAACAAGTGATAGAGATTTTGAAGATGTTGGTAGTGGTGATGGTGAATCATCATCTGGTATGAAAATCCTTCTCCTTTTTATTTTACGAGAAGCAGATGATGTTTTGGGTGGATCGGTGGTGGTGATTTGAATGGCAGTGGTTTGTGATTGACTAACAGCTGTTGAAACAACTGGTGTTTCAACCATTGTTGTCATTACAACAGATGTTGTAACATCTGATGTCTTCTGCTTTTTGGCAGGAGGAGATGGTGGTGAGGTTGTTTTTGGTGGTGATGGTGGTAGTGGTAAGGCAGTGGTTGTGGTGTGTGATGAAGTGGTGTGTGTTGAAGTGATAACAGATGTTGAAACCTCTGAAGTACCAGCAGTAGTTGATACAACAGGAGTTACAACAGCTATTTGGGTGGAGGTTTGATGTTGGAGGCTTTTGGATGGTGGTTTAGGAGTATGCTTTGTGAGTCTGGATGGTGTGGACTTGGGTTCCCTCACTTTTCTAGTGGGATTTCTTTTTAGCTCAGGATTTTGAACATCCTTTAGCCCAGAACAACCCTGCGCATTCAGCTCCATGTAAGCTCTTTTCTCCTTATTCCACCTTGACATATCCTTTGCCGCTCTGTCCCTTTTTACACTTGCTATAGCTTCATCAAGTGCATTTTGGGTAACATCAACCTTTTTGCTACCATCTGGCAAAGGTATCTGCTTGGTCATATTCTCCATTTCTGGTTCTATGTAGAGACCATCATCTACTCCCTTTTTCTTCCATTCTTTAATTTTCTTCCCCTTTTTGGCATTATCTGGGGGTAATTGATCAATGAAGAGCACAGTGGGAGGAGCAGTGCTAGTGGTTTTCAATAAATGGGCCTTGAGAGCCTTGATGTCTGCTTGTGTGTTCTTGAACCTAGACTCCATGATGTTTCTCAGCTCTTGTACATGTATTTCATGTTGCTGATCTGCCATTTGTTTTTGTTGTTGGAGAAAAGGTTGAAATAGACTCCAAATCTCATTTATAGCAGGTGCTTGTGATGGAGCAGATGCTTGAGGTGGAACAGCAGTGGATTGCATCTTTTGTACTTTCAACAACTGTTGTAGCATGTCTTTGATGTCAGCAACAGCTGTATCCAGTTTGTCAACTCGTTCCGTCAATTCCAGATATTTTAAACCATCACCCAATTTAATGGGATCATCTCATTTCCCACTAGCAGTGGTTTTATCAGTGGTTGAGGTAGGGAGTGTACTCCAAACATTAACCACTGATGCCCCTTTTTCTTGGTACTGGGGTCTTCTTCCTTCAACACTTAACAGCCTTTTGATGTTGCCAGTGGTTAAAACAAATCCACTGGTGGATGTCAGAGGTGCTATGGAAGGAATTGCCTCCAAGGAAGTCTTATTGATGTAACCACTGTCCAAGTGCAAACCAGTGGGTTCAGCACTTGTAGTGGCTGCTTCACTTGGATTACCACCGAGAGTTACTTGTAACTCAAGGGGTGTAACCTCCTCAGGTTGTGTTGGTGGGTTAGCAAAGATTGATACATCAGACCCAGTCATTTGTTGAGGCATGTTCTCATTGATAGGTGATTGAGAAGGACTGGTTTGTGCCTGGTTCAAATCAATTGCATCCAACAAAAGTTTCGTTGGTGGGGGAATTGTGGATGTGATGGTTGGTGTAGAAAGAGAATTTGCCCCGGGCATTGGGCTGTGGATGATGGAAGCGAGTGATTCCAGAGCATCATATTGTGGAGTCCCTATGTGTACAACCTGTTCTTTTTGAGAAGAAATAGGAGGAGTTTCGGTTATGGGTTGAGATATTTGTACCAACTGCTGTGAGGAAGTAGCAGCAGTGGTTTCTTGTGACTTTTGTGTTGTCACTGGCAGTTGCTCTGGTATCTCATCCTCCAGAGTTGCCTTTTTGATGGGTTTGGGGGGTTTTTGAGTTTTTCTTTTTGTTGGCTTTTTGGTGATTGTAGGTGTGGGTTTCAAAGCAGTTTTTTTGCTACTTTGATCACCTTGAGCAGTGGGCTCAGCAGCAGATACCTGAGGAGCAGTGGTAGCTGCTAAATTCTGCTCAGGCACCTCTGCTTGTGTTTTGCAAGGTGTTGACATTCTTGTAAAAGTTTCAGCAGTTAAGCTGTGCATTTGTAAAGAGTCACCTTGTTTTATTGCAGAAGGATCATTCTTACCAAGTTTCTTTTCAAAATAATAACTCAAAAATCTTGGAAATAGTAAGAATGACTTTGTTTCAACATTTTTAACCAGATCATTAAAAATTTCCCGGGAATAATTAAAATTTTCTTCTTGAAGAATAGCATAACCCAGGTTTTGAATTTTTAATGGTATTTCATTGAAAGCAGTGGTTTTGTTTGAAACACACATTAGAAGGGTATGAAATAAAAATCTTGTTGCAGAAGGGAAGAAACCTTTTTGTAAGGTGTCCTTTTTTACTTCTGCATTATACCCTCTTTCCAGAAAATCATTTTTAACTCGTTTTTGGGAAAAGAAGTTTTACCTTCCTGATCGTCGAGTTGAAAGACCTCTGAGATGGAATGTGGTGTAATCTTGACAGCTTTACCCTTTAGAGTAGAGTTAATGGCTATGACAGTGTCTCCTTGTTTTTTAAGGGTTACATTCTTCCAGAACTCTCGTTGGGTCGCCAAGTAAATTGGTGCATCTGCTGTAACAAAATTTTATACTTTGATGCAGATATGGTAGCAATGATGGAGTCGAAAATGTCAGTGGTGCCGGGTTTTGTGAGGAGACCCAGAAGGTTATGAGACGGTTTGTGTGGAATTTCAGTGGGTTTTGCCTTTTGAGAGGCTTCTTTTGATGATGATTTGGAAGTGGGTTTTGCAGATGATTTCGATTTTGTCATTTTGGAGATGACTGATCGAAGAAGATGATGAAAAATTCGAGAGAATGAGATGAAAAACTGTTTTGAGAAGAGAATTTTTAAGAATTCAATTCGACAGTAAAACCCTGTTTTTGGTTGGGAATGGGGGTTTTATAGAGAAAAAAAGAATGCTGATGTGGCAGCGGTTACAAAAGGTCTGATCACTTATGTACTGCCCACATGCCAACCCCTGATGAAATGAAGGACAGTACTTTTATGAAAGTTACTGATGGAGGCAGTGGTTACAATGGTAACAAATGGAAGCAGTGGATGATTTTCACTATCAGTGGATAGCATATCAGTGGGTAAGACACTGCTTTTGAACAACAGTGTTTTATCAAAGAAATGAGAGATCAGGGTTTAACTTTCAGCAGTGGACAGACTTTGAAGTAGAGCAGACTTTTGAACAATCAGTGGTTATGGCAGACTTTTAAGGATTTTATTGAAAAGTTCATTTTTAGCTATTTTTAAGGATGGATTTTTGATTTTCTGAAAACATTTTAATGCTTTTATTCATAGAAAAACAAGATTTTGCTTGTTATTCCATGTTTAGCATGCCAATCCTAGAGACCAAGCTTTCAAAGGTGGCAGTATCTAATGCTTTTGTGAGCACATCTGCCAGCTGGTCTTTAGTTGGAACATGATGCAGAGAAATCAAACCTTTTTCATAGCAATCCCTCACAAAGTGATGTCTGATGTCGATGTGTTTGGTGGTAGAGTGGGAGACTGGATTTTTGATGATATTTTCTGCTGCCTGGCTATCCAACATGAGTGGTGTCTTTAAGGCAGTGATACCAAAATCCAGCAACTGATTTTGAAGCCACATGAGTTGGGCTGTACAGCTTGCAGCAGCAATGTATTCAGCTTCAGCAGTGGATGTTGAAACAACTGCTTGTTTTTTGCTTTGCCATGAAACTAAGCAATCACCTAGAAACTGGCACCCTCCTGATGTGGACTTCCTTGTGGTGTTACATCCAGCAAAGTCACTGTCTGAAAATCCTGAAAGCTTGATATTCCCATTAGCTGGATACCAGATACCAAGTGTGGGAGCACCTTTTATGTATCTGAAGATCCTTTTTACAGCAATGAGGTTTGATTTTCTGGGAGCTGATTGACTTCTTGCACAGACACATGTTGCAAACATGATGTCTGGTCTAGATGCAGTTAGGTACAGTAAAGACCCAATAATGCTTCTATAAAGTGTTTGGTCAATCAGCTCATCCTTTTCATCAGACATGACAAGATTATTTGTTGCCATGGGTCTGTTGCATGGTTTACAATCATTCATATCAAATTTATTTAAAAGTTCTTTAGCATATTTGCTTTGATGAATGAAAGTTCCATTTTGCATTTGCTGAACTTGGAGAGCAAGAAAGCATTGCAGCTCACCCATTGCACTCATTTCAAACTCGGCTGTCATGAGTTCCCTAAACTCTTCACACATTTTATTACATGTGCTTCCAAAAATAATGTCATCCACATAAATTTGGACAATCATTAAATCCTTTCCTCTCCATTTTAGAAACAGTGTTTTATCAATGGTGCCTCTTTTGAAACCATTTGAGAGTAGAAAGGTGGAAAGAGTTTCATACCAGGCCCTAGGTGCTTGTTTCAGGCCATACAAGGCTTTGTTTAACTTGTAGACGTGATCTGGATAAAATGGATCCTCAAAGCCTGGAGGTTGACAAACATATACCTCTTCTTGAATTGTACCATAGAGGAAAGCACTTTTGATATCCATTTGAAACACCTTCATGTTGTGGTTGACAGCAAAGGCCAGGAACAGTCTTATAGCTTCCAATCTTGCTACAGGGGCAAATGTTTCATCATAATCAATCCCCTCTTCCTGTCTGTAACCTTGAACCACAAGCCTGGCTTTATTCTTGACAACAATGCCCCTTTCATCAGTTTTGTTTTTGAAGACCCACTTTGTGCCAATGGGACTTACATCTTCTGGCAGTGGTACTGTCACACCCCAACCGATGGCGGAATCATCGGGGCGCGGCACTAGGCGAATCAGATTGCTCAAGAGAATCCATAACAACTATTTTGCGATAATATTTAATACATTTGTTATCCCATACTAACAAATAATACAATCACAGAAGTTTTCACAGATTTCTTGTCCTCTCGGACAATACAAATCCGACAACCTAGATTTTAGTTGAGTTTCTAGACTCCCTAGCTTGATTTGATATAGTCTGCGATCTAACCTGCAACATACGTTAAAATATTTGTCAATACAAAAGTATTGGCGAGTATACAGGTTTGAATAGTATAGCATAATAGATTAAAAGTGCTGCGAATTTCCACATGCATAAACGTAATACACGACATATATACTCACAAAACTGATACTACCAACTAAGTCCTCGATGCTCGAATGTACGATGGCATAACTAGACCCCGTCGGGCGCAATAGTACTATACTAGTCTTGGTGGGACGTCGCGAGTATAAGTCCTAGCACATATGCAACTAGCATCACGTATATCTATGCATAACAGTTATTCGCAAGTGATAGCTCGGTTGATTGAATACTTCGTTTGATAAGCTTGATTTGTTAGAAACGTATGTTACACCCAAAATTCGATTTAAAAAGGGGTCAAGTATACTCACAGTGCGTATTTAGCGAGATTACAACTTGATTGAGTCGGTTACGAGTTGTCTGTAATGATCCTTGAAGAAATAGAGTAAACGAAGTACGGTTAAGCAAGATTGCCTTGAAAAGT
This sequence comes from Helianthus tuberosus, assembly GCA_030545235.1. Taxonomy (NCBI): domain Eukaryota; kingdom Viridiplantae; phylum Streptophyta; class Magnoliopsida; order Asterales; family Asteraceae; genus Helianthus; species Helianthus tuberosus. The sequence continues at coordinate 54,350,203 of CM060404.1, forward strand.
TACTCGTTAGGTCAATTGGTCCTCATCCGTACGGATTGACTTGTTGTCCGTCCGGATGACAAGTCATCCGTGCGGATGAGCGATGCGTGCGACTGGCAGTGTTGTGTGTGCGGACGAGTGTGCGCGCGGATTGAATTTGTCATCCGTGCGGACTGAGTGTGCGTGTGGATTGACTTTGTCATCCGTGCGGACTGAGTGTGCGTGCGGATTGACTTTGTCATCCGTGCGGGCTGGGTGTGCGCGCGGATTGACATTGTCATCCGTGCGGACTGGGTGTGCGCGCGGATTGACATTGGCATCCGTGCGGACTGAGTGTGCACGCGGATTGACATTGTCATCCGTGCGGACTTGTGCCACCCGTGCGGACTACCCTGTGGTCCGTGCGGACTGACCTGTTGTCCGTGCGGACTGACCTGTTGTCCGTGCGGGCTGACATGTCTGTTTCATACCGTTTTCGAGTGCTTAATGGAAGGAATACGTTTGTTTTCACTAGGGTAGTGTAATTTCGCACTAACACTTGAAGTTCCGTCAATTCCGACTCATTCTAACAGCCGGGAATCACCCCGTTCCATCAGATCTGGCCGTTCATGGTGGTTCTTCATGGTTAACTCGAAATCGCACAGATTTAGGTGTGATTTGTCATTAAAACATGTGGAAATCACCCGGATCTGAGTCGTTTATAGTGAAATGAGACCCCAATCTTGAAGTTCATAAGAACTCTTGGTGACATCACCTCAAAACGCCTCAAATCCGTAGATTTCACGGTTAGAATTTGAGTTGTGGAAGATAGAATGATGTAGAATCGAGTGTAGATTGTAGAAGTACAAGTTTTAGGTTGAAATCTTACCGGAATCACGAGGAAATCGAGAGAAAAGGGTCTTGGTGCGCGTTTGGTTGAATAGGAGCTGTCACATCACTGTTCAAGTGATGTGACTTGGTATTTATAGGCAACAGAGGAGAGGGAAAGAGATCAGGCCCGGGCAGCCCATCCGTGCGGATGGCCCATCCATGCGGATGGCCCATGCGTGCGGATGGCCATCCGTGCGCATGTCCATCCGTCCGGATGGTCCATCCGTCCGGATAGACATCCTGACGCTTGGAATTCCCCGTTTTTGATCGTTTTGATAGCTTTCGAAGCGTGTACGTCCTTAATTAGTTTATATTATCAATATATTGTTATTATTATATTATTATGTATATATATATATCACTAGGGGTCGTATTTACGTATCCATAATCCAAAGTTTCGATAATTAACAGTTGGTTTCCGATTCGAGTATGCGATTGTTATCGACGTTGCACGGCCATCAATGAGGGTAGTATAGGTCCTTTCTTGATGTCATCGTGAACGTTATTTCGTGTAGTGCCACAAAGACTGATGGGGCACCGTCTACTCGTATTGTCGTCATCGTCATGACGACTGGAGCTACAGCACTCACCCGAGGGTCCTTGTTAGCGTTAATTGTTTACGTTCGACACATCACGGCCACCGAGGAGGGTAGAATAGGTCCTCACTCAATGCCTCCGTGAGTGTTAGTATGATAATAGTGTAGTATAGTGATATTGTATTTTGAAAATATGCGATTATCCTTCGAATAGCGATATATACGATATAGTTACATTATGATCCGAATCTCTGGTGCTAGGCGTAACGAGTGTAACGAGTAGTAACAACGCACAAAAGTGCGGGTTGTTACAGGTACAAGCTCCCATACTTGTTGTCTTTTAAACTGTTGGAGCTCTTCTTGCATGGCTTCTACCCAGCTGTTGTCTTTCGGTGCCTCTTGGTACTTGACTGGCTGAAGGAATGATAGAAAACCAGCAAAAAGACAAATGTTTTGGGTTTGGCTTCTTGTGAGCACCCCTTCATTGATGTTGCCAATAATTTGATCAGGTGGATGAGATCTCAAGAAGATTAAATCTCCTTGGTATGGTACGATGTCATTTGTTGGTGAAGGCTGCAAATGTGTATCATCTGAGCTAACCACTGCTGGTGACTTTGATGACCCAGCAGTGGCTTCAAAAGGTGGTGGAATAGGAGGTAATGGTGTGGACACATGCTGACTTTTATCCACTGTTTGGGGACTTTTGTCAGCAGTGTTTGATGATGTGGAAGCAGTGGTGGATGGGCTACAAGTATTTGTTAAGGAATAGTATACATATGGCAACATAATAGAATATGGTGTACACGAACGTACCTCGATCTTGTGAGCTTTCCGATTTCCTAGTGTTGGAAACTTCTTCTTTCACACCTATAACAACACGTTCATATTATTCTTTTAAGCATTTCATCAAACACTTGGCGGGTTTCGCATTTTCGGGACATTTACCCAACTAACTAAAACATGTTTTTAAGCTAGTTCCTTTAATTATTCAACAATAATCAAGCAAACCTCATTCTATATCAATTTATCTAGTGTTTATACATCATCAACAGAATTATTCATCAATGATTCATATGCATGACACTACATGATCATCCTATTCATATCACACATTCAATAAGTGGGTTTTTTACTAAAATCTTTCAAATAACCTAAAATCAAACATGATTCTTGTTCTAGAAGGTAATCCTAACTCAGATTTCTCACATTTAGACACAAGAATTCGAGATTGGGTTGAACCCCTCATCCTACAAATCATGATTCGAGAAATTAAACTTACCACTTCAGAAATTTAGGTTAGCTACTCGAATTTAGGGTTCATGCATTAGATTTTTCCTTTCATTCAGGTTTAATTGCTTGATTTCTTGATGTTAGGGTTTCACCCTCTTGCTCTGCTCTCCTGTTCGATCGACCAGAACCCACACAAAACTCTGTGTGTGGGTTTTGAACTCTTTTATTCTAATTACCTTTAATTTTTGATATGTTACACCTTTTGTAACACCTCGAAAATTCACGTCCTATAAGAAGTTGACACGTGTCATATGTTTAAACGTGTGAAAGAATATTATAGAAGGACTAAAGTTGACAAACATGGAAAGTATGTGATTATACGTATTTGAAATGTCAACAGTGAATAAATATATTGTACATTAACCCTACATGATGCTTATACCTTCAAACGAATAAATCATGGATCATACGAAGCTAAAAGTGAGAGATTACAAATTACAGGGGTTAAATGTGTCAACATGTTTAAGTTATACCTCTGAGTGACCTTTTGACAAAACCAAAGCTTTGTAACGGTTAATTATGCTCACTAGAATGCACGATATAAATTTCATAAAGTTTCGTAATCGTATGAGAAAGTTATGATCAAATTCGTGTACAAGGGGTTAAAGCGTTAACGTTGAAAGTTAGAACTTTTCGGGTAACAACAAAGTTAACCGGGGACTTAACAAAGTGGGTATATGTTTTAAAGCCCTTATAAATCAATTTGGAGGGTTCAAATTGCAAGAAAATGAAGTCTAAACAAAGTTTGAAGAGCCAAGGACCATTGCATAAAAAATCAAAAATTGAAGATCTGATCAGAAGGGCCTCGCGCCACGCGAAGCCCCAGGGGGGGGGGGGTCCTTCGCGTCACGCGAGGGACTACCAGCTCCGAATTTCTTGGTTTCTTGTCTGCCTTTGCATTCTGCTCGACTTTAACCGATTTTCCACATTTCTCTTGACCCCTAAACAACCCCTAAACATCTAGGGACACTTGTGGATCAGTTGTGGTAAGTTATAGACCTGTGTGTCAACATTTTATGGTGTTCTTGATCACTATATAAAGGCTTCATGTGCAACCATTGTGATCACACCTTCTCTTGCACTTCTGATCATTCTTGGAGCTCCAAAGCAGACTCAAGTGGTCATAATTCGTGGATAGGACTCTTGTAAGTTTACTTAACCTTTCTTAATTAAGTTTTAGCTTAGTTTTAGCTTAAAAGTCAAACCGTCGTAATTAACGGTTGACTTAATGATTAATCATTGTTAGTCCAGTGATTAGTCGAAGTGAAAGTAGTTATTAGTTGGTAATTATGTGGGTAATAAACCCTCAAAAGGGTTCCCACTGATTCCCACTCTAACTAGGTCTAATGTCGGGTCAAACTTACTAATAAAAAGTCAACAGAATGTTTAAATTACAATTTATGCATGATTAGCAATGTAGAACACATACAACCTGTTTGATAATTAATATAACTTGGTAATGAATGTAGAAACATGTCTAAACATGTTCAACCCGACAATTTCCTGTTTAGACCCGGTTCGGAACCGAAAGTCGCATAGTTTGACTTATACTTTGACTTTCAGTTCTGACCCGTTATGGTATGTTTTAGAAATGCCTTAGAGCTTCATTTGGACCAGGTTACATGCTAGTATAACCCTCTGTGATTATACAGCATGGTTCATTAGTTAACCGATTAATACGCATGATTCCGTTAATTGCTCATATGTTGACCATTATGCCCTTATTACCTTAAAAGGTGATTTTTGGAAATATAAAAGATTAAAAAATTTAATTGTTGATATATAAACTTGTATGCAAAGTTTGACATCAGTTTGAGGTGTAGATTAAGAGTTATGCTCGTTAGCGTAAAATGAAAGCTTTATGTTAATTAAACGGCGTAATATGCGTATAGCCTAGTTAAGCCTACTTTTTGATATAAAACTTATTAACCACTGATGTAATATATTATTTTGGGATTTTTGAAGATTTTTAATTAATTTTAGGACGAGCATAACTAATAGTCGTAGGCTTAATACGGTAATTGTCGGTTTTGCCCTTACGGGCTATAAAATGAGTTTTACATATCTAATTGACTCCAAACCTTTTGCTACGGATTACATATGATAAATAAATTATTTTAAGCCTTTTGGAATAATAAAAATATCAGCTTTATGTATCGAACCCGGAAATGGACTCTAATCGCCTTATTAAGCGTTTTTAACGCATAGTATGTACTAAAACTATTTTAAACATACCAAGGGTGATACCTACTGACATTTGAGGCAAATTAAAATATTTTAATAGTAAGCAAAAGTTGTTTAGCTCAGACTTCAGTTTTGAGCTTTACGGCTTATGTGAAATTACCAAAATGCCCCTACAGTGCATAGTTTGGCTATAATTGATAAATTTCACATATATGCTTTACCCTACTGATATAACTTAGCAAATTGATTATCTTTGCTGATTACATCAGACCTGTAACTCAGGATACTACTTAAACTCTATTATCACCTTATAAATGACCAAACTACCCCTACGGGGCATAGTTTGTGTTTAAATTCATTTCGGGCATAATAAATGATATCTTACTGATGTCACAACATATTTGAAGCATATTAACTTAGGAAACCTGTAAATGGCTCTCATTATTACCCGTTACGCTTATTACGCGTTCGGTTCGGTTTATGTAACTAGTTTACATAAATTAGCCGAAACGGGCCAAACCTTATCGGTTTTATCTCAAAATCCAGAATGTGTATGAAATACCCATATTAAACAAGTCTCTGAACTTGTCGGGTCTAAATCACATTCTATCCGGTCTTCGCTTAATCGTACGTACGAACCGTGTCTTTGAAGCTAACCGGTCTAAGCTTAAGCTTAACTAAAGACCCGTTAGGATTCTAATAGGTTATTATAAACCTTCGTTCCAGATTAGGAGTACCAGTAAAAGCTACTTGCGTTTGCTTATTGTGAATTATACTTTGCTCAGGTAAATACTTTTAACTTATTTTCCCTATACGGGCTTGGGTTACGGTATATAGAATACCGCTTGATCGGGCATCAAATCTTCCATCGTTGGGTGGTTAATTGAATAATTTGATCGGCTCGTTTAAACAGTCTTGTTACTTAAAGCCTTTGGGGGGTTAATGACCATGTCCCGGATATCCTTGGCATCATTTTACGAAATGGCCACGACTTAAGCGCGGGGTGTAGGCGTACACCCGTCAGTGCACAAAAGAATAATGTGGTGTGTCTATTGATCTTTAACCCGGACATGATCCGGGCTACTGAACGCACAAGGAACATGTAATTCGTTCACAAGATTATCTATTTAAATAATTCTCCCAAGTTAAATAAAAATGTTTATGCCACGTGCATCCAAATCAATTTTTAATCATTTTCCAAAATGAGTTAGTTGAATGTATTTACCAGTGTAAACTGACGTATTTTCCCAAAAAGATTAAATGCAGGTACTAAGCGTAATTGGCTGGGTATTATCTCCTTAGCATCAATAAAGAGTCTCGCAAGCTTAAGATGCCTAAAGTTTGTTGAACTACTGTTTCCATTTTACTTTTTTTTTTATCCGTCTGTGGATAAACAATCGACTGTTGTGATACATGATATTACAATATTAAATTCGGTTGAATTATATCTTTCTTTTGCTTCCGCTGTGCATATCAAATATTGTGTTGTTTGACTATTATGTTGCCAACCACGTCACGATACTCTCCACTGGGCCCACCGGTGACACGTGGAAAGTCGGGGTGTGACAGGTTGGTATCAGAGCCAACATTGAGTGAATTAAACACTAGCTTTTTGTGTTTAATCTCAATGACACATTAGCACATTCCTTGACCTTTTGAGTCTAGACTTAACATAGGAATATTCTCAATCCTCATCTAAAAAAAAGTTTTTTTTGCTTCCAAATTTTATATATTAGATACGTCGCCAAGCGAAGAAGCTGTAATAAGAATTCTCCACATCCGGAGCCTTGAAATGCTGAGCTTCGTACCGCGGCCAAGGTGAGACGTGCAACCAAGGAGAAAGCATTCAGAAATAAAATAAAGAAGAAACTCCTTTTGCTGAAGATCGTTTCCTTAATAGTCATCATAAGGACATATTTATCTTTCAGTCCCTCTGAGGACATATTATTCCTTTCAAGTCCCGCTTAGGGCAACTCTGTACTTTTATTTTCATATAGTGGAATGACTAAATATTCATCCTAATCAGGAAATATTAAATAAATGGAAAATAACCTTTCTTTTATAAGATCTACCATAATAATAAAATGGCAAAATCTAAAAAGAACAAGACCTAGCCTCGTGTCATTATTAAGACCCGGCCAAGATGGCAGTTCCTCAATTTAGATTCAGATCCTTATTAACATTCCTTTTGTAAGATCTACCATTATGATAAAATGGCAAAATCTAAAAAGGACAAGACCTAGCCACGTGTCATTTTAAGACCGGGCCAAGATGGTAGTTCCATACTTAGATTCAGATCCATATTAACACCTCAATTTAAAATTGTTCTGCGTTAATTATTAATTAAGAATCTTAAGAGTGAAACCTAGCTAGTATGTCATTATAAGACCTGGCCAAGATGGTAAGACCTGTTTAAAAGATTCAAATCCCAGTTAACATCTGAAAACATGTTAACACTCCTGGCAGACGTGATTCGTTAAAATCACACACGTCATTTTTAAGGATCTTTCTAAAGATTCCAAACCCAGCTTAAAGATCTCTGAATCATGGGTTTAAATCATCAATCAAGATGATCATATTTTAACCATACGTTGGTAATATAATGCCTACGGGCCTTGCTCATTTCTACATGAGCCAAAAGACAGTGGTAGCGATGACTCCCTGTCCGAAAAAAAAGGTAATGAACTCTGTTCAAACTTTAAAAGCCTCGATTCTCTGAAATTATGGCTTATAAATTAAACTTGTCTACGTGACTAGGCCATTTGTGCTATTATTAAAACCTTAATGCCTCGATTCTCTGAAATCATGGCTTATAAATTAAACTTGTCTATGTGACTAGGCCATTTGTGCTATTATTAAAACCTTAATGCCTCGATTCTCTGAAATCATGGCTTATAAATTAAACTTGTCTACGTGACTAGGCCAATTGTGCTATTACTAAAACCTTTATGCCTCGATTCTCAAAAATCATGGCTTATAAATTTAACTTGTCTACGCGACTAAGCCATTTGTGCTATTATTAACTTATAAATTAGGATTTATGATAAAAATCCTGAATAAAATAAATATCCTTCCTTCCCTGCCAGTATGCATTTTAAAAAGAATCTTAAAGATGAAACCTAGCCTACGCGGCCAAGATGGTGAAACCTACTCAAGGGATTCAGATCCTTGTTAACACCTATGAACGTGTTAGCACTCCTGACAAATGTGATTCGATAAAATCACAACAGTCATCCCTATATTGGAAATTTTTAATTCCTAATATGCCTTATGATCTAGAAATCATGGCTTATATCATCTTATAAGATGATCATATTATAAACATCCGTGAGCGATGAAGTGCCTACGGGCTAAATTTGTTGCCCGATAAGACAACGACAGTGGTGGTCTTTGACCCTGTCTAAAGATGTTGGAATACGTCCAAGCATGATAATCGGTAGGGTCCATACGATCTCGACTAATATCATCTGAAAAGATGATCATACCATAAATATCCCTTAGGAGGGAAATGCCTACGGGCTATAATTAACGTCCTCCGAGACTAAAGACAGTGGTAGCCTACGACTCCCTGTCAAGAAAAGATGTTTTGCCTACGGGCTATAATAAATTGTCCATGTGAGACATTGGCATTATGATCTTTATGATTCCTTGCCTAAGGTGGTGAGCTATGCTCAAGCCAAATAGTCTATATGATCATTGCGATCCTGACTAGTATCATCAGTATGATGATCATAAATTCATAATATTGACATACCTAGTGATGAATTGCCTACGGGCTATACTTTACTCTATTGTCGATAAGGCAAAATAGTGGTGATCTTTATGATCCCCTATTCAAAATGGTGGGATTATACCCAAACCTAATAGTCAATATGATCGGTGTGATCATGACTAATATCATTCAATATGATAACTATATATAGACATCCATTAGTGATGTTAGTTGGTTTACCTTTCTGTCAAGTGAATCGCCTTTCAAGACGATGACAGTTGTAGTCTATGACTCCCTGTCCAAAGGTGAAGAACTATGTTCAAGCCTTAAAACTCCTGATCTAATAGGATTGCAGCCTACGAATTGATGTCCTTGTGACAAATCCACAAGTTATATTTCAAGTCACCCATAACAAGCCTCTGTGCTATAATTCGTCATTCGTGACAAGTTAACATACTAAATGTTAACATCCCTGGTGACAGGCCTTAGTGCCATATCCTATAACGTCCTAGAGACAAGGCCATTTGTGCCGTATCTAAATGTCATTACGACAAGGCCTTCGCGCCATATGATTACTTATGTCCTTCATGACTGGGCTTTATGCCATAGCTTTCTACGTCCCTCGCGACAGGCTTCTATGCCACATATGTATATATATATATAACCAAAGTCATGTAAGGCTAGCCTTTGAGCTATTTATAATCGTCCTTGTGACAAAGACATTTGTGATATTATGGTCCCCTGTCAAGCAGGTTTTGGACTCGCTCCAAACCTGAAATGCCATTGATAGTCCTTTTGTGACCTAAGCTAAATGTAATATATATACATTCAAATAACATTCATTAAGAATGTTCGAAACATAATGGCCTATACGGTTCGTGGATGCCGTGGCTAATCTATGTCAGGTCATCAGGATGATGACTAATAATAGTTTAATTTGGCAATTAGTACCAAGTTTTGAGTATGGAAAACCCGGATGAGATAGGCAATAGTCGCGATGCTATTAATGCGACAAAAGCAAATAATGTCTCAAACGTAAACCTCAATATTAATGGAGTTAATCTCCAAACAGTGGTTAACTCAGCAGATTGAAAGGCCATGAGAAAAGGTCATGAAACAATCCAAAGAGCCGAATGCTTCTCGCTCTAAATTTCATTCAAAACCACGTTCAATTGCTCATGAGAAGAGCTTTGTTCACACTTCGTATATGAAGGATGAACCAAAGGAGGAAGATAACTCCCAGAAATCTAAGAAAGAGAGCAAGTACAGGCTTAATAAAAAGCAACGAAAGTTCAGTAAGAAGCTTGTATGTAAAAATTGCTATAAAAGACACTAGGGACAGTGTCGAATAGAACCAGGACCAAAGCAGTGTGACATCTGCTAAGGAACAGGTCATCAGTTCCCAAGAGTGTAGGGACATAAAGAATGCAGTCTATCACGGCTGTGGTGAGTAAGGCCGCATCAGAACTAGATTCCATAAAGCTGCCAAAGAAGGTGCAGCTAAGCCTGGAAGGGCTAAAAGAAGAAATGCCTGAACTCACCTGATGAATGCCAAGAGGCAGTTCATGATGTCATTAAGTACATTACTTATCATTTACCAATGATAATTTCTTCTAAGTGTCCTGATTTAATACAGGCAATAATAAATCTTCATAAACCATAAGCTTAGCAAACTTTTATATTATCCACAAGGTATAACTTACCAAGGAAACCATAGTAACCGATTCTTCTAGTATCGGCAAAGAATCCTTCCGAAAAATCTAATAGTACTCCTTCTTCGCGTAGAGTACGACAACATATGTTATTTAATTATTTTTCTCATTGTTGTCCTATCGCCTACGAATGCCAAACTATGTTTGATAAAAGTGCCATACGAGGATTGGCGTATCTTAGTGTGTCCCACAAATTACTTCCATGCCTGATCAGTATGGAGGTTTAATACATGGAACCCCTGGGATATCCCAATGGTCATATTGTACTAAAGTCGACTAGTAGTATTCAAAGAAGATATCCAGAATGGAAATGTCCAAGTAAATGTTCCCGATTAAGGAATTCGTGGACTTATAACATAAATGTGTCACTTATTTGACACAAGAATTGATGGATAAATTGGAGCCTGAGATTTGAAAAATCCCTGTAATCCCCTTATACCTAAGTATCTTCTCATAAGTTTTCCCTGCTTACCTCCTGAGAGGCAGGTAGAGTTAAGATTAGCGTCCCGCTGTGGGCTGGGGTATTGTGAAAACTCCATGTTGATTATGGAATAATCAAAACCCTGGTTAAGTAGGTTTTAAGACATAGGCTCATTAAGCCTGACTCAATATTCTGAGGGTTTTATGTTATTGAATAAGAAAGACGGTTCATATTGCTTATGCATTAATTACCGCAACCCTAATTGGGCAACGATTGAGGATCGCCATCAGCTGCCCAGGATCACCGATTTGTTCGACTAACTGTAAGGATTAGCTACTCCTTAAGATTAGTTTTCAGCAGTGGTTGGAATAACCATCTCACCTTAAGATGGGCTTTTCCATAATAGTTACTATATAAGTATCAAGGTGGCTCCTTTGGAGACCTTGTATAAATGAAATATCGAAACATCCGTTGGATGGACGAGACTTTGAGAAGTCCACTTATAAGAATTTGAAAGTTGCATTGGAAACAACGAATAAGATTCATACAAATCCCTAGTCATCTGTAAGCTGCCAGTATTCGGCAGAAAATCAAGAATTTATGAAAGTAGCAAACCTCCTAAGATCTTGTTAAAGAATAAGGCTCAACAAAATATATCACCCATGAAGGGTGTGCCAAATTTGTTAAATTTTCAGGCTAGTTAAGCTCTGAATATATAGGACCATTCGAAGGAAATCGAATGTATCAAGATCAAGTAGCTTATAAGCTAAAACAAATTTAAGGAGCTTGGCGGAGCTCGCAATGCATTGTACACCAGTGATTAAAGGATGTGTTTCGCTCAAAGACAAGGAAAGGCAATGATACAATATGGGTTATAGTTGATAGACTGACTAAGTCAGCACATTTCCTACCCATCAAGGAGACTTATAGCTCCGATATGTTAGCCCAATTGTACGTGGATAAGATTGTAGCTTTACATGGCATACCTGTGTCTATTATCTCTGACAGAGATACTAGATACGCGTCCCATTTTTGGAAAAGCTTCCAACAATCTTTGGGCACACGTTTAAATTTTAGTACGGCTTACCATCCTCAGACGGATGGCCAGAGTGAGCGTACTATTCAAACGTTAGAAGACATGCTACGTGCATGCATGATTGATTTAGGTGGTAGTTGGGATAACCACCTACCGTTAGTCGAATTCTCCTACAACAATAGCTACCATACTAGCATTAAGGCTGCGCCTTTTGAGGCATTATACGGTAGAAAGTGTAGAACGCCTGTTTGTTGGGCGGAAGTTGGGGATGTCCAATTATCAGGACCAGAGATAGTGTTCGAGACGACGGACAAGATTGTCCAGATTCGTGATCGTCTCAAAGCTGCCCGAGATAGGCAGAAGAGCTACGCTGATCCAAAGCGTAAAGCTTTTAACTTCGAAGTAGGCGACAAAGTGTTGCTTAAAGTATCACCCTGGAAGGGAGTGATGCGATTTGGTAAGAAAGGCAAGTTAAGCCCGAGATACAAAGGACCTTTCGAGGTTATCGAACGTGTCGGGTCAGTTTCCTATAAGTTAAACTTACCAGAAGAGCTCAGTGGAATTCACAACGTGTTCCACATCTGCAATCTGAAAAAGTGTTTCGCTGACGAATCACTAGTAATACCGCATACAGATGTGCACATAGATGAGAGCTTGAAATTCGTGGAAAAACCATTGTCGATTGAGGATCGACAGGTTAAAAAGATTCGAAGGAAACATGTGCCTATTGTAAAGGTCAAATGGGATGCCCGTAGAGGTCCCGAATATACGTGGGAGGTTGAATCCACAATAAAAGAAAAGTACCCTTATTTATTTCAGTAAAACTCGGGTCGAGATTTATTTTAAGGGGGTGAGGATGTAACACCTCGAAAATTCACGTCCTATAAGAAGTTGACACGTGTCATACGTTTAAACGTGTGAAAGAATATTATAGAAGGACTAAAGTTGACAAACATGGAAAGTATGTGATTATACGTATTTGAAATGTCAACGGTGAATAAATATATTGTACATTAACCCTACATGATGCTCATACCTTCAAACGAATAAATCATGGATCATACGAAGCTAAAAGTGAGAGATTACAAACTACAGGGGTTAAATGTGTCAACATGTTTAAGTTATACCTCTGAGTGACCTTTTGAAAAAACCGAAGCTTTGTAACGGTTAATTATGCTCACTAGAATGCACGATATAAATTTCATAAAGTTTCGTAATCGTATGAGAAAGTTATGATCAAATTCGTGTACAGGGGGTTAAAGTGTTAACGTTGAAAGTTAGGACTTTTCGGGTAACAACAAAGTTAACCGGGGACTTAACAAAGTGGGTATATGTTTTAAAGCCCTTATAAATCAATTTGGAGGGTTCAAATTGCAAGAAAATGAAGTCTAAACAAAGTTTGAAGAGCCAAGGACCATTGCATAAAAAATAAAAAATTGAAGATCTGATCAGAAGGGCCTCGCGCCACGCGAAGCCCCAGGGGGGGTCCTTCGCGTCACGCGAGGGACTACCAGCTCCGAATTTCTTGGTTTCTTGTCTGCCTTTGCATTCTGCTCGACTTTAACCGATTTTCCACATTTCTCTTGACCCCTAAACAACCCCTAAACATCTAGGGACACTTGTGGATCAGTTGTGGTAAGTTATAGACCTATGTGTCAACATTTTATGGTGTTCTTGATCACTATATAAAGGCTTCATGTGCAACCATTGTGATCACACCTTCTCTTGCACTTCTGATCATTCTTGGAGCTCCAAAGCAGACTCAAGTGGTCATAATTCGTGCATAGGACTCTTGTAAGTTTACTTAACCTTTCTTAATTAAGTTTTAGCTTAGTTTTAGCTTAAAAGTCAAACCGTCGTAATTAACGGTTGACTTAACGATTAATCATTGTTAGTCCAGTGATTAGTCGAAGTGAAAGTAGTTATAATTTGGTAATTATGTGGGTAATAAACCCTCAAAAGGGTTCCCCCTAATTCCCACTCTAACTAGGTCTAATGTCGGGTCAAACTTACTAATAAAAAGTGAACCGAATGTTTAAATTACAATTTATGCATGATTAGCAATGTAGAACACATACAACCTGTTTGATCATTAATATAACTTGGTAATGAATGTAGAAACATGTCTAAACATGTTCAACCCGACTATTTCCTGTATAGACCCGGTTCGGAACCGAAAGTCGCATAGTTTGACTTATACTTTGACTTTCGGTTCTGACCCGTTATGGTATGTTTTAGAAATGCCTTAGAGCTTCATTTGGACCAGGTTACATGCTAGTATAACCCTCTGTGATTATACACCATGGTTCATTAGTTAACCGATTAATACGCATGGTTCATTAGTTAACCTACTGATATTTGAGGCAAATTATAATATTTTAACAGTAAGCAAAAGTTGTTTAACTCAGACTTCAGTTTTGAGCTTTACGGCTTATGTGAAATTACCAAAATGCCCCTACAGTGCATAGTTTGGCTATAATTGATAAATTTCACATATATGCTTTACCCTACTGATATAACTTAGCAAATTGATTATCTTTGCTGATTACATCAGACCTGTAACTCAGGATACTACTTAAACTCTTTTATCACCTTATAAATGACCAAACTACCCCTACGGGGCATAGTTTGTGTTTAAATTCATTTCGGGCATAATAAATGATATCTTACTGATGTCACAACATATTTAAAGCATATTAACTTAGGAAACCTGTAAATGGCTCTCATTATTACCCGTTAGGCTTATTACGCGTTCGGTTCGGTTTATGTAACTAGTTTACATAAATTAGCCGAAACGGGTCAAACCTTATCGGTTTTATCTCAAAATCCAGAATGTGTATGAAATACCCATATTAAACAAGTCTCTGAACTTGTCGGGTCTAAATCACATTCTATCCGGTCTTCGCTTAATCGTACGTACGAACCGTGTCTTTGAAGCTAACCGGTCTAAGCTTAAGCTTAACTAAAGACCCGTTATGATTCTAATAGGTTATTATAAACCTTCGTTCCAGATTAGGAGTACCAGTAAAAGCTACTTGCGTTTGCTTATTGTGAATTATACTTTGCTCAGGTAAATACTTTTAACTTATTTTCCCTATACGGGCTTGGGTTACGGTGTATAGAATACCGCTTGATCGGGCATCAAATCTTCCATCGTTGGGTGGTCAATTGAATAATTTGATCGGCTCGTTTAAACAGTCTTGTTACTTAAAGCCTTTGGGGGGTTAATGACCATGTCCCGGATATCCTTGGCATCATTTTACGAAATGGCCACGACTTAAGCGCGGGGTGTAGGCGTACACCCGTCAGTGCACAAAAGAATAATGTGGTGTGTCTATTGATCTTTAACCCGGACATGATCCGGGCTACTGAACGCACAAGGAACATGTAATTCGTTCACAAGATTATCTATTTAAATAATTCTCTCAAGTTAAATAAAAATGTTTATGCCACGTGCATCCAAATCAATTTTTAATCATTTTCCAAAATGAGTCAGTTGAATGTATTTACCAGTGTAAACTGGCGTATTTTCCCAAAAAGATTAAATGCAGGTACTAAGCGTAATTGGCTGGGTATTATCTCCTTAGCATCAATAAAGAGTCTCGCAAGCTTAAGATGCCTAAAGTCTGTTGAACTACTGTTTCCATTTTACTTTTTTTTTGATCCGTCTGTGGATAAACAATCGACTGTTGTGATACATGATATTACAATATTAAATTCGGTTGAATTATATCTTTCTTTTGCTTCGGCTGTGCATATCAAATATTGTGTTGTTTGACTATTATGTTCCCAACCACGTCACGATACTCCCCACCGGGCCCACCGGTGACACGTGGAAAGTCGGGGTGTGACAGCTTTAGTCCCTCAAGTTCATCTACTTAATAAATTTTAAGCTTCACCCCCTTATTATTTATATCATGCATCTAATCCCATTAACTAAGTTAAGTTTTAAATAAATTTTTAACTTATCAAGTAAACATTCTTGGGGTGTTGCATATATTCAACATAAAATATAATAATCTGCAAAATTAATTAACTATCAATATGTCAAAACACCAAAATTTAGAAGATAGGTTGGTTAAGTTAGATAAAAATTTAGAAATAAGTAGTTCGGGCTATTTGTCACAAGGTTTGGTAATGTTATGAATAATAAACTATCAGTTATGGAGGTAGTTCATACTTTGTCCAAGTTTAGAAGTTATATGTGTGTATATATATGTTTGTGTGTGTATATACATATATTAAGTGTATATATAAAGTGAATTCGAATTTCAAATCAAATCGAATTAAAAATTATAAATTTGTATTCGATTCTAATTCGATTACTGGACATGAATACGAATCAACTCAAATTCGAACATTTTTAATCGAATCGAGTCGAATTTCAAAATTTTCGAATTCGAATCGATTTTTGAAAAACCCTACTAACTAGTATATTATAATTTTTTTTATAATTTTACCATGGTCGGCCCTGGGGGTAGGCGGGGAGGACCATCGGCCAGGGCCCGATATTTCGAGGGAGATGTTTTTTATGAAAAAAAAAACCGATATGTATATGTAAAATATTTTTTAAATCGGGTACACATCCATACAAACACGAACATAGGTCCTCTTACAAAACTATTCTTATGGTTTAGATTAGTTATTAACCCCTTTGGCATTAGGTTTAGACCTTTAGTGAGCCAAATACCCAATTTCGTTAAGGCCTAAGGGCACATTTTTTCGAGCTCGAACAGGGTACACGAATTCTCAGGGCCGGTCTTGAATTTTACATGTCTTAACAAACATAATACTAGAATCTTGATATGCATGAAATTAAAAACAGGCGAACTTTTACCAATCCATTAATATGAACGAGTTGTGATTTATAGGTGTTTTCGATTCTCATATATCTTTTTAAACATTATAGACTTACACATCTGACACAAATGATACACATTTGTCTAAAATTAATCACAATTAATTTCAATTAAATGGATTAAAACGTTCTCATTGTTTAACTAGGTATATTTTAAATGAGGTTTCCTAGTTTTTTTAACAGCAAATGAGCTAGGTTTTCTAGTTAATTAAGTGTGACTAATATGTTATAAAGAGAGGTATAAGTATCGCATTAATTATCACATGCAAAAATATAATAACCACAAAATCATGCTTAAGTTAAAGAAGATGATATGTCCCAAGGAATCACAAGATACAAGGACAAAACCTAGCTGTGATATATTTGCATTCATCATAGAAAGATGAATGTGTGAAACAAGAATTAAATAAAAAATAAAACCCTAGAAGTACCATGAAACTAAATCTAAATCAAAATGGTATTACAAGTAAGAGTGTTCACAGATGAGTTGAACTTGGTCTTTAATTGATAATCTAACCCATTGATTCTGCTGGATTCCCTGGTTAAGTCCACGCGTCCAATCCTCGAACATCAATATTAATTTTAAAATATTACCGTCTAATTGATTATTAGTTAATAAACATCATCAGTATAACATTGGCATGTGTTATAATGTTATATATTATCCATATACAGAATCTTATTTATTTTATTTTTTCCAACATCGAATTCTTTTTCATATTTGTCGTTGGTTGGATTTTAACCCAAGACATCCCTTACCAAATTCACGTATTTAAAAGTTTTACCTTCATCAATTGACCACCACCCCATTAATCAGAATCTTATTTATTTGATCGACCATTCACTCTAGCTACCACACTTACCATTTTGTAACCAAAAGCAAGGCTGTAGTTGACCCCGCATCCTGCGCTTTTCAAGGGAAATTTTGAAGGCGAGTAACGAAAAAGTTTTTAATGAGAATCAAACTCACTTCAATTGAACAGTGGAATTAATCAAAGAAAACTCTTTTCTTTGGATTTGTAATAGATCTGAATTTTGTAATCTTGGATGGAGTAGGCGGTATGATTTCAATGTTAGAGACGTGATCTTGTAATTGTCGGGTGTTCAGTTGCTTGCTGGCCAGTTTTTCTATATTTTATGTAGAAGTTTCGCCTTTCAAAAGAAATGTAAATGTGAAATTTAATGATTATATGAATACATTGTTTAACCGTAAAATCACAAGAATGTAGTCAGTTTACGCAGAATCACAAGAATGTAGCTAGTTTCGTGTAAAGACAACCATCTGTGTCTATTAGACTAGACATTGACAGAAAAGCAGTATCATTTTTTCGCCGGTTAAACATTGACCATGTAAAAATCTCATATACTTTTGCGCAACTTGACCAAATATTGGCAATTTGGCACGTGTCTTGTTGTGATCGATCGATTATTTTTCCTTGTAACTGAAATATGTATAATGGTGAAGTTGATGATTTATAAAAATGTCAATGCATGGTTATTTTGATTAATACGTTTGGCCGAACAGTTATCTCATGACTTTCCCTTGTCTGAACCATTCAGACATCTGCTCGTGAAACAAACAGTCTGAACCATTAAGTGTTGAACCAGTAAGAGGTCTGAACCATTAAGAGTCTCATTAAGAGGTAAACAAACAACTGTTGGATCAGTCCTGTTTAAACATAATGGAAAACATGAAAACATACCTGTCACCGCGGACAGTGCAGTGGAGAATCCAGTTAGGGAAAAAGACATGGAGTTCGACATCTTTGTCAAGGTGATCGGGTTCCTCCTTAGGGTGCTGATTGATGATGGTGATTATGAAACCGACAAGGGAGATCGGCTATGGAGAGGAGGTCGATTATGATGTTAAGATAATTAGGTTATTTGTCTAAGTGTGTAACCTTTTAACCTCTACATAAGTCTCCTTATATAAGCACCCAAAAGGAAACCTAATTAGTTAATAAGGGTAATATGGTCCATCAACAATTACCAACTAATTATTTAATAGATTATTATATATTTTGATCTATATAATGTAAATGATTATAATGGCTACTAGATTAAATATTAAAACATAATATATTTAATCTTACAAGCCCCTAATCCCAATAAAATAAAATTGGAGTATGCATCATGTTCTAGCATATTAGGTATTACCGTTATCATGAACTACGTGATCTATCATAAATAAATCATCACGTATATATAGCTTATCATTTGATTGGCTATCTCTTTAACATCTACACATGTACCTAAAGTGATCATCTTGGTCATTTCTGATGTCGAAAACCTCACTAAACGTTTTAAGATTTTGATTATAATATAAGAAGTTATGCTGTAGCATATTAATTAAGGCAGGTGGTTTATATCTGTAAAACGGACACCATAATATCTTTAGTCATGGTGGGGTGATTGATTCTGCTTCAAATTAGAGAAGTCTATGCTTATCTTGTGAAAACGGACCATATTTTCTAGAGATGCAGTAGGGGTATAAATGAGCCTAGCAGTTATCACTACTGCCATGGCTAACTTATTATTGCACTTAGCTGCATTTTGTTCCCCGTGTCCTTGGTTTTAGAAAAAGCGCCTGAGGCGCATGAACCAATATGGAAAACGCCTTAGGGTCTGTAGAAGGCTAATGTAATAGCTAGATAAAGAAATTATGAATGATTTACTTGATAAAAAGGCTGATATTTTAAACCAGATGAGAGAGAGCTTTTATTTGTTATTCATGTTGTTTCATAACTCTGTTTGGCAGAGAGCACTTGGCTTATCTACCGTTACTGGTGAAGGAGGTGAAAAGGTATCATAGTTTTTGATTTTAGAGCAATCAAGTATACTTTGAACTGGATTAATATGCATATTAACTATATATGGTATTAACACACATCTTCATATGTTCCAGCAACTGAGAGCTCGTATTGCTTCAACGTTCTATGCAAATGCAAGGTATCTCTCTATCTAAAGCAACTAAACACTAAATTTAACAAGTAAGAAGCATATATTATTACGAAAATGAGGTTATCTTCAACAAATTTGAACGCAAAGCTCTGTAATTAATCACAAAACGAATTTATCAATAGTTCTTCTGTGAATTATACACGAAATTCGTTACCAATTGCGAATTATACACAGAAAGATTACGAGTAGAAAATTAAAGATTACGAATTGAAAATTGCAGATTAAGAGTAAACATCTAAAGGAGTTCCACATACGTTAAAGAATGGCACCGAAGCTGTAAAGGACTCGCGTGTGCTGGATTTTGGAGGAGCAGCGATTGGCATTCATTAGTGAATAATGGCGATTTTGTAATTTAAATGTGCTTCGAATTTATGTTATTTTTTTTTTGTTAAATTTATGTTCCGAATCATATTTATCATTATGCATTTTTCAGCAGGAAAAAGCAAGTATTTTTTTTTTTTTTAATTTTTTAAACGTATCCGTAGGAAACATGTAGGAAAAAGAATAAACAGGTTTCGTCACATTCCGTTGGAATGTGTAGGAAACAAAGATAAATTCGTAGGAAATGTGTGGGAAAAAATAATACATTCTGTTGGAATTGTGTAGGAAAAAAACTAATTTTGTAGAAATTATGTAGGAGTCAAGAACACATTTCGTTGGAACTGTGTAGGAAAAAAATATTTCCGTAGGAACTATGTAGGAAAAACGAATACATTCCGTTGGAATTGTGTGGGAAGAAAAAAAACTCCATAGGAATTGTGTAAGAAAATTAAAATATATAAAATATATAAAATATATATAATAAAAATAAATATAATTGATTTAAACACAAAATTTTAAAAAAATAATGTTTCGTGGGAAATGCGGTGGAAAATTAAGAAAATTTATTTCGTGAGAAATGTGTAGGAGAATTCTAACGAAACATTTGTGTGGGAAATTAGTAGGAGAATTTGTAGGAAATGCGTCAGAAAAAAATTACCCACGAGCAAAATTCCCATAGCCCATTTTCGTGGGAAATCCGTGGGTAAACGCAGTTACCCACGGATTTCCCACGGAAATTGACGTGGGAATAGTAGCAGTTTTCTAGTAGTGAAACTGTATCTTAAGTTTCTCAATTTAATGAGCATCTTACACTTCAATTCTTCTTTTATGTGATCATCTCTTTTTTCACATATATACGTTTTTTACCCCAAGTCGGAAATCTCAAGCTTTGTCACTGATCCGTAAACTCACTATGCATAAGAGCGTACCAAGCAGGATTTGAAAAGAGTAAAAAGAGATGATCATAATGAGTTTACTGATCAGCGCATTACTAAAGTTTCTCAATTTAATAAAATGCAACCAAACCTCGTGAAAAAAGAGATCAACTTCTAATAATTATTCATTAAATCCAAAAGTGAGCAAGCAAAATACACTAGTCACTATGCCTAACATTGTGTAGCTTATACCACATTTTCCAAGAGTTGACATTGCTTCTAGGGCGAAAAAGGCTAACACGTTCTTTATTAAAAAAAACTAAAACAGGTCTTTTTTGGGTGATCCCCACCGTTGCTGGTTGGCATTGAGAAAACTCATGTATTATCTTAGTATTTTAATATCTTTTTATAAGCTATATATTTTTTAAGAAGATAATAAATTTTAAGGAAAATATCATATGATGAACAGTAAATAAGTAGTTAAAAGTTGAAAAGATATCATCCAAAATAACACAATGGTCTATAGTGATCCTGATTGTTCAGTCGAAAAGATCATTTACAAATATTCTCACCAATCATAGTATGGATAACCCAATTCTCTATGAATATACAAAGTCTCCATAGTCTTTGGTGGAGATTACCACTCACAAGTTTTACCATAAGTGTTTGATATGGTTTAGAAATGGACTTAAGGGTGGTGGGAGTGGTGTTGGCAAAACCAAACGGCAACCACCGGCGATACGCAGAATCTTGACAAGCACCACTCCATGGTGTGCGGCAAGTTGGAACCCGGAGCATGTGCTCGGTGAGGGAGGTTAAACATTTTCCACTCTTGCCACAAGGTGAGGGAGAGAGAGGCGGGTCCCTCCTCAAAATCTAACCAATCATATTCTAGTTAACTTCTTTTTAGATTTAATTAAAAAATTAATTTTGGCATGGGAAACGTATAAAGCGTATAGCATTTCCTTTGATTCGGCAAGTTGTGGCAAGTAAAATGTAAATAGTGGAAAAGACTAATATGCCGCTAATGTGGAGGAGATAGAGGTTGTGGCAATTTGACATCAGAGACAAGCACTCCCTTCACCCTAAATGCGTCCTATCTTGCCAATCCATGATCTTCTGTTTATTATGATCTTTAAAGATCATAAGATCACTTCATATAACAACTTGGTATGAAGTTTCACATGTGCAAGATGATATTGGTCAATTCACAATTGAGTCGCGCGTTAATTTTTTTTTTTTTAGAACGGCAAAGGACCATAACAACACACGTCAACAACAGTCATAACAAAAGAAAGAAAAATAATAACAATAACCATAACAATAAAAGTAATAGCAATATTAGAATTAATGATTATAAATAAAAATAATAATAATAATAATAATAATAACAACAAGAATACTGATATAAACAATAACAATAATATTAATATTAGTATTAGGGATGGAGTTATTGTAAAAGCGAAGTTTTTTTTTTGTAAGAAGTGTTTTAAACTTTTAAATTTTGTAGTTAATGGTTGAGATAAAAAAAATAAAGGGCTTAAAATGTACAACTTTTTTTTTTTTTTTTGGAAGATAAAATGTACAATTATTTACATCTGCAATGATTGTATTGTTATTCAAGTCATAGTGTTTTAACATCTTTAATAACAAAACAATCATCCCCAAATGGTGTTATAACACCATAACTTGAATAGCAATACAATCATTCCATATGTTAAAACACCATAACCGTATTACGATTCAAGTCGTTGTGTTTTTTAAATCTGTATGATGTTTTATTCCTGTAAAATAACAAAAAACATTTTGGATGTTAAAACACCATGATCAGTTATTGATACGAAAAAAAGAATTATCTCCTAAAATAACTCTTAAAGCGGTTATAATCTACTTTATAATTAAATTGTTTTGGAAGTTAATTACCTTATTACTCTTAATCCATAAAATTAAATAATGTCACGTGTCGTCTCCATAATATTTCTCATACTTCTCAAAAACTTCACACTTTTTACAGGAACCTAAAGCTTAGTATTAGTATTAATAATAATAATAATAGTTGTGACATTAGTTATAATAAAAATAACAATAATAACAACAAGCTTAAACCAAAGCATCCGAACTTATAAATTGAGAATATCAATTAGGACAATTTTATAACTTATTCTATGATTTATCTCATTTAAAAATAAAGTTAAAAGCCATACCTAGTGTATTCTAATTTATAAACTTAAATTTCTTAACTTATTGAAAAGTTCTTAACTAATTAACTACTTATTTATTAGTAAACTAGATTATAGATTTGTAAACTACACGGGTCGGGCACCAAAAATAATGTAATAAAATAACATTTATAATAATAACTACATATATCAATGTTAAATTTATAATTTGTAAATCTATTGAACAAATACAAATACATATCTTAAAAAACTTCTTTGTAGACAACATTAGATATCATACTCGAAAAATTACCATCTCTATCAAAATTAATAGATTAAGTATATCTCTCCTTTTGATTCTGGGAAAAGCCATGTACAGGCCGTATGAAAATACTAGTTAATTTAAAAAACAAATCAACTCTGGATAGCAATTGTCCTTTAATTTTATTTATCGTTGTCGTAAAACATACAACAAAAGAAAATTGTCTTCTTTGATTTCGTGTATTACATTGAGCTAAATAAATGATACAATGTGAAAGGAAAGAGTATAGGTATTTATTGAACTTTTTAAATTGATTTTTCTTAACTTATACATTTTTTATATAATCTAAACATACTATTAAATTTAATAAAGGATAATTATACATGAGGATTTTAAATCATAAAATTAAAATTATAGATAATAATAAAAACTAGTTTTGAGATAATTTAGTTTTGAATTAAAATTTGAAACATACCATAACTAAAAGTTTTGTATTCATTATTATAAAAATAATTATTACATTTATAATAAGTGATATTCATTTATAAATTATTAAAAAGTACATTAGAATAAAACATAAGTAAAGATTGTGAGAAAGAAGGAAATAGTGTTATATGGCATTAATTGAAATTGTTTCGTGAAGCTAGATTCTAGAAAAACATAAAATTTTGTGAAATTTGAACCTAATACCAATACATGTTAGTAATGCTAAAATATTATTCGTTTGAGTTAATTACACCGTTAGTCCTTGTGTTTTATAGAAAATAACAAGATCAGGTATCAATAGTTTAAAGTCACACTTTGAGATACCAACTTTCCATTTTGTAACGTGTTTAGGTATCAACACTAACTTTTGTTAAGTTTTTTGTTAAGCTCAAGGGTATTTCAGTCTTTTCATATCTAGGGGATAATTTTACTCTTTTATAAAGTGAAGGGACCATCAGGATCGTTCCAACGTTTTTGGAGACCATAAACGAACTACGAAGTAGGGGCCCTAATACATATACTATATATAAAAACTTTCTAAAAACTTGGAGACCCTTATTTTTTGGTGGTCCTAGGCCCGTGCCTAGGTTGGCAAGCCTATGAAGCCGGCCTTGGGGACCATTATGTAAACTAATGGGACTAATTTTACTCTTTTATATGTAAAAAAACACAGACCATAGGGAGAGGAGAACATTCAAGATGTCGATTTAGGTTCTAGGGTTTATGAGGAGAAATGTCGATGTAGCCCCCTTGAATATAGAGAACCGATCGAAGGGACAAAAAAATGAAATCTAGAGAGAGAGATGTTTGGTTGAAGCAGTGGTTGTCGATTTGGGGTAGACGGACCGTTCAATCGATTTGGGTTTTTTTTTATTTGGGGGATGGCAATTACTGGTGGTTAACACTTAACAGGGTGTTAGGTCAACATATTACATATCAGATCAAGTTTTACTTTAGTCAACAGAATGAGATATGCAATTGATCATGTGATCGGTGCTTCTTGCCTACAAAGAAAGGTTTTATTAGTCTGCTTAATTGTATGTTCATCCATGTCCTTCTTCACATAATCTATAGGTATAAGAAATTGATATAGAAAGATGTGAGATCAACTTATAAACCTAACCAGACCCATGTGCTTAAAGGTGTACTTGAGAAAGTAGGCGTTGAACCACAAGTGCAGAGGATTCATAAATAATTTTGATATATCAAAGTAAAATGGTAAATAAGTTTGATTTTTTTTTTTCCATTTACAGGATAGAAAAAGGAAGAAATCAAGTTGAAAGATTTATGGATTACATATATCAAATACTAATAGGATGATGAGGTATACTAAAAATATAACAGGTTATATGTAACACCCCAAAACCCGAATGTTTATATTCAGTAAATGTTATGATATGGTATATCATGAAATAAACAACTAGGCTATTTAACCTAGTTAGGAATGTGGTAAAAAGCAATTAAAGGATGATAGTTGTGCCAATATTATTTAGTGGCAAACTTGAGGGACTAAAGTGGGGCAAAGTAAAAGTTGAATTTAATATATGAAAAACACACACAAACACACAAATCGTGTGTGTTCTAGAACGAGCAGGAGCTCCATGAGCTCAAGAAACCCTAAGCATGAAGAATCCTCAAATTGAAGGGTGAATCGAGGTTTAAATTCATGAATAAACACGGATTAATGATCACCTACACGAGGGGATCATAAGGTATGTCTTAAAAGTTAGGTTGGTGATATTTCACGAAGTGGGTTATGATGTAAGTTGCGAATTTGTATGAAATTGAGAATGGGTGTGTGTTAGAATCATCATATAGAACATGGATTATGCATGGTTTGGGTTAATTTGATGTTTAAGGGTGAAACCCATTTGTTATGGTAAAGATGATGACATGGGTAAATCATCCATGTACAAATTCTTGCTTATTATTTATGTATTTTGATATATATGATGGATTCTTGTTAGAGGGATTGAAAGAAATGTGATACTAGTAGGTCGATGTTTATGTATGGATGATTCATGTTGATTAGAATGAAGAATTTGATGAATTATGTGTGAGATTAGAAGAATATGCATGAATTAGTTGTATGCTATGCTTAGGAGGTAGTAAACACACCAAATGTATGATGAACTTATGAGGAATTTGAGATTAGATCACTTGTAAGTGATTAACAAAGTAGTTATGAAGTGGGTTTTGATGATATGATAGAAGTAATGATATGCTTATGTTAATGATGTTTGAAAATCATATATGTGTATGTATGTTTAAAGAAATTGGATAAGAAATGATGAATTAGCATGTTATAAGGTTAAATGATAAACTTAATATAAGATCCGTGTGATGAAAAGGTTGTGATGAATGATAAATAAGCTAACTATCTTGAGAATGATATATGATAGTTGATGCTAGATAAGCGACATGGAAGCTTGGGAAAGAAGCGGGTCAATCGGGACTAATGCGCACGGGAAGCATATTCGGATGTTTGGTAAGTAAAGCTTACCCCTTTTATTCGTATTATAATATCTACTCGTTGAATAGATTATGAACATGGTAAGTGAATATGTGAAGTATGATTTTCCGACAAGTTTTGATACGGGTCGGAACATGTGGTCATGGTAAGAGACTAAGTTTCATGGTTAAAAAGGGTAGTATGGTAATTTTATTTATGAGTTAATGAAGGGATAAGTTACATGGAGGGAATAATGACTAATTAAAGATCTCATAAGGATGAAATGGGCATTTAGACTAAATGAGCCAAATGGTGAATGTATGTATGTATGTATGTGTGTATGTATGTGTGTATGTGTGTATGTGTGTATGTATGTATGTATGTATGTATGTATGTATGTATGTATGTATGTATGTATGTATGTATGTATGTATGTATGTATGTATGTATGTATGTATGTATGTATGTATGTATGCATGCATGCATGCATGTATGTATGTATGTATGTATGTAGGATTGTTGGTATGTATGGAAGTAGTTATGTATTAACGTATACAAGTATGTAGTTATGCTTGAAAGTATGTATGTATGTGGGTACGTATGTATGCATGTAATGCAAGTAAGTATGCATGGTTGTACGCAAGTTTTCAATACGATCGAGTATCGACATTATTAATAGTGTACCTCGTGAACGAAGTGTAACGCAGGAATAGCAAAGAAGTCTCACCGCGGATTGTATGATCGGATGGAAAGCCGGAATGTAAAGAGTTAACGGAACGAAAGTAAACGCGAGTAAATCTTATATGTTTATGATGCGTACTAATGTTACGAATTTTATGTGGTGAACGAAGGTAGTACGAAACACGAGGATCATCAAGGGATAGAGATCTAGGACCGAGTCACTTGAAGGATTGTACGGGATTGTCAGAGAATGTAATTTGATACACATAAGTTATGTTTTATTCTGTAAATAAGTTAGATTGATGTATTCAATATAAAAGAGTTGTTTTAAAAATGAACTTTCAAGTAAGGCATAAAGTTTATAATAAAAGAAATTTTATGGCACGAATTTTCCGCTGCGACTTTTTGTCAAATACGAACTAGGGCCTCACAAGTTGGTATCAGAGCCCTGGTTTGAGAGAATCAAGTACGAGAGTATAGGTACTTGAACTCAAACTTGTGTGCTCTTGTGATAAGGAACCCGTACAATCCAGGACTCGATCAAGATCTAAAGGTATAAATGGAATGAAAGCGTGTATGTAGGCATTCATATACAGAAACTAATGGTTATATTATGTGTATGGTAAGCATAACTGCTTGGAAAGGATGATCCGGGAATGCGGTCTAGAACCGGCATCAAGGCAAGTGATAAGACAAATGGACCACATGTGCATAAATTTAACGTGTGGGCGTATGAAGTGGTATAATTAAGCGAGTGAAAGAAAATTTTAAAGGAAATATAATAGTGATATAGCAATGTAGTTTTGAAAATGGTACACGTGCCGAAACTTAATTCTTCGGACATAAGATGGCGATTACACGAAGACACGAAACTAGTATGTGGATTGTGTACCTGGCCAGTACACAAGAAACATATGACGTTCGTGAGACCGTGATAATTGCTAAAGGTATGTCCGTTAGAATTAGGTAGTAGGTGGATGTAAGGGTGAAGAGAAACATAAGACTTTCAGGAATGAAAGTACGAATGATATGTTAGAATCCGCGAGACGGATGCGAAGCATGAAAAGAATGAAAGTATGAATGATATGTTAGAATCCGCGAGACGGATTCGAAGCATGAAAGTAATGAAGTATGAATGACCTGTTTGAATCCGCGAGACGGATTCAAGGAATGAAATGCATGAATGGAATGTTTGAATCCGTAAAACGGATTCAAGGAAATGAAATGTAGAAATGATATGTCTGAATCCGCGAGACGGATTCAACACATGTAAGGAATGAAAGATGTGAATGATATGTTTGAAATCCGTTAGATGGATTCAAATCATAGAAGGAAGAAAAGGTATGAATGGTACGTTTGGAACCGCTGGACGGATTTAAAAATATAAAAAGGATGAAATTAGCCATATCAGAATATGCCTATAGTGTGACCTTGGTCGCGTCAAACGAGTCATATGAGTAAATATAAAGTAACTAAATGAAAGAATGATCGTAATTGGCACGCAAACCTAAATTTTAAAACGAAAGGAAGAAGCTTCGAACAAGTTATGTGTTAAATGTGTTAGAAATCGACTCTTAGGAGTCATAATAAATGACGGGCTACGACCCGGACAATAAATTAAGTATGAGAAAAAAGGATAAGTTTTGCTAGCAATACCGAAATGATGTAATGAATGTTTTTGCAAGTAAGCATGAATGGAAAGAAGTACGAATGTGTGCCTCAATACTTATACGATAATTAAGAAATGTCAGTTAAGCCTTGAAAAGTCAAATGAAGGTTGACGAAATAAGTAACTAGAATGAAATAATTTCGTGTGAGAAATGAAATGTGCTAACTGTTAAAATTGTTGATGATAATGTTAGAATCCTTGATGTGATGAAACCAATCGAATTGGTGGAAGGAAGTGTACGATTGGAAGTGCATTACATGGATGAATGAAATCTAGCCTGGTACGGCTAGCACTCGTGAAGAATGTGGACAGATCTGATTTACGGATCACTGAAGTATGGAAGGAAATCGAGGTAAGTAAAATGCTTTAATTTATGTCAGATAAGTATGAATTAGTAAATTGAAAACGCCCTATAAAATGCATGGTGGAATGAGTACGGTATAGTACGGAATGTTTGATTCCTAATAGTTGACATAAGAAGAAAACTATGTCATTAAGGAATGAATCTCAAAGGTTTTAAGTGAAAATTTCGAGAATTGGCTAAACTCTCGTATAATGAATTTGCGTGACACGTGGGCTTATACAAATTAAATAATGTATGAAATGAGAGGAATAGTAATGTAGAATGAATAAGGTGAATTGAAGGTAACGTAAGAGTATGTATGGTACAAATAATTATAGAAAATGAATAATGATATTAACTTTGGAGTCAAGCACGGATGCATGACTATAAAATAGTAACTTCGTTGTGATAACAAAACAAAATCAAATGCTATGTAATATATGAATAGAATATGATCTTAAAGGATGAGATGAAGGTATTAGAATTGTTATAAACGAATCATATGAAAGTAAGTATTATTATAAGTTTGAATGAATATGTACATTGAACTGTTACTAAACGGTTAAGGAAATGAGAAGGTTACGTGGAAATATGGCATGGAAAGTATAGACTTGTTAGGAAGAAGTCAATCGTATAAATAATTACGAAATGAGATAGGATGATTACTTATAATTATGATGTGATCATAAAGTCAAACATAGATATGTGTATGTGTAAATGGAAGTGAGAAAGGTTTCGGGGATGAAACCTTATTTAAGGGGGGTAGATTTGTAACACCCCAAAACCCGAATGTTTATATTCGGTAAATGTTATGATATGGTATATCATGAAATAAACAACTAGGCTATTTAACCTAGTTAGGAATGTGGTAAAAAGCAATTTTAGGATGATAGTTGTGCCAATATTATTTAGTGGCAAACTTGAGGGACTAAAGTGGGGCAAAGTAAAAGTTGAATTTAATATATGAAAAACACACACAAACACACAAATCACGTGTGTTCTAGAACGAGCAGGAGCTCCATGAGCTCAAGAAACCCTAAGCATGAAGAATCCTCAAATTGAAGGGGTGAATCGAGGTCTAAATTCATGAATAAACATGGATTAATGATCACCTACACGAGGGGATCATAAGGTATGTCTTAAAAGTTAGATTGGTGATATTTCACGAAGTGGGTTATGATGTAAGTTGCGAATTTGTATGAAATTGAGAACGGGTGTGTGTTAGAATCATCATATAGAACATGGATTATGCATAGTTTAGGTTAATTTGATGTTTAAGGGTGAAACCCGTTTGTTATGGTGACGATGATGACATGGGTAATCATCCATGTCCAAATTCTTGCTTATTATTGATGTATTTTGATATATATGATGGATTCTTGTTAGAGGGATTGAAAGAAATGTGATACTAGTAGGTCGATGTTTATGTATGGATGATTCATGTTGATTAGAATGAAGAATTTGATGAATTATGTGTGAGATTAGAAGAATATGCATGAATTAGTTGTATAATATGCTTAGGAGGTAGTATACACACCAAATGTATGATGAACTTATGAGGAATTTGAGATTAGATCACTTGTAAGTGATTAACAAAGTAGTTATCAAGTGGGTTTTGATAATATGATAGAAGTAATGATATGCTTATGTTAATGATGTTTGAAAATCATATATGTGTATGTATGTTTAAAGAAATTGGATAAGAAATGATGAATTAGCATGTTATAAGGTTAAATGATAAACTTAATATAAGATCCGTGTGATGAAAAGGTTGTGATGAATGATAAATAAGCTAACTATCTTGAGAATGATATATGATAGTTGATGCTAGATAAGTGACATTGAAGCTTGGGAAAGAAGCGGGTCAATCGGGACTAATGCGCACGGGAAGCATATTCGGATGTTAGGTAAGTAAAGCTTACCCCTTTTATTCGTATTAGAATATCTACTCGTTGAATAGATTATGAACATGGTATGTGAATATGTGAAGTATGATGTTCCGACAAGTTTTGATCGGGTCGGAACATGTGGTCATGGTAAGAGACTAAGTTTCATGGTTAAAAAGGGTAAAAAGGGTAGTATGGTAATTTTAGTTACGAGTTAATGAAGGGATAAGTTACATGGAGGGAATAATGACTAATTAAAGATCTCATAAGGATGAAATGGGCATTTAGACTAAATGAGCCAAATGGTGAAGATATCACCATTTGGTAATATCGACTAATGAATTGTTTGGCAAGTATTATGAATTTACAGAATGAATAGCGGAAGGATTTCATTGCTATCATCTAACATGGTGGACGAAGTATTAAACGGATCTTAGCTTTGATCCGAGCAAGGTATGTGTGTTAGAATTGTAGTTAAGTGGTAGGATTGGTTAAATATGCGATGAAGTCCTTGGTTGTAAAGGATGGAGCAATGTTGACAAAAACGCCCTTGATAGGTATATCGGGCAAACGACCTTAAATATCAATTGGAAACAAGCTAATCGATTAGAGTAATGTTTTGGTCATGTGTGAAAGCGAAGAGTATGGTTTTGTATATCATAGACCATTTAATGCGTAAATACCCATAACGGGTCAAAATAGGCTTTTTAGCGGAAATGGGTTAAGAGGATGCAAGACATCCAAGAATTTAATCTTTTATGATAAACAACGTTGAAATTATAAGGCTCATGAGAAATTGAGGTCAAATAAACAGATTATTTTGATAAATGCATGAACGGGTCAAAACTTTGTAAAAAGGTGATAAGTCGATAGCTTAAAAGTCTAGGATTTTGTTAATCTGGATGTCGGATGTTAACTCCATGTGATGGAGTATTAAATTACGATCACGTAGGAAAAAGAATCGGGTAAAACAGATCAAAAACGAGAAAGCAATGCTCGTTTCTGTAAAACTGGGTTATGCTGGGAATATGCAGCAACAGCTGCGAACATTCTGTTAAAAGGGGGTGGCGCGACGCGACGGCGAAGGCCATAGGCCGTCGCGCGACGCCACGGGCTCCAGAATGTTAAAAAAATCACATTTTAATTGTATATGCAACGCGAACCCGTTTAGACCGTTTTTAAACGCTTATACACTAAGTATGACTGATTTATTTCATGTTTTAGGAGATGTAGACATGGGTGAGGATATGTATGTATGTATGTGTAACATATCCATTTTTATCATATAAGAGTTATATGTCACACCCCAACCGATGTCGGAATCATCGAGGCGCGGCACTAGGCGAATCAGATTGCTCAAGAGAATCCATAACAACTATATTGTGATAATATTTATTACATTCGTTATCCCATACTAACAAATAATACAATCACATAAGTTATCACAGATTTCTTGTCCTCTCGAACAATACAAATCCGACAACCTAGATTTTTAGGTGAGTTTCTAGACTTCCTAGCTTGATATTGATGTAGACTGCGACTAAACCTGCAACATACGTTAAAATAATGTCAGTACAAAAGTATTGGCGAGTATTCAGGTTTGATATGTAATAGCGTAATAGATAAAAAGGTGCTGCGAATTTCCACATGCATAAACGTAATACACGACATATACACTCACAAAACTGATACTACCAGCTAAGTCCTCGATGCCCGATTCTTCGATGGCATAACTAGACCCCGTCGGGCGCAATAGTACTATACTAGTCGTGCTGGGACGTCGCGAGTATAAGTCCTAGCACATATGCAACTAGTATCACGTATATCTATGCATAACAGTAATTCGCAAGTGATAATTCGATTGATTGAATAATTCGTTTGATAGGTTCGATTTATTAGGAACGTATGTTACACCCAAAAATGTGATTAAAAGGGGTTCAAGTATACTCACAGTGCGTATTCAGTAAGAACACAACTTGATTGGATTAATTTAGAGTGCACCTGAATTAGCATGAACACGGAATGGTAGCGTAAGCGAGGTGCGGTGAAAAGTTGAATAATAGGGCTAGTGGTAATCCGATCGGATGGCTATCCGGTCAGATGAGCTGGTTCGGTTGGTCGGTTGGCATGTTATCCGATCGGTTGGCATGTTGTCCGATCGGTTGACGTGTTGACCGGTCGGTTGGCATGTTATCCGATCGGTTGACATGTTGTCCGATCGGTTAACATGTTGACCAATCGGTTGGCATGTTATCCGATCGGCTGACATGTTGTCCGATCGGCTGACATATTGTCCGATCGGCTAACATGTTGTCCGATCGGCTGGTTTGAAGTTGGTTTGCCGTTCGATCGGACAGCAGTCCGATTGGACGGAAACTCGTTCAAATTTTCTGATTACGTCACACTCAATTGTTTCTGGAAAGGATACCGGTGAATTGACTGAGACGATGTGTCGTCGTGTTAAACTACTGAAATTCCATCGAGTTCGGCCCGTTCTATCGGCCGGGAACCGCCCAGTTCCATCGGATCTGGCTGCCCTTGACGGTTTTTCCATGTCTAACCCGGAGTCACACATCACCTTGATTAGATACATAATACTCTAAGTGAGATTGTTATAAAAACATGTAGAAATCACTCAGATCTGAGTCGTTCATGGTAAAATGAGGTCATACTTTGAAGTTCATATGAACTCTTGATGACATCATCTTTGAACACCTCAAATCAGTAGATTTCATGGTTGAAAGTTGAGTTTTAAAAGATAGAAAGGTGTAGAATCGAGTGTAGATCATAGAAGTACAAAGTTTAGGTTGAAAACTTACAAGAATCGCGAGAAATCGAGAGATGAAGGGGTTGGAGCGTCTGGTCGAACAGTAGCAGTCACATCAAGTGTTCTTGATGTGACTGAGGGGTATTTAGAGGCAAGGAGGAGGAAAGGATGGTGAGTGGGGGCCGTCCGTTCGGCTGGCCCATCCGATCGGCTGGCCCATCCGTCCGGATGACCGATCCGTTCGGATGTCCTTCGGCGAGCTGCGTTTAGGTGTTCTGTTTCGATTGTTAAGTATTGCGATAGTTTTGGGTCACACCTTTTTATCCATATTTTCATATATCTATCATAATTAGTCACATTGGGTCGTATATACATATCCATATTTCAAAGTTGCGATACAATAACTTGGTTTCGTTTCGAATATGCGATTACTTTGCGACGCTTCACGGTCATTGAGGAGGGTAGTATAGGTCCTCACTCAATGTCATCGTGAACGTTAATTTGTGTTTTGAGTAATGGGTTGCACTGCGACACATCACGACTATCAAGGAGGGTAGAATCGGTCCTCACTCGACATCTTCGTGGTTGTCAGCAAGTGAAATGTGATATGATAACGATTAAGTATGCGAAATATTCGAAAATACTGCGATTTAGCGATATATGCGATATAGGTACATTATGATCCGAATCTCTGGTGCTAGGCGTAACGAGTATATCGAGTAGTAACAACGCACGAAAGTGCGGGTTGTTACAGTCTCCCCTGCTTTTGGAAATTTCGTCCCGAAATTAATCCGCAAGAAGGGTCGCGAGAGTCGATGCGAATGAGAGTATCGATCAAAAGTGACGAGTTAGCGAGCGATCGATTGAGTATACACATGCGAAGACATTGCGAAGGCTAAGCGAGAGCGACGAGTTAAAGCGATTCGTACAGTCAAAGGCGATAACACACACAAGAATGCGATTCCAAAGCGTTTTATATTTTCGAAAAGTTGATTAGTTAGGAAAAAATTGTTTACGAAAATCTTCTCGTGGTGTAGCGATGTTCATACCAGCGCTATGAGAAGGTTTTTTCAGGTTACTAAAAGATTTTAAAGTGGTTAGAACTCGTTTTACGAAATTTTCTCGCCACACGGTGTTGACTTGAGTCGATTGTCATACCAG
This sequence comes from Helianthus tuberosus, assembly GCA_030545235.1. Lineage (NCBI taxonomy): Eukaryota > Viridiplantae > Streptophyta > Magnoliopsida > Asterales > Asteraceae > Helianthus > Helianthus tuberosus. The sequence goes on from CM060404.1 coordinate 54,384,824, forward strand.
TGTCTCGAGAAAATCTCATTTTGTACAAGGTTTTGATTAGTTTTTAGAAAAAGTTTTGTAAGAAGAAGTCAGTTTTAAAATTTTTAATTATACCAAAAATTTTAATTTAAAGTCGGCCCCGCATGGCACTTTCCCACGAAAGTTCTACAATATGGCTAAAACATTTATATATAGGAAGTACCAGCGGCGTATCCATCATGTTTTATTCATATGGCTTCCGTCTCGTGAGGCAATGTCATCTGTGTCGACATAGTACAGACAGAATTGCGATGACTTGATCCAAATGAGAAAAGGTTGGATTAAGTCTTGAAAGGGCGAACTGAGCGATGAAGTCATTTTCGAACTCAGTTCAGCGATACAAGTGAGGTAATTGATCGATAGATACATAACATAACACAATAAGCGAAAGCGACGACGATATGCGAAAAGTGATAAGCGACAAGCGATGAGCGATGGCGTCAAGTGATGGCGTCAACTGTCGAGCGATAAGCGACCGGCGATGCGTTGCAAGCGATGGAGACATGCAATTCGATTGGATTTAATAATACCACAATTTTAAACTAACACTAGCCCACATGGCCCTTTTCCACGAGAGTCTGCGAATACGGCTAAGACACCACCATGTCTTAATCATATTAGTTTCGTCTCGTGAAGCAAGGTCATGAGTGCCCGCATAATGCAGATAGCACAGATATGTAACACCCGTTCTTATAAATCAAAGATTAACGTATATTTTAGCAAAACAATCATGTAATTAGAATTATATATACATCAGAAATATGGCTTATTAAAAACCTTTTACGATTTAAGAGTTTAGAACATAATGTAATTAAGTTCGTCATTTAAAAGTAACAACAAAACGTCGTGCGGAAGCTTATTTCTTGAACGTGTTCGGTTCTTTCTCGAGCTTAATCGACCTCTGGTACATTGCATAATACCTACATTTCATAAAACATGAAATGAGTTAGTCATATGGTGTTTAAAACGAGTTTAAACGAGTCCAGAATGCAAAATTTCAACAAAATACTGGGCACTACCGTAGCTTACGGTAGCCACCGTAAGCTACGGTAGCCAGTGAGCATCCAGGGGCTGCCGTAAGGCAGTACAATTCCACCGTAACACTTCAGCCTCTACCGTAAGTTACGGTAGCCACCGTAACCTATGGTAGCTCACTGGACAGAATGTTTTGCAGCTGATACTGCATTTTCCAGCTCCGGTTCTTTTTACGAAAATATGCATAACTTTCAATCTACACATCCGTTTTGCGCGATTCTTTTTCCTACGCGTTCGTAATTTGATTCTCCATCTTATGGAGTTAACATCCGACATCCGGATTGACAAATTTATAGAGTTCTAAGCTTTAGGCTTAAATTAAAATTTACCTATTTTGACCCATTCATGTATTTATCAAACAAACTTGTTTGTTTGATCCCAAATTCTCGTGAATCTCCTAATTACTATATTGTCTATCATATTTGACTCAAACCACGGGTTTCCTACGCATTTTAAACCCGCTTATACTCAAGTGCTTATTTGACCCGTTAAGGGCATTTATGTCCTTTTAAGCATAATTTCGCTCATTTCCCTTATGCCTCATAATTCCACTCGTTCATTTTAGTTAATCTTCCACCACAACTTTGAACGTGGTGGACTTAATGTAATAGACTATTTATTCCGAGTTTTATCCCTCAAATATGTTATTTTTGCGGCAATACACATTTTAAGGTATTTAACCCTTGATAGTTTATGCCTACAATTTTCATACGCATCTAAAGGTTACATGTTATCTAATTCATACCTCAAGTAACCATAAATCAACATGTAATTTTAGTCATTGTATGCACATATACATTTTGACCATCATAACCATGGGTTTAACTCTTGTGTCAAAACCCACTTCTAATCACTTATAAACTCTTAACAAAATCTCTGATTTGTTCGAATAGTTCATTCATATGAATTAATATGATGTTTATACACATCAATTTCACATTATCAACAAAACCCACTTAGCTCATACTTGGCTATTTGATAAATCACTAGTTTATGGCACAATTCTACAAGTTTGCATCTAGGGTTTGTTCCTAGACTTGTACCCACACTAATATCACTATAACATTGAACATTCATGCAAGAATTTCGTTCATGCGTGTTCATCACAAATTCGAAATATCAATAAACATCAAAATTCAACATACCTTGTGATCCCCTAAGCTTGGTGATCACGATTTTATTAAAAGCCCCAAATTCTTGGCTTGATTTCTCTTTGATTTTGGCAATTTATGTGAGTTAGGGTTCTTGGAAGGGAACCCCCCTTTTTCTCCTGTATGCATCGACCCAAAACACACACATATGTGTGTGTTTTGGTGTTTTTAAGTTTTAATTATAAACTTGTTTCCAATTGTCCACTTTTAGTCCCTCAAGGTTTTTATTTCAATCTATTTAAGTTATAATCCATTATTTATAACTTAATCACATATTATTAACTAGGTTAATTATTTCTAGTTAATTTAATGGGTTCGGGAGTTATAGCCCGTTATATTTTAAGTCCCGTTAACTCGGGCTCTTATAAACTAAATCTCTTAAAACTTTGATTCGCTTGTATTTAATTATTAGGATTTCTTATTTAAATCCAATTATTTACTTGGTTATTTTTACTACTTACGGTACTTTACCCGTCTTTTAGTATTAACGGAGTTTGATTACCAAACCCGTTTTCGGGGTGTTGCAAGTCTACCCCCCTTAAAGAGGTTTCGTCCTCGAAACCTTTTCTTACATAATTTATTGAGTTTAACTCAATGCATTCGATCCGAGAAATCTTTTAAACATTACTTATACTTTTATCCAATAGTTAGTATTACCAGAAAAATATGGTAACATCTTTTTGGTTACTAATTGTCTACATAACTCATACGACATAGTGCAACTTGAAATAACGTAATCTCGTTATTTCCACTAGTTTAGTTGACTTAGCGATATCCAATGCTTTCATATAATATCGAATTCTTTATGAATCCGTTACTTTGACCCGTTTAAAGGTCTTTAGTGAAATATTTCACTTTTAGCAATAATTTCTTTTGTTTTCAGATTTATTTATTCGGTTCAGTTATACCGAATCCACCGCTTACAAGCAAACCAAATTTTATTGATTTGAATTACTGGCCTTAACCGGTCTCACTAACTAGACTTATTAGTCCCGTTACTTTTTACCGCTCGCTTGGTTATAATGTGATTTTACTTCACATTACATTTCCCAACCGTGATCGTGTCACATCCTGTTTAGTTTGTATCAACCTTTCATTTTCGAAAATATCACTTTTCGAATATATCGTCTTGCGCCTATCAGTGTCAAGACTTGAACCTTTCATGCTTACTATTCAAATTCCTATCAGAATTTATATTTGTAAAAATGTTATTTCTTACTAAAATCGAAGTTTTAGTTTTAGGATCTTTTCTTTAACTTTTGTCAATTATCCATACCATGATATTGACAGTCCATAATTTATTCTTTTAAAATCTTAGTTTTATACGGGGAATCGTAACAAGTTCCCTTACCTCACACTATCGACCCGTAGGTTCCTTCACTTAACCTCGTAGGCTATTTCCTTAGGCTTTCACCTCTTTGAGGCGAGGCCCTTATGATCCTTTGCTCTAATTAATATCCCGTAGGTTATGATGATCCCATAGATCATCTTTTATTCGAGTCTTTATTCAAATGTGTATACATTTATATACGCATATGGCGTTAAGGCACCCCTTCTTATGTTTTAGAATTATTCACCTTTACTTTTTTTTTTGGGGGGATTTCGTTTGACCTTGACCGTAGTCTAAGGCTACATTGTTTTCTTTTGAATTATCTTTCCGACTTCTTGACTTTTAACGTCAATTACACGTCGGTTTGCCCTAAACTTACCGTTACCCGGTTCTTACCTATACTTCTTTACGACCCATTACCCGGGTTCTTTATCTTAGTGTTTTTAACATTTTTGTTTTGCTAGTTTGCATTTTTCCTATATGTATATTCCTTTATGACCCATCATGTAGGTTCATTAATGTTTCGCGCTCCCATTATTCAGTTTGCGCTTACTTGCACTACCAAGTTTTTATACCTTATTTATCTCGTTTGACTTGTTCGTGTGAAATTTCATCACTTGTGAACATCAAACTCCATTCTTTACTCGACTCGTTCAACTTTAAAATAGTTAAGCGTAGTTACTAACATTTCTGTTTGCACATTCTCATTGTCTTTTAGTCATGACTCATATTCCGAGTCTTTTGACTTTCTATTTCGCGTTCCCGTCTCTCGGTTTACGCATTCTTTCGAAATCCTACCCATTCATCGGGTATCTTTACCGTAATCCTTTTCAAGTAACCATTCTTATATGGTTTTAGACGTTATTTTAATTTATTTGGTCGTCTTAGCGAGATCCATCGCTTTTATTCTAATTAATCCTTTATTCTTTATTCAATTCGTTTGACTTGTCCATGTGAATTTCATCACTTGTGACAGTCAAACTTTTATCCCTATGCCTTAGCATTCCTATTGGTCGGTCTGTATTTTTCTTTTTTTACTTGATCCTTGTCCCTTCTCTCGGGCTCGTTATCCTTACGTAATACGCTTCCATCATCCGACTTACGTTTACGTTTACTATCAAATATCTTACTTATTTGATTCATTTACGTACCATTTAAGTTAGTCCCATTCACCCCACCCTTACTACATCGGACATAAATGTGTCCATCATAAGAAGTTCATGGTACCACGTGTTCACTACTTACTTGGCCAGAGTAAGCGATCAACACCTGGTATACATGACCTTTTTATAATTTTCACATTACACCCCATGTAAGTAATGCCTCTATTTGTTTCTCTTGGAAACAATATCCCGAATACATTTTCTATTTGGGTTTTTCCAAGTTTTTAATCTACATATGCAACTTTCAATTTCTACATATTTGTTGCATATTACTATTTATGCAATTAAATTTAAAATGTGCACCTGGTAATGTTTGCCCTAACGGGCTTCTATTGCCATTAGCCTTGTTCGCGACCGTTACGCGATTTAGGTCCTTGATGAGCATACTCTTTGGACCGTTCCTCTGTCAAATCTGCGATTTGTTAAACTCTCGCTATCCTCATATGCGAGTGTCCTTTAACTAAAACATATACAACAATTAGTAATTTCAACATTAAAGGATGCCCGTATTATAATACAAGGCTTTTCTACTATACGCATCAACGCGTGTAATTTCGCTGACTATATCTATTCTATATCGTTTTTATTGGTGTAACGTGTATTACACGATAACCATATGTGTTGTTCTCAACACTTTAATCATACTAAACCATTGGTATACATGTACTTACCGGATTTGCGATCAAGCCTCGAACCGAACACATTTGTCAACAACCTTGAGCTCTGATTACCAACTTGTAACACCCTTATTATTATTTAACGGTTTTCGTATAAAACTACGAAAATAAACGGGTAGTTATGATTTCAAATACATTGAAAATACGGGTTCATTAATCTTTTTTACAGAATTAAAAACTATACAACATATTATGTGTGAGTTCGTCATTTTACATAACAACGATACATAGTGCGGAAGCTTATTTGTTGATCGTGTTCGGTTCTTCGTGGTGCTTGATCGTCCTCCGGTGCTAAAATTATACCTGAAACTCATAAAACATGAGTTTGATTAGTCATACGTAACTTAAAACGTATTTAAACGAGTCCGGGAAGCGAAACTGATTAAAATAAAAAATTTTCGCTAAAACAGGGATTTTCGCGCCACGCGAAGGAACCAGGTTGCTCCCTCGCGCCACGCGAGGGAGACTGTTTTCCAGCAGGTCTGGAGCTGGGTCCTTCAATTTTCAGCAATCCCAGTTTTTACGGAAACGGCCATAACTTCTTTGTTATTGATCCGTTTTACGCGATTCTTTTTCCTACGCGTCGGTAATTCAATTCTCCATCATATGGAGTTAAAAATCCAACATCCAACAAAATAAATTTTGAGACTTCTAGCCTTCGACTCGTTACCTTTTTACCAAATTTTAACGCGTTTATGCATTTTATCAAACAAACGTATTTGTTTGATCCCTATATCACATACACTTCTTCAAATTAGTATTATCTACCATTTTAGGCTCTAATCACGGGTTTATTACACAATTTAAACCCGTTTTCGCTCGTATGCTTATTTTGACCCGTTAAGGGTATTTAAGTACTTTCGAGCCTAAAACTACTTTCGATTGCTTCTAGCATTCCATCACTACATTTCTTATCCTATAATCTCCCACCACAACTGTATTTATGGTTGGTTTAATGTGGTGATCTATAAAAACCAAATTTTACCTCTCGAATCATTATTTTACGGCAAAAACTCAAATAGTGCCATTTGACTAATATAATGCCTCTTTCAGCGTCTATACTTATTCTAAGTATTTACCTGGTCATAAAACTCGTTTCCAAACAACCTTTAAGGGTTGTTTGTTCAATTTAGCCTACAAGGGCGTTTTGGTCGATTTTGGTCCTTTTATGACGAAGGACTCTCTCTCAAATTATTCGACCAAAATAGCACTTTTAACTACAACATAATTATGTGTACCTGACTCGGATCAACATATTGACCCGTTTTAATACCTTTCGCTATTAATATCTAGATAACAGCAATGCTAACCATGTGTTAATTCCTGTGATCATAAAACTCAACAAGAAATCATCAAATGTTATTGACAAATGGTGTTAACAACACCATTTGACCCGTTTAGTCGAAATGATCAATTGTCATTATAAGATGGCAATTAATTACCATTTCACCCCTTAAACCTATCCCGGTTTACTTTTTTGAAATCATCCAACTTGAAAGTCGTTTCCTATTTTATTTGACCCATTATGACTTATGCCAAATGGTGTCGTTTTAAATCCCTTTATCTATTCGTTAACCCATGTCCGGATTACCATTTCACCATTTTTACCCCTTTCTACCATAATTTATGGTTTCTACCATTTTCGCTTGTTCCGACTAGCATTATATCGCGCCGGAACATCATGTTTCATTTACTTAATATAAATTGTATTCCATGCTCACAAATAAGCATTTTGTAATAAAAGTAAAAAGGGCGTAAGCTTAACTTACCTCGCATCCGAGCTACGCTTTTCCTTTCCTTCTTGATTCGTTTGAGCCGCTCCCTCATCAAGCTTCCACCTAGCTTGTTACGCGTCAAACTATCATCATCATTTTCAAGGTGGTTAGATTAGTCATTCAAGATCATGACCTTCACACCTTATGAATCTTTTACCACTATTCTTAATGAACCTTATCATAGGTCGGTTTGACTTTTAAAAGTCAAACCACCGATTTACAAATATGGATGCACTAACAAGTTCACATGACTCGATTTAGGCACATTATCAACCACTTAGTGAGCGTCATCTTTTGAGATGCTACTTCTACTAACATGTTATCTAATTCATACCTCAAGTAACCATAAATCAACATGTAATTTTAGTCATTGTATGCACATATACATTTTGACCATCATAACCATGGGTTTAACTCTTGTGTCAAAACCCACTTCTAATCACTTATAAACTCTTAACAAAATCTCTGATTTGTTCGAATAGTTCATTCATATGAATTAATATGATGTTTATACACATCAATTTCACATTATCAACAAAACCCACTTAGCTCATACTTGGCTATTTGATAAATCACTAGTTTATGGCACAATTCTACAAGTTTGCATCTAGGGTTTGTTCCTAGACTTGTACCCACACTAATATCACTATAACATTGAACAATAATGCAAGAATTTCGTTCATGCGTGTTCATCACAAATTCGAAATATCAATAAACATCAAAATTCAACATAGCTTGTGATCCCCTAAGCTTGGTGATCACGGTTTTATTAAAAGCCCCAAATTCTTGGCTTGATTTCTCTTTGATTTTGGCAATTTATGTGAGTTAGGGTTCTTGGAAGGGAACCCCCCCCTTTTTCTCCTGTATGCATCGACCCAAAACACACACATATGTGTGTGTTTTGGTGTTTTTAAGTTTTAATTATAAACTTGTTTCCAATTGTCCACTTTTAGTCCCTCAAGGTTTTTATTTCAATCTATTTAAGTTATAATCCATTATTTATAACTTAATCACATATTATTAACTAGGTTAATTATTCCTAGTTAATTTAATGGGTTCGGGAGTTATAGCCCGTTATATTTTAAGTCCCGTTAACTCGGGCTCTTATAAACTAAATCTCTTAAAACTTTGATTCGCTTGTATTTAATTATTAGGATTTCTTATTTAAATCCAATTATTTACTTGGTTATTTTTACTACTTACGGTACTTTACCCGTCTTTTAGTATTAACGGAGTTTGATTACCAAACCCGTTTTCAGGGTGTTACATTTAATCCATAAACCATTATTATCCTGTAAGCATAAGACTTGACACGTACTTATTAGTCGTCATTTGTCAAATGGCACTAAAAGTCACCCTTTGACCCGTTTGGTCTAAACGACCCAACATTTTGCATTTGAATTTAGAATGATATATATATACCATCTCGTTATTTAACCCATTCCGGCTTACGCCGTAGGGTGTCTTATAACTTTTACTTATATTTATCGACACACGACTAACTTACCATTTTATCCCTATCCTTATTACGAGTTACCCCATATGGTAACATCTCAAGATTCATTGTATGCTTGTCATTTACGGCTATATTACCATTTACCCATATTTACCATTCATCATGGTTTTTATCAATTTTGTGTATGTCCCGACTCGTATCAATTGCGTCGGAAATCCATATTTCCCAATATTGTTTTTATCGAGTTTAAAACTTATAGAATAAATAAGTATTCAACAAAATGGTGTAAGTTTCACTTACCTTGCATTCGGTTATTGCTCTTTTCGCGTACACGATCCGTTTGACCCGCTTCTTTCCCAAGCCTCCATCTAGCTTGTCAAGAGTCAAACTATCATCATAATTCGTAAGACGGTTAAATTAGTCATCATTGTTATGACTATTTCATCTTACAGATTTTATGTCGAAACTTCTATTCTACTTCATCATTGGTTAGTTCGACTTTCTAAAATCAACTACCTTTAATCATATAATATGCACAATCAAGGCAAATCAACATTATGATTAGAAATAGTTTTATCCCATATCTTATGTAATTAGTCAAGTTTGCTAATTATGGGTTTCTTTCATAATTCCATCTTTTCAAACCAAACCCAATTCATGGTAATTATGATTCATGTTCCCAAACACCTAAATTGTTCAAGTATCTTGTTTCTACTATCAACTATGATGATTTTAAACATGAGTATACCATCATCTTCATTACATAATCAAAACCCACTTATCTAAAAGTGGTAAATCATCAAATTACTCGAATCATAGAAATTTTACTTCAAATTTCTACTTAGGGTTTGTTCCTAAGCAATCACACTTCATAAATTCGGCCATAGCCTCTACGATTCATGCATAGATCGCATCATGCAAAGTTAACTAATTTTCACAACTTCATGAATGTTAGAAATTCAACATACCTTACGATCCCCTTGACTTGGTGATCGTTTCTATGTATTTAAATCTGAATTTGGCCTTCGATTGATCCTCCAATTTGGAGGTTTTGTTGAGTTTTAGGGTTAGCTCCCATGGAGCTTGTCTCCTGATCATCTCATGCACGCACACACACAAGAGTGTGTGTGTTGTGTTTTGTTTTTAAGTTTATAATTCCATTTGCAAGATACCCGGCTTTGGTCCCTCGTGTTTGGTTAGTTATTAATTAGGTCACAACCTAATTTTTTTCAACAATATTCTCACTTATTAACTACGTTTAATATTCCTAGTTAACTAGCGGGTTCGGGAATATTTATGACTAAGTTTATTTTAGGTCCCGTTAACTCGGGCCTTTTATAAACTCTATTTTCCTTAGAAGCATTTATTCACGTTTTATTAAATATTAGGTTTATTTATTTAGATCCTAATATTTACCGGGTTACTTTTACCACTAACGGTATTTTACCAGTCTTTTATTATTAACGTGGTTTGATTACCAAACCCGTTTTCGGGGTGTTACAAGATAACACAAATAGCGATGGCGATAAGCGATGAAAATATCGAAGCGATGTGATAGGTGCGAGAAACGTTACAGCGAAAAGCGACGAGTGATGTGCGATACTCGTCAAGCGATTCACGATACGTGATTCTCAGCAAGCGATACACAGTAGCGGTAGAGTTTGCGAGATACGCACAATATGCGATTGCTATTTCGAGCCACATAATAAGCGTTTGAGATTAAGAACACATAATAAGCGTTAACGAGACACATAATATACGTTTTCGATTTGCGAGATAGATTCTAGCGATAATGTGATTGCGAGCGTGTTGACTTACGAAAAGTCTGTCGATTACACGCCTTGAGTTGCGATTGAGATTGTTACGCCTTGCGATGTATAGTTTAGTGTGTCGAAAAATAACCACAATAGTATAATAGGTCTACGTTCCAACTCCACATGGCACTTTCTTCACAAAAGTTCGGTTAGCATGGCGAAACACCTTCATGTTTCCAACCATACGCCTTCGTTCCGTGAATAGGTGTCACACTTCGTCAGACATGGTCTAGACGCTTACATATAGGAAGTACCAGCGGCGTATCCACCATGCTTAACCATGACCTGAACGTTAAGGCATCATTGAAACTTACTACGATCTGCGTGCACTAACCAAAATAATCCCGTGTGCACCCGTGATTAATTTGATTCTTGCACGTTTATCGTACCTTATCTCAAGAACGCATAATAGGGGTAAATACATTATATAGTACATAGTGCTAGCATTTAGATTGTGCGCGAGTATAAGAGAGAAATAGAATTCACATGCGACGATAGAATAAATAAATTCCACACATTGACGACGATAAGTCGTATTATTACAACAACATTAGAAGCAAATAACGTTGCTGTGGAGGACTTCTGCGGGACTGCGGTTGCTGCTGAAATTCCTCAAGGTTGCGGTCTTGTGTGACAGTGTTGCGTAAGATGACCATACCAGCTGCAATTTGCGCAATAGCGACAGTTAGTTTCCGGCGGGTGATGATACGTACACGTGAAACACAGGGGATGAGCTCCGTTGTAGGCGCGCTTCGAGTGAACTGGAGCTGCTCGGAGAGGTTCTGGTTGCGACAACCCAGTTGTTGAAGAGTCTGGGCTCATGGTCTTTCGTTTGCGGCTGGGCTGAACTTCCTGAGATGATGCAGTGTCGTCGCCGGATTCGTCCGATGATTCTCTTGAGACATCGTCGGAGGAATCTTCAGAAGAATCGTCAGTAGATTCGCTGGGAGAGTCGCCAGAAGAATTGATGATGATTGCTTGATGAGCTTGTTTGACAGGATTCTTGCAGAAGAATCCGTCCAAGACTCGTTTGTCATTGATTTATGCGGCTAAGCGATAGGTTTCTTCGATGGTAGCAGGTCTTGCAGCTTTGACAAAATCGCCCACACACTCAGGCAAGCCGCGAATGTACTTTGGGATGGCTTTTTCAGTAGTGTTGACTTGACTTGGGCAGTATGCTAAGCTGTTTAAACCTTGCAGTGTAGCCAGCATTGTCACCTTTGACTTGTTTGATTTTCCAAAATTCGTCTTCTAGCTTCTGGACTTCGTGAGGAGGGCAGTACTCTTTCTTCATGAGCTCTTTCAGCTCATCCCAAGAGAGAGCGTAAGCTGCAGAGATACCACGTTTGTTGCGTTCGGCGGTCCACCAGTCGAGTGCTCGCGATTAGAATACTCCGGTAGCGCAAGTAGTACGAAAATCATCGGGACACCCACTCTGTCGAAGGGTGACTTCGATAGAATCGAACCACTGGAGTAGTTGAGAGACACCTCCTTCACCTGTGAACTCCATCGGATCACATGCTTTGAAGTGTTTGTAAAGAAAAGTAGATTGTGGCGCTTCTGTCTTGACGTCTTCCGAAGCTCGAGAGTTGCTAAGAGAGTGCACTTGAGTGACGATCTGAGGAATCATTTCGGCCACTCCCTTGACCACGAGGGAGGCGATCCTCTTTTCCTCCCTTCGTTTGGCTCGTCTCCTTGCTGACATTCTCGAAGTAGAGTTGTTGGAAGGCATCTAGACAGAAAGTGGCTTGGAGTGAGATTCGATCATAATGATTTTTGAGTTTTGCGATGCGATTGAGCGCGTTCAAAACTTGATGCGATAATATAATAGTAATGCGAAAACACATAGGAGCCACATAGGAGACATGAGATTCCTAAGTTCTCACACAATGACTTGTTTGTTATTATATATATATAGATAGATGTAATTTGTACTTATACATATACAGGTCGATCTAGAATACGCGAGGACGCGTTGAGGTGAGAGAGCGAGAATGAAGGCGAGTGGTTAGACATTAGTCTTGTTGCGAACATTTGGTTTTCATTTTAGATTGCGATGGCTGTGCGAGTTGTGCGTTTTGTGAAACAAGGAGCGAAAATTGATAAATCGAGGAATTGATAAGGCGTAAAATAAATACATAAAGCGTAATTAAGTCCATTAAAGCGTAAAACCAGCGAATCGTAGGCTTAGTAGAATATTCGGAGTGCCTCGGGTGTTTAGGCGTCGACTACCCAAGGTAACCCGACTATACCCAACAAGTTCGTGCACGCGCGTTTGACCTAGAAGACTTATGCTTCCACTGGGATGCAGCTCATGGCATTCGTCCTCCTAGTCATCGCGTGGTTCGAGTCATCGTGATAGTCGAGTCCTTGGTGAGAGCTTCTTGAAAACCATTTTATAGAGAGTGGAACGGCTTATTAAGGTACGGGTTTCACCCCTGACTTAACAACTTCGTTCCTAATTGTGGTTGTGCTCTTCGAATAAATTCGTGAGTTCGAAATGGAGACTTTCGTCGAGATGTGGATGTCACCCCTAACTCAATGAAAGGTTCTCGTGCTAGAAAAATGCGCCGAGTGAGCGATCTCATCGAGATTTCTTGGTTTTCACACCTAGTCTTGACTGGATCACTCGGTTTTGTTATGCGAGTATTTTCGAAAACATGTGTATTGTGTTGGCCTTAGGAAAGGATAAGTAATATTCAGGCCTTAGGAAAGGCTCTTCGCGTGATATTGTAGTATGCGGTGTTCACGCGAAGTACTAGTTTTTAGCAATTTTGATCGAGAGTATCAAGTAAGCCCAATACGAACCCTACTGGGTTTGTACGAGTCGGCCTGTTGGTACTTAGACTATAGACTAGGTCAATCTCTAAGACGTCGACCCGGACTAGGTCGAGTCTTGCCTAATTCCCTATAGTTATGGCTCTGATACCAATCTGTCACACCCCAACCGATGGCGGAATCATCGGGGCGCGGCACTAGGCGAATCAGATTGCTCAAGAGAATCCATAACAACTATATTGCGATAATATTTATTACATTCGTTATCCCATACTAACAAATATACAATCACATAAGTTATCACAGATTTCTTGTCCTCTCGAACAATACAAATCCGACAACCTAGATTTTTAGGTGAGTTTCTAGACTTCCTAGCTTGATATTGATCTAGACTGCGACTAAACCTGCAACATACGTTAAAACAATGTCAATACAAAAGTATTGGCGAGTATACAGGTTTGATATGTAATAGCGTAATAGATAAAAAGGTGTTGCGAATTTCCACATGCATAAACGTAGTACACGGCATACACACTCACAAAACTGATACTACCAGCTAAGTCCTCGATGCTTGATTCTTCGATGGCATAACTAGACCCCGTCGGGCGCAATAGTACTATACTAGTCGTGGTGGGACGTCGCGAGTATAAGTCCTAGCACATATGCAACTAGCATCACGTATATCTATGCATAACAGTTATTCGCAAGTGACAATTCGATTGATTGAATAATTCGTTTGATAGGTTCGATTTATTAGGAACATATGTTACACCCCAAAATGAGATTAAAGGGGGTTCAAGTATACTCACAGTGCGTATTCAGCAAGAACACAACTTGATTGGATTAATTTAGAGTGTGCCTGAATTAGCATGAACACGGAATGGTAGCGTAAGCGAGGTGCGGTGAAAAGTTGAATAATAGGGCTAGTGGTAATCCGATCGGATGGCTATCCGGTCAGATGAGCTGGTTCGGTTGGTCGGTTGGCATGTTATCCGATCGGTTGGCATGTTGTCCGATCGGTTGACGTGTTGACCGGTCGGTTGACATGTTATCCGATCGGTTGACATGTTGTCCGATCGGTTAACATGTTGACCGATCGGTTGGCATGTTATCCGATCGGTTGGCATGTTGTCCGTTAGGTTGACATGTTATCCGATCGGCTGACATGTTGTCCGATCGGCTAACATGTTGTCCGATCAGCTGGTTTGAAGTTGGTTTGCCGTTCGATCGGACAGCAGTCCGATTGGACGGAAACTCGTTCAAATTTTCTGATTACATCACACTCAATTGTTTCTGGAAAGGATACCGGTGAATTGACTGAGACGATGTGTCGTCGTGTTAAACTACTGAAATTCCATCAAGTTCGGCCCGTTCTATCGGCCGGGAACCACCCCGTTCCATCAGATCTGGCCGCCCTTGACAGTTTTTCCATGTCTAACCCGGAGTCACACATCACCTTGATTAGATACATAATACTCTAAGTGAGATTGTTATAAAAACATGTAGAAATCACTCAGATCTGAGTCGTTCATGGTAAAATGAGGTCATACTTTGAAGTTCATATGAACTCTTGATGACATCATCTTTGAACACCTCAAATCAGTAGATTTCACGGTTGAAAGTTGAGTTTTAAAGGATAGAAAGGTGTAGAATCGAGTGTAGATCATAGAAGTACAAAGTTTAGGTTGAAAACTTACAAGAATCACGAGAAATCGAGAGATGAAGGGGTTGGAGCGTCTGGTCGAACAGTAGCAGTCACATCAAGTGTTCTTGATGTGACTGAGGGGTATTTATAGGCAAGGAGGAGGAAAGGATGGTGAGTGGGGGTCGTCCGTTCGGCTGGCCCATCCGATCGGCTGGCCTAGCCGTTCGGCTGGCCTAGCCGTTCGGCTGGACCATCCGTCCGGATGACCGATCCGTTCGGATGTCCTTCGGCGAGCTGCGTTTAGGTGTTCCGTTTCGATTGTTAAGCGTTGCGATAGTTTTGGGTCACACCTTTTTATCAATATTTTCATATATCTATCATAATTAGTCACATTAGGTCGTATATACATATCCATATTTCAAAGTTGCGATACAATAACTTGGTTTCGTTTCGAATATGCGATTACTTTGCGACGCTTCACGGTCATTGAGGAGGGTAGTATAGGTCCTCACTCAATGTCATCGTGAGCGTTAATGTGTGTTTTGAGTAATGGGTTGCACTGCGACACATCACGACTATCAAGAAGGGTAGAATCGGTCCTCACTCGACATCTTCGTGGTTGTCAGCAAGTGAAATGTGATGTGATAACGATTAAGTATGCGAAATATTCGAAAATGCTGCGATTTAGCGATATATGCGATATAGGTACATTATGATCCGAATCTGGTGCTAGGCGTAACGAGTATATCGAGTAGTAACAACGCACGAAAGTGCGGGTTGTTACATTATAGGTTGTTTAAATTTATTAACCACTAGTAACTAGTTTTATTTTTTTTAAATAATTATTCGACCCATATAGTTTTAAAAACTATTTTATATATATTGGTTAGGGGTAGGGATATGGTAAAAAGTGTTTAAAATGTGAGAAGGGTAAGAAGTGTTTTAAACCATTGGATATTTGATCTAATGGTTGAGATCAATAGGGTATAAAAATGTAAATTGTGTTTTAATTAGAGGGACCTTATGTAAAATTGAAGGGCAATAGTGTCTTTTTCAATGTTTCAAATATGGTAACTGTATCCTACACAACCAAAAACACCTACATTCACTCCTTTTTCCTTAAATATCGGAATTAATGACCAAGATCTAAATCGGAAGCCTCTTTGTTTTATATAAGATTCAAGGCGTGGTGTTTTACGTTTAGAAGAACTGTAATCAGATTCATGGCGTGGTGTTTTAAAACATCTGGATAAATTGACTATGATTCAAGTCATGGTGTTTTATCTGGAATCCAGAAAACACCATGACTTGAATCATAGTGTTTTATCTGGAGACATTGTTCAATACAAAACATGACTATGATTCAATACAAAACATTCCCAGATTTTAAAACACCATGACTATGATTCAAGTCATGGTGTTTTATATGTAGACATTGTTCATGGCGTGGTGTTTTAAACATCTGGAGACATTGTTCATGGCGTGGTGTTTTAAACATCTGGAGACATTGACTATGATTCAAGTCATGGTGTTTTATCTGGAATCCAAAAAACATTGTATTGTGATTACATCCATGGTGTATTAACATCTGGACAATCAATACAAAACATTCCCAGATTTTAAAACACCATGACTATGATTCAAGTCATGGTGTTTTATCTGGAATTCAAGTCAGATAAAACACCATGACTTGAATCATAGTCAATGTCTCCAGATGTTTAAAACACCACGCCATGAACAATGTCTCCAGATGTTTAAAACACCATGACTTGAATCATACTCAATGTCTCCAGATGTTTAAAACACCACGCCATGAACAATGTATGATTAAAAGAAGTTGCGATTAAAAGATGATGAAGAAGATAAAACAATCAGATGTATAAAATCGTAAAAACAAATATGTTTCCTAAAATTTCTCCTAATTCAAAATTCGAATCAATCCCTATAAAAACTCATCGCCAGCTTTTTTTTTTGCAGTTATTTTGGAAATCAATTAAATGATAAGAATGTCAAATTACTAATATACCCTTTTGAATTAATTAGGATAAAGGACACTTGTCATTCCCATATTATTTCTCACACTTCTCACAAAAGTTCCACTTTGTACATGATCCTCTACCTATTGGTTGGAATGTTATACTAATTAATTGGCTTGTATATGTGTGCCATTTCTATTTTCTATATTAGAATAAAGTATATAAAGCTTATATTATTAGATGGGTAGATTACGTGTAAGTTGACTATTAGAAATATGAAGTACCTAGACGGGCCTAGAAACCGTTTAATAATTAAATTATAAAAATACATTATATTTGAACCTACTCCATTTTTAATGAAACTTGGTTCAAAATGTAGATAAGATTATTCTCGTTCTAAAGACATATTCATTGTTTTATAAAACGTTGTATTTTAATAGTTATAAGTGCCAAATAAGTGAAGCAGCTGAATTAATTATAATAATATAATAATAATAGTTAACTAGTTACAATTCAATTGAAATTGAATTGTGAGTATACGTGTCTGTATACTAAAATGTGAGAATGAAATAATGAAAATTGAAAGCACACGTAGACATCATACGGGGATCGATTTTTCGAATATAAATAGAATGTTATTCTACACTTTTCATTGGTACTTTGTTTCTTTCTTTCTTTATGTCTAGCTTTTCGTTCTCTATCTAAAATTTATATAATTGTTTATTTTTTTATAATAACAAAGCAATGTCCCGTTTTAAGTGTTTTAACTCCCGATCACCGATACCCTTTCCAATAGATAGGGAGCCCCATAACGCATGTCAAGGCTCTGCCTGACTAAGTTCGTTGGGGTTCTGTCTCGTGACATAGGGACAAGGTTGAATTAGGGTTAATATACTTAACACGAGTGCAAATATATATATATATATATATATATATATATATATATATATATATATATTTAAAATAGCTCAGAAGTTATACCCAAGATTCTACCAGGGGGCTTTCTAGTTGAACCCAAAAGTTACAAAGTGAGTCAATTCTCTTTTCTCACAGTTTTATCACCTTTTTGTGATACAATTATATTTAAAAATGCTTTCCAAAATCTTAAATGTTTACCAGTTATACTTACAGTGATTAAATTCTTGTATTCTGTAATAACTGCCGGTATGGTATGTTTTATACATTACTTGACCCTCGTTACTATTGGCCAAAAAGTTAGCCAATAGTAGCATGACCACAAGCACATGGGAAATTGTGCCCCAGTAGCCATAGCCTATAACTAATTTTTTACTAAATTAAATTATTAATAAATTTAATTGGTATATATATCTACCAATATACTTGAGAAAAGAATCTTAAATATAAAGTTTTTCTTTATAAGACACATACTTAGAAAAGAGTGTCAGTGAGAAAATGAATTGTGTTTAAATCTCTAAGTTTACTTTTAACATTAAAAATATATTAGTATAGTTAAACGTGAACAGAAGGTTCTAATTAAGCCATAGCCTATAACTATTAACATTAAAGATATATTAGTTATAATATATTTAATAAACCTAAATTACTATTTCACATTATAAAATAATGTTTAATCAATAAATGTATACCATAATAAAATATGTCAAATATAATATATTCTACTATACTAAGATTATATTTTTAATCTTAGTCACGTTAATATATTAAATAATAATATTACAATTATTTAATTAATATATTATATTTGATAAAGTTATAACTATTAATTTGACAGAAAATGATATATGTCATTTTTTTGGGCTAAGTAGTTTTGTGCCATAGAAAATATATTTGACAAAGTATGGTCACGGGACACTACTAAGTCCATAGTCACTAGTTGAGAGAATGATCAACAGTAATATGACCCGAGTCACTAATTAAAAGAATGATCAACAGTGATATGACCACAATTACTAGTTGAGAGAATGATCAACAATAATATGACCCGAGTCACTAGTTGAAAGAATGATCAACAGTAATATGACCACAATTACTATTTGAGAGAATGATCAACAGTAATATGACCCGAGTCACTAGTTGAAAGAATGATCAACAGTGATTTGACCACCGTCACAGGAATCGCCTAGTGACCAATATAATAGTAAGATATATTATATATATATTGCTTGATAAATTCACTATTGGACGAAAGTGAGCCAATGAATGATATGACCACTGTCACATCGGAACTGTCACCATGTGACAAATACTGATTGAGTTGGGTAAATATAAATAAATATACAAACCTTGATGCTGTAAAGTATAACAATATATTTTATAAAAATGGAATGAACTCGCCAGTATTTATTACTGATAAAATGTTTTCAAAACACGTTTCAGGTAATTTGCTGTAAAGATAATAGAAGCCAGCTATGGAGCACTGAAGGCTTAAATAAAGTGGCTATAAATACCTGAATAAAAGAAGAAAGTTATGTTTTATTTATTTGGGTTTATCCCTATAAAAACAATTGAATTGAATATGGGTTTGAGCCCATTTATTTAATATTAAAAGTTGGTGTTTTATAAACTCTGAAATTATTTCCTAACTAGGATCCTGATGAAAATTTTTCCGCTGCATAATTAATAAACACCGGTACCATCTGACTGGTTCGCGGCTCCCGCTACCAGGGTGGGGTCGGGGGCCGTGACAGAAGGTGGTATCAGAGCCACTTGTTTAAGCTATTTAGGTGTTGTCTTAATACCTAATTTGAAACAATAAAGTTAGGAAATTAATACAAAGTAACATATGTGTTATTTTTGTAGATTTAAATATATGAATATATATATGTAGATATACGCACATATGATTCCTGGAAGTGTTGTTTTGTTTTAATTATTCTGTGATATTAATAATTCAAAATGTTTGCCATTCAGATGTCGAATGAAGTATCACATAATCCAGAAGTTCATGCTAATAATAAAAATCCTTTGGATAAAAATGCTATAGAAAATATAATAGCCCAAGGAATAGCTAATGCTTTACCTTTAATAATTAAAGCTGTTAAAAACCCCGTAGAACCCACCAAAGCTGTAAATAGCAAGCATACTCGCGACGACAGTTTTAGCCATAGTGTCAATGAAGACAATGATGATATTATCAAAACCCCATTTCCCAAGAAAAAGAAGGCGATGACTCTCGGGTGTACCTACAAAGAATTTCTAGCTTATAAACCAACTGAGTTCGCAGGCAGTGAAGGAGCCACGGCTGCTTTGCGATGGTTGGAAAAGACGGAAGCTGGTCTTAAAATCAGCAAATGTGCCGAAGAAGATAAGGTGATGTATGCTTCCAACCTCTTCAAGGAAGAAGCCTTAAAATGGTGGAATACAATTCTCCAGGCAAAAGGAAGTGACATGGCTTATGCCATGAGCTGAGAAAAATTCAAGGAAATTACAGAAAGAAAATTTTGCCCCCCTTATGAAAAGGAACGAATGGCTAACGAGTTTCTAAATCATAAAATGATAGATGTGAATTGTCGTGAATATACGACAACGTTCTTCGAATATGCAAGAATCGTACCAACTCTGGCTTCGCCAGAACCCGTACTAATTTCTCGTTATATTTGGGGATTAGTTAGTGAAATCTGGGACCTGGTGAAGGCCGCTAGACCACAGACTATTGAAGAAGCAGTTGAACTAGCTAACATCCTGACAGATGGACTAATCCGCACAAGAGAGGAAAACAAGAAGAAGGAGTTAGCTCAGAAAATTTCCCAAGAATTTAAGAAGAAAGGAACTGAACCGTCACTGGAACAACCTACCTGCAGAAGCTGTAACAAAAAGCATTCAGGAAAATGTCGTTTTAGGAGAACACCCTACTGTAACTTCTGCAAGATGACAGGACATATAGAGGAAGAGTGTAGAAGGAAAACTAATATTTGTTACAATTGCGGAGAAAGAGGACACATCAAACCATATTGCTCGAAACTGACTAAAGCACTCGACAACAAGGCAAGAACAACAGACGGAGCTAAGAAGAACGCGCGAGCATTCATACTTACTACGCAAGAAGCAGAAATGATTCCAGACGTAATCGCTGATATGTAATATCTAAGTTAAGTTATTATTTGACTCTAGTACAAATCAAAATTTATAAATAAATGCATCCTGTCAATTACTTCATCTATTCAAACCCATAACAGACTTGTTTGATCTTCGCTTTCATTGAATCATTTATTTGGTTACGACACCTTGTGGTGGCGTTCTCATTTAACTTGAAACTTGAGCTAATTCCATTCTCACACCTGATGTACGGATTTATTTATTTAATTTTTGTTGATTCATTATCTTAAATTGTCTTATTACAATTATGTGTTAAGATTAGAGTACACAACTTCATATTATATTCCGGTGTACCTCCAACGTTTCTTTCATCATTAATCGAAAAATCTATGATATTCATTTGGTCTTTCATCATCAGTTGAAAATCCTATAATATTTATTTGAAATTTACTTAATTAAAACTTTCAGTTGATTACAAAAACGGTGAATTTGTTCGGTCACCGTAATTATTGAGCTATTTCAATCATATCGACACCTTGCGGCGTCGATATAAACTTGTAGCTTGAGCTAAGCATAATCATACGAATCATTCAAAACCACGTATGTCTTTCCTTTGATTCATCATTCAAAAGTAGTCTTGATACAATTATGTATTAAGACAATGATACACTAAACTCTATTGTATTTCGGTGTATCCTTGCAATTCAAATGTCAACACATTGATTTTTCTCATGTCATGGTTCGATAGTTGACAAATCATTTCCGTGCTTCTATTTCATTTAAGCTTGTTGATTCTGAGTCTTCCTCAGTTAACAATCAAAGTAAGTTTTCTTTTGACAATGAATTCTATTGTTTCTAAAAGTCATTCACAACTTGTAAACATTCAATTTAGATATCTATTGATCATATATCTCTTTTGGCTTGAACCTAGTTACCTTGGAAATCATATCATTTCATCTTGTTCGTTTGACCTCGATTTCTTGAATTAATTCAGTTGAACCATTGAGTCATATTTATTGTACAACTCATATTCACAAAATTTGATATTTTGATTTTGTATCATTTACCTTAATACTGTTCTTATTGACTAAGACGTGACATAACCCTAAAGAAGACATCGTAGCCCAAATCTCGAGGACGAGATTTAAAACAAGGTGGGGGAGGATGTAACATTTCCATTTTTATCATATAAGAGTTATAGGTTGTTTAAATTTATTAACCACTAGTAACTAGTTTTATTTTTTTAAAATAATTATTCGACCCATATAGTTTTAAAAACTATTTTATATATATTGGTTGGAATGTTATACTAATTAATTGGCTTGTATATGTGTGTCATTTCCATTTTCTATATTAGAATAAAGTATATAAAGCTTATATTATTAGACGGGTAGATTACGGGTAAGTTGACTATTAGAAATATGAAGTACCTAGACGGGCCTAAAAACCGTTTAATAATTAAATTATAAAAATATATTATATTTGAACCTACTCCATTTTTAATGAAACTTGTTTCAAAATGTAGATAAGATTATTCTCGTTTTAAAGACATATTCATTGTTTTATAAAACGTTATATTTTAGAAGTTATAAGCGCCAAATAAGTGAAGCAGCTGAATTAATTATAATAATATAATAATAATAGTTAACTAGTTACAATTCAATTGAAATTGAATTGTGAGTATACGTGTCTATATACTAAAATGTGAGAATGAAATAATGAAAATTGAAAGCACACGTACACATCATACGGGGTTCGATTTTTCGAATATAAATAGAATGCTATTCTACACTTTTCATTGGTACTTTGTTTCTTTCTTTCTTTCTGCCTAGCTTTTCGTTCTCTCTCTAAAATTTATATAATTGTTTATTTTTGTTATAATAATAAAGTACTGTCCCGTTTTAAGTGTTTTAACTCCCGATCACCGCTACCCTTTCCGATTGATCTGGAGCCCCATAACGCATGTCAAGGCTCTGTCTGACTAAGTTCGTTGGGGTTCTGTCTCGTGACATAGGGACAAGGTTGAATTAGGGTTAATATACTTAACACGAGTGCAAATATATATATATATATATATATATATATATTTAAAATAGCTCAGAAGTTATACCCAAGATTCTACCAGGAGGCTTTCTAGTTGAACCTAAAAGTTACAAAGTGAGTCAATTCTCTTTTCTCACAGTTTTATCACCTTTTTGTGATACAATTATATTTAAAAATGTTTTCCAAAATCTTAAATGTTTACCAGTTATACTTACAGTGATTAAATTCTTGTATTCTATAATAACTGCCGGTATGGTAGGTTTTATATATTACTTGACCCTCGTTACTATTGGCCAAAAAGTTAGCCAATAGTAGCATGACCACAAGCACATGGGAAATTGTGCCCCAGTAGCCATAGCCTATAAGACCATGTGTAGTGGTGAAACAAAATAATGCCCCCATCATGGGGCATTATTCGACACATGGCAGTCCAGTCAGCATGGGACATTATTCCAAAAGTGGCGTAGTGGGGCATTATTCCAATAACGCCCATGCAATCATTTCACAATTATTTTTTTTAATTTAAAACATAAAAATCTTCATTAATTTAAAATAAAAATTACACTACTTGAAATTAAAAAAAAACCGAAAAAAAAACAGAAAATAAAAAAACCGAAAAAAAAATAAAGTTAAAAAAAAAGAAGAAGATGATCTAGAGTCCATATTTTTCTCGAATTTTTTGGCGACGCATTTGCGCAAGGATCAACGCGTCGCCTTGGAGGTGGTCGATCGGTTTGGACAAAAACTCAATGTCCTTTTCCATTTGCCTCGCCTCTTGCATCTCGTCGGCCACTCGTTCTTTCATAATCTCATAACGTTGGTGGCCGAGGTCGCGAATGTCTTGGAGACGACGGTTCATAACTCGAGATCGGAAGACGACTCGACCCTTTTTTTCCCAGTTCGCTTATCCTTTCTTCTACCGGGCGGTCGGGTCAACTCTTCTTCAAGTTCCTCGTCAACGTCCACCACCTCATTTAGATCGACATTGCAGGCATCCGATGTTGGTGTTTCAGGGTCAACGGAGGATGATGTTTTTGACCGTTTTGCTCGACGTCTACTACTAGACGTCATGGTACCTACTCGCGCCCACTTTGGACTTTTTCGTAGTAGATCCCAACACTTATAGTACACGAAAGGGCATTTCGTTTTCTCGGACTCGTCCAAAGTCCTCGTTAAAACCCCGCCGTCACCTTCACCGCTCGGGCGATTATCGAAGTTACGTTGGTACACTTCTTGGAACGCATGACACTTGTTGTTGATGTCGGTCCATTTGCTAGAAATGGAATCTTTGTCCCGATGTTCGCCTTGACCCCACGTGCTATAAAAGAGTGCACGAACCCTATCCCAAAAAATGGGGCCCGTTTGAAAGTTTGCTACAAATTTAAAAAATAAAAGTAAAAACATAAGTTGTATGTTAAAAATAAAACTAAAAATATAAGTAAAAAATAAGTAAAAAAATATAAAAGTTACCGGTTTCGTGGTCCTCCGAAATGTCGAGCCACGCCCGAGTCAATGCGAATTCCTCATCCTTCGTCCATTTAAGGTGAGTTTGTGTACGTCGAGGTTCGTCCTTTTCCTTCTTCTTATGCGACCTTCTGCCGCGTTTCGATTTCTCTTGCATTGGTTCGGGTTGCGTCCCCGGAAACGGCACCAAAATTTGACGTGGATGTCGTGGTCACAGTCAAATTTAATCCAAATACTACTAATAGATAGCGGTAAGTGGGTATCGAACACAGGGAGTTTGTAGAATATGTGTTATTTGGAAGATTATATCTAACTTGACTAAATTAATCTAATTGCAAATAAAATAAAATTCAAAAGTTGATGTGATTGGATTGGTTTTTAAACTAAACTTAACTAATTAAATTGCAAGAGAAAAGTTTTGGTTGTAAACAAATTAGAGACAAATGACCATCCTAGATTTCCGGTTTCAATTGGCATTCATGTTATCATTCCACTAGAAAAAACTACATAGACATAGCTCATGTGTGACTACTTGCAGTGATGAAAGGGAAGTAAGTACTCAGATTCCTAGAACGTGAGGTTGTTACCCGATGATCAATCAACCCTTACCCAAGCCTAACTATACCCATGATATCTCGATTGCCAACGGCACCAAGAACGTATGGTTTCTAATTAGTTCAATGTAAGTATTAACAAGTTACTAACAAACAATCACACACCATAACAAGCAAACCATAAAGATAAGGATTGTTATTCTAGAAATTAGGAAATCAAACATGAAATGTCTCAAGCAAACCTTCAATCCAGGATGATCACAAAGTGTTTAGCCACTCATGGCTCGAATCAACATCATAACAAAGGTATTATCATTCATCAAGATCAAATACAATAAAAATAATGATTCAGAGATGTTCTTCAAGCTCCAGGTCTCTCAAGATGCTCCCAATTCGTGTCTCTAGACCAGTGTAACCGAAAAACAAATGATAAGCCATCATAAATCCCCTCAAAATGACAATTAAATGCGAGAGTTACAAAGTTGGGATGGACGGCGCCGTAAGCTACGGCAGCCGCCGTAGCTTACGCGGTCAAAGATCTTCAGGCGGTCAACTCTGTGCCGTAAGCTACGCCAGGTACCGTAGCTTATGGCACCCAGCTTTCCTTTACGGCTCCAATACCCTGTCTTACGGTGGTGTTCTTTTGGCAAGTGGTAGGGGCCGTAACCTACGGCAAGGCACCGTAGGTTACGGTGCTGAGTGGGTTTCTTTTCCTTGTTTCTCCATCAACACTTGCTTTCTTCAATTCTTTGATTCCCCAACTTCTAGCATCCATTCGAGCTCCATAAAACCCGCATTTCAAGCTCTTTAGCACCTGCAACATCAAACATCTTGTGATTACCAAATTCAAGCAAATAACCGGACAAAGTATGGGATTTTATTCTATTTAACGGCATTAAGGGTTGTCCTACGGACCACCCGTCATTTGCTACAAATTTAAAATATAAAAGTAAAAATATAAGTTGTATGTTAAAAATAAAACTAAAAATATAAGTAAAAAAATATAAAAGTTACCGGTTTCATGGTCCTCCGAAATGTCGAGCCACGCTCGAGTCAACGCGAATTCCTCATACTTAGAAAAGAGTGTCAGTGAGAAAATGAATTGTGTTTAAATCTCTAAGTTTACTTTTAACATTAAAAATATATTAGTATAGTTAAATGTGAACACAAGGTTCTAATTAAGCCATAGCCTATAACTATTAACATTAAAGATATATTAGTTATAATATATTTAGTAAACCTAAATTAAATTACTATTTCACATTATAAAATAATGTTTAATCAATATTTGTATACCATAATAAAATATGTCAAATATAATATATTCTACTATACTAAGATTATATTTTTAATCTTAGTCACGTTAATATATTAAATAATAATATTACAATTATTTAATTAATATATTATATTTAATAAAGTTATAGTTAATAATTTGACAGAAAATGATATATGTCATTTTTTTGGGCTAAGTGGTTTTGTGCCATAGAAAATATATTTGACAAAGTAAGGTCACGGGACACTACTAAGTCCATAGTCACTAGTTGAGAGAATGATCAACAGTAATATGACCCGAGTCACTAGTTGAGAGAATGATCAACAGTGATATGACCACAAATTACTAGTTGAGAGAATGATCAACAGTAATATGACCCGAGTCACTAGTTGAAAGAATGATCAACAGTGATATGACCACAATTACTAGTTGAGAGAATGATCAATAGTAATATGACCTGAGTCACTAGTTGAAAGAATGATCAACAGTGATATGACCACAATTACTAGTTGAGAGAATGATCAACAGTAATATGACCCGAGTCACTAGTTGAAAGAATGATCAACAGTGATTTGACCACCGTCACAGGAATCGCCTAGTAACCAATATAATAGTAAGATATACTATATATCTATTACTTGATAAATTCACTATTGGACGAAAGTGAGCCAATGAGTGATATGACCACTGTCACATCGGAACTGCCACCATGTGACAAATACTGATTGAGTTGGGTAAATATAAATAAATATACAAACCTTGATGCTGTAAAGTATAAGAATATATTTTTATAAAAATGGAATGAACTCGCCAGTATTTATTACTGATAAAATGTTTTCAAAACACGTTTCAGGTAATTTGCTGTAAAGATAATAGAAGCCAACTATGGAGCACTGAAGGCTTAAATAAAGTGGCTATAAATACCTGAATAAAAGAAGAAAGTTATGTTTTATTTATTTGGGTTTATCCCTATAAAAACAATTGAATTGAATATGGGTTTGAGCCCATTTATTTAATATTAAAAGTTGGTGTTTTATAAACTCTGAAATTATTTCCTAACTACAATCCTGATGAAATTTTTTCCGCTGCGTAATTAATAAACACCGGTACCATCTGACTGGTTCGTGGCTCCCGCTCCCAGGGTGGGGTCGGGGGCCGTGACTGTATGTATGTATGTATGTATGTATGTATGTATGTATGTATGTATGTATGTATGTATGTATGTATGTATGTATGTATGTATGTATGTATGTATGTATGTATGTATGTATGTATGTATGTATGTATGTATGTATGTATGTATGTATGTATGTAGGATTGTTGGTATGTATGGAAGTAGTTATGTATTAACGTATACAAGTATGTAGTTATGCTTGAAAGTATGTATGTATGAGGGTACGTATGTATGCATGTAATGCAAGTAAGTATGCATAGTTGTACGCAAGTTTTCAATACGATCGAGTATCGACATTATTAATAGTGTAGCTCGTGAACGAAGTGTAACGCAGGAATAGCAAAGAAGTCTCACCGCGGATTGTATGATCGGATGGAAAGCCGGAATGTAAAGAGTTAACGGAACGAAAAGTAAACGTGAGTAAATCTTATATGTTTATGATGCGTACTAATGTTATGAAATTTATGTGGTGAACGCAGATAGTACGAAACACGAGGATCATCAAGGGATAGAGATCT
This sequence comes from Helianthus tuberosus, assembly GCA_030545235.1. Classification (NCBI taxonomy): domain Eukaryota; kingdom Viridiplantae; phylum Streptophyta; class Magnoliopsida; order Asterales; family Asteraceae; genus Helianthus; species Helianthus tuberosus. The sequence goes on from CM060404.1 coordinate 54,412,688, forward strand.
AGGACCGAGTCACTTGAAGGATTGTACGGGATTGTCGGAGAATGTAATTTGATACACATAAGTTATGTTTTATTCTGTAAATAAGTTAGATTGATGTATTCAATATAAAAGAGTTGTTTTAAAAATGAACTTTCAAGTAAGGCATAAAGTTTATAATAAAAGAAATTTTATGGCACGAATTTTCCGTTGCGACTTTTTGTCAAATACGAACTAGGGCCTCACATTATATATATAATATATAATTGTATAGTAATTACAGAAACGGTCCCTAAAGTAAAATAAAATTAAGAGTAAATTACACTTTTCGTCTTTTATGTTTGTTTCGGATTGCAATGGATGACCTTTAACTTCAATAATTACAGCCACAATCCTTTATTTGTAAAACTCATTACACTTTACGTCCTTTGGTCCTAACAAAGTTAAAATTTCTAGTTAAGTATGGCATGTGCGTTGCACATGAGGGTACCTTAGTAATTTTACTCATTTACTTATTTATCTAAAATAAATTTTAAACACTAATCAAATTTAAAACATAAACCAATTCCCTTTCTTTCTCTCAGATCTCTCTCCCCTTCTTCTCTTTCTTTCTGGTTCAAAACCAGCACTGTCTCCCTCCTTTCTCACCACCACCACCGGTAGGTTCTGAGACGCAATTATGCGACATCTGTTACTTCCAAAACAAGCGTAGATCACCATATCTACATTTCTCTGATTGATACTGCCATATTCCCAGATTTGTTTGCCTCAACCTACAAGTCACCATCAGTTGTTAAAAAACACCTTCTTTGTCACCATCTGCCACCATCTGTCAGCAAAACACAACAAAAAAACTTCCTATCTAAGCGAAATTTACATTCAAACCCCTCTCATCACCATGGCTTTAATTGTCATCTTTACTACAAGCGAGAAAACAGCTCACAACTTCCACAAGTTTACCTTTACCCTATCCCCTACTAGCTATAGTTACTGAAAGGCCATGATTCAACTATTCCTTTTCGCCAATAACTTATTTGGGTATGTGAATAGAACAACCACATTCTGATGTGGCATTAACTGAAGTCACATATGCACCAAAGGAGAACCCTAACTGTATGCTCTAGATCTTTGTTAGAACCTACCGGTTGTGGTGGTGGTGAGAGAGGAGGGAGATAGTGGTGGTTTTGAACCAGAAAGAAAGAGAAGAAGGGGAGAGAGAGCTGAGCAAAAGAAAGGGAGATGGTTTATGTTTTAAATCTGATTAGTGTTTAAATTTATTTTAGATAAATAAATAAATGAGTAAAATTACTAAGGTACCCTCATGTGCAAGGCACATGCCATATTTAAGTAGAAATTTTAACTTGGTTAGGGTCGTGTAATGAGTTTTACAAATAAAGGATTGTGACTATAATTATTGAAGTTAAAGGTCATGCATTGCAATCCGATACAAACAAAAGGGATGGAAAGTGTAATTTACCCTAAAGTTAATTACAAAAGTGGTCCCTGTAGTTGTAAAAGGTAGGGGTGAGCAAAAGGAAAAACCCGACCCTACCCGATCATTACCCGACCCGACCCGAGAACCGATCAAACATAAAATACAGAACTGGTTCACTACCCTAAATATAGGGTCGGTTCCGGACCATGGGTCCAAGTCGGGTTTCACCATGAAAAGAACCGAGAACCGACCCGACCCGACCCTATTTTATATGAAAAATTGGAACCGATCTAAATACCTAGGTACTTGGGTTCGGGTCGGGTTGGGTATATTTTCGGTTCGGTTCTCGGTTATTTTTTGTCCGGACCTAAACTTGCTCAGTATTTTAGTAATTTCCCTTAAATTTAACATAAAAGTTAGTGTTAATACCTCATGTTGTTAAGACCAAAGTGCCCTTATATAAATAAACTTAACTGGAATTTTTAACTTTGTTAGTGCTAAAGGACGAAAGATGTAACAAGTTCTCCAAATAAAGAATTATGACTGTAAGTATTGAATTTAAAGGTTATCCGTTGCAATCCGGTACAAACATAAAACACGAAAAGTGTAATTTACCCAAATAAAAAGTTAGAACCTCAAAGTGTGATTTTAAACTATTAATAACTAATCTTGTTACTTTTCATAAGCTATAGGGACTAACGGTGTAATTAACTCTATTCGTTTTAACCCGTTATCTAATCATTTGCATTTTTTACAAACTCAACTAGTAAAGATTAAAAGCATTATTAAAAGTAAAGTTAAAAATAAAATTAAAAATACGAAAAAGACAGGGAAAAGACAGGAATATAGATGCCGTATCTTAAGATTTGCAACCCATATATAGTGTTATCAGATTGTGTTCTTAATTATGGCCGGCTTTGCACGACTTAGGTTTAAGGGTTGTCTGTGTGGTTTACGTGTGTGTGTGTGTGAATTTTATAATAAAACAAAAAAGCTGTCACTTTATTATTATTCTACAAGTAGCATATGTTAACAAAGTAAAATGGATGTGTACCCTTTGGCCCAAAACAAGAGTTAGAGGAGCCAGCTAGTTATGTCTCAAAATACCATCAACAAAATCTATTTATTTATTTTGAAGTAATCCTACCATCCACCAAATATATAACTAGTTTCCCCCAAAACATGTGTGGAAAATAGTATGTGTTGTCCATTTGGAACGACGATGGAGCGTTAGATCCTAGGAAAAAGAAGAGGAGACAAGAGGGGAGGTATTTCCTTTTTTTGTTATCATACTATAAAAGATATAAGGATATGTATGTCATACAAACGAGATACAATACGAAATAGATAAGAGATAGAAACCTAACTCATCTAAAACCCAAGAACCCATTTGTATAATGACAAATTAATTACGCTCAAACTTATCTACATGGATAGCTTATGAAGCGAATATATACATGTAATTTAGTTGACTCGGACTCAACTTGGTTTTAAGCTCAAAATTATATGAGTCGTCTCAGATTTATTAGAATGAATATAAGCTAGATATATTAGTTAGTATTATGTATTTATTTATATAGTTTAGTTTTATTATAAGTAGTGGCGGTTATGCATCCAACCGTCAAGTATATATGTATGTATGTATCACAGATATGATTCACCAATTCGAAATATACGAACATCATTCATTCTTTTATGCCCCAAAAACCCTAATCTTCATTCCAATCTCAATAAAGTGGTATCAGAGCCACAACGATCCGCACCTACTAACATCATAATCGCTGCAATTTTCACCAAAATTTTTCTCTCATTCAAATGACAACATCAAATGGCGGAATTCAAACTCAGATCCCAAAACTGTTAGGACAGAATTACTATCATTGGCACATACAAATGAAGGTTTTATTAGAATCACAAGATCAACAGACCAGTGTAAAAGAAGGATACAATCAACTGGCGGCCGGGGCTTCAGAAAATGATCAAAATGCACACAGGGAGAAAGTGAAGAAGGACAAGAAGGCGCTTCATATAATATTTCAGGCAGTGAATGACACTGTATTTGAACGAATCGCAACAAGCAAAACATCCAAAGAAGCGTGGGACAACCTTCACAAGGCATACAGAGGAGAACATAGAGTCAAAACAGTAAAATTACAAATTCTAAGATGTGAGGTTGATGCATTACGAATGAAAGACAGTGAAACTATAGAAGAATATATCAATAGGACGACTGTTATAGTGAATCAATTAAGATTAAATGAAGAAAACATTATAGAACAACGAATAGTTGAAAAGATTCTTCGTAGTTTAACAAGGAAATATGAATCGGTTGTAGTAGCCATAGAAGAATCAAAAGACATGATAGTCATGTCGACATAAGAGTTACTTGGGATTTTACAATCTCATGAATTAAGGCTGAAACAATATGATGATGTACCCGTCGAACAAGCATTTCAAATACAAAGCCAAAACCAGAATCGATCAAGATTTTTCAGATCGGATTTCAATGGAAAAGGAAGAGGCAGGGGAAGAGGAAGGTTTAGCGGACAAATCCACTGTTATAATTGTCAAAAACTAGGGCACACGACACGTTTTTGTCAAAGAGGGGATGAGAATGACAAGAGCAACAATGCTCTGTTACACGAAGACGAGACGGAAGAAGGGAACGATGAAACCCTATTTATGATCTTTAACGTAGAAGAGATAACGAAAGAGGATTGTTGGTATTTAGATAGTGGGTGCAGCAATCATATAACCGGGAACAAGAGTTTGTTCATTACACTGAATGAATCAGAAAAGAAGGAAGTAAGAACCGGAGACAATAAGAGGCTCAGTGTATTAGGAAGTGGTGATTTAGCCATCAAAGTGAGAGGAGTAGAGAAGAAAGTACCGATTGTTTTCTATGTTAAAGGCCTAAAACATAACTTATTAAGTGTGGGACAACTAGTGCAAAAAGGATATGAAGTAAACTTTCTTAATCATGAGTGTGTCATCAAAGATCCAACGGGAAAGCTCATGGGAACAGTTAGAATGACAGGAAACAAAATGTTTCCAATAAACTTAAACTATGATGTTACTCCAAGAGTTTGCAATCAAGACACCTCGGTATTGTGGCATCGACGTTATGGTCACATAAACTTCGAGACCTTGCAAAACATGGGAGAAAAAGAAGTTGTAAAAGGTTTACCAAAGACGGCTTCCAAATTATCTCAGAGTATATGTGAAGGATGCTTGTTTGGAAAACATGCTCGAAAAGCATTTCCTAAACAAGCAACATGGCATGCTGCCAAGCCATTAAAATTAGTACATTCTGATATATGTGGACCGATGAGAACTACGTCTATAGGTGGATGTAGATACTTCATCACCTTTATAGACGATTTCTCAAGGAAAACATGGGTGTATTTCTTGAAACTAAAATCGGAGGCTTTAACAAAGTTTAAGAAATTTAAAAGATTAGTAGAGAATCAAGCTGATGTTAAAATAAAGGCCATACGCACGGATAGAGGAGGAGAATATTGTGGTCATGAGTTTCAAAACTTCCTTAAAGATAATGGAATTCATCACCAACTTACTACAAGCTACATACCCCAGCAAAACGGAGTAGCAGAACGGAAAAATAGAACTCTCATGGAACTTAGTCGAAGCATGATGAAAATGAAAAACCTGTCACATATCTACTGGGCGGAAGCAATATCTTGTGCAACTTATCTTCTTAATCGAGCAACTACTAAAGGAGTGCAAAACATGACTCCTCAAGAAGCATGGAGTGGAAGAAAGCCAAATGTTGCTCATTTGAGAATTTTTGGATGTGTAACATATTCTCATATCCCTAAGTAACATCGAGGAAAGTTGGATGATAAAACAAAAAAAGTGATCATGATAGGCTACAGTGAAACAAGTAAAGCTTATAAATTATATAATCCAATAACCAATAAGACCATCATTAGTAGAGACGTAATCTTTGATGAAAGCCAGGACTGGGGAGGAACTGAAAGACATGAAAATGATGCAAATATTCAACTGAACTTTCCAGATGCAACTGTTGCAAATCAGGAAAAGGAAAATACATTTTCGGCCGAGTGTTGAGTGATCCCCATGAGGTATGTAAACTTGTATATAAATGGAATTTTAAAAAGGCATGTTATGCCCTAATAAGTAATTTATCTTATGTAATGTTTTAATAAATCATGATGAATAGGATTGTAAATAAATAAAAATAAAACTTGATAAAGAATCTTGGAAATCCCGACACTCTATGACAAGCCCAAAAACCTTCTCTTCTACCCATTCCATTTGGGAGTGTAAAGCCACATTATAAAGAGTTTTGCTTGAGGACAAGCAAAGATTCAAGTGTGGGGGTATTTGATGTGCACAAAATGCAACATAGAAATTACATCAATTGTGGCATAAAACTAACCCTTTTTTAGTACTAATGTTGGAAAAAGTGTGTTTTTGTCTTCCTTTTGTATTTTCAGGATTAAATGAGCTCAAATTAACAAAAGAAGCAAAAAGGCAGCTAAATGTAACATAAATACAAGAAAAGGAACAAACGTGGCATGCCCGACCTCCCCGACAACATCTTCCCAAGCAAAACAAGAAAACAGAAGACTGAACACGCCTCGTGCTCAGTGAACACGGGGGCGTGCCCAAGTGCCAGCATAAAAGACAAAGCTATAGAAGCTTCTATCGCCCACCACGGGGCCGTGCTCAGCGGACACGGGGCCGTGGTCAACTATAAGATTCGCAGAATCCAGGCAAATCTTGATAGTACAGATATGCTTCTGCACACGGGGACGTGCCCAGCGGACACGGGGGCATGGTCAACTAATGCAGACAAACTGCAATTAATGAAGGAAGAGAAGATGATGGACACGGGGCCATGCCCGAGCTGCTGTTCAGGCTATAAATAGGGGTGCTTGGCTCATTTGCAAACCATCCCTTAGCACACCACCTCTCTCACACTTCACCCACCACCATCACAACACCATCACAACACCATCATCCACCACCATCATCCATTGTCCATCATAGAGTGTGTGAGTCGTCTCGGGATCCAAGATTGATCGTAAGAGTTCTTGACAATCAAAGGCCATGTTTGCCTAAGTCTCTTACATCACTTGGTGAAGACAAGTGTCTAGTGTAATACTTTTTATTTTTAATCTTTTCGCACTTTTTACTTGGTTATATATTAATGATTTTAATAACTAGTTTCTTATGTTGAAGATGATTCTTCCTTATCGTTTGTCCGTGGTGTCTTGGCATTATTTTACTGTCTATATAAAATAAAAGATTTTCACCATTAATATCTCCACGGTCTATATGGAGGTATGTTGGCTACCTGGTTGGGGGGTTAAGGGAACGGTTTGGTAAGAGTCTTGCCTTGTTCAGTGTATAGATCCTGCAAGGACCTGGGTCAAATTTAGTAGGACCTCCTTCAATACCCACCGGTATTGGATGGCGGGGGTCCAAACTCTTTGATCCCCTCATATGTAAGCTACTATTAATACTTTAACCCGGCTACTTAGGATTGTATCCCTGCTGACTCAGACTACTTAGCCGAGGGTAACGTCACCTTCAAAAGAGGGGCCTACCATAATATGCATTAATAACTTAATTAATTATCTTTCAACAATCCGACCCTTTAGGATTGTATCCTTGCTGACTCAAACTACTGGGTTGAGGGTAACGTCACCTTCAAAAGAGGGGCCTACAACAATAACTAAGATAATCTCTTAAAAAGTGCAAAAGTGCGAAAATAATCAAAGGTTACACTATACACGAGTCGGAGCCAAGTGATTCATCTTGTCTATCTGTTTTTACTTTTATTTTATTTTTCAGCATTTTAGTTAGTTTTTATTTTTTCTAGTTTAAAAACATTTTTCTAACTTTTGATTTGATTAGACGTTGAGGATAAACCGGTACTAAAAGCTCTTGTGTCCTTGGACGACCTCGGTATCTTGCCAACACTATACTACGCTCACGATAGGTGCACTTGCCCATATGTGTGTTTGGTGTTAGTAAAATATCGTGTTTTATAAATTTAAAACTTGACTAGCGTGTAAAAAGGGCTTAAAATATACTTAAACTTATATACACACTCGCACACATCAATGATACATGGGAATTAGTTGATCCTCCAAAAGATCAAAAAACCCATTGGAGTTAAATGGATCTATAAAACTAAATATGATGAGCATGGAAATGTGGATAAGTACAAAACGAGATTAGTGGCTAAGGGGTACAATCAAAAGTATGGAGTGGATTACCAAGATGTATTTGCACCTGTTATACGATTTGAAACAGTTAGACTAATACTGGCTTTAGCGGCTCGAAATGGCTGGCATCTACACCAAATGCATGTTAAAACAGCGTTCTTAAATGGAGATCTAAGTGAACAGGTATATACTGAACAACCGGAAGGATACATTAAAATGGGGGAAGAACAAAAGGTATGCCATCTCAAGAAAGCCCTATATGGTCTTAAACAAGCCCCAAGGGCATGGTACAGAAAGATAGATAAATTTTTCTGCTCAAATGGGTTCAAGAAATGTGTATATGAACATACTCTATATATCAACGATACAAAAACTTCTAAGATGGTGATCTGTCTGTATGTTGATGACCTTATAATATAGCCAGCGATTCTCTGAACATGATAGATCAACTCAAGGATTCGATGAAGAAGGAATTCGAGATGACTGACCTGGGAGTTCTGCACTATTTCTTGGGCATGGAGGTCAAGTATGAAGATGGAAATATTACATTATCTCATCAGAAATATGCTAAAGGTTTGCTTAAAAGTTCAATATGGAAAGATGCAACTAATCTCCACTTCTATGGAACATGGTGAACGATTATCAAAAAATGACCTTGAAGATGAGGTGGATGAAAATTTGTATAGAAGCCTAGTGGGATGTCTCATGTACTTGACGAATACTCGACCTGATATAATGTTTGATGTTAACAAGATAAGCCGGTATACGGAGAAACCAAAGAAAAGTCACTGGGAAGCTGGGAAACGAATCTTGAGATATATAAAAGGGACAATGAATCATGGAATCATCTACTCAAAGGGAAGTAAAGGGAAATTAGTCGGATTTAGCGATAGTGATTATGCTGGAAATGTGGATGACAGTAAAAGCACTTCGGGATATGTTTTTCATTTAGGATCAGGAGCAATAGCATGGCAATCAAAAAAGCAAAAGGTCGTTGCCTTATCTTCAACCGAAGCAGAATATATTGCACTATCCATGGCTGGATGTCAAGCACTATGGATAAAGGGAATACTCAATGAACTTAAAATGAATATGGATTGCCCACCGGTAATCTTCTGTGACAACAAATCCACAATTTGTCTGGCTAAAGACCCTGTTTATCATGGGAAAAGCAAACATATTAGAGTGAAGTATCATTTCATTCGTGATCTAGTTAAGGAAGAGGAAGTTGAAGTCAGGTTCTGTACAACAAAAGAACAAGTTGCAGATATACTTACAAAGCGCTGCAACCTAAAGACTTTCTTCGTCTCAAGGAGCTCCTGCATCTTGCTGCTATCTAGCTTACGGGAGGGAATATTAGAATGAATATAAGCTAGATATATTAGTTAGTATAATGTATTTATTTATATAGTTTAGTTTTATTATAAGTAGTGGTGGTTATGCATCCAACCGTCAAGTATATATTTATGTATGTATGTATCACAGATATGATTCACCAATTCGAAATATACGAACATCATTCATTCTTTTATGCCCCAAAAACCCTAATCTGCATTCTAATCTCAATAAGATTGGGTCAGAATCTCTCTACTAATGTGAAATTTGAGGTCAAACTTGACTCATTTACAACTAAAACCAACTGGTTTTAGAAAAACAGAAATAACAACTTGGTCATAGTGGCAATTACATCATCAGTAGTAACTTGGAATTATCGATAATTGTTGGTGGAGTTTCAACTAATGGTTTTACTGTTAATGTAACTGAATAGTTGATGACAGTACTGACAACTAACATTCTTTCACAAAGATTTGTATTGTTTCAACTTAGTGATTATGATGGTCCCTAATTCACAAAAGGAGAGTCCTTGGTCTGATTCCATCATAACATAACTTATGTATTTGTTCTAGCTTGTTTTCTCTTTTAGTTGTCCGACTAATTAAATTTTTTAGAGTAACATCAACAAATTTCATCCTAATCATGATGTTTATATGATTCATTGAGTTATCTAGACACTTATAAAATACATAACATAGAGTTGTTACAAGATTTAATTAAGTGTTACATCATATAACTTACAGTTGTTACAACATTTAATGGTTGGTGCTATCCCACGATTAAAGTTAAATATACCTTGGAATCATTTGCTTGGACAGTTTTTAGCAGTTTCTTCAATTTCCTTAGTTACCGGTTGTTGTTTATAAGAACATTCATTGATGTCTCCTCAACTCACATAAGAGCTAAGGCTTATATCACTATTCCAAGCTTCATAAGTTAACTCTAATTGTTAATTAAGATCATGGATCATGCATGCATTAGTTTAAGTAAGGCAGGTTAATTAAGTACTCAATTAATTCAGGAAAAAATAATAAACCTAATTGACTTATATTGACTTTGATTAGCCAGGCGCAACAAAATTTAAATGATAATAATTGTAATAAAATACTAACATTGACTATGTTGATGATGATGATGATTTGATGCTAGTAGGCAAATCTAGATAAAGTCGTATTTGTAGTTTAAAATATTTTCTTCTTTCTAGAGATGTGATAAATAAAGTACGTGTTAAAAATGCTGGAAATAATTAAAAAAAAACTGTTAATCAGTGTAAAGAAATATTAAAAGATACATCCTTATCAATATGACGATAACAGGTTGTCCACAGCAGTGGCTCATCAACAGGGGGCAGGGGTTTGTCTTTAATAGGCTAGGGTTTGCTATCCAGAAAGGGGTAGCGGCGCAGCTTGTTGCTCGCTTACCTGCGATATTGATGTAAAGTGCATTTTGTCGAAAATAAAAAATATATATATATATATATAATGGTGGTTAACAATTATATTAAGGAATCATACGTGCTGCCCCACGAATTCAAGTTGAATTTATAGAGTATATAATGATATTCTCCATTCTTTTTTGTGGGTATTTCCCCATTCCCCCTCCTTTGGTGAATTGCTAAGAACCTTCACAAATGCCTTCTTTAGTCACATAAGAGCTGAGACTTGCACAGTTCAAAACTGCTGTTAGTTAATTAATTAATCATAATTAGTTATATATTATTCAAAAAATATATATACAATTATTAGCTAGCTCCATGGATCATGAATACATTACTTTAACCAAATCAAGTTTATGACTGGATCACTTCAGCAACAAAAAAAGACTTAATTAAGACCTAGAATGGAAATGGTATATTCTAATGTAACATTCAAGAAGCTTGATCTTTTCCAGACAAACGCCTTCTCAATTAAAACAAACGGAAGTTACTCTTTAACCTCATGAAATATCTATTAGAACATCTTAAAGTAATGTATCATATTTGCATATGGTGGTGATTGTGTTGGGTTGAGCTGTTAAATTAGATAAGCATTACTGTAAAAGACATCAACTCTAACCTTAACATGCTTAAAACCACATAATATGAATATGACTTATTTAACTTATTTACCTATACAAGTTAGCGGGTTGTAAATAGTTTAAATAAAGTTGTTGACGATTTAAAAGAGTGGTAAACGAGTTGACATGTTGTAATAAGATTAGGCTGGACGGTATGGGGACCGTCCCGCCCCGTCGCCGTGCCCCCTCTCCATTTCCCCCACTTCGTCGCCGTACCTCCGTCATCGAGATCGCCGGGGGTGCGACGATTTGGACGGGCCTCCCCCTCTTTCACACACCTATACATACAACATATATATATATATATTAGGCACATCCCCTATTTCCTTACCTCCATCCTCTTTGCCTCATCCTTACGCCTGATCTATGTGGCGCTTACGTGACGGATCATCCTCCAATGATGGGCCTCTACCATACCGCATAGCCTTATAAATCATAATTATGAAAGTTTTCTAACTATAAATAAGTTGACAGATTGACCCGTTTTATTTTAGTACAACATGACCACTTGAGAATAAACGGATCAAACAAGATCACAAGACAACTCAAACAAATTCTGTTTAATTTTTTTTGAACGGTAGATCAACTGGATTTCCAGCTTACTCCAAAGGGCCAGCATATGATGTTTAAACCCCTCACCCCAACTTCGAATCCCCCCAGAGGTGCTCTCCCATATTTACATAATTTGCACTTAGTAGGAATCGAACCTAAGACCTCCCATGAGGAAAACACTTAGTGGAAAACCCCCTGACCAATTGGGCTATATCATATTGAATTCTGTTTAATTAATGAGGATACTTACAACACAAAACCCAATTATTCAGTATCGTGTTTTAATTAGGCTAGAGGGTATGGGGTTCGTCCCCACCCCCGTCGAGGACCGACGACGCCGGCACACCATCCCCCCCCCCCCCGGTCCCGTCCTCTTGGTCGTCCTTAAGACGTTGGCGACGATCCAATTTTGGTGGGCCCCCTCTTCAAAAGTTACCGTTAAAATTAAAAAAAAAATCCATTTTAAACTAAAAAACAACGGTCAAAAATCGAAAATGTATAAATTTCAAATCCATTTTCACCTCCATTCACCATTTTAACCCTATTTTCTCATCTCTCTCACTTTATTTTTTATAAATCATCTTCCACTTTTATAAACTTATACTCTACCATGGATCCCTTCAACAACCCGAACGTCCCCAACAACCCGACCCAACCGAATGTTTTCTCGGTTCCGGGATATTATCCGACGCTCGAACCGAACCAATTCTCTCAATATTCGTCAAACGCCTTTGCCGCGTTCCAACACTCACCGAACCAATTCTCTCAATTCTCTCAAAATCAAGCCCTTCAACAAATGATGATGCGGGGTGCTTTTAATCTCCAACCGAACCCGACGCCACCCGTTCAACCCCAACCGATCCCGACGCAACCCGTTCAACAATCCGAACCCGACGACGATGTGGAAGTTGTTCCCGAAACCCAACCGCAAAAAGAAAAAGGCAAACGAAAAAAAGGCAAGCAAGTGGTGGGTGAGCAACCGTCCAAACCAAAGGCGAAACCGTGGACGCCAATCGAAGAAGAAGCCTTAGCTAAGGCTTACATAGGCACGTCTACACACCCAACAAAAGGTTGGTAATTTTTTTTAAAGTTTATATTTTTTTTAAGTTTATATTTTTTTTAAGTTTATATTTTTTTTTTAAGTTTATATTTTTTTTAAGTTTATATTTTTTTAAAGTTTATATTTTTTTTTAGTTTATATTTTTTGTAACATATTTTATAGGTAATAATCAAACGGGTGACAGGTTTTGGAAGGCGGTTTTGGCGAAGTTCCTCGAGCTAATGGACCAAGGCCCGTATCGAGATATCGACTCTATGTCATCAAAGTGGCGGAAAATGAACGGCTTTGTCAATAAGTTTTGCGATTAATATAATAAAATATATTCTAGTGGGCGTCGTAGCGGCATGAGCGACGAAGATGTGTTTAAAAAGGTGTTGGAGATGTACAAGGCGAACAATGGTAATACGAACTTCGCACACGTTCGCGGGTGGGAGGTTTTGAAAACGCACCAAAAATGGGCGCCGATTCCCAACGAGGTGGAGATGGCGAAGCGGCAAAGGACATCGGAATCGGGTAGTTTTAGCGCTGGTGGATCGGACGCGAGGTGTCACATAAACTTAAACGATGACGCCGAGTTTGACGAAGAGGAATACGCCGTACATGAAGCGGAGCGTCCAACGGGCCGGGACAAATCAAAGAAGGAGCGGGCGAAGGGGAAAGAAAAGGAAAAGGTGGACCCGAAGATGGACGAGTTTATGGAACACTTTAAAACGTACACGGACGTGTCGGCCCAAAAGGCGAAGGCGAAGGAGCGGGCCATCGAAGAAAAGACTCGTGTGGCGGAAGAAAAGTTACGCGAAAAGGTCCGATTGTCCAATGAGAAAATCCGAATTTCCGATGAAAAGATTCGGCTCAAGGAATGGGAAATAATAACGATGTATGTCGATGAGTATCCCGAGCCGAAACGTTCGATGTTGAAAAAACTACAAACCAACATCGTGAAGAAGCATCAAATTATTTAAGTCTATGTTTTTTTTGTTATGTTTATGTTTTTTTTATTAAGTTTATGTTTTTTTAAGTCTATCTTTTTTTATTTTTTAAGTTTATGTTTTCTTTTTTAAGTTTATGTAATGTGTTTTTAATATTAATGAAAATATTTAGTTAATTTATTTGTTAAATGTTAAAAAAAAAGTAGAAGATTAAAAAATCTACTTATATATAAGAGGAGAAGTAATGCTGATGTAAGTTTGGGTACTTGTCAAACAACCAGGCATGCCACGTAGGATCAGATGATGTCATAAATTACCAATTAAAATCTTAATATATATATTGTATTAAATTTATTTTCTAATTTTCTAATCAAATAATATATTGGGGGGAAATTTGAATTGCATAGGGAAAAGTTATTTGCATTAATTGATTCTGAAAACCATCATCACACTTTCTCTTCAAATGTCATATATCTCACATAACCCTAAATCTCTCACACATACCACTTCCATATCTTCTTCTTCTTTAATCTCTTTTTTTTTTCTCAACAGATCTTCATCATCAATCTACACGGAAGACTTCAAAATCTGAGCTTCACTTTCAGAAATCAATCCATTTCTCTCTCAACTCTCTCTCTCTCTCTCTCTAAAATTCAAAATCTGGGCTCCGATTAACTTTCTCTCTCTAAAATCAATCCATTCTCATCTTTAAATCCAAAATAAATACGTTTACAGGGAAGACTTCGAAGCCAACTTTCACGGTTTTCTCATCTTCAAATCCATAATTTCTCATCTTCAAATCCACAATAAATATGTTATGGTATGTGTTTCAGCTATGGAGAGAATCAGTTTAGTTTAGGGGTTTTCTCATCTTCAAATCCACATACGAGAGAGAATCAATTTAGGGGTTTTCTCATCTTCAAATCCACAACGAGCATTTGTGATGACTCCTGAATCGGTATACCTTATCTACTTGATGATTCAAATCATAGGCCAACGTATTTTGGAGATTCATGATAAGCTTTTCCTTGGTCTATCTGGTCTTGGTTCCGATGCTCAGACACTGTAAGTGTAAGTGCTGATGGTCACTGATTTAGGGTTTTATGATATAATAAAGTAGTTGTGTTTATATGTGTATCTGGTTTGTTGTTTGTGTTGATTGAAATGTGTTTTTTGTTTTATTTAGTCATCAGCGGCTTGTGTTTCGCCACAAGTTGTATCAGCTGAGGGAAGAAAGAGACATGAAGCCTGAAACTTCTTTAAGGTAAGTTTTTTTTAGCAATACGAATGTTGTAATCTGTGTTTCAGTTTCTTGAAGTCATTTTTGTATAGGAATTTTAGTTACATAAACTTTTACAATTAATCATTTGCAGAGTTTTGCTTCTCATTTGCCACGAAGTGATGACTCAGCCGCTTACTACTCCATGTGCTCACAATTTATGCAATTTCTGCCTGATGCACGCTCATTTTTATTCGATTCATAAGACAACATTACTGGGAATTTGATATTTTTTTATAGATGAGTGTTTGTTAATTATTGTAGCCTAATTTTTCGAATCTGAACTAAGTGGCTTGAAAGGAAGATTCACGGTGAAGAGATTGACAAAGGAAAAAATGATTTATATGAGGAATTGGGACAGGTGAAAGCTGAAAGATGGGAACTCTCTGGATATTTAAAATGATTTATACGAGGAAAACTTAGTACAAGTCAAGAAAAAAATAACCATTTGATTAGGTATGATTTCATCATTTGAAATGGTTATTATAATGTTTTTAGTTCGTTTACCTACTGAATCCGCAACACTGTCACTTCATATATATTCTGATTGTAAGTTATGAAATCAAGATTATGCAATATTAGGATTAAACAAGGTAAAATCATGCATCAGGTATGGCTTTAAAAGTTCATGTAATTATGTTCAACCTTGATGTTTAAGAAATGATAACACGCTTCTCTTTTTATGTCAGTTCTTTTCTTCTCTTTCAGAAGTTATGGAAGAAGAAAATGGAGTATTCGAGCTTGAGACTCAAGGTGGTTCGATTATTCTATCTCAGGTCATTAAAGACACTCATTTCACACTCATGTCACCAAGATGCCTGATAATTTGCATAATTGTGTTTTTAACTTATAAGTTGTTAATGTGACAGATTGAAAATGAATACGGGCCGTTGGAGTACGAACTCGAAGCTCCAGCTCGAGCGTATACAAAATGGGCTACATAAATGGCTGTGGGATTTCCTGTTTGGTTGAAATATGTTCCAGGAATTAGTTTCAGAATAGATAATGCCCCTTTCCAGGTCTGCTTATGATACTTTGAATCTTTTGAATAAAATCTTAATTTATCCATACAATATTTATTGATTTTTTGATATTTTGAAATAAGCATGTAATGATGAAATGATGATGATTATGTATATAGGGGAAGGTTCATTTGAGAAGAGAATTTAATTGAGAAGAAAAAGAACAAAGGGTAATTTTGTAAAACACTAAATAGTTTTTTTCATTTATCTCATTTATTATCCTTTTTGACTAATTAATTAGTCATAAAGACTACTATCCTCCACACTAACTTTTTTTGCCTACACACATCAAAAGTTCTCTTACATATTTCGAAATTCATCCTACACGTTGAAATTTATCCTACACAACTCGTAATTTATCTTACACAACTCGTGATTTATCCTAAACTTTAAATTATTTTATTTTATTTTTTTGAAAAAACATATATTTTGAAGATAAGTTACAAAAAAATTAATGTAGTTAGCTATTAAAGAGTAAGACTAGAAATTAATGTCCTATGTAGATTTACCAATGTACCCTTATAGTAACACTAAATACTTACATTAAATGAAGTAAAATAAAGCATTCTTATTGGTTGAAATTTCTTCTTTTTTATTCTTACAAAAAAATTCTTCTCATTTGAACTCTCCACTATGTGTGTATATATATATATATATATATATATATAGGGAGAAGATCATGCGAGAACCACCTCTTATTGCGAGAACCGCGAGAACCAATGTGAACACAACCAAAAATGCCTAAAAATAGCTAAAAATCACACAAAAAATTTTTTTTTGAATTTTTTAATATTTTTTAAAAAAAAATTGCTACTTTTCGAAGCCAAAAAAAAAATTTAATTTTTTTTTTTAAATTTTTTTTTTTTGCTTCGAAAAGTAGCGATTTTAACATAAAAATATTAAAAAATTCAAAAAAAAAATTTAGATTTTTTTTTATTTTTTTAGATTTTTTTAGGTTTTTTGGGGGTTTAGTTTTTAGCATTTTAGCTTGGGGGTTTAGGTTTTTTTTGGGGGGGGGGGGTTAGGTTTTTTTAGCTATTTTAGGTTGTGTTCACATTGGTTTTCGCGGTTCTCACAATAAAGGTGGTTCTCGCATGAGCTCCTCCCTATATATATATATATATATCAATTTGCCAGGAGGAGGATTCCATTGATGCTTTGGAGACACATGTCGCTTGCGTGCAATGGCAGTCTTAAGGTATTTACTATTTGGCAAAGGTTTGTTTTATATTTTGAAACCTCTGTTTGTTGTGAACAGATGTTAGAAAATAAAACAGATGTTTGAAACCACTATTGGGTTAAAACAGAGTTTTGTGGAGAAAACAGTGGTTGAAACTACTGTTGGGTTAAAACGGTGGTTTGAAACCACTGTTGGGTTAAAACAGTGTTTTGTGGAGAAAACAGATGTTTAAAACCACTGTTGGGTTAAAACAGTGGTTTGATTTTGGTCAAACATACTTTTGAACCACTAAAAGAGTGGTGAACTCTGCATCTTCTCCTATAACTGATTTAATAATAATGATTTAGTGATTTGCTATTTTATTTACAACTGATTTAGTGTTTTGCTCACACCAAATAAGTCAGCAGCTCCAAGAGGGAAGAAGGGAGTTGAAAAGGCTGCCAAGATTGATTCTCTCTTGGATCAAGGTTTACATTTTATGATTACTCACACATGAGTATATTTTTTAAACACTGACAATAATTTAATTGAACCAACAATATGCAGGTAACTCATCTGCAGAAGTGGAAGATATTTGTAACGCGTTTGAGAAACATGATGCGGAGGTTATAGAGGAAGAAGTTATACGCGAGAGTGTAGAAGGAGCTGAAGATTCTGGTGAGGTTAACAATCTAAAGAAGGTAGCAGATGAAAACTCAGTTTCGTCTGAAGATATGGATCTAGAACACAATTTGCACATCTCAGAGATGAAAATCGATGAAGTGTCTGATGTGAAACCAGAATCGGATGGCATCTCAAGCCCATCTGAAGAACTTAACAATCTAAAGGAGGATCTAGATGATGATTTGAAAACTGATCAAGTATTTGATCTGAAACCAAAATCGGATGACATCCCAAGACCATGTGAGGGTGAGAATTTAGTGCAGAAAGTCGATTCTGGAGACGATTTAATGAGTGCAATGAAGGAACACAATTTTGTTGTGGTTCAAGAAGAACATTCTAAATACCTTCTTGAATCAAGTAAGAACTTTACTACACAGAAGTATGTTAGTTTAATGAACCAATATCTGAATATCAAATTAATGATACAGTTTCTACAGGGGATGATGTTGATATGTTAGCTACAACCTTTAAGAACATGACTGAGGAAGTTGAAATGTCTGATGAGGTTGAAATGTCTGAGGAAGTTGAAGATAAATAGCCGATTTGTTGATTTCAGCGTGAATTTGCTGCTCGCGGTTTATTTAAAAACTGATTTTTAAATGTCTGATGATGCTGATATCATAACCGGTTCGGTTTATTTAAAAACTATTTTTTAAAAACCGGTTCTAAACTGCCAAAAAAACTGGTCTGTAGAAAAACCGGTCTGCAGAAAAATACGTGCAGAATCTGTAGGTAGTTTCGTCAGAAAAAAAGGTTTGCGGAATTTGATTTTTGATGTTATTTGGTCGAAAAAACTGCAGTTTTGGGGGGGGGGGTGGTCGCAAAAATCTGCAGAGTTTTGGGCAGTTTAGACATGAAAAAACTACAGAGTTTGGGCAGTTTTTAGTCAAAACAACATACGCAGTATTGGGGGATTTTTAGTCGCAAAAATCTACAGATTTTTGGGCAGTTTTTACACAAAAAAGCATGCAGTTTTGGGCACTTTTTAGTCGAAAAAAAGGGCAGAGTTGTGGGGAGTTTTTAGTCGAAAAAACATGCAGGTTTGGGCTGGTTTTAGTCGCAAAAATCTGTAGATTTTTGGGCAGTTTTTACACCAAAAAGCATGCAGTTTTGGACACTTTTTAGTCGAAAAAACTGCAGAGTTTTGGGGAGTTTTTAGTCGGAAAAACATGCAGTTTTGGGCAGGTTTTAGTTTGGAAAAAACTGCAGTATTTTGGACAGTTTTTTGTCAAAAAAACTGCATTTTTTGGTGTTTTTTTGTTGAAAAAAAGGGCATAATTTTTAAAACAAGAACGATAAACATATACTTCGATTCATTTAGAAAATGCTAAACGTCCAAACATAAAAAGAAAATACATAAAGTTAAACTCTTAATCCGCAAGATCGTCCACTAGTATATATATATATATATGCGGAGCTAAAATCACAATAAATACTTATATTTCTTGATATGCGTCATTGGGTAACTGAATCCAAATGGGTTTGGGTTAAAACGTGTAGTTTTCGTTTCATATTGAAACAAGTCAGGTTCGATTCCCACACACTTGCAACAAGTGAAATCTGGATATATTTTGTGGTTGCAACTGGTTTATATGGTGAATTTGCTGGATTAGAAGGTTATGCATTAGAAATTTAGCAATGTTTTTTCATTAATTTTTGTAACAAAAGGTTTTGGTGATGCTCATTGCCCCCAACGTTTAGCATAGGAGTTCTTTCATAAACTGTATGTTCTTTTATCTATGTTCTTTTCATTAATTTTTGTAACAAAAGGTTTTGGTGATGCTCATTGTCACACTCACATGCCGGATATAGAATAATAAGAAAGATGTTGACTTCTAGATACCGAAAAGTAACTCTAACGAAAAATTATTTGAACTCACTAACCCTACAAGTAAGTGAATATTCTACTTTAGTAACTTCTTGTGTTATAAATATCATAGCTTTCTAATTATATCGTTTTGGTTGTTTTTGGTGCCGAAATAGGTCAAATAGAGGCTGCTTACAAAAGGAGAAAGTTATTTCATCATAGGCCAAAATCTTCATATGAAAATAAGAAAAATAAAGGTCCTCCCTTTTTTAAGTTTTTTATTTTTATTTAATTTTGATTATTTGGCTAACCGATTGTATTATGAATTCTGATTGTACAGTGAAATTTAGCATAAATTCCTTTAAAGTGCCCGGACTTTATATCGAGATACCAGAGAATGCGACTATAGGTTCACTGAAGGTATGTTCATAACGAACATGGTTTTTCTTTTCGTATCTTTTTATAAATATTTAGTACAATTTCATTAAAAGAAAATTTCCTGTAATTAGTAATGTTTCTATTCACACAGAGGATAGTTATGGAGGCTATTAGAACATATCTTGGAAGCAAACTACATGTTGGGATGAGTCTGGAGGGCAAAAAGGTCAGAGATAACAATAGAACACTAAAACAAATTGGTATTTCAGTGAATCGTGACCTCAGCACTTTAGGTTTATGTAATTAGCAAAGAAGTCATATGTAATCTACTTCTCTCTTATTTTTACATGCCGGTTTGTTTCTTTCGACATTTTGGGAGTTGAGATTATGTTGCACTTTCAAGAGTAAAGAGTAGAGCCGGAGTAAAATTACTAATTTAGATAAAGAAGGTAAAGTTACAAATCAAACGACAAATGTAATTTACATGGAAATGTTGGGAGACTTGTGATTAAAATTAAATTGTTCAACCCGTGTATTACACAGGCCGGTAACCTAGCAGCCACGACGGTGGTTGTGAACTGTGGTTGTATCAAGTTTTGGTACCATCTCATTTTGTGTCTACTGGCAGTACATATGTTCAACCTTAAGAAAATTTTGGATGTTCTAATAGTGTGATTCTTATTCTAATAGTGTGTTGCTGACTCCAGCTAATGGGAACTCGATGTACATTACAATTTGAGGCAACTAAATGGGTCAATGCACACTTTTGGTGCTTCGAGATCAACCGCTTCAAGAATTGAAACACTATCCGGTCCAGATTTTTGTGGGATTACAAGTGAGCTAATGTTCCAGTTCTTCAAGATGTGGAAAATCATAACGGAATTCGAAATTATTTTCATGGAAGCCCTAAATACATATCACTGCTTAATCATCTCCGAATATATCTACCAAAGGTAACCTAATACATGCCCTTTTTGGTCATTTCACATGGTGCAGTGTTGCTGATGTTTTAAATTTTGATGCTTATTTTACGCAGCTATTCCCAAATCTTTATAAGGTGGTTTTCTTAGACGGTGATGTTGTAATTCAACGGGATTTATCTCCGCTTTTTGAGATTGACCTTAACGGGAAGGTCAGCGGAGCAGTTGAAACGTGTAAAGGTGAAGATTCGTGGGTCATGTCTAAACGTTTCAGAAACTACTTCATATAAACATAGGCTTACATTCAATGTTTACGATGTACCCGCGTCCATCGGACGGGTGTCCACCTAGTACTATATAATAAAAGAAACCATGTTTGGGACACTTGTCATTATATTAGGCCATTTACTCTATGGATAATTATCATTTAGTTTAATATCTTCTAATAATTAATTATAGATAATCTCCTACGAAATATTATTTAGTTATCTCTTCTACCTAATTATAGATAATTATTATTTATATCAAATACGGGATTTCTAGAATGTTAGTTGACCACAAATGTTATTGTGATGACTACGATATTTAGAAGAAAAAAACCAAATTAGATCATTTTTCACATAATTATCACCCCTAATATCGTGGCATCATTTTTCACATAGTTATCCACCTATAAATAGGGATAACCATGATTATGATTATTAGTTAGGTTGAATTATAAATTTGAATAAGAATTATTATTGATTTTATTTGTTTCGAAACACCTAAACTGTAATCCAAAACACATTTAAAATTGTTATGTACCAAGTTAAAAATGTCATTACATATAGATGTTTTGTAATAAAAATGGTTAAATGTATAGACACTAATAAAATATATTATTTTATTTGAACTTTAAACGTGTTGATAGGTCTTCATGTTTAATTAAACGGTTCATCATATCGACCGAAACTAAGTTTGGAAATGAGCTGAACCATTTGTAAGCTACTCGAGACCGGCTAACTAAAAGCTCGAATCAAGTTGAACTTAAGTACTTGAGCTAGAGCATAAACGAGAGCTTATTTAGTAAACGATGTAGAGCCTGGCTTCTTATATCGAGCTTGAGCTAGAACCTATGGTTTTATATGAATATAATAACTTTTATTTAATACAATAACAAATATAACTAAATCAAAATTCTAATAAACGATTCCAATTAATGATACATGACATTATCTCCTTTAATCTCAAAATTATACTGATATTTTATTTTAACTATTTTTATAATTAATATATGAATATCACTAATCTTTATCCTTATGTTTTAACGATAACTAAGATCTATTGTTATTCAAATTGTTTAATACTTTTTTTAATTAACTCGTGCAATACACGGGTTTATTTAAGATATAAAAGTTTTTATTATTTAATATATAAAATTACGTTTATTCAACCCGTGTAACACACGGGGTTCTAAGCTAGTACATTTATATGATAAGCAATGAAAATTGTTAGAAAAAAAAAAACATAACCAAATTCATATACAAGGAGTTACATGTATAAAAGCAGATTTTTCATCAATTCAACCCCGGTAATATTAACCTTTCTACTTCTATTACAAATCCAAAGAAAAGAATAATGCATAATGTTTTGGTCAAAAATCACACAATGATAATGTAACCAAATCTGATTTTGTGAGGTATGATGCTTGGTTAAATGTATGAACAACAAATATGAAAAATGAGTGATGAACACAAGGATTTATACGAGGAAAAAGCCCTTGATCAATGAATGATCTCCGGCATAAAAAACCTCGGATAATGAAAACTATCACTATCAAGTATATTGAATAAACAAGGTTACAACTTCGAAAGTATTGAGCTTGATACAATGAATTCTAGTGTGTGTGTGTGTGTGTGTGTATTCGAGAGATAACAACAGAAATGATGTGTGTTCACCGGAGTGCAAGTGGTTTCTAAAAATAAGCTCAATACCCCTCTTAACTTAGCTAAAAATATCCTAACTAACTATCTGAAAAATCAGCCATTCACCCACGATCACCACCAACGGTCATCAGCCTGTGCACATGTTGAAAATAAAGAGTATATTCCTCTGGAATCTCGGATGGAATAAGTCCTCTTCGAAACATACCTGCAAAACAAGCCAAAAGGTGATGGAAACAATTGTTAGTCTAGAATAATAATGAGACAGAAACTCCAACGACTACGTCGGGCAGAACCTCGACAGCCGTTACGGAGCACTAGATCAATCGGGCAGCGTATCTAATACGTAACCGGGGGTTGTGATACTTACATCGAGGCAGGGCTTCGCTAATTAGGGGGTATTATGCCTAAAATTATAATTACTATGTAGAAATATTGAGAGAGAGATCGAGGGAAATGAACAAATGAAACTGAAGGCCTGAACACCAAATATATAGGGCCTGCTCGACCATCGTCACGCCCCGCGAAAGCCAAGGGCTGGGCTTACGCAGCCCGTGAGCTAGGGGGTCTAGGGCGTAGCTTTGTCCGGTCATACGTATAGGTTCGACGAATATATGACACGTGGCGGCACCGTGTGAGGCCTCATAGCCAGGCTGTCGCGCCCCGCGACGGCCTTCAAGGGCTCTGTCGCGCCCCGCCAGGACCCATAAAATTTTGTTTTTAATTAATTTTTATAAAAATAAACGTATTTTGGGCCATATCTCGTATACGGGGTGTATTTTAGGACGTATTGGGGTGTTCTAATAATTTTAGGAGGGTTGTTATATCGTGTAAATTGGCATTGACGTTCAATGTATGGGTTTGTAATACTGAGATGGCTAGATACAAGCAACCGGTAAAACCTAGGCTTATGAGACAAGAAAAATCATATTTACAAGTTGGTTATGCGTATAAATGTTTTAGGATCATATAATTTTACATGTTTTGTTTGTAAATATTTTTCGTTGTCGTATGTTATTTTTATTCAGGTCAACTACTTTTTTAGGGCAGTGATGAATCGTGCATCTGTATACAAGCATCTTTGTAACGATGTTAATTTCAATTTCGGTTTACTTCATTTTTTTTTTTTTTGTTAAAAGTAGTTTAATTTTTTTACTAACTTATTGGTGTGCAAAGTCTAATTCCAACGAAGACATGGCTGTTTGTTTATGAATAACTTAGGCGTGTGTTACACGAGCTAGTCACTACTAGAAAACTATATATTTTTCTACAAAGTTTCCCACAACTCAACTTTTTGTTATAATTTTTCTACAGTTTTCTCACAAAAAAGAAAAACAAAAAAAAATCCAAAACTTTTCTTCAATTTTCCAACAAAATTGTCACATAACTACAGGTTGTAGCAATTTCGTCACAACATTAATTAGCTTTTCGACAAAATTCCGACAAAATAAATTAAAATTTTGTATTATTTGTACCCACAACAAAATAAATATATAAAAATAAAATTTCTAAATTTGTCGGAAAGTTGTAGCAAACTGACACCACTTGCTACAGATTTTCGACAAAAAAAAGTTAATTTATTTATATTATTATCAATTTTAGAAAAATAAATAATTTTAAAAAATAAAATATTAAATTTGTCAGAAATTGGTAGCAAATTGACATTAGTTTCTACGGATTTCCTACAAAAATAATAAGTTAATTTATTTGTTATTATTCAATTTTAGAAAAATAGATAATTTTAAAATAATACATGAAATTTGTCTAAAATTTAGAGCAAACTGACATCACTTGCTACATATTTTTGAGAAAAAAAGTTACTTTATTTGTTATTTATCAATTTTAGAAAACTAAATCATTTTTAAAAATAAAATGTTAAATTTGTCGGAAATTTGTAGCAAACTAGCACTAGTTGATACAGATTTCCTACAAAAAAATTATTTTATTTGTTAATTTATCAATTGTAGAAAAAAACATATATTTTTTAAAAATAAAATGTTAAATTTGTCGGCAATTTGTAGCAAACTTATACCAATTGCTACAAATTTCCCACAAAAAAAAATACTTTTATTTGTTATTTATCAATTATAAAAACCATATAATTTTGAAAATAAAATTTTACATTTGTAGATAATTTGTAGGAATTTGACAACAATTCCTACAGATTTCCTACAAACAGAAAGTTATTTTATTTGTTATTTATCAAATTTAGAAAACATATATATTCAAAAAGTTCAAGAAGAATTAGAAAGAGAGCGAGAGGCCTGGCAAAACATAGAATCTCGTTTCGAACAATTTCAACAAGAGCGCAAAAAAGAGCAGGCCGACCAAGCGGCATGGCAAAAAACTACGGAAGAAAAGCTGAAAACATCGGAAATAAGTAAAAACTGTCATCTTCTTAACTATTGAAATGTTAAAGATCAGATTAGTTTTGAATGCTTTTAATAAGGATTTTTTGTGCGTTTTGGAATGTTTTAGAATTTCTGGAATGTTTGGAATGTCTCAAAACGTTGCTTTAATATTTTTGGAATATTTTAGAATTTTGCAGCGATTTTTTGGAATATAATAGTAATTTTGCTGCATTTTTTTTCATAAAAATGTTTTTTTTAATTTCTTTAATTTTGACTTTTTGTCATAAATCTGTTGCAAATAGCTACAGGATTTTTTTTCTGAGTTGTAGGAAATTTGTGGCAACCTTCAAAAAAAAATTTTGGTTTGTAGGAATTTTGTCGTAACCTTTAAATTTTATTTTTTTTGGTTTGTAGGAATTTTTTCGTAATCTTTAAAAAATATCTTTTGGTTTGTAGGAACTTTGTCACAAAACTTAAAAAAAAACATTTTTTAAGTTGTAGGAAATTTGTCGCAATATTAAAAAATATATTTTTTATTTGTAGGAAATTTATAGCAAACTGTTCAGAGAAAGATTTATAATTTTGTAGGAATTTTGTCGCAAAATAAAAATAATTATCCATAATTATGGATAATTTTTCTTATTAATGTTATTAATTTTAAAAGTAAATTATCATAAAATAGAATACAAAAATAGGCATAATTGTGGAAGAATTGTAGGAAAAACATAAAAAACCGGTTTGTAGGTATTTTGTGGCAACGCTTGTGACGATAGATTTTTGTCAAAAAATTGTGGGAAATTTTGTCATAATTTTGTATTTAACATGATTATCGACAAGTTTATTTTGCACGAAATTTTTTGTAGCAGATCTGTAGGTAAGACCAATTTCCCACAAATTTGCTACAAATTTGGCTGTCACAAAGTAGGCAGTTTTCTAGTTGTGAATGGAGTCGGATCATAGAATTAGCCAAAAGCTCAACGGAGCATGTCACCAAGATACACAAGAAACAAGCCAAGCTTCAGACTAAAATAAACGGGTTTTATGCACGTTACATGCAATCTAACGGTGTAGCTAAATATTCATAATATGTGCATACATTTCAGTATGTTTGGTCACTGATTATAAATTTTGTAACCTTTATTTTTTACAATCAATGTAAGAAAATATAAATTCGGGTTGTCGTCATTGCTACCGAACCCGTCGTGTTCGGGGCTATATCCTATTTAAAACAATTTTCAAATATTTTATGTTTTATAAACATCAATACAATTGATTACATAGTACATAAGTAATAGAAGTTGGTACAATTAATGTAAGGAAATTCAAATTTCAGTTGTCATCATTGCTACCGAATCCCATCGTGTTCGGGGCTATATCCTAGTTAAAACAATTTTCAAATGTTTTGTGCTTTATAAATTGATTACAAACTAGTTAAATTTCCGCCCGCGCGTTGCGGCGGGGACCCAATGACTGCAAAAGGCGTGTCAGTAACGGCAAGCAGATACCGAATATCAAAACATAAATAAAAATGTCGTGAAAAGGATAGTCAATCCGTCCTAAAAAAAACGATTTTAAATAACCTAATATATAATAGGAAAATTGGTTTTTAATAAACCAACCTTTGTCCCGTTGGTAAATAATAATCTTACCTACGTAATTGGTATACAATAATCCTACCTATCAACATGTTGGTACTCAATGAACTTCCGTTAATTTTTTTTAACTGAAGTTAATTCTTAAGTTTTATTTATTACACAAAAAGTCCCTGTAGTTGTAATTTACTAGTTTTAACTATTTTATAAAACAAAAAAACCTCAAGGGACTGTAATTTACTAGTTTTAAAATAGTTAAAACTAGTAAATTACAACTACAGGTACTGTTTGTGTAATAAATAAAACTTAAAAACTAACTTCAGTTAAAAAAATTAACGGAAGTTCATTGAGTACCAACATGTTGATAGGTAGGATTATTGTATACCAATTACGTAGGTAAGATTACTATTTACCAACGGGACAAAGGTTGGTTTATTAAAAACCAATTTTCCTATATAATAATAGGACCCACACGTCCTACACGTTGGAAATTCGGTTGTTTTCAATTCAGTTATTACGGTGCTAACACGTTAAAATATGGATGAACTCGGTACCGGTAACGGCACCGAAAGTACCGATCCGGAAAATCATCGAAATTAGGTACCGACACCGAAAATGCTTGGTACAATACGGTATGGTATTTGAAGGTAAAATCAATAAATATAGGTATGGTGCTAGACGGGTGTCGAACCGAAAGTAACGATTCTGAAAACGCCAAAAGGTGGGTACCAAATTGGTACCGAAAATGATTTGGTATAGTAAATTTGGTACCGATACGATACCAGTTTGATTACAGTATTTGATACGATTTTCTCATCAATAATCTAAATATCCAAGTTAATTTTACATGCTACAATTCATTCATTGCGTAAAAAGACAAAAAATAAAGTAAAATAAGTTGTTGTGTATATAAAACCTCATTCAAACGAAATACAGTTTACTTACTGTGTGTATGAAAAGTAATCTAAACTGTGCAATTACTTGCATTGCTACGTTGCTACAGGATTTGATGAGCTCGGTACCGAAATACCGTTACCAAAATCCCAAAAGTGGGTACCGGTACCGAATATACCTGGTACGGTACGGCTTGATACGGTCGGTACTGGTACGACACCGGTATTTGAGGGTAAAACCCGATGAATACCGGTGCCGAACGGATACCAAAAATACACTCAGTTTGATAAATTTGATACCGGTACTGGTACCCGATACTATTCACTTCTTTGCACAACTATCTATAACTTTGGTTACTGTTCAAAACTACTGTTCAAAACACTCAAAATTTAATATAACTAGGTTTTTTCACAATCAACGCGTTGCGGCGAACTTATTTTGTTATTTAGTCTGTGTTTATATGTGTTTTGAAATTACTACGAGGGCGTTGCTCACGAAACTACTGACAAGAATAAAAAGAAGATTTAGAAAAAAAAAACACTAAAAGATAACCGAAAGAAAATCAACCAAAAAAATTTTATGGTAATGATTTTGTTCTTATGAAACCCGTAGTCAGAGATAAGCAAATGGTATTGGGTACCGGTACTGAATTTCCCGAACCTCCGTGGTCAGAGATAAGCAAATGGTATTGGGTACCGGTACTGAATTTCCCGAACCGAAAGATCTTAAGTACAAATTCGGTACCGACTTTTGGCGCCTACCGGTTTTTACCTTCATATACCGGTACCGTAACCGGTATTTTCGGTATCGATATCGGTTGGCACCGAGCTCATCCCTACCCCTGAAACTGAAAAAAATCATTAAAAGTTGAAGAAAATCAACAAAAAAATTGCACGATACCGTTGTTGTTCGTACGGTACCCATGATCAGAGATGAGCAAATGGTACCGGGTAGAAGTACTGAATTTCCCGAATTAAAAGATTTTCAAAATCATTTCGGTACAGACTTTTGGGGTTTTCTGTACAAGGCTAGTGCCGGTTTTTACCTTCGTGTATCGATAACTGTATCAGACTGGTGCCGATTTTTACCTTCATGTACCGATAACGAACCGGACCATACATGTATTTTCGATACAAGTACCGGTTGACACAAAGTTTATTCAACTTAAAAAGTAAGGAAATAATTATTATTATAATATTAAAATAATAAAAGTATTAAAAACCTATATTAAAAACAAATTTACTTTACTGTTCAAAACGTTTGAAAATTAATATAAGGATAATTAAAAACCTATATTAAAAACAAATTTACTTTACTGTTCAAAACGTTTGAAAATTAATATAAATAAATAAATATAATAATAAGGATAATATTAAAATAATAAAAGTATTAAAAACCTATATTAAAAACAAATTTACTTTACTGTTCAAAACGTTTGAAAATTAATATAAGGATAATTACATAAGTAATAGAAGTTAGTAAAAAAATGTTTTAAAAATGTATAATTCGTATAAATATAGTAAAATAGAAGAGTAAATTGCCATTTTAGTCCCTGAGTTTTGTCCAAATTTGCCATTTTGATCCAAATAGTTTTATTTTCCCCATTGGGTCCCTGACTTTTACATTTTGTTGCCATTTTGATCACTTTGCCTAACTCCATCCAAAAACCCAGTTTGTAACAGGGGTATTTTGGGGATTTCCTTAAAAAATGTTTTCAGTTGCCATTTTGATACAATTCCAAAAAATCAAAAAAATTCCAAAAAAATTCCAAAAAATCAAAAAAAATTCTAAAAAATCTAAAAAATTCAAAAAAATCTAAAAAATTCAAAAAAATCTAAAAAATTCTAAAAAATCATAAAAATTCAAAAAAATTCAAAAAAATATAAAAAATTCTAAAAATCATAAAAATTCTAAAAAATCAAAAAAATTCTAAAAAATCCAAAAATCATTAAATGTTTCGGCACGAACCGTTTCGACCCGTACCGTTTCGAACCGAACCGTTTCGACCCGTACTGTATCGAACCGAACCGTTTCGACGCGAACCGTTTCGAACCCGTACCGTACCGTATCGAACCGTACCGTTTCGACGCGAACCGTTTCGAACCGTACCGTTTCGACCCGTACCGAACCGTTTCGACGCGAACCGTTTCGAGCCGAACCGTTTCGACACGAACCGTTTCGACCCGTACCGTTTCGAACCCGAACCGTTTCGAGCCGAACCGTTTCGACGCGAAGCGTTTCGACCCGTACCGTTTCGACCCGTACCGTATCGAACCGAACCGTTTCGACGCGAACCGTTTCGAACCCGTACCGTACCGTATCGAACCGTACCGTTTCGACCCGTACCGTACCGAACCGTTTCGACGCGAAACGTTTCGAGCCGAACCGTTTCGACACGAACCGTTTCGACCCGTACCGTTTCGAACCCGAACCGTTTCGAGCCGAACCGTTTCGACGCGAAGCGTTTCGACCCGTACCGTTTCGACCCGTACCGTTTCGAACCGAACCGTTTCGACGCGAACCGTTTCGAACCGAACCGTTTCGACCCGTACCGTATCGAACCGAACCGTTTCGACGCGAACCGTTTCGAACCGTACCGTTTCGACCCGTACCGTATCGAACCGAACCGTTTCGACGCGAACCGTTTCGAACCCGAACCGTTTCGACACGAACCGTTTCGAGCCGAACCGTTTCGACGCCGAACCGTTTCGACCCGTACCGTTTCGACCCGTACCGTTTCGAACCGTACCGTTTCGACGCAAACCGTTTCGAACCCGAACCGTTTCGAACCGTACCGTTTCGAACCCGAACCGTTTCGAGCCGAACCGTTTCGAACCCGTACCGTTTCGACCCGTACCGTTTCGAACCCGAACCGTTTCGAGCCGAACCGTTTCGACGCGAAGCGTTTCGACCCGTACCGTTTCGACCCGTACCGTTTCGAACCGAACCGTTTCGACGCGAACCGTTTCGAACCGAACCGTTTCGACCCGTACCGTATCGAACCGAACCGTTTCGACGCGAACCGTTTCGAACCGTACAGTTTCGACCCGTACCGTATCGAACCGAACCGTTTCGACGCGAACCGTTTCGATCCCGAACCGTTTCGACACGAACCGTTTCGAGCCGAACCGTTTCGACCCGTACCGTTTCGACCCGTACCGTTTCGAACCGAACCGTTTCGACGCGAACCGTTTCGAACCGAACCGTTTCGACCCGTACCGTATCGAACCGAACCGTTTCGACGCGAACCGTTTCGAACCGTACCGTTTCGACCCGTACCGTATCGAACCGTTTCGACGCGAACCGTTTCGAACCCGAACCGTTTCGACACGAACCGTTTCGAGCCGAACCGTTTCGACGCGAAGCGTTTCGACCCGTACCGTTTCGACCCGTACCGTTTCGAACCGTACCGTTTCGACGCGAACCGTTTCGAACCCGAACCGTTTCGAACCGTACCGTTTCGAACCCGAACCGTTTCGAGCCGAACCGTTTCGAGCCGAACCGTTTCGAACCGTACCGTTTCGACGCGAACCGTTTCGAACCGAACCGTTTCGAACCGAACCGTTTCGACCCGTACCGTATCGAACCCGAACCGTTTCGACGCGAACCGTTTCGAACCGAACCGTTTCGACCCGTACCGTATCGAACCGAACCGTTTCGACGCGAACCGTTTCGAACCCGAACCGTTTCGAACCGTACCGTTTCGAACCCGAACCGTTTCGAGCCGAACCGTTTCGAACCGTACCGTTTCGACGCGAACCCTTTCGAACCGAACCGTTTCGACGCGAACCGTTTCGAACCGAACCGTTTCGACCCGTACCGTATCGAACCGAACCGTTTCGACCCGTACCGTATCGAACCGTACCGTTTCGACCCGTACCGTATCGAACCGAACCGTTTCGACGCGAACCGTTTAGAATTATTTGGGTTTTTTAGAATTTTTATGCTTTTTTATGCTTTTTTTGATTTTTATATTTTTTTGAATTTTTTAGATTTTTTATGATTTTTTAGAATTTTTATGATTTTTTAGAATTTTTTAGATTTTTTTGAATTTTTTAGATTTTTTTGAATTTTTTAGATTTTTTAGAATTTTTTAGAATTTTTTGGAATTTTTTTGATTTTTTGGAATTGGATCAAAATGGCAACTGAAAAGGTTTAAATTGAAAAGAGTAACTGGGTTTTTGGATGGAGTTAGGCAAAGTGATCAAAATGGCAACAAATGTAAAAGTCAGGGACCCAGGGGGGAAAATAAAACTATTTGGATCAAAATGGCAAATTTGGACAAAACTCAGGGACTAAAATGGCAATTTACTCAAAATAGAATGTATATAAATTAATAGGTATGTAATAAAATTAGGTGGGTATGGAGTTGGGTTTAATTGGCAAGTCATTGGAGTTAAGGTTTTGCTCCCCTTGAGGTCTAGGGTTCAAGCTCCGTTCAAATACATATATAAAGTTAGGCTGTGTTTGTTTCGTGAAATTAATGGAATTGGAATTTGCACAGGAATTGAAATTTGATTTGAAATTTAGGTATGTTTGTTTTACATAATGGAATGGAATCCAGTAGATTCTAAAAAAATTAAGAAATGAAATCAACATTCCAATTCCATTAAGATTCCATTTTATTACCTGAAACGAACACTAACTTAATATTTTTTAGATTATCAAGTAACCCAATTGGTGAGCCCATGACTCTTGTGTTGACATTCATTCAACACTGATAGAACTGTCTTTTTTTCGTTCATGCACACCACCCACCTCAATGAGGTATTCGTCAATAACATGGGTTCTTCAAGATCCAGTTACGGATGTGTCAAAACAACTTTAGAGTATTGAGATAGAAGCGAACAACCAGTTTTTGGGCCAAACAGGAGCGGTTTTAAAACTGGTTCATTCTGAGTCAATGAAAGTCAAAGCTGGTTTCACCCAAACCGGTACGGATTAGAATTAGAAACCGGTTTTTTTTTTTAACGGCCAACAAATCAATCCCGAGCACTCTCGGGGCACCCACTGGACAAACGGAGTAC
Organism: Helianthus tuberosus; assembly: GCA_030545235.1. NCBI lineage: Eukaryota > Viridiplantae > Streptophyta > Magnoliopsida > Asterales > Asteraceae > Helianthus > Helianthus tuberosus. The sequence continues at coordinate 54,445,283 of CM060404.1, forward strand.
TCCGAGAGTAACCCGAGTCATCCACCACCAATTCCGGGGAAAACCCGGTAATCTACCCGCCCGTAGGCACGACGGTAAAATTACTAGTAAAACCCGTTTAGCTCAAAGATCGAACCCAGGTTTCCCTAGGTCTCTTATCATTGTCCACCAGTGCCTTACTCCTTTTTTGCACCAAATGAGAATTGGCAATTAGAAACCGGTTTATAAGGGGAAAAGGCAGTTCAGTTTCAAACCAGCTTTTATCTGGTTTAGTTCGTATTAGCCGATTTTAACAAAAGAGTTCTCAAACCAATTACAAACTTGTGGTTCGTTTCATTTCAAACCGAATTCTGGATCGGATTTGTTTCAGTTTAGGAATATATTTCGATGTGCACCTCTGTGTTGAGACACGTTTTTTTGCCGCTATTAAGGCTTATATTAGTGACACAATTATGTGTTACGGTTGAGGGGAAATGACAAAAAGAAGCATATGACTTATATTTTGACGAATCAATTTTTTTATTTAAATTAGTTTTGATCAAAATGAGGGTTTCTAATAGGTTTTCAGAAAACAATTGTATTGTAAATATGTTTTTTTTTTATTTACATGACTTGATGTCAGCTGGCAAATTACTTGTCACGCATACACTAGTAATAATCTTTCTATACTAATAAATAAATAAAAAATTTAGACACATGTCACTTTCTGGTGCTTTCTCATCTTATTTTTCTATTTATCTCTCGTATTAAATAATATCAATAATTTTAAACAAAAATTATGAATATGAAAACAAAAGAAATATTACAACTCGTACAAACATTGATTTTAATAATATATATAATTTCTTTATATTTATCAATTCAATATTTTTCATCTTTTTGAATGTTGAAGTTCATCTAAATTGATACTGCTTCAAAAAAATGTAGATTTTTTTTACCAGAATTATATAGGGAGAAAATTCAAATTAGAAAAAATAATAATAAGAACCTTGATAATTGATAATTACTTTATCTGTAGTTATATAATATAACTATTATTAAAATAATTTAATTCTTGATTTTACGTTATAATTCATAAAACTGATGAAATAATGAGTTTTTTTAAAGACATCTCTTTTTTCACTATTTATTATATAAAATTATATTTACGCATCCCGTGTAAGTTTGTAACACACGAGGTGCAAACCTAGTACAATATTAAACAAAGTATTGCTCCTTTAAAGCATGTAAAAATATTATCAACATTATTTTAAATAAAAACATAATTAATTTTATCGTCAGTTGACACTGATGAGTACTTAAAAAAGAGGTCTCTCATTCAAATCCAGTTTTCACGACATAAACTACGTTTTATCTGATCTCATTGGTTATTATGGAACTAGTAGGATTGTGAGATCTATAACAGTTCTTGCAGTCAACAGAAAAAAAAATTACAAGAGTTGAGGTATTTTGGTGAATAATAGAAACTATCTTGAAAACAATCCTTCATAATTTAACAACTTTAGGGATGAGAAAAAAGAATGATGTTGTGTTCTTCAACCTTAATAAGGTTGCCTTCACCACCACCAAATAATGTATACAAGAGTACATATTTAGATTCCCGCAAGGTGTAAATCAACATTTTATTTTAGTTCCATAAACCCAAATAAACCTCTTTGATAAAAATCATTTTGATTTCCACACAGTCATAAGACTCACGAGACGAGGACAAACAGCGGCTTGTCTCCTAATCGATCCCGACCCTAAAACAAGGAATATAACGTATATAAATAGATTATTGAAAGCCATTTCATAGTCACGAACTACAAAGATAAAAACCCAGTACAATTATGAATAAATGACGAAAGTAGCCGTTTTTTAGTGTGTTTTATCTATAGTCATGTAAGAACAATTTGAAGCATATAGCCATGAGATACACGAATCTTTCATCCCGTATCTGCTTTTACTCACTCTGAATATTTTTATTCAATATGCGCTTAATAATACACAGGTCAAACCATTGCGAATAACAATGCATACGTGAAACTATACGGTTTGCATATCAAGTTAATTTAAGTCATTATTAATGGGAAAAAGTCTGGTACACAATAAAAGTGGATGCGTGTCTCTCAATCGCGTACATCACATGGCTAGATGAATGATTTGTTTTTGACATGGCTATACAGGTATAGCACACTCAAAAAGACAGCTACTTTCGTGGTTTTGTCAAAAAAATAGTAATTATAGGTGATCGTTTTAAGTTGATAGAGAGCTGTACCTTCAGTTCAGGCAATTCAATAACACAAGCACACTCGACTACATGAGCTCCAACCCGCTCTGAAATGGGAAAGATGAGAGTTTAATAACAACAAATACTGATAAAGAAAACGTATGTGTGTTTGTGGTGGGGAGAAAGACAAAAATTATACCAAGTAAATTGATTGCAGCACACAAGGTTCCACCAGTTGCAATTAAATCATCTATTACAAGAGCACGATCTCCTGCTTCTACAGCTCCGACATGCATCTCAATTTTGTCTTTGCCATACTCCAATGAATACTCTTCTGATATAACAGGTCCTGAGAGAACAATGAATGATCAGCACGAGATATGCAAACTTACTAAAACATTATGCGTATATCTACACGAGCATGGATAAATGCCAAACAATGATATTCTATATAGCCATTACGAAAGTACAACAAATGTCACGACTTGCTACCTAGTTCTGTTTTATTTGTTTGCAAGGAGTCTTGAACAACAAGACGGATATAAACGCACTAAGATATAAGGTCATAAATAAGGTAACACAGAATGGGAAAAACGATGTACCGGGTAACTTGTTTGGTTTTCTCATAGGGACAAATTTTGCTCCGATGGCCAATGCAATAGGAGGACCAAATATGAAACCTCTTGCTTCAACACCTGCATTATCACAACTCAAATCAGCCCATACCGACACATTACAAGTGACCATCCATTATCCATAGTGCCCGTTCTGTCACACTATAAAGTGCCTTAACAGTTTTCGATATTCATTTCACAATAGCGAAGGAAAACAACGTAAAAGGTTACAACTCCAAAGAGCATTTCAAGTTTTTCAATACCAGGTTAACGAAAAAAAAAAAAACCATAATTAGTTACTACTGATATAAGTGTAGATGAAACTTATAACAGACAGATATAACTTCCAATCAATAAGCTCATCTGGGTAGGTAGTTAACTTCTAGATCCTTCCAATATAGCAAGTTCTATAACGTTTTCTCAACCCCTCAACACCTGAAACACTACAGACCACAATAACAACCCACAACACTTGGATCATTAACGATCCCATTTTCCTATTACAGGTCTCATCAAGTCAGCTTATCGACAAGGATACCGCACGTTTTATCCTCACGAATGTCGAAAGTAACACAAATTAAGAAAAGGTAAATTATTCAGGAGTCAACTCTAGATGGTAAGCATGAACACTAAAGTAAAATTGTATATGATAATTCAGAGATCCCAAGTAGGGGTGTTCATAATTCGATTCGCATTCGAAAAATTCGAAATTCGACTCGATTCGAATTCGATTAAAAAAGTTCAAATTCGAGTTGATTCGTATTCGAGTCCAGTAATCGAATTAGAATCGAATACGAATTTATGATTTTAAATTCGATTCGATTCGAAATTCGAATTCAATTTTTATATATTTTTTAATATATGTATATACACACACATACATATATGCACACACATATAATTTCTAAACTTGGCCAAAGTATGAACTATATTCATAAGTAATAAGTTTATTATTCATAACATTACCAAAACTACCGACAAATATCACATACTACTTATTTCTAAATTTTTACCTAACTTAAATCGCTACAAGTGACCAACCTATTTTCTAATTTTCGGTGTTTTGACATATTGATAGTTAATTAACTTTGCAAATTTTTATATTTTATGTTGAATATAATTAGTTTGTAGTACTTTTAAAAATGAAAGTAAAATAATTTATTGCTTAATGTGAATTTGAATTAAATCGAATTTATTCGAATTCGGTTCGAATTCGATTTTCAAATATTAATCGAATCGAATACGAATTCAGGTAAAAAAAATAAAAATTCGAAAAATTCGATTCGAATAATTCGAAAATTCGTTATTCGATGAACACCCCTAATCCCAAGCTTATGAAAAAGAATTATTAAATAATAATAACATGTAAACAACCATTAGTTTTTGCACAAATTTTACGGATCTTATCTTTTCATGTTACAAAAAAACAAACAATTTACCAGCAACAACCGAGATATCCTTATCTTTATACCGCTCAACAAACAGATCAATCGTATCCTTAAAAGCTACCGGATCAAGCAACAACGTCGTAATATCCTGAAACAAAATCCCTAAAAAACACCTCAATCAGCTAAAATCAACGGTCACGATCATAATTCGAGTTGATCTTCGTACCTGGTTTGGGAAAGTCTGGAATGACGCGAATTGCTGATGTAATTCGGGAGATGCGATCGTCATCGGAAGTAGGAGCAGCCATGTGAGAGGAGGAGGAGTAGGTGTGAAAGTGGTGGCGGTGGTGGCTGCTGGTGGCGTTGACGCGGAGATGGGCTGGTATTTTTGGCAAGTGGGTGGAAAGGAAGGGGTGGGGTATTTTAGTGGATTGACGAAATTGCCACTGTGAGAGAATCTTTGGGGGTTTAGGATGTGGACATTGGAGTTGAAGAGGATTTTATGCGTATTCATGGCTTCTGGGAAGACAAATTGGAATTTTGCCCTAATCTTGTAAAGGTGTGATTTGGTTAAAGTTACACGTTAGAAAGTAGAAACACACCCAAACACCCAATTTTGGGCAATTGTTATTACAAGTAAAACGAACCCATCACTCAAAACACTCGTTTCAACTGTTTAATTTTGTGTAAATCATCCTCATGTAAAAATATATTACCATCACTCAACACCATATCTCATTAGGGGACCCGGGGCGGTCAAATACCACCATGTGATGATGATATATAACGTGTGATGAAGAAGAGAACACCGCCGCCACCAAATAGTTTCACGCGTCGATTATATAACGCGTCAATTGTTTCACGTGTAAAGAAATTGTTGGGTTGTGAGGGAAATTGTTGGGTGTGGTGAGTGAAGGGCATTTCCACTAAAATTCATCACTAGTGATGGAATAATGGCAGAACTTAATTGAAAGCTATGAGTGAGTGATGACCACCCCTACCCCCCTTAGTATATGTCGTCCAATATACCTTTTGTCACCATCACGAACACTCTCACCGTTGTCACCTACACCTATAGCTTGCCATAACCAACGTGATCATCATCTCCACCGTCGTTACTAGCCGTCACAAAAACAAGAGTAAATTACTTTTTGAGTCATTGTGCTTTAGTGGTTTTAACAACTTGGGTCCAAAATCAAAACATTTAACGCCTTAAGTCCCTAACCGTTCATTTTATAAATTTTTGAGTCTCTGTGTTTTAGTGGTTTTAATCACTTGAGTGCAAATTCAAAAGTACAAGTGTTAAAAAGTTGGACTCAAAATGTTATAAAATGGGTGGTTAGGAACTCAGGGTGTTCAAATTTTTTATTTTGAACTCAAGTGGTTTAAACCACTAACACACATGGACTCAAAAAGTAATTATATATTATATAATACTCTAATTTTCAACATTTATGTGCAATAGAGGTTGTACCATGTACTTCGTTGCTTTATATGCATATGGTTGTTGTATGTGTTGCATTAGGGAGTTGTAAGGTTTTCACTCAAAGAAATCACACCTGATTTCTATCTCTCTAAAAATTGCATCCCCATTGTTATGGTGACACCACCCATATCCGTCGTCATAACCACCAACATAACACCTGACCTCCGCAAACCTAACACCGTCGGTCGGTTGTGATGGCGTCGGGTGAAGCGCTTTGATGTTGGTGTGTAACTCCCCCTTTTATTCATCCAACCGTCTTGCTGCTCATTTATCACACCGAAGAGAGAGAGAGAGAGAGCAACAGCCGACCAAGGGATCTGAGAGAGATGTCGGCGGTGGCGGAGATGCGGCAGCTGCCATCGTGGCTTCTTCGACAAGCGCTTTGATCTTGTTGCCTTCTATGACTCTCTCTTTATGCGGCCACGTTTCCGATTACTTTTTTGGCCACCTTCTTTCATGAAGATCGGTGACCTAGGGTTCTGTCGGGTGTTAATTTTGATTTCAAGTTTTGTGCACATTGAGTTTAGTCAATTTTGTATGTAGAAACTTTCAGTTTTGTTGAAATGGAGGCTATGTGCATTTACCCTGTAGCTCATTCTACAATATAACAATTTGCATAGGTTCTTAAGAACAGTTCCTGTTTCCCGGTTTTTCTGACCTACATCTGCCGGTAAGTGAAGTTGATTCTCCATCGGAGGCAAGTGAAGTCTCCCACCGCCGGCAAGAAGGTTGTTCTCTTTGGTGTTCCGACGCATTCTTTGATTTTTGAGCATCGTCTTGGCGGAAACTCACGGTCGACCTAGACCAAGAAATCTGCTGCCTAATTATAGCCCTAATTCGATTGCCACACTATACAAAACCTATAAATCAATCGCCCTAACCAACCCCCAACTTCAGTTGTCGGATACTTCTTCAGTTCTACCCATGGCTCCTCTGTTTTCCGGTGCTTTTCTTTTGCTATCCAAGAAATTGTATTATTTTGAGCATAGAATCCAAAGGAGAAAGAGGGATTTCATGATGCTACTAATCGATGACTTAAGTGATGATGGATTATTAGGGTTCATAGGGTCTGTGACAGTGTGCATGGTGTGATAATCGTTCCTGTTGACAAAGGCCGAGGTATTAGGGCTCAGAGGAGGTTCTCGCTGAGGTAATAGTCTGACTTTTAATTTGATTAAATTTATGACCTATATTCTTTGATGTAAAGTTTAATTATGAACTTGAAAATTTCCTGACGGAAGTTGAGTTCTAAGTTTGTTGTAAATTGCACTTAAGCTGTTCGATTTTTATGTTCCACAGCAGCTGAATTGTGTTAAATTCGATTCATTTGCAGTTTTCTTAACATGAGCATGGTTTGTTTCTTGATATTCAGTTCCGGTACTACAAATTGTTGATTGTTGAATTCGATTAGGTTGATTTGTGTTTATTGCAGTTATCACAGTTATTACTACTATTCTCACCTCAAACTTTGTGGCTCTGTCAAACGATGACAATCACGCTTCTCGAGAACAATGGAAGCGTATCGCCTCTTCTTTAAATGGTATTGATAAAATTATATTATAATTCTTAGAAATGGTAATCTTAGAGACTGGATTTGTAACTTCAAATATTATATACTTTAGTTTTTTTTTAACACCAAAAGATAATAAATAGGGTTCCATTAGACTAAACGCCCCAATTTCAATCCATCCCAATGACCTTGATCGGTAAGTTTTTGCATAATTAATGGGTTTGTTTTTGTTTTTCTCTTATTTTTTTGTGAACTCTCCCGTGGAGATGCTTCCTTTGAATTGATGGGATCTATAAATTTGTTTACTTCTAGGGATTTTTAATGTGGCCTGTGTTTTGTGTATGAATTCGTGGATTGTAGGTTTAGGTCAAATAAGGCTAGGAATGGTTTTGTGGAATCAAACTTCGTTGACCAATGCCCCCACATGCAATAATAGTTTATATTTTGGGAAACATCTGTTTAGTGTGAACTTCTGAATCAGTAGCTTTATTTTGGTGTTCTAAGGATACTGGAAGTTAGATATAAGAGTGATTAGTGATTACATAAGGCTAAGAAGAGTATTGCTTATACTTTTGGACTTTTTGCTTCTTAGGTTAGGCGTATTGTGGGTTTTTTATTCCCATTTTAAAGCGTCTTCATTTGAGCTTTTGATGTATATGGGCTTTTAATAAACTTATATCAGTAGAGAATTTTTACCAAAATAATGAAAAGGCATTATAGTGCTTAAAGTGATGGTGAATGTGTATGACATTAGATATGAATATGAGGAACAAAGAAAACTATATGTAAATTTGCTAATATTTATATAAATCCTGAAAAGATTAATGGTTATGTGTATGTACTGGAAGACACACAGGTACATCAGCGCTGTTGGTGATGACAACTAAGATTGTGTTGAGTTTAAAATATGTCATTGGCACTCCTTGCAACGTAAGAGCTGATATGGGGATTTCTGCACTAAGGTAAAAAGTTATCTTAATTTATATGTCGGTGTTTTTTAATATGTGTGTTTTGTAAAACTGTTGTTCAACTCAATCAAGGACTACCATTTCAATGTTAATTTAGTCTGTGTTTTTATCATGACTTTGAACTACTAGAGGTTGCATGAAACTCAATTATGGACTAGCATTTTAGTTTTGAAAATACAAATTAGAAACAGTTGTGTAGTTTGGCTGCTGTTGTGCAGTTTAGATGTTGCTGCCATGAGTTTAAAACTAAAACTGCAAGATTTAGGGATTGATTTCAGTAATTCTTTTTGTGTGCTTTAATCCGCAGCGAAGCGCGGACTGTATATACTAGTTTATATCAAATTGTGATTCTTACATCTTAAATATGTGTGTTGTATGCTTGCTAAGCATGCAACTAATCAGGATTTTTTTTGCCTAAAGAATTCTGTAAATTGACTTTCTTTAGGTCAACTGCATGCCAATTTTCACCGACGGTTGAAAGAGAGTTCTGGTCCAAGATATTTCCTTGGATTTTGTTTTTCATAGATTTTGGTAACATGAATCAATTTGTTTAGGACCAGTGATTTTTTTTTAAAGGTAAATTTGTGAATATGAAAACACATACCTGTTAAATTAGACATCTATTTAGGGATTGTAAGCATGATAAGTTCTAAACTTGGAGATTACCATTGTAGTTTCGAATACTTAAGAACCAAATCTAAAACAAACTGTGAATCAAAGCAACTATTTGTGTAATTTATGCTTTTTTGTTCATTTTATTTTTATTGTTATCTTCTATGCAATGCTAGACAAAACACAAACACCAAACACTCCACCACCACTCCGCCAAACTAAACTGGCCGTTACATGCCAGTACCAGCACTCACCGCGTTTGTTTAGATGATCATTCGAGGCAACTCTTGATAGGAGTCGTCTCAACCTTTTCACACAATGCGTCCTGGCCATGTTTCTTCCTTTGTTGCCCGCAGCGCAACGTGCGCGGGGCACTTTTCTAGTTTACTCCAAAAACAAACATCGCAGGTGAGCTCATTTTCAATTTTTCATATTTTTTTCTAAAACAAACTGTTTAAGTTTTAACCATGTCCAAATTTGGTAAAAATCCATTTTGACCAAGGAGCAATGACGTAGCTAATGAGATAATAAAAAAACAAATGGTTTAAAATTTGAATATCTAGAGTTTATTGAAGATGTTTTAGGTTCGAATAAATTTAGGTGTTGTTTGTTTTTTTTTTTTTTTTTTCTAAAAAGCCCTGCGCAGGCTCTTCTATCTGCGCCGCGCAGACTGTTTGTTTTTCTGAAGACGTTTCATTAAAAAACGTCTGCGTGAGCTCTTCTTGGTGCAGACTTGGCCCAGCCACTTCTAAAATCTTCTAAGATCTGCAAAGGGTTAAACACCACCACCCACCACCATTGTCCATCACCACCACCTCCACCGCCCACCACCCACCACCATCCATCACCACCACCACCGTCCACCGTCCATCACCACCACCACCACCACCACCGTCCACAACCCACCACCACCGTCCACCACCCACCACCACCACCGTCCGTACATCACCACCAGTTTATTTTAGAAGTCTACATACGTTAAAAACAAACAGTCTTCTTTTGCAGACTGCAAAGGTTTGGTCTACCTTTTCTTTTACAGATGTCTGCAGATGTAGTTCGCAAACAGTAGAGATTTTACCTCTTAAAAAAACAAAGAGCACCTTAAACTCTTTGGATCGGATGTTTTGAGTCAATAAAAAAAATGGTTTTAGGTTTGAAAACCTTTTAATGAAATGGAGGCCGGAGGTTATTGAGGATTTGAGGTTATTGTGAGGTTTTTAATGAAACCAAACAAAACCTTTTAAATTTACGATTAAGAGTTAATAGCGGATTGATATTCAATGTTTTTTGTATGCGGCTTTGTTGAGTTAATGTTTTAACATGCTTTTTTCATAGTGCGCGTGAACTTTTAGTGAGATATCATTTTTTTTTTTGGTTCTTTCTACTTTATTTTCCTCGTTGTTATGATCACTACTTAGTAATATTTATAAAAAAAAAAAAAACATTTCAAATTTATTTAAGTTAATTGTTTCGAACCAAATTTTATTGGTGTTCCTAAAGATGGTCGTTGTTAGCCCATCTGAAAACCTCCAATCATTACACCCTACATCTATAAAAAAAAAAGAAAAAAAAAATAACATATAAAAAAAGTGTGGTGAGGCAAATAAAGAACACTGATAAAGAGAGAAAACGGAAGATTCAAATATTATGCAAATGTACATACACACATCACTCTTTGTTTTAGATACTCACTCTTAACGGAATACTGACTCCTCGTACTGGCTTGAGGCAATCTGAGTGTATAGAGTATATGAATATGATAAGCATGTAAAAAGATAGGAGGATACCATTTTGGTCCTTATTGGTCATTACAACATTTGTAATGAAAGTTGGTATTTAAGTGGATCAAGAGCCATACATACGTACGTATGCTATTAGCCTCACGTGAGTGGTTGATATTTTGATCTAGTTATATATTGTGAAGGTAAAGAGAGGAGGTGGCATGTCCCATATATACGAAGAACAAACTCTTATTATCGTCAAACATGCCAATACGACTTTATATTGGGCAGTGGCGGATCTTGCCCGTTGAACGTGACAGGGCCCGAAAGACATGGGCACTAAAAAAAGCTCAGGCCAAACATAGTATATATAAAAAATTTCGATCGAAATGCGGAAAATTGGCACTACGGCCGAAAAACTTGCCCGAGCCGTGGCCCTACCAGCCTTCTTCTAAGAACCGCCCCTGATATTGGGGACACGCTTTAACTTGGTTAGAGTGTTGTCCTGTGAACATGGTGTAAAAGTCGTTGACTTGTTTCTAAACTAGATGGTCATGTGTAGTCATAAAGCCCTTTGGTCCCTGTGGTTTGGCCAGTTTTGCCACTTTAGTCCAAATCTCAAACTTATTACATCCAGGGCCCTGTGGTTTGCATTTTGTTGCCATTTTAGTCCAAATTTCAAATTTGACCAGATTTCCCATTAATGACCTGCTATTTTGTCTTTACCCTCAGGGGCATTTTGGTCATTTTAGATTTATTATCTCTTTATAATAACTCATTTATAATAAAACCCTTAGATCATCATCTTCAACCTCATCTCAGACATCTCTCTCTCTCTCTCAACATAAAATCTGCTCTCTCTCTAAAATACCACCACCACACCACCACCACCCCCACCATCGCATCATCCCCACCACCATCCTACCGCCGCCAACTCTGCTCTCTCTCTCTCTCTCTCTCTCTCTAAAATGACCTGCTCTCTCTCTAAAATACCGCAACGCTCGAAAACACATGGTAAATCGAAGCTTAAACGCTCGAAATCGAAGCTCAAACGCTGCTGGTGCTCAAATCGAAGCTCAAACACTCGAAAACCCTAACCCTAAGAACACACAGATCTCCGCCTCAAGAACACATCGTAAACCCTAACCCTATAGTGTTTGCCCAGTCGTTTTTTGGGTGGAGGTGCTCACCGGATTGAGAGAGAGGGGCGGTGGTTGCAGGGGGTGCGAGAGGGTGGTTGCAGGGAGTTGCAGGTTCATCGGATGTGGTTGCAGGGGGTGCGAGTGGGTGGTTGCAGGGAGTTGCAGGTTCATCGGATGTGGTTGGTCCCTGTGGTTTTGGTAGAATTTTGTTGTTTCAATTGCTGATTTGGATTACTTTTATGTGATTCAGTGGATTTTTTTTTTGAGTAAACTGCGAGGCTGTGATGATTTCACCTAATCCGAGTCAAAATTGGGTCAACATTTGAGATTTTCCGTAGCTTGGCGTGGCAGAATCGGAGGAGGGCAAGTGCGCTTGCAACCTCTGTTTGCAGCCATGGCGGTTTTGATTTGTTGTTGGAGCCTCGTTTCTTTTTACAAATCGGTTTTTGATTTTCTTAAAGATGATGTTCTTGATTTTCTGGATTTTCTGGGTTTTGATGATGATGTTTGATGATGTTCTTGAAGATACAGATCTGAGCCTCGTTTCTTTTTACAAATCGGTTTTGTTTTTGTGATGGTTTCTGGTTTTGTTCTGGTTCTTGATTTTCTTGAAGATGATGTTCTTGATTTTCTGGGTTTTGATGATGAAGTTTGACGATGTTCTTGATTTTCTGGGTTTTGATGATGAAGTTTGATGATGTTCTTGAAGATAGATGTTATTAATTACTGAAATGTTATAATAAATTAACATGGACCAAAATGCCCCTGCACTACAGGACAAAATAGGAGGTTGTAACAGTAAAAAAAATGGGATTTTTGAAATTTGGACTAAAATGGCAACAAAATGCAAACCACAGGGCCCTGGATGTAATAAGTTTGAGATTTGGACTAAAGTGGCAAAACTGGCCAAACCACAGGGACCAAAATGGCAGTTTACTCTATTGTGAAGGTAAAGAGATGAGGTGGCATGTCCCATATATACGAAGAACAAACTCTTATTATCGTCAAACATGCCAATACGACTTTATATTGGGCAGTGGCGGATCTTGCCCGTTGAACGTGACAGGGCCCGAAAGACATGGGCACTAAAAAAAGCTCAGGCAAGCTCGGGCCAAACATAGTATATATATAAAATTTCGATCAAAATGCGGAAAATTGGCACTACGGCCGAAAAACTTGCCCGAGCCGTGGCCCTACCAGCCTTCTTCTAAGAACCGCCCCTGATATTGGGGACACACTTTAACTTGGTTAGAGTGTTGTCCTGTGAACATGGTGTAAAAGTCGTTGACTTGTTTCTAAACTAGATGGTCATGTGTACTCATAAAGCCCTTTGGGGCGTTATGCGACAAGTGGTAAGGGGTTATATAACCATTTCAATTATACATACATATGTATGTATATATATGTGTGTGATGTTGGAAAATAGGTGAAAATAGCATTTTTCACAAATATAGGAAAATGATTTTTTCCTATTTTGAACTATAAATAAATATAATAAAATGAGCGGGTTTTATATATTTATTTGTGGGTTTGTGTTCTATGTTGGAAGAGCTTCACAACGAACTAAACCACGTCCAAAACGGAGCTAAGATGAATGAGATATCGATGCTCAAACTTGGGTGTTTGAAACATTGAATGCTGAAACAAAAGGGAAAGTAGCATCTTGTCCCACATCGGAGGAGAGATGGAACTTAAATGGGTATTTAAGGTGGAACTCTCCATCCTTATTGTTTCATGGAAGCACACACTAAGTGTCCTCGCGAAGGGTGCGGAGCACCCTAACTCGCACCCGCTCGCGCGTGGCGTGGGCGATGAGGCGTAATGTGGCCCACTTCGCACGCTCGCATCGCCGCGAGCCGCTTGAGAGCCGCCTTTGTATTTATTATCACGTGCGCGTGGTGGATCACAGAGGCTGCAAGGACCAAATGGTGAAGTGGCATGCAGGTTCGAGGCACGTGACGTGGCAGTCCGCGCACGGGTACAAGTGGCACGAAGGCGCGCGATTGCGCATGGTGCATGGGTCTTGATGTGACGTGCGCGGCGCACCAAAGTGAGCCAAAACGGCGCGACTGTGTGGCGTGCTTGTAGAGGCTCACAGGTGACGTGGCGCACGCGTGCATGGACTTGAGTCAGTGTGGCGCATGGCAGTGAGCCAAGAGGACGCACCGCGCATGAGCGTGCAGACCAGTGCGCGCGCACCTGTGTGTCTTGCGCGCGCGCAGAAGCTTCCAGCATTGAATGACAGTGTAGTTACCGTTCAACTTCGAAACTGACGAGTTAATGGTCTTTGACTGAGAATTAAATGACGTATTAAATTGCATTGAAGACGTTTAATGCAATTTAAACCTCTCCTTTAATTCCTTTTGACTGTTTCGAATCTGGAGCTGTATAAATACAGCTCTTAGTCACTGCAGAATGGATACCACGAATACCAGCAATACAACAGCATATGCAATCAGTTCTCTACAGCTTACTGATCTTCTTCCAGCTCTCTTCAAGGTAGCCTTCGGGTTGTAGGTCATCTCCGGCAGTACTTCTGCTCCGGCTGTTGTACGCTGGGAAACAAAACGAGTACTCCTGGGAGACTCGGAATTTGTTTTAAGGGAAGCTTGTTGAACACGTGCCTCAGTCATTCTGCTTCTACCCCTTTCTTGTATTTGTCTTTATTTCAGTTGTAATCGTATTGTATTTTTGCTTTCTTAATTTTTGTATTGTAATCAGTAAATTAAATTTGTTTACTTTATTTAAATTATGTGAACGGCTCCTACAGTCTTAAAACAATTTTTAAAAACCGTTCGTGTAATCAAAACCATTCTGTTTGTGATTCAAACCAGTTTTGTTTTCACTCAGTTTGTGTTTTAAAAACAGATTTTTTTAGTTTTCATCTTCAAAGGAGCGACTTTGGTTGAAAAATTTTGTGGTTACATTCTAATTTTGTCCTAAAATTGCTAATAAACTTTCTGCCTTGGTCTTCAAAGTTGGACTTAGAAGCCACTCAGTAAGTTTTGATTATTAAAATTTTCTGTTTTTGGTCTTCAAAGTCTGACTTAGAAGCCTAAACAGTAAATTTGTGGTAAAATTAAAATTTAGTAGTTTCCTTCTGGTTTTTGCGTAAATCAGACTTTTTTGGACTAAACTTTAAATTTTGAGTAAATTACAAGTTTTGTCCTTTATGTTTACATCAAATTGTAGGCGCTGTCCTTTAGCGCAAAAGTTGACAAGTTTTGTCCTTAATGTTGCAAAATCTTGCATGGTTTGTCCTTTGAGCCTAACTCAGTCAGATTTTTTGGTTAAGTATGGTCATGTGCCTTGCACATGAGGGCATACTTGTCATTTCACAATCACAGGGGTTATTTTGTAAACAATTATTATTGAGGGACTGTATCTACAAAATTGAAAAATAAAAAAAAAATCTAAACTCTTTCTTCCTCTTTCAATGTAATCTCAACCCACCACCATAACCCAATCTCTCTCAACCCACCACCACAACCACCACCACCACCGCCACCACCGCCACCACCGCCGCCACCGCCGCCGCCGCCACCACCACCACCGTAATAAACACTAAATTTACAAATTTCCGTGATAAACACAATGAAAATCCAAAAAAGCACACTAATTAAACAATTAAACCACAGTATCAACAATGTCCAAAACTCTTAACAAATTAGAATTTTATAAATTACGTACCCTAATTTTATAAATTCTGTAACAAACACAATTAAATTTCAAAATAATACAATAATCAAACAATTAAACCACAAATAATCAACGACAAACAAACATTTACATCAAAAAAGCCCTAATTTCACTTTCAAACAAATTACAGAACCTGAATCAGAATCACCAATCTCTGAGGAAAACGAACGCGTGCCCCAACTTTTAGGGTTCCAAATCAACGAAAGAAGTGTAGTTGCGGATTGGGTGCGGGGCGGTGGTAGGGGGTTTTTCTGGCCGAAATTGGTCTCCTTCTGTTCCATAAACTCTCCTCCTACCATCTACCGTGGTTATTTGGGATCTATCCCCATACAAAATCCCCAAATCCCAAAACCCCAGCCATCTTACTAACCATTACTTAATGAAGAAATTAGGCCACCAGAACGCCAACAAATGTGAAAGAGACGCCGCTCGCCTTCGACACCATGCCTGTATCCTCTTCTTTCTCGTCTTCAAATTTCAGATCTGGAATACCTAGGTATGGCGGATTAGGGAAATTGAACAGAAACCAACTTTTGGAGGTTCTTGTTAACTCTCCGGCGAAGAGTTTGGTGGGGTGGTGGATGGTGGTTGCAGGGGTGGCCGGTGGGGATGGTGGTTGCAGTGGTGGATAGTGTTGAGACGGTGGTTGATGGTGGTAGTCTGGTAGAGATAGAGAGAGAGAGGCAGAGAGCTAGATTTGTAGTGAGAGAGAGGAGATTAGGAAGAATCTTTATGATTTTTATATATATAAATAATAGTAATAATAATAATAGTATTTTTTTAATAATAACAATATTAAATATATAGGTAAAAAGACAAAAGTACCCTTGGGTGATCAGATTTAACCAAAAAAATTAACTGGGTTTGGCCTAAAGGACATAACGTGCAAGATTTTGCAACATTAAGGACAAAACTTGTCAACTTTTGCGCTAAAGGACAGCGCCTGCAATTTGGTGTAAACATAAAGGAAAAAACTTGTAATTTACTCTTAAATTTTTAATTTTTCAGCATGTCGACCGAAAATGTCAACGTTAACAACACGAATGTTGTGACGGGAACCCCCCTGAACGCCACCACTGTGGGAGCGTCCACAGTGGCTAATCACGCTGAACGACCCGAGAAGTTCTCGGGTCTACACTTTAAGAGGTGGCAGCAGAAGATGTTCTTCTACTTGACCACCATGAACCTTGCGTGGTTCTTAACGGAAACAGCTCCCCAACCTGTGAAAGGGGAGACCGACACACAAAGACAGTGTGCGGTAGATGCGTGGAAGCATTCGGATTTCATATGTCTTGGCTATGTGTTAAACAGCCTGTCAGATGCGTTATATAATGTGTACTACAACGTCAAGACTTCCAAAGACCTTTGGGATGCCTTGGACAAGAAGTACAAAACGGAGGATGCTGGCACAAAGAAATTTGTGGTAGCCCGTTTCTTGGATTTCAAAATGGTTGATTCTAAAACAGTTATGAATCAAGTCCAAGAATTCCAAATTATACTACATGACATCTTTGCGGAAGGCATAACACTTAGCGAGACATTCCAAGTGGCAGCAATGATTGAAAAGTTACCTCCTAGTTGGATTGATTTTAAGAATTATCTTAAACACAAACGAAAGGAGATGACTATAGAGGACCTTATTGTTCGTCTTCGGATTGAAGAGGACAATAGAATTGCCCAAAAAGGCAGCCTTGCGCAGACTAGTTCTAGCGCAAATCTGGTTGAGCATGGGCAATCCTCTAAGGGCGCGAAGGGCAAGGGGAAAAAAGACAAACAGAAAGCAAAGGCTAGCAAACTTGGACCGAAGAAAGGGGTTGTGAAAAAGAAACCTCAAACATTCCAAGGAACTTGTTACAACTGTGACGAGCCGGGGCATCGGGCTAACCAATGCAAGAAACCAAAGCGTGAGCGTGCGCACATGGTGGATGAAGACGGAATGCCTTTGGTGGCAATGATTTCCGACAAAAGCGCAATGATGGATGAGGTCAATACTGTGACCAACACTCCAAAAGGATGGTGGGTTGATACGGGCGCGACCCGTCACGTTTGCGCAGACAGAAGCCTCTTTACCACCTTCAAGGCGCTTTCTGGAGAAGAGAAGCTGTATATGGGAAATGCAGCCACCGCCGACATCATGGCAGAAGGAACGGTGATCTTGAAGTGGACTTCGGGGAAGGAGCTCACTCTAAGCAACGTGTTGTATGTCCCGGACTTGCGAAAGAATCTAGTCTCGGGTTGGTTGCTTAACAAGTTTGGATTTCGTTTAGTGTTTGAAAGTGACAACTTTGTTCTTACTAAACGAGGAATGTATGTGGGTAAGGGCTACGCCCAAAACGGCATGTTCAAATTAAATGTAATGGCTGTCAAGAACATGAATAAAATTGCTACTACTTCTACTTATATGCTTGAGTTTTCTGATTCGAATAAATGGCATGGTAGATTAGGTCACATTAATTTTAATTCAATACGCCGTTTAATCAATTTAAATTGTATACCAACATTCCATATTGATTCACACTATAAATGTGAAACTTGCGTTGAATCCAAACTTACAAGATCATCATCGAAATCGGTTGAACGAATAACTGAACCCCTTGATTTAATTCACACCGATATTTGTGATTTAAAAGCGGTACCCACAAGAGGTGGAAAAAAGTGCTTCATCACGTTTATTGATGATATCACTAAATATTGCTATGTATATTTACTAAAAAGTAAAGATGAAGCAATAAGTAAATTTATCTTGTATAAAAATGAAGTTGAGAATCAACTTCAAAAGAAGATAAAAGCTTTGCGAAGCGACCGAGGAGGTGAATATGTTGCACCTTTTGTCGATTTATGTGCAAAAAGTGGCATTGTACATGAGTGTACACCTCCTTATTCTCCACAATCAAATGGCGTGGCGGAACGAAAGAACCGCACATTGAAAGAAATGATGAATGCCATGTTGATAAGTTCTGGGGTGAGCCAGGAAATGTGGGGGGAAGCCATTCTCTCGGCTAATTATCTTTTGAACAAGATACCACTCAAAAAGAGAGACGAAACTCCATATGAGTTATGGAAAAGGAAGAAGCCTTCATACAAATATTTGAAAGTGTGGGGGTGCCTAGCAAAGGTGATTGTACCACCTCCTAAGGCTCTTAGGATAAGACCCAAAACTGTTGATTGCATATTTATTGGGTATGCGCATCAAAGTAGTGCACATCGATTTCTTGTACATGAGTCCAAGAATCCTGATGTACACATCAACACTATCATGGAGATGAATCCTAACGTTGTGTCTTACTTTGAAAATGTGTTTCCTTTGAGAAGACAAACACATGCAACGTCATCAACACCTAATTTTGAAGTAGGTGAAAGTTCATCTACACCAGTTGATGAGGTAGTTCATGATAAGACACATGAACGACCTGAGGTTGAAGAAAGTGATCGTAGGCGAAGCAAAAGGCCAAGGGTTGAAAAATCCTTCGGTCCAGACTTCGTTAGCTATATGGTTGAGGGCGAGCCCAATACATATCGCGAAGTGGTTTCCTCTTCAGAAGGACCTCAATGGAAAGAAGCAATAAGGAATGAAATTGATTCTATATTACAAAATCATACTTGGGAGTTAGTAGATCTTCCACCTGGTTGCAAACCACTTGGATATCGTTGGATATTCAAAAGGAATATGAAAACTGATGGAAGTATTGATAAATACAAGGCTAGGTTGGTGATTAAAGGATTTAGACAAAAGGAAGGTCTAGATTACTTTGATACCTACTCGCATGTGACGCGCATAACCTCGATTAGATTGGTTCTTGCTATAACGGCTTTTAAGAAATTTGGAAGTTCACCAAATGGATGTTAAAACCGCATTTCTAAATGGCGATTTAGAAGAAGAGATTTACATGGAGCAACCTGAAGGTTTTTCCGCCCCAGGTCAAGAGGGTAAAGTATGTAAACTCGTCAAGTCTTTGTATGGCTTGAAGCAAGCACCAAAACAATGGCACCAAAAGTTTGATCATGTCATGATTAACAATGGTTTCAAAATAAATGAGTGCGACAAATGTGTTTATTTTAAAGACACAAATGAAGGTTATGTGATTCTATGCCTTTATGTAGACGATATGTTTATCATTGGGAGTAATGACAAAATTATCAAAGCTACTAAAAGCATGTTGAAAGCGAGATTTGACATGAAAGACATGGGTTTAGCTGATGTGATTCTTGGAGTAAAGATCATAAGAACCCAAGATGGTCTTGTGCTAAGTCAATCTCACTATGTGGATAAAATTCTTGAAAAATTCAACTCGGGAGACACGAGTGTAGCTCGAACTCCAGTTGATACCTCCCAATATCTCAAGAAAAATAAAGGAGATGGAGTTGCTCAGTTAGAGTATTCAAGAATTATTGGCAGTCTAATGTATCTAATGACATGTACTAGACCCGACTTGGCTTACACGGTGAGTAGGCTAAGTAGATACACCAGCAATCCATGCGCGGATCATTGGAAAGCTATCACGAGGGTGCTTAGATACATAAGATACACAAGGGATTATGGACTGCATTATACCCGACAACCAGCAGTGATCGAAGGATACACTGATGCAAACTGGATATCGGATAATAAAGATTCCAAATCAACAAGTGGTTACGTGTTTACACTTGGAGGAGCTACTATTGCTTGGAAATCATCTAAGCAAACGGTCATAGCAAGATCCACAATGGAATCCGAATTTATCGCCTTGGATAAGTCAGGCGAGGAGGCGGAATGGCTACGTCAATTCGTGGAATATATTCCAAGATGGCCAAAGCCTTTGCCAGCCATATGTATACATTGTGATAGCCAATCAGCGATTGGTAGAGCTCAAAGCTTGATGTACAATGGCAGATCAAGGCACATGCGACGTAGACATAACACGGCACGACAACTACTCTCAACGGGTGTTATCACAATTGATTATGTAAGATCAAAGGATAACATTGCAGACCCGTTTACAAAAGGCTTAAGCAGAGAGTTAGTAGAAACGTCGTCAAGAGGAATGGGACTAAAGCCCGTGATAAATGGGAATATGAGGGAAACCTAACTTAGTTGACTGGAGATCCCAAGATCTAAGTTCAATAGGACAACTTAATCATATTACCAAACGGAGTCACTGTGGGGGAGTACCATAAACTAAATAAATGGGAGTTACATATACTTCCTAGTCCATTCCAATCAGTGACATTGAAATGAGGCTAAGCATATTAAGGTTAACGATTTCGGGAAATCAAATAACCATGATGCTTTTAATGATTCATGGGAATCACCTATGTTAGAGAGAAGTGGGGTCGCTTCGAATGGATTTGTGGGGTGCGCAAATCCTAGAGATCTCGCAGAACCAGGCTGGTGTTCCAGGACCATAATAGGACACGACAATGAGGGGTTGGCCAAACCAGGGAGAGTATTGTGTGAAGTGTATTTTCGTTTACACAAATGGGGGTATGTTTAAGGACATCGCGTCTACAAACCGCTAGTAAGCTAAGTATGCTTCACAAAAGAAGGTTCAAAGGCAACAACCTACCTATCTTATAATACTCAACTGTCGAAGTTTATCGTTGAAAAGTGTAAGGAAAAGATCCATTACCATACATGTGGGGGATTGTTGGAAATTTGATGAAAATAGCATTTTTCATGTGGGGGATTGTTGGAAAATAGGTGAAAATAGCATTTTTCACAAATATAGGAAAATGGTTTTTTCCTATTTTGGACTAGAATTAAATATAATAAAATGAGCGGGTTTTATATATTTATTTGTGGGTTTGTGTTCTATGTTGGAAGAGCTTCGCAACGAACTAAACCACGTCCAAAACGGAGCTAAGATGAATGAGATATCGATGCTCAAAGTTGGGTGTTTGAAACATTGAATGCTGAAACAAAAGGGAAAGTAGCATCTTGTCCCACATCGAAGGAGAGATGGAACTTAAATGGGTATTTAAGGTGGAACTCTCCATCCTTATTGTTTCATGTTAGCACACACTAAGTGTCCTCGCGAAGGGTGCGGAGCACCCTAACTCGCACTCGCACACGCACGCTCGCGCGTGGCGTGGGTGATGAGGCGCAATGTGACGCTTTGATGGCGCACGCTCGCATCGCCGCGAGCCGCTTGAGAGCCGTCTTTGTATTTTTGACCACGTGCGCGTGGTGGATCACAGAAGCTGCAAGGACCAGGTGGTGAAGTGGCACGCAGGTTCGAGGCGCGTGACGTGACAGTCCGCGCGCGGGTACAAGTGGCACGAAGGCGCGCGGTTGCGCATGTCACACCCCAACCGATGGCGGAATCATCGTGGCGCGGCACTAGGCGAATCAGATTGCTCAAGAGAATCCATAACAACTATGTTGCGATAATATTTAATACATTCGTTATCCCATACTAACAAATAAATACAATCACGTAAGTTATCACAGATTTCTTGTCCTCTCGAACAATACAAATCCGACAACCTAGATTTTAGTTGAGTTTCTAGACTTCCTAGCTTGATTTGATATAGCCTGCGATCTAACCTGCAACATACGTTAAAATATTTGTCAATACAAAAGTATTGGCGAGTATACAGGTTTGATATATAACGTAATAGATCAAAAGTGTAGCGAAATTCCATATGCATAAACGTAACACACAACATATATACTCACAAAGCTGATACTACCAACTAAGTCCAAGATGCTCGAATATGCGATGGCAAACTAGACCCCGTCGGGCGTGATATTCGTTAATTTACACATATTTTAGTCCCCCGTTTTACCCCTATTTTATGCGTTTTTGGCCGTAAAACCGTCATTCGGATACTTATTTATCTACATTTGTGTTTACAGGCATAAAACTGCATTCCAGACAAGATGATAGCAAAAACGAGGACTTTCCGGACAAAACGACGAAGCTGCAGACATTCTGTTAAGGATTCTGAACTGGGCCTGTGGAACGACCGTTCCACCTGTGGCACGGTCGTGCATCTCCGACAAACTTAATCATCTCAGCAATGAACGAGAGGTGCGACTGGTCGTTCCAGGAAAACAAGCGACTAGGTGAAGAACGGTCGTTCCATCTGAGGAACGACCGTGCGTCTCCGGTAAATCAGCAGAGTCTCGGTGATGAACGGTAGGTGCGACTTGGCGTGCAACATGTAGCCCGGAACTGAACGACCGTTCCACACAAAGAACGGTCGTGCCATTTCGAATCTGGTCAACGATCCGATGACGTATGCAGTATGGTAACCCATCCCCAATAATTGAATAAAGTGAACGGTCGTTCCACAGGGAGAACGACCGTGCAACAGCAAAAAGTATAAAAACACAGCAGAAACATTCTGCTCGATATTCTGGATTTTTGGAGAGCTTCTCAGGCGATTTTCAGGCTCCGGAGGCATTAGCTTTCACCCGGATTCAAGCCACATTGTCTCGTTTAGCTCGATTACTACCCGGATCCTTAGTCTAGTACTTGTTTATGGTTTGATTTTCTAATCTTTCCATGTTTTTGTTAATCTTTCAAGTACTTAGATTAATGTTTATGTATTATTGTAGCCTTTGGGCAAAAACACAACAATCCCTTGCTAGATTATAGCCATTAGTATGTTAAACTTTGTTTGTAATGACATTTGAAGTATTTTCTATGATTATCTTTGATGATTAGTTTGCAACCTTGTTATTGATATTGAATTCTTGATTATAGGTAATTATGTTGGATGATTGGTATTTGGTTAGTTAAGATAGTTGAAAAATGAAGCTTAATTAATCTTGTATTAGTAAACTTTGAACTTGGTTAACTAGTTTAGCTTGGTTTAAATGTATGCATCATGATATTAGAAATGATTAGTGATTTAATAAAATGTAATTATTGTTAATCAAGAGAGCTTGCCGTCACGTAAGGACCTAAACGGGTTAGATGGTGTCGTTATAAATTCTTGCCATGATTTGTTAGCTTAGTTAGTAGTTTAGGCCAAAATTGCTATCTTAGTGAATTTTTGTGCAAGATTTGTAAAATGAACTTGGTTGTGATTTAATCTAGTTTATGCTTGTCTCGGTGGTTGCATTGTGTTTATCGGTGTCGCTTTCCTTGTTTAAGTGAGGTTAGAATAATCCTAACGGCTGACTAACTTATTTTTAAGAGATTTTCATAGACATTTATCAATTGTGCATTAAAGAACAATTTTAGGTGGTTAAAGTGTGTTTATCGTTTTAGCTTTCCGAATGATTGTCATGTTAGGATTCCCGAAAGGGATACTAATTGTTTTAAATTGGAAAATTGACCGAATGCTTCTAGTGCCAAAACTGACTTAGTTGACATGCTGTGGTTGTGTATTTAGCAAGGCTTTTTATCTACTTTCTATTATGTTTTTATTATGTATTTGGTTATGTTTACTTTAGTTTAGTTTAAATCAACCAAACCTATGTTTTTACCGGTAGTTTAGTGAAAAAGGTCTAGTATTAATTCTCCGCCCATTTCCTTGGATCGATACTTGGTTCTTACCGATACTTTATTACATATATGACGGGGTACACTTGCCTCTTTCGTGTGTGTTTTGATGTAAAAGTAATAATCACTTTTATAAATTTAAAACCCAATCGTGTGTAAAATTCATTGTAAAATTATGTATATATATGCACGCGTCAAGTTTTTGGCGCCGTTGCCGGGGAAATGGCGAGTTTTAGGAACGACCCGAGTCATTTGGTTATCGGTGTATATACTTGTTAATATTTGTGTATAATTTCTTGATTATTTATTTGTTAATATTTCTTGTTTTTTATTCGTTTTATTCATTTTTGCGTTATTTTTGTTTTATTTATTTATTTGATCCGGATTTATTTATTCGCTTATTCTTTGGGTTTTCGGCACCCTAAAGCCATTTTTGTATTAGTCGATTCATTTATTTATTGTGTTGATTTTTTATAAAATTTCGGGCTCATTTTTCGGATTTTTATAAAATTTTCAGCCCATTTATAATAACTTTCTGCTTCTATTCAGCTGAAAAAAAAACAGCATTATTTAATTAATAAAATATTCACCGTGTCGAATTTTCGTTTGCAGGTTGATGTTCTGGACCCCCGCTCCAGAACTTGTTGAACCGTCTGACGAACCCGAACGTGATCTTCGGAGGCGTCTTCGCGCGAAAGGGCGATTAGATACGCAGGAGCGATTAGATATGAATGCAGGAGGCGAACCAGAACTTGTTACTTGATGTTCCACATCATGGGTTCACCAAGAGACAGTTAGTCTTGACATTCTATCAGGGGCTGAGCTACAATACGCAGGAGCGATTAGATATGAATGCAGGAGGCGATTTGGGGACAAAGACGCCCAATGAGGCTTACGATATCATTGAAAAGGCTGCGTTGAAGTCTAGCTCTCGCCGCGAAGGAGATAGAAGTCGGGCTACATCATCATCATCAGGATCCCGCGCAGGAGTGCATGCTGTAGACGACTATACGGCTATTATTGCTCAGATCTCAGCTCTCGCATCGAGATTCGACAGGTCCCAGATGATTGCGCATGCGGGCTCGGGTTGTGACCAGTGTGGTGTGTCACACGAGCCTGGGGCATGTTTTCAGGGAGTCGGATACGAGGGCCACGAAGAGGTATATTTCGTGGGTAATCAAGTTAGGCCACAGAACAACCCTTACAGTAACACCTACAATCCCGGTTGAAGAAATCACCCAAATTTTGGGTGGCGTGCGAACACAGGCAATCAAAATCCTTTGGGATTCACTCCGCGCGCTCCAGCGCAGCAGCATCAGGGTCAGGGTCAGCAGTTCCAGCAGTACAACCAATCCTACCAACAGCGTTCATACCCGCATCAGAATCAGGGCTCTGGGAGTAGTTCCCAGCAGCAGGCCCCTCAGTCTAGTTCTAAGCTGGAGGAGATGATGTCCCAGCTTCTTACTAGCTCCTCGAGCGCGAATCAGTTGGCTGAAAAACGCTATCAGCAGAGCGAGGATCGTTTTCTCTCTCATGAGGGAGAAATCAGGAGCCACAAGGCCTCGATTCAGAACATAGAGAATCAGGTTGGTCAGCTGGCACAGATGATGTCAAAGAGACCCAGGGTGGTCTCCCGGGCAATACTGAGACAAACCCGGGCCCGCATAGAGATGTGAATGCGGTGATGACCAGGAGTGGAAAACCTACCGGACCCGTCATATCGGACTCACCACCGATCACTGAAGCGGTCCCGACCGACACACCGGATGAGGTGCATGCCAGGCTACGCCCAGCAAGTACAGCACAAGTCAAGGAGCCGGTCACAGGTTACAAGCCTCCAGTGCCCTATCCAGGAAGGTTGAAGAAGCAGAAGATGGATGAACAAAACGGTAAGTTTCTCGAAATGTTTAAACAATTGCATATAAACATACCGTTTGTTGAAGCTTTGGCACAGATGCCAAAGTATGCGAAGTTTCTGAAAGACATCCTCTCAAACAAGCAAAAACTCGAGGACATGTCTTGTGTGGTTATGAATGAAAGCTGCTCTGCTATTCTCCAGAATCGCCTGCCTACAAAAATGGGCGATCCAGGCAGTTTCACGCTTCCTTGCCTCATAGGCAATCTGTCTGTCAGTAATGCGTTAGCAGATCTAGGAGCGAGTATAAACCTTATGCCCTATAAGGTTTTTACAAAGTTGGATCTAGGTGAGCCGTCACCTACGAGGATGAGTATTCGACTTGCGGATCGTTATGTCAAGTATCCACGCGGGTTTGTAGAAAATATGCTTGTTAAGATTGACAAGTTTGTATTTCCCGTGGATTTTGTTATCCTGGACATGGATGAGGACTCGAGAGTGCCTCTGATACTCGGACGCCCGTTTTTGAATACCGCCCGGACGATTGTGGACGTGGCGGCGGGCCAGATCACACTCCGAGTAGATGATGAGCATGTGACGTTTGACATTAAACGTTCTATGCAGCATCCTCAGAGTCAGGACGACGCACTCTATTATGTTGACATCGTCGACACTTATGTGAGCACGCATTTCCAGGGTACGATCGAGGAGATAGATTCGGACACACATCTGTTGTGTGGGGACTTAGATGGCATTACGCAGGAGGGCCACTATTTAGAGCAGCCAGTCTATCAGATTGGTGATGATAGTCCCCAGAGTCCGGATCGTTTCACATAAATTGATCGCGAGAGCGAAGTGAAGTCGAAGCCTTCAGTGGAAGATCCCCCTACCTTGGAGCTTAAAGAGCTCCCACCGCACCTGGAGTACGCATTTCTTGATGAGGAGCGTCATTTGCCTGTCATTATTTCATCTGGATTGGCGGGAGAAGAGAAGAGCAGACTGCTTAATGTGTTGAAACTTCATAAGAAAGCAATCGCTTGGAAAATCATGGACATTAAAGGTATAAATCCCTCCTTCTGTACACATAAAATTCTTATGGAGGATCAGTTCAAGCCGTGTGCGCAGCACCAGAGGCGGCTGAACCCGAACATGCAAGAAGTCGTTAAAAAGGAAGTGATTAAGTTGTTAGATGCTGGTATGATCTATCCCATTTCCGACTCTGTTTGGGTCAGCCCTGTGCAGGTAGTGCCCAAAAAGGGGGGCATGACTGTGGTCACAAACGATAGGAATGAGCTCATTCCAACCAGGACGGTCACTGGATGGCGGGTTTGCATTGATTATCGCAAACTCAACGACGCCACCCGCAAGGACCACTTCCCGCTTCCATTCATTGATCAAATGTTGGAGCGTCTGTCAGGGAAGTTATATTATTGTTTTCTGGATGGGTTCTCGGGTTACTTTCAAATTCCTATCGCTCCTGAGGACCAGGAGTAGACCACATTTACCTGTCCCTTCGGTACATTCGCCTACCGGCGTATGCCATTTGGGCTGTGTAATGCGCCGGCTACTTTCCAGCGATGTATGGTCGCAATTTTCCACGACATGATTGAGGATTCCATGGAGGTGTTCATGGACGATTTTTCGGTATTTGGGGATTCCTTTGATCAGTGTCTGGAAAATTTGAAAAGAATGTTGAAGAGGTGTGAGGAGACCAATCTGGTCCTCAACTGGGAGAAATGCCACTTCATGGTGAAGGAGGGCATAGTTTTGGGACACAAAATCTCTCACGCGGGCATGGAAGTCGATCCAGCTAAAGTCGACGTTATATCACGACTTCCGCCCCCCACCTCTGTTCGAGCTATACGGAGCTTTCTCGGTCATGCCGGGTTCTATCGGCGATTCATCAAAGATTTTTCAAAAATCGCCAGACCCATGACCCGTTTGTTAGAGAAAGATGCTCCGTTCGTGTTTGGAGATGATTGCTTGAGGGTTTTTGACCTCCTCAAGCAAAAGTTGGTAGAGGCCCCTATTTTAGTCGCACCGGACTGGAGTTTGCCGTTTGAAATCATGTGCGACGCGAGTGATTACGCTATAGGGGCCGTTCTGGGTCAAAAGAAGGAAAAGCACTTCCATCCGATCTACTATGCGAGTAAAACTCTCCACAACGCTCAAGAGCATTATACCACGACTGAAAAAGAGCTCTTGGCGGTCGTTTTCGCATTTGATAAGTTTAGATCGTATTTAGTGCTTTCGAAAACCGTTATATATACTGATCATGCAGCCATTAGATACCTCTTCAGCAAACAGGACGCAAAACCGCGTCTAATCAGATGGATCCCGTTGCTGCAAGAGTTTGATATTGAGATACAAGATAAAAAGGGTGCTTTGAATGTAGCTGCCGACCATCTGTCTCGGTTAGAGCACGGAGACATCGAGGATTCGCGTTGGGATTCAATCAATGACAAGTTCCCACACGAATCTTTGATGGGTGTTGAGATATGTGATGAGTCGCCATGGTTCGCCGACCTTGCGAACTATCTTGCTTGCGGGATTCTGATAAAAGGGTTGACTCACCAGCAAAAGAGGAAATTCTTTTCGGATCTCAAGCACTACATATGGGACGACCCTTTCTTGTTCAAGGTGGGTGCTGATCAGGTGATTAGGAGATGTGTATTTGGGTCTGAGGCGACCGACATTCTGCGCCAGTGTCATGAGGGACCTACCGGAGGCCACCACGGAGCCAACTTCACCGCGAAGAAGGTGTTGGATTCCGGGTTTTACTGGCCGACCATTTTCCGTGACGCGCAGAGTTGGGTGAGAGCGTGCGATGCTTGTCAGAGGGCGACGAACATATCGGCACGCGACGAAATGCCTCAGAACTGGATACAGGTTTGTGAAGTCTTTGATGTTTGGGGGATAGACTTCATGGGACCATTCCCCCCCTCACGCGGAAACAAGTACATACTCGTGGCTGTTGACTATGTATCAAAGTGGGCGGAGGCGCAAGCCTTACCCACTAATGACGCCAGAGTAGTTGTAAGGTTTCTTAAGAGTTTGTTCGCCCGATTTGGCGCTCCAAAAGCGCTCATTAGTGACCGAGGGACTCATTTTTGTAATACACAGCTTGAAAAGGCTCTGTCCCGATACGGTGTGCATCACCGTTTATCCACGCCCTATCATCCGCAGACGAGCGGGCAGGTGGAGGTCACGAACCGTGGGCTTAAGCGCATCCTTGAGCGGTCGGTTGGAGCGAACCGCAAGGAGTGGTCGGACAAGCTTGATGAGGCATTATGGGCATTCCGTACAGCTTATAAGACCCCTATAGGGACCACCCCCTTTAGGTTGGTATACGGAAAGGCATGCCATTTACCGGTGGAGTTGGAGCACAAGGCTATGTGGGCATTGAAAACCGCGAATTTGGACCTTAAAACCGGAGGTGAAGCCCGGTTTCTCCAGATTCATGAATTGGAAGAATTGCGGCACCAAGCCTATGAGAGCTCCGTACTCTACAAAGAGCGCACGAAGAAACTTCACGACAAACGCTTGAAGGACCACAAAGAATTCCAAGCGGGTGATCTTGTTCTTCTGTATAATTCACGGCTGCGCTTATTTCATGGGAAGCTTCATTCACGCTGGACAGGACCATACACGGTTAAGGAAGTATTTCCGTATGGTACTGTTGCAGTAGAGAACGCGGATGGCGTTACATTTAAGGTAAATGGTCACCGGTTGAAGTTGTACGTTGCCGGGCCGATAGAATCGGCGGTGGAGGTGATTGAACTCCAAACCCCGCACATATCATAAGTGTGGGGAGGAGAGAGTCTACGCTACTGACTCGCGGATCAAAAATGTAGCAAGAGCGTATTTTGCGCTTTAGGGGTAGTTTAGTCTTTTTAGTAGTTTGTGTAGTTTTTCTAGTTTTTAGCTTTGAGTCTTGCTATCGACTCGTCGACAAAAATTTAGCATGAGTCTACGCTGCTGACTCGCCGACAAAAATGCAGCAGGAGCGTCTTTGGCGCTATAAGGGCAAAATTGTCCTTTTATTTGTTTTTGTAGTTTTAGCGTAATTTAGGTTAGTTAGGTAGTTTTCGTTAGTTTGTTTAGTTTCCATATGTATCGGGCGAAGGTTCTGTATTGAAATATTGTTAGAACAGTTGGTGTGTCGAAAAAACGGCGAAAAACGGCCGAAACGGGTGCTGGAAATAGCTTCTGCAGAAATCTGTATCTGTAGCTGATGCACGATCGTTCTTCGGGTCGCACGACCGTGCGATTCCGAGGAAGCCGGCACGGCAGATCGCACCTTAGGTGCATTTCCGAGAACGCGCTGTGGGGTTTGAGCGACGTCGGTGACGCACGACCGTTGCATACCAGGAACGACCGTGCCACAGGCTGAGGGCAATTTGGTCATTTTGCACACTATATATACCATTATCTGCTGCAAAATCCATCATTCGCGAACCCTAGCCGCTGCAGACCGTTCCAGGGTGATTTTTCACCGTATCGCACGATTTTTCGCACGATCTAACACCCAACTTCGCACGGTACGTCTCTAGTGTTAGATTTCTTGTTTTCTTTCTTTCTAGTGTAGTTTTCTTCCGATTCTTCAAGGAATTTTTAGGGTTCTCTTAATAAACAAATCGAAACCCTAACCCTTGTTGAATCGAAGTATCGTGAACACCCGGTTGACTTTCAGACCCCTATTGACCTAATACTTGTTGAAATTTTGCAAAAATCTGATTGTTCTAAGTTCAGGGGGTCGAAGTCTGCAGATTCGGAGTTGCACGGTCGTTCCATACCAGGAACGGTCGTGCCTCGCCGGCTGTTCACGATATCATCTGGCTTGGCCTGTTAGTTCTCGGTGACGCACGACCGTGCGTCTCGAAGAACGACCGTGCCATTCGCCCAGTACAGTTAGACAGTAGCTTCATAATTGGCTGCTCGCTTGTTTTCAATTCATTTCTCTCCTGTTTCTGTCCTTCTAACAATGTTCCTCATTACAGATGGATCACCCTTTCCTACAGTTTGACCCCAACATTGAGAAAGAAGCGTTATGCATACCGAAGCGCGATGCCTTGTGGGCGAGGCTGGGACAGTTTGGAGAGCCCCGTTGGTTAGATTGGGAGGTCATGAGGGAACTAAATCAATATGACCGACTTGATGAAATGATGACTCCCGCGCTAGCAAACCTGGTCGGTTGCAACCGACCGGTTTACCAGGAGTTGACAATCGAATTCTTCGCTTCGTATCAGTATGAAAGGCCGGTTGCACATACAGAGCCTGATTTCCGCTACAGGAATCGGGTAACCTTCAGGTTATGTAGGCGATGGCATACATGGTCGGTGGGTCGTTTGGGACGGAGGTTAGGGATTTATACGCGGGAGGACATGGATGATCCCGACGTCTTCAACGATCGGTTCAACTTTCCTAATGATGCAGCACGGGACGCATTCTGGGCACGAAACGCTATTGGGGACCCCTACAACCCACGGATGTCAAAGGCTTTGCGACTCCGAGACCCTCTGGTGCGAGTGATGCACCATGTTTTCAGCCATTCTATATGCGGATGCATGGACAGTCAAGGTAACTGTCCAACACCTGATTTGCTCTTTCTTTATGCGTTGGTTGACAAAGCACCAATCAACCTCGCCGCGCGAATGGCTGAGTACTTTGTCAAGTGTTCAGGGCGGACCCAGAATAGTGAGATTCATGGCGGTCAGTACGTGACCGAAATCGCGTACAATGAGCGATATATGACGTCGGGGGTGTTTAGGGGTCTCACTTTGATCACTGAGGGGGTGCATGTTGATATCTGGTCTCTGAAGTTCATGGGGGTGATTGTTGAGCTTGAGAGGGGAGATAGGTTGAGGGGATTGAATGGCGAGGTCTGGGACCCGTTACCTCCAGCTGAGGAGGAACATGAGGAAGAAGAGGAAGATGTTGAGATGGGAGAGCAGCACCAGCCACCGACACCACCACACTCGCCGCAGCACCATGCATTTCATAGGCATGAGGATTGGCCCACTTTCTACCAGCAGTTCCAGGATATGCGCGTGACGCAGGAGCAGCATGGTACCTACTTCAGCGAGATCAGATCTAGCCAGGACCAGATCCGGGTTAGCCAGGACGAGATACGGGCCAGTCAGGCAGAGATTAGGGCCACACATGACCAGATTCAGCATCGCCAGGATACTTTATACCAGGGGGTGTCAGCGGGGTTTTCTTATCTTTTCGGGGAGATGCATCACGCATACCCCGACTATTTTCAGCACCCGCCGGAGTTCCCACCGTGGAACCCCCTGGCTATGGCGATCAGGGCCCATCTGGCACGAGACATGATGACGATGATGATGATGAGTAGTTGGCGGTGGTGTTAGCATTTGGTGGTGTTTTATGTTTCAGTACTTTACTTTTATTTGGGTGTTTATTTTGAATTTTATTTAAAACACCCCGGATATGTATTTTCAGACAATTTCCTTTGTGTTTTGTTTGGATGTTAGTATTTATGTACATTATGGTTGTTTGATTTTTCTTTTTCTGTTATATTTTGGGTGTACACGACATACTTGCAGATTTTATCTATCGGATCTTGGACCGGAGCACATACCAGATTCAGCTTCGGAAGTCTCGTGGCACCAACATCATCTTGAGGGGAGTATTTTTTATCCCTTTCTCTATATTTTGGGTCTCGCATTGGGGACAATGCAAAGTTCAAGTGTGGGGAGGGGGTTAACTTTGTTAACTTAGCTTTGTTTGTCCTCTAAAAAAAAAAAAAAAAAAAACAGAAAATCAGAAAAATCATTTAAAAAATACTTGTGTTCTGTATTTATGTTGGTAAATAAACCGGTTGGTTATGTTTTAGAAAACTTCGGACTTGATAAAAACTCGACAAGCAAAATATTTTTGAAAAAGGAAACCGGAAAGCGTGACAAACAAAGAAAGACTTGCATGATAGTTTTCACACTTTTACCCATTCCTTCCGTTACGTGAGCATATTTGAGCCTAGATTGTTAGATATTTGTTCATTACGGATATAGGAGTGAGCCGAATGTTATGTGCAATTTAGAACTTGTCACTAGTATGCTTGTTAAGACCATAAACTTGTGAATTTGTGTAAAAGTGATAGAGGCATTTAGATTACCCCTTTGTTGTGTACCTTATTCTTTGTGTTGTGCTTCCCGTTCACCTTATATTACCCTTTAGGATTAACCATGTCGAGCCTTCTCGTTCACCTTTGTTTACCCACATTATCGCCCACTTAACCAAATTTAGCCTTTTTATGTTTTTAAACCTTTTTAGTGTTGAAACTCGGTTAAAATAATAGTTTAACTAGCTTGTTATTGTTTATATTTCATTGTATAGTTTTCTAAAAAAAATAAAAAAAAATAAAAATAAAAAATAAAACACCCTAAAATAGGGTGAAGTTGATAGAAATCGAGCAATTTTGAATGCTTAAATGTTAAAAATTTTGTTGTTAAGCTCGATTGCGCTTTAGTCGCCTTTTTAAGGCGTTTGTATGTATAGTTGTATTATTGTCTTGCTAGTTAAACGCTACTACCGAGTTTTAACCATTTTCGCCACTTTAAATGTCCACTTCCATACCCTTCGCCCAAGCCTAATGTTATAACCCGTAAAGACCTCTTGATTTACACTTATTTGCATGTTAGTTGGTGGAGACGAGATCTTATAACAAGCTTATGATATTGCACATTTCATTGACTAGGCGTTGAGTGTTTACGCATGCACATTTTATGTATGTTTCATAAATAAAACCGAGTGTGTGTGAACATTGTGAGTTGTGTGAAGATTAACATGTGAGTCAATTAAATGTTTAGTCACGGCTTTTTGGTTGTCGCTTTTTAATTGCATATGCTTGTTGGGTTTGAGTCTTTTGATGTTGTCTTTCGACAAACCGGCTAACCGTTTATATATTAGTTTTCAATAAAATAGTGTGTAAATTATCGTTCTTGTTTGTTTATGTCTTTTATTGCTTTTTAGTTTAGCTTGCTTGAGGACAAGCAAGGTTCAAGTGTGGGGAGATTTGATATTCGTTAATTTACACATATTTTAGTCCCCCGTTTTACCCCTATTTTATGCGTTTTTGGCCGTAAAACCGTCATTCGGATACTTATTTATCTACATTTGTGTTTACAGGCCTAAAACTGCATTCCAGACAAGATGATAGCAAAAACGAGGACTTTCCGGACAAAACGACGAAGCTGCAGACATTCTGTTAAGGATTCTGAACTGGGCCTGTGGAACGACCGTTCCACCTGTGGCACGGTCGTGCATCTCCGACAAACTTAATCATCTCAGCAATGAACGAGAGGTGCGACTGGTCGTTCCAGGAAAACAAGCGACTAGGTGAAGAACGGTCGTTCCATCTGAGGAACGACAGTGCGTCTCCGGTAAATCAGCAGAGTCTCGGTGATGAACGGTAGGTGCGACTTGGCGTGCAACATGTAGCCCGGAACTGAACGACCGTTCCACACAAAGAACGGTCGTGCCATTTCGAATCTGGTCAACGATCCGATGACGTATGCAGTATGGTAACCCATCCCCAATAATTGAATAAAGTGAACGGTCGTTCCACAGGGAGAACGACCGTGCAACAGCAAAAAGTATAAAAACACAGCAGAAACATTCTGCTCGATATTCTGGATTTTTGGAGAGCTTCTCAGGTGATTTTCAGGCTCCGGAGGCATTAGCTTTCACCCGGATTCAAGCCACATTGTCTCGTTTAGCTCGATTACTACCCGGATCCTTAGTCTAGTACTTGTTTATGGTTTGATTTTCTAATCTTTCCATGTTTTTGTTAATCTTTCAAGTACTTAGATTAATGTTTATGTATTATTGTAGCCTTTGGGCAAAAACACAACAATCCCTTGCTAGATTATAGCCATTAGTATGTTAAACTTTGTTTGTAATGACATTTGAAGTATTTTCTATGATTATCTTTGATGATTAGTTTGCAACCTTGTTATTGATATTGAATTCTTGATTATAAGTAATTATGTTGGATGATTGGTATTTGGTTAGTTAAGATAGATGAAAAATGAAGCTTAATTAATCTTGTATTAGTAAACTTTGAACTTGGTTAACTAGTTTAGCTTGGTTTAAATGTATGCATCATGATATTAGAAATGATTAGTGATTTAATAAAATGTAATTATTGTTAATCAAGAGAGCTTGCCGTCACGTAAGGACCTAAACGGGTTAGATGGTGTCGTTATAAATTCTTGCC
This sequence comes from Helianthus tuberosus, assembly GCA_030545235.1. Lineage (NCBI taxonomy): Eukaryota > Viridiplantae > Streptophyta > Magnoliopsida > Asterales > Asteraceae > Helianthus > Helianthus tuberosus. The sequence goes on from CM060404.1 coordinate 54,480,139, forward strand.
ATGATTTGTTAGCTTAGTTAGTAGTTTAGGCCAAAATTGCTATCTTAGTGAATTTTTGTGCAAGATTTGTAAAATGAACTTGGTTGTGATTTAATCTAGTTTATGCTTGTCTCGGTGGTTGCATTGTGTTTATCGGTGTCGCTTTCCTTGTTTAAGTGAGGTTAGAATAATCCTAACGGCTGACTAACTTATTTTTAAGATATTTTCATAGACATTTATCAATTGTGCATTAAAGAACAATTTTAGGTGGTTAAAGTGTGTTTATTGTTTTAGCTTTCCGAATGATTGTCATGTTAGGATTCCCGAAAGGGATACTAATTGTTTTAAATTGGAAAATTGACCGAATGCTTTTAGTGACAACACTGACTTAGTTGACATGCTGTGGTTGTGTATTTAGCAAGGCTTTTTATCTACTTTCTATTATGTTTTTATTATGTATTTGGTTATGTTTACTTTAGTTTAGTTTAAATCAACCAAACCTATGTTTTTACCGGTAGCTTAGTGAAAAAGGTCTAGTATTAATTCTCCGCCCATTTCCTTGGATCGATACTTGGTTCTTACCGATACTTTATTACATATATGATGGGGTACACTTGCCTCTTTCGTGTGTGTTTTGATGTAAAAGTAATAATCACTTTTATAAATTTAAAACCCAATCGTGTGTAAAATTCATTGTAAAATTATGTATATATATGCACACGTCAGGCGTAATAGTACTATACTAGTCATGGTGGGACGTTGCGAGTATAAGCCCAAGTACATATGCAACTAGCATCACGTATATCTATGCATAACAGTTATTCGCCAGTGATAATTCGATTGATTGAATAATTCGTTTGATAATTCGATTTGTTAAAAACGTATGTTACACCCAAAATGCGATTAAAAAGGGGTCAAGTATACTCACAGTGCGTGTTTAGCGAGAATACAGCTTGATCGGGTCGGTTATGAGTACCTCTGCGTTAATCATTGAAGGATATTGTAAACGATGCACGATTAAGCGGAAAATAGCGTCAAATGTTGGTTATCCGGTCGGATGGTGCTCATCCGGTCGGATGGTGCTCATCCGGTCGGATGATATGTTGATTGGGTCGGATGGCTGTCATCCGGTCGGATAAGTCTTGACTGGTTTGAATTGCTATCCGATCTAATAAGTCTTGACTGGTTCGAATTGTCATCATCATCACGACGACTAGAGCTATAGCTCTCACCCGAGAGTCCTTGTTAGCGTTAGTTGTTTACGTTCGACACATCACGGCCACTGAGGAGGGTATAATAGGTCCTCACCCAATGCCTCCGTGAGTGTTAGTGTTTGTGATAATAGTGTAGTATAGTGATATTGTATTACGAAAATTTGCGATTATCCTTCGAATGGCGATGTATGCCATATAGTTACATTATGATCCGAATCTCCGGTGCTAGGCGTAACGAGTACATCGAGTAGTAACAACGCACGAAAGTGCGGGTTGTTACAGTCTCCCCTACTTTAGGAAATTTCGTCCCGAAATTAATCCAATAGGTAGACTTCTGAGAGTTGATCTTGTATGAGTAGCGATACAGCGAGCGATTTGGCAGTGAGTTGACAAGAGAGAACGTTTCGAATAAGAGAGATCGATTGCGATAGCGAGAAGGCGACATAAAGACGAAAATAATATCCCACGAGTTGGCGCTCCAAAGTACCTTGTGTCACGGGAATTCGTTAGTTTCGACGCGATTTGAAATTTTTAAAGATCTTTAAAGGTTTCTCATGACGTAGAATTAACGGAGTCGATTGTTAACCAGCGTTACAAGAAGCGTTCGTTTTTTTTTTTGGATAAACAAAAGGAATTTTGGATGGAAATCTTGAAAATTTTTCCTTTTAACATAAGGTCAACTGAGTCGATGTTAACTAATGTTGCCAGGAGGTTTAGGTTTTAAACATTTTAAGGAATTCGAAGATGAAAACTGAGGTTACGAAAACTCTCCTATGGCATGGGTTCAAGCTGCACTCGATGTCGAACCAATGTCTTAAGAAGGATTTTGTTTTGATATAGGAAAAGGTTTTAAGGAAAAATTGGGCTCATGAAAGCTCCCCTTGGGCATGGAGTTAAACTGGTTCGATGTTACCTCCACATTATGAGGAATTTCACTTGTCCTATGGTTTTTAATAGAAGTTTTATAAAATTCAGTTTTAACCGTTTGAAAAGACATTTTAGCATCGGGCCCCACTTGGCACCTTCCCACGGAAGTTCGTTAATATGATTAAAACATTTATATATAGGAAGTACCAGCGGCGTATCCACCATGTTTCTCTCATATTACTTTCGTTTCGTGAGGCGATGTCATGTGCGCCGATACGACACGGATAGAATTGCGCTTACTCGGACTAATCGATAGAAAGTTAGACCGAGTGTAAGCTAGAATCGAATAGGTTAATCCGGCGAGTTGAATTGCGAACGTAGCTACAACAGCGTGCGCGAGTAGCCTGATGACACAAAACATTTATGTGTCGTGTCTGGGTAGGCGTCGGGCGATGAGCGATAAGCGAATAGCGCGTTTTCGACTAGATTCCATATTAAACCCACATGGCACGTTTCCACAAGAGTTTGCTAACATGGCAAAACACCACGTTTAACCAGGTTATTTTCGCCTCGTGAAGCGATGTCATGCGTACTAACGAGCGAATGAGCGGTAGACTATACACGATAAGCGATTTGGTGATTAAGAGGATACCACAACACTAATACTGACGGCGATGATGAACGAATTTCGATAAGCAGCAGTGGTTGCGTTGCAAGAGATAGGGTATGCGTGATTTATGCGGTTCGATTTAATTGATTACACCATAGAGTTCAACTAATCGTTAGACCCCACATGGCCTTTTTCCACGAAAGCCCGTTGATATGACTAAAACACCTTGCTTTTTCCATATGAGCTTCCTCTCGTGAAGCGAGGTCATGTGTGCTAACTTAACACAATATCACAGATAACGGTAGGCGATAGCGATAGATTGATACACAGTAAGTGACATAGATTCACGTAATAAGCGATAGAGATTGCGAGATACACATGATAAGCAATTGCGATTGGTCGAGTCTTGTTTCGAATAGGCTTTTCATTACGTTGTGACGCATCACGTTTATCGAGGAGGGTAGAATAGTTCCTCACTCAACAATATCGTGACCGTTACTTGATTAGATTGGTTGCTATAGACTTACGACCAGTCTTGCGTTGATGCAATTATCCTGCGAGGTAGACTCTCCAGAGTCCATCGATGAGGCGATTGCACTGCATTTGCAGACTTACGACAAGTCTTGTGACGGTACGATTGGGTTGTTACGCCTTGCGATTGAATGTAGTGTGTTGAAAATAATCACAATAGTATAATAGGTCTAATAACGTTCAACTCCACATGGCACTTTCTTCACGGAATTTCGGTAGTATGATAAGCACACCTTGCTTGACCCCTACTACTTCGATCCCGTGCTTTGGTGTCATACTTCGTCGAAACGCTTATGGCACTTTAGAATTCACTACGATCTCCGCGCACTGACCCAAATAATCCCGTGTGCACCCGTGATTAATCTTTCCTTGCACGTTTATCGTACCTCATTCTAAGAGTGTGGTGAGGGTAAAACACATTATTTCGTGATATAGTATATAGTATGTGTGTGAATCTAGGCTAAGTGCAACGACTAGAGAGTGAGCGAGAGTTAATGTTACGCATAGTGGCAACGTCAAGTAATAGAGTAGATTCGAGACTTAGAAATTTAACGTCGAAAATCGTATCATTACAACTTTATCCTACGCTTGCTAGATGTTTGATGTTGAAGACCTTTGCTGGAGCTGTTGTTGTTGTACTCAAGTTCGCGGGTCGATACGGCAGTTGTGGGTGAAGTGACCGTAACGGTTGTAGTTATTGCAATAGCGACAGTCAGCCCCAACTGGATGATGATAGGTACACGAGTAACACTGAGGATGAGCTCCGGTGTAGGCTCGTTTTGGAAACATCGGAACTGCTCAAAGAGATTCCGGTTGCAGCAGTTCGGTTGTTGATGAGCTCGGACTTGAAGTCTTTCGTTTGCGGCTGGGTTTGTCGGCGTCTTGCAAAGAGGTGTCGTCGTTGGAGGATTCGTCTGAGGTCTCACTTACAGAATTTTTGACTGAGTTGTCGGAAGATCCTTCGGCAGCAGATTTGTCAGAAGGATCGTTAGCAGATTCGTCAGAAGAATCGTCAACAGATTCGTTAGGAGAATCGTTGACAGGGTCGCCTGAAGAGTTAATGGCGATCGCTTGATAAGCTTGCTTGACAGGATTCTTTGAGAAGAACCCTTCCATGAGTCGTTTGTTGTTGATTTCTGCGGCTAAGTGGTAGGTTTCTTCGATGGTAGCAGGTCTTGCAGCTTCGACAAAATCACCCACACACTCAGGCAAGCCGCGAATGTACTTCGAAATGGCTTTTTCTGAAGTGTTGACTTGACTTGGGCAGATTATGCTAAGCTGTTTGAACTTTGCGGTGTAGTCAGCGTTGTCACCTCCGACTTGCTTGATTTCCCAAAATTCGTTTTCTAGTTTCTGGATTTCGTAAGGGGGACATTACTCCTTCTTCATGAGTTCCTTCAGCTCACCCCAAGAGAGAGCGTAAGCTGCGGAGATTCCACGTTTGTTACGTTCGGCGGTCCACCAGTCGAGTGCTCATGATTGAAATACTCAGGTAGCGCAAGTAGTATGGAAACTATCGGGACACCCACTTTGATGAAGGGTAACTGTCACGGCCCTTGGCCCCGGTTTGCCCCGGTCCAGAGCCGTGAGGCAGGAAATCCGATGGTATCTAATTTTAATGACAGCGGAAGTCTTTTTAAACAGGATCGATTATTATTAAAAACTGTTCGTTTATATATAATATAGGGATAAATCCCATAATTTACAAACCATTGATTTCACTGGGAAATCCTTTATTTCTTAAAACATGTTTCTTTATTTATTTACATTGAGCCACTTTCTAAGCTTGTAGTGCTCCACAGCACTTTTCCTGTGCTTACAACAGATCACCTGAAACATGTTTGAAAAAGGTTTTGTCAGCAGGGAAATACTGAGTGAATCATTCAGTTTTACTTAAAACGACACTTTTGTTATAATTTTCAGTATTAAGAAATTACAATGTTTCTGATATCAAACCAACTACCCACAGTACTTGTCACTCGAATCTTTACGGTGACTGTGGTCATATCACCATTGGCTGCCCCAATGAATGACGATTATCACAAATTTTAGGTTCGCCCACCTAAAGTGATAAACTGCAATACTGTGCACAATACCCCACATACCGGCTGTAATTTGGTGATTACATAAACTTAATCACTGTAATTATAACTTTAAAATAATTTTGGAGTATTGTAAAACAGTTGATAAAAATAGAATGACTCACATTGTAGATTTAACGAGCAGAATATAAGCCTACTGATTAGCCTTTGATTAACCTAATTTAATTAACAATGCACACACAATAGGTTAGTAACTAATACAACAGTTACGACAATTCACGAGATTAAACCCTCACAACAATTCATTAGTGCAATACTTAATAATTCAGCGGATTCACAATGAATGACAGAGTATAGTCCGAATTCGAGCAGTACTCAAACATTCAAGTCGAAATCACGATGAATTAACCAAGTATAAACTCAATCTGAGCGGCACTTAATTAATCGTTGGATAGTTATAATCGATCGGACGTTGAATCGTAATAGTGATCGAGTTATTACCCTGATTGTTGCAGCAATTAGTGATTGTGTGTGTTTAGTGTACTGTTTCTGTGATAACTCCTTCTACGAAACTCGAATTTACGTCGTTCCAAAGACAGATTTCAAGTTCCAAGGCCGACTATTTATACGTGAAATGTGCACCTCCCGCGTGTCGCGACATATGACACTGAGTCTGTCGCGACTCGCCTGGGAAACCTAGCTAGCCTAGGGTTGCTTCGTCACTAGTGTAGGCTTGATGAATTGACAGTTCGTTATTTTTCAGTTTGTACAACGCATTAAAGAGATAACTATCAACTTAGGGTTTACCCCCCTTAAGTTTTAGGGGCCCTAATCCTGATTCTAAATGTTTTGAGAATTTTAGGGTTTGTGCGAAATTACTTGGGTTTCTCAATTAGGGTTTCCTATTGATTAAATTAAGATAATAATTAGGACTTTTGATGAGAGTTGTTACATTCTCCTCACCTTAAGAAAAATCTCGTCCTCGAGATTTATTGGAATAAATGAGGATACTTTCTCTTCATTTCTGATTCCAGCTCCCAAGTGTATTCAGCTCCTCGCTTTGAATCCCATCTGACTTTGACTAAAACTAGTCGTTTATGTTTGAGAAATTTGATCTTTCGATCCTCAATTTGAAGAGGTTTCTCAACAAATTTCAGCTTTTCGTTTACCTCTATATCTTGAAGAGGTACTACCAGTGATTCATCTGATAAGCATTTCTTGAGATTGGATACATGAAATACATCATGTACTCCAGCTAACTCTTCAGGTAGTTGTAAACGATAAGCAACTGGTCCTATACGTTGGATTACTGAAAATGGTCCTACGTACCTTGGACTTAGCTTTCCTTTCTTTCCGAATCTAACTACTCCTTTCCAAGGAGAAACTTTCAAAAGTACTTTATCTCCAACCTGAAATTCTATCGGCTTGCGGCGATTATCTGCATAACTCTTCTGGCGATCTCTAGCTGTTTTCAGTCTTTCCTTGATTTGAGTTATCTTGTCAGTAGTTTCTTGCACAATTTCTGGACCTGATAATTGACTTTCTCCTATTTCTGCCCAACAAACTGGAGTTCTGCACTTACGTCCATATAGTGCTTCAAATGGAGCAGTTTCAATGCTTGAATGATAACTATTGTTATAGGAGAATTCAATTAATGGTAAATGATCATCCCAGTTTCCACCAAAGTCTATTACACATGCTCGAAGCATGTCTTCTAGAGTTTGGATGGTTCTTTCACTTTGTCCGTCTGTTTGAGGATGATATGCAGTACTCAGATTTAGTCGAGTTCCCATAGCTTGTTGGAAACTTTTCCAGAAATGGGAAGTGAAACGACTATCTCTATCTGATACAATGGAGAGTGGGACTCCATGTAAAGATACCACTTCATCTACGTACAACTTGGCTAACCTTTCCATGCTAAAGGTTTCCTTCAATGGTAGAAAATGAGCTGATTTGGTTAATCGATCCACAATTACCCAAATCGCATCATTACCTTTTCTTGTTTTAGGCAACTTAGTAACAAAATCCATTGTTACAAGTTCCCATTTCCATACAGGCATTTCCAATTGTTGTAGTAATCCTGAAGGTTTCTGATGTTCTGCCTTAACTTGTGAACAAGTAAGACACTTAGAAACATATTTTGCTATATCTTTCTTCATTCCTATCCACCAGAAATTCTTTCTTAAATCTTGGTACATCTTATTGTTTCCAGGGTGCATAGTATACCTAGATTTATGAGCTTCTTTTAAAATCTTAATTCTTAACTCTCCTTGTTTAGGTACCCAAATTTGTTTCTTGTGGAATCTCCAAATTCCATCATTTCCTTGCTCTAGTTCCTTTATATAACCTTTCATTTGTTCAGCATCGTCCTTGATTGCTGTTTCTTGAACTTTCTTTAATTGTTCCATTAAATCTACTTGTAGATTTAATCTAAGAGCACGGACTCGCTTTTGTTTTTCATGATACTTACGACTTAAGGCATCTGCAACTACATTTGCCTTTCCTTCGTGATATTGAATATCACAGTCGTAGTCGCTTAAAACTTCCATCCATCTTCTTTGCCTCATATTTAACTCTTTCTGCCCAAATATATACTTTAAACTTTTATGATCTGTATAAACAGTAAACTTACTTCCATACAGATAATGCCTCCAGATTTTCAAGGCAAAAATTATGGCTCCTAGTTCTAAGTCATGAGTCGTATAATTTTCCTCGTGCTTTTTCAACTGCCGGGAGGCATACGCAATTACCTTCTTGCGTTGCATCAATACACATCCGTATCCTAATTTTGAAGCATCACAATATACTTCAAAATCTTCTGTTCCTTCGGGTAATGCTAAAATTGGAGCATTTGTCAATCGATGTTTTAAAATCTTAAAAGCTTCTTCTTGCCTAGATCCCCATTCAAACTTAGTGGCTTTACAGGTCAACTTAGTCAAAGGTACAGCTATCTTAGAGAAATCCTTAATAAATCGTCTGTAGTATCCGGCTAAGCCTAGAAAACTTCTAATTTCCATAGCTGTTTGTGGGACCTTCCATTTGGTAATTGCTTCTATTTTAGCAGGATCTACATGAATTCCTTCGTGATTCACCATGTGACCTAAAAATTGCACTTCCTTTAACCAAAATTCACACTTCGAGAATTTTGCATAAAGCTTTTCCTTTCTTAACAAAGTTAAAAGTGCATGCAAGTGTTTGCAATGTTCTTCCTGATTTTTGGAATAAATAAGTATATCGTCAATGAATACGATTACAAATTTATCCAAATATGGCTTACAGATCCGATTCATCATGTCCATAAATGCTGCCGGGGCATTTGTTAGTCCAAAGGGCATGACTGTAAACTCATAATGGCCATACCTAGTTCTGAAAGCAGTTTTAGGTATGTCTTCCTCTTGAACTTTTAACTGGTGATATCCAGATCTAAAATCTATCTTAGAAAAATACCTAGCACCTTGAAGTTGATCAAAAAGATCATCAATCCTAGGTAATGGATATCGATTCTTAATTGTAACTTTATTTAGTTCTCTATAATCGATACACATTCTCATTGATCCATCTTTCTTTTTCACAAACAACACTGGTGCTCCCCAAGGGGATGAACTAGGTTGTATGAATCCTTTACTTAGTAATTCATCTAATTGCGTTTTTAATTCTAACATTTCTGTGGGTGCTAACCGATAAGGTGCCTTGGCTATCGGTGTAGTTCCTGGAATTAGATGAATCCTAAATTCTACTTCCCTATCTGGAGGTAATCCCGGTAATTCTTCTGGAAAGATGTCTGGGTATTCTGAAACTATAGGGATATCTGAAAGTTCCTTACTTTTAGTGTTAATGATTACTGAAATCATATACACCATTTCTTGTTTTCTTGAATAACTAGCCAACTTCATTACTGAAATGAATTTCAATGGCTTTCGTGGTTTATCTCCAGTAATTAAAATTATCTCTCCTGTGGGAGTACTGATTTCTACAGAATTCTTATCACAAAGGATTCGAGCATGGTTGGTTATCCACCAATCCATTCCTAACACTACATCGAATCCGGCTAACTTCATAGGTAACAAATTTGCAGAAAACTTATGGCCTAACAGTTCTATCTTTCCTTCTTTCCAAACCTTATTTATTTTAACAGAATTTCCGTCTGCAGTTTCGACTGTAAAAATTTGCCTAAGGGTGATTAAGGGTAATTTAAGAGCTTGGCAAAATGAAGTATTGATAAAACTTTGGTTTGCACCAGAGTCAAATAATACTTTTGCATAAACGTCGTGGACCAAGAACGTACCGGCTATGACGTCAGGAATGAGTTCAGCTTCTTGAGTGGTTAACTGAAATGCTCGGCCAGTCTTCTTTGTTGTTTCATCAGCTGATTTGCCTTTATTATCTGCGATTTTAGTCAATTTAGGACATTCTGTTTTGTAATGTCCCTTTTTTCCACAGTTATAGCAAACTATGGTTTTCTTTTTGCAATTTTCTTCACGATGTCCTGCCATTTTGCAAAAGTTGCAAATTACATAGCATTTTCCAAAATGATTCTTTTTGCAATTGCTGCAGAAAGGCGGTTGTGCAGACTGTCTTCTTCCTCTTTTCTTGAACCTATTATTATCATTACCCACACGAAATCCTTGGGTAATCTTGTGAGCCAATTCCTTCTTTCGATCTTCTTCTCTTGTTCGCGCCAGTTCATCCGTTAGGGTATTAGCTAATTCCACAGCATCGTCAATAGTGCGAGGTCTCGCAACTTTAACGATGTTACGAATTTCACTAATTAATCCCCAAATGTAACGGGAAATGAGTACCGGTTCTGGCGAAGCCAGTGTAGGTACCACTCGAGCATATTCAAAGAATGTCAAAGTATAACCGCGACACTCTACACCTACCATACGATGATTTAGGAACTTATTTGCCATTTGTTCCTTTTCATATTCAGGACAATATTTTCTTTCTACAAGAATTTTAAATTCTCCCCAGTTCATAGCATAAGCCATCCTTCTTCCTTTTGCTTGTAGCACCGTGTTCCACCATTCTAGTGCCCCTTCTTTGAACAAGTTTGACGCATACATCACCTGATCTTCTTCTGAACACTTACTTATTGCAATTACTGCTTCGGTTTTCTCTAACCAACGCAGTACTGCAGTTGCTCCTTCATTACCTGCAAATTCAGCAGGTTTGCAAGCAAGAAACTCTTTGAAAGTACAACCAGGTGTTGCGGCTTTCATTTTCTTAGGAGGTGGAGCCTGTAGTGGATTATTATCGTCATGATTGCCTCCTCCATTTACACTATGACTAAAATTATTTTCCTGAGTACGTTTACTAGGAACGATTTGTTGCGGTTCTATTGGATTTTTAATAGCAGCAACGAATGCTGGAATAGCATTGGCTATCCCTTGAGCAACAATATTTTCAATATCCTGTCTAGTCATATATTGGTTTTCCTGATTTTGTTCTGATTGATTCCCTTCATTAACTGGTTCATTATTAGCGTTTTCCATCTGATAATTATTAAAAATATAACTATTAGTATCAAATGATTATAAATAAAACAATTACACAGAAGCACATAAAATCTGGAAACACAGATATATATCCAAAATCGTCGATGTTTCGACTTCTATTTTGCTTTATATTTCATATAGGCATTCATACACACTGTTTATCTTACAATGTTTTATTTCCCATTTTACAGAGTTATATTTAGCTATTATTATTATTATTATTATTATTATACAGACATTCTTCCCAACCCCACTTTTCTTTGGTCAACTCGTAGTTTAGTAACGACGCTCCCTCTCGTCGTATTTCCAGGAAATTTGCTCACCCATTTCCCGGATCCTATTCCCTGTACTTATTAGCTCTTCACCGTACTGACGGAGTTCGGCTAAGTTTTCGTTACTCATTGGAGGATTGGGGATAGGTTCTGGATCCCACTGTGGAAGGAAAGAATAAGGACTATTGACGATATTTTCGAATTGCCAGTCATTTGTCCACCATTCTTCCATTTGACCTAAAGGTCGAGTATGGATTAGTGGGTCTGGAATAGCTGGTTCCAGATTGACAAGAAGTTGGGTTTCTAGGTAAGGATATAGATTATTATGGATAGGGCTAATGACATCACAGTTTGCCAGTAGACGGTCGATTTCGTCTTGAAATGTGATTTCTTCAGCTTGTCTAGAATTCTCTCCAATTTCTATTCCTTTTTGTTTATAATCTTTCCTGATCTCTATTTCTGCTGGATTTGAACTTTCTCCGATTTCGATTCCTTTTCCTTTGTCTATAGGGTTTTCTATTTTAGGGAGTTTCCTAGTAGCTGGCTTTCTCCTGCGCACTTTCCTCCATCCTACATATCTTCTCTTCTTTTTAAGTTTTGCTTTTTCCAGCGGTGGAGCTTGGAATTCCAGAGGTTCCTCTATGTCAGCAATATAACCAGTAAAGTCATGGGAGACTTCAATTGGTACAGGGTAGAGGTTGAGATTCTGAAATGCTTCCGATATCTCAGTCATGCTGGATAGCATATATGCAAAATGCACAGAAATGTTAAGTTAAAATTTTGGAACAAAATTTTAACAAATAAACATTAAATTTTTATTGCATACAGATTTGTACAAAAGACTACAGGAAAGTGAACACACTCTAATTTATTTATTTACTGAGTATTACTTTTCTACCAGACCAGGCTTATTAAAAGTTTAGAGATTTGCATTTTCTGCTACGGTAGCTAGCATATAAAGGTTTGACCATTTTTCATCTAATGTATCTTCCCAAGGAGACCTATTGCCTAATTCCTGGATTTCTGGACTAAACCTCTCTTTCTTGACTTGGGGTTTCTTTATTTTCTCCTGTCCCTTTCTAATAATCAAATTTCTTTTATTTTGGGTGAGAGGGTTTTCATAATTTGCTTTACGGACAAAAATCCCTTCTTCCAGATCTGCTGGGTGTTTAGAGGATGAGGTTCCTTTTCTTGTGGGTGCAGTATCTAATTTGTGGTAGATAGCAGAAATCTTGTGTTTACCCATACTGTAACTCAACAATTAATTAGTTAATAAAACATATTTTCACAGAATAACTTTAATAGGCTAAAATCAATAGTAAGCTTAAATCAGTGGCTCTGATACCACCTTTTCCTGTCACGGCCCTTGGCCCCGGTTTGCCCCCGTCCAGAGTCGTGAGGCAGGAAATCCGATGGTATCTAATTTTAATGACAGCGGAAGTCTTTTTAAACAGGATCGATTATTATTAAAAACTGTTCGTTTATATATAATATAGGGATAAATCCCATAATTTACAAATCATTGATTTCACTGGGAAATCCTTTATTTCTTAAAACATGTTTCTTTATTTATTTACATTGAGCCACTTTCTAAGCTTGTAGTGCTCCACAGCACTTTTCCTGTGCTTACAACAGATCACCTGAAACATGTTTGAAAAAGGTTTTGTCAGCAGGGAAATACTGAGTGAATCATTCAGTTTTACTTAAAACGACACTTTTGTTATAATTTTCAGTATTAAGAAATTACAATGTTTCTGATATCAAACCAACTACCCACAGTACTTGTCACTCGAATCTTTACGGTGACTGTGGTCATATCACCATTGGCTGCCCCAATGAATGACGATTATCACAAATTTTAGGTTCGCCCACCTAAAGTGATAAACTGCAATACTGTGCACAATACCCCACATACCGGCTGTAATTTGGTGATTACATAAACTTAATCACTGTAATTATAACTTTAAAATAATTTTGGAGTATTGTAAAACAGTTGATAAAAATAGAATGACTCACATTGTAGATTTAACGAGCAGAATATAAGCCTACTGATTAGCCTTTGATTAACCTAATTTAATTAACAATGCACACACAATAGGTTAGTAACTAATACAACAGTTACGACAATTCACGAGATTAAACCCTCACAACAATTCATTAGTGCAATACTTAATAATTCAGCGGATTCACAACGAATGACAGAGTATAGTCCGAATTCGAGCAGTACTCAAACATTCAAGTCGAAATCACGATGAATTAACCAAGTATAAACTCAATCTGAGCGGCACTTAATTAATCGTTGGATAGTTATAATCGATCGGACGTTGAATCGTAATAGTGATCGAGTTATTACCCTGATTGTTGCAGCAATTAGTGATTGTGTGTGTTTAGTGTACTGTTTCTGCGATAACTCCTTCTACGAAACTCGAATTTACGTCGTTCCAAAGACAGATTTCAAGTTCCAAGGCCGACTATTTATACGTGAAATGTGCACCTCCCGCGTGTCGCGACAGATGACACTGAGTCTGTCGCGACTCGCCTGGGAAACCTAGCTAGCCTAGGGTTGCTTCGTCACTAGTGTAGGCTTGATGAATTGACAGTTCGTTATTTTTCAGTTTGTACAACGCATTAAAGAGATAACTATCAACTTAGGGTTTACCCCCCTTAAGTTTTAGGGGCCCTAATCCTGATTCTAAATGTTTTGAGAATTTTAGGGTTTGTGCGAAATTACTTGGGTTTCTCAATTAGGGTTTCCTATTGATTAAATTAAGATAATAATTAGGACTTTTGATGAGAGTTGTTACAGTAACTTCGATAGAATCGAACCACTGGAGTAGTTGTGTCACACCTCCTTCACCCGTGAATTCCATCGGGTCACAGGCTTCGAAGTGTTTGTAGAGAAAAGCAAGTTGCGGCGCTTCCGTCTTGGAGTCTTCCGAGGCTCGAGAGTTGCTGAGAGAGTGCATCCGAGCGGCAATTTGAGGAATAAGCTTAACCACTTCCTTAGTCACAAGTGATGCAATCCTCTTATCGGCGCTTCGTTTGGCTCTTCTCCTAGCTACTCGTCTCGAGGTAGAGTTTTTGGAAGTCATCTAGAAAGTAGGAGACTTGGAATGAGATTCGATCATAATGATTTTTGAGTTTTTGCAACGCGATTAAGCGCGTTCAAAGCTTGATGCGATGGTATAATAGTAATGCGAATCACATAGGAGCCATATAGGAGACACGAAGTTCCTAAGTTCTCACATAATGACTTGTTGTCTACACGTATACATATGTATTTATATATGTTTGTAATTTGTAATCATACACATACAGGTCAATTTAGATTACGCGAGGACGCGTTGAGGTGAGGAAACGATAGCGAAGGCGATAGATTATGCATTAGTTTCGTTGCGAACATTCGGGTTTCGTTTTAGATTGCGATGGTTGTGCGAGTTGTGCGTTTATAAACCAGGGAGTGAAAATCGTTAAATCGATAAAGCGTAAGGTTTCAAAACTTAAATAAATTCCAACCATTTGTAGAGTCGGCGGTTCGTATGATAGAGTGCCTTGGGTGTTTAGGCGTCGACTACCCAAGGTAACCCAACTATATTTAACAAGTTCGTGCGCGCGCGTTGACCTAGAAGACTCCATGCTTCCACTGGGATGCAGCTCATGGCATTCGTCCTCCTAGTCATCACGTGGCTCGAGTTATCATGATAGTCGAGTCCTTGGTGAGAGCTTTTGAAAACTAATTCAGAGAGTGGAACGTCTTATTAAGGTACGGGTTTCACCCCTGACTTAACAGTTTCGCTCCTAATTGTGGTTATGCTCTTCGAATAAATTCGTGAGTTCCACTAGATTTCGAAATGGAGGCTTTCGTCGAGATGTGGACATCACTCCTAACTCGATGAAAGGTTCTCGTGCTAGAAAATGCGCTGAGTGAGCGATCTCATCGAGAGTTCTTGGTTTTCACACCTGGTCTCGACAGGATCACTCGGTTTCGTTATGCGAGTATTTTCGAAAACACGTGTACTGTGTCGGCCTTAGGAAAGGCTAAGTAGTATTCCGGCCTTAGGAAAGGCTTCTTTGTGTGAAGTTGTAGTACGCGGTGTTCACACAAAGTTGTATCTTTTAGCAATTTCGATCGAGAGTATCAAGTAGGCCCGATACAAACCCTACTGGGTTCGTACGAGTCGGCCTGTTGGTACTTAGACTATAGACTAGGTCAATTTCTAAGACGTCGACCCGGACTAGGTCGAGTCTGGCCTAATTCCCTGTAGTTATGGCTCTGATACCAATCTGTCACACCCCAACCGATGGCGGAATCATCGGGGCGCGGCACTAGGCGAATCAGATTGCTTAAGAGAATCCATAACAACTATGTTGCGATAATATTTAATACATTCGTTATCCCATACTAACAAATAAATACAATCACGTAAGTTATCACAGATTTCTTGTCCTCTCGAACAATACAAATCCGACAACCTAGATTTTAGTTGAGTTTCTAGACTTCCTAGCTTGATTTGATATAGCCTGCGATCTAACCTGCAACATACGTTAAAATATTTGTCAATACAAAAGTATTGGCGAGTATACAGGTTTGATATATAACGTAATAGATCAAAAGTGTAGCGAAATTCCATATGCATAAACGTAACACACGACATATATACTCACAAAGCTGATACTACCAACTAAGTCCTCGATGCTCGAATATGCGATGGCAAACTAGACCCCGTCGGGCGCAATAGTACTATACTTGTCATGGTGGGACGTTGCGAGTATAAGCCCTAGTACATATGCAACTAGCATCACGTATATCTATGCATAACAGTTATTCGCAAGTGATAATTCGATTGATTGAATAATTCGTTTGATAAGTTCGATTTTTTAAAAACGTATGTTACACCCAAAATGCGATTAAAAAGGGGTCAAGTATACTCACAGTGCGTGTTTAGCGAGAATACAGCTTGATCGGGTCGGTTGTGAGTACGTCTGCGTTAATCATTGAAGGATATTGTAAACGATGCACGATTAAGCGGAAAATAGCGTCAAATGTTGGTTATCCGGTCGGATGGTGCTCATCCGTTCGGATGGGTTCATCCGGTCGGATGATATGTTGATTAGGTCGGATGGCTGTCATCCGGTCGGATAAGTCTTGACTGGTTCGAATTGCTATCCGATCAAATAAGTCTTGACTGGTTCGAATTGCTATCCGATCGAATAGGTCTTGACTGGTTCGAATTGCTATCCGATCGAATAGGTCTTGACTGGTTCGAATTGCTATCCGATCGAATAGGTCTTGACTGGTTCGAATTGCTATCCGATCGAATAGGTGTTGACTGGTTCGAATTGCTATCCGATCGGATGACATGTTATCCATTCGGATGACATGTTATCTGTTCGGATGACACGTCTGTTTAACGTTCCGGTCAACTGTTTTTGAGTGTTTTCGGAGGAAATACAATGCGGTCTTGTTGGGACGGTGTGATTTCGTATTAGCAAAGGAAATTCCATCAGTTCCGACTCGTTCTAACGGCCGGGAATCACCCCGTTCCATAAGATTTGGCCGTTCTTGACAGTTTCTCATGGTTAACTCGAAATCGCACAGTTCCATGGTTAAATACATAGATTTAGGTGAGATTTGTTATCAAAAACATGTGGAAATCACCCAGATCTGAGTTGTTTATGGTGGGATGAGGTCACAACTTGAAGTTCATATGAACTCTTGGTGACGTCACCTTAAAACACCTCAAACCAGTAGATTTCACGGTTAGAATTTGAGTTTTGAAAGATAGGATGATGTAGAATTGAGTGCAGATCATGGAAGTACAAGTTTTAGGTTGAAATCTTACCGGAATCGCGAGGAATCGAGAGAAAAGGCCCTGAAGCGTGTTTGGTCGAGTGGGAGCTGTCACATCACTTGAACAGTGGTGTGGCAGGCTATTTATAGGCAAAATGAGGAGAAGGGAGTTACTGGGTCGGACGGCCATTCGTTCGAATGGCTATCCGTTCGGATGGCTATCCGTTCGGATGAGGCTGTCCATCCGGATGGCCACTCCGGCGCGGTGAGTTTCTCCGTTTTCGATCGTTTTGATAGTTTTTGAAGTACGCGCATTTTATATCATCATTATATTATTATTATATATGTGTATATATCACTAGGGGTCGTATTTACGTATCCATATTCTAAAGTTTCGATGTAACAATCGGTTTTCGATTCGAGTATGCGATTATTAGCAACGTTTCACCGTCGTCAAGGAGGGTAGTATAGGTCCTTTCTTGATGTCATAGTGAACGTTATTGTGTGTTGTGCCACAAAGACTGGCGGGGTACCATTCACTCGTATTGTCATCATCGTCACGACGACTGGAGCTATAGCACTCACCCGAGAGTCCTTGTTAGCGTTAGTTGTTTACGTTTGACACATCACGGCCACTGAGGAGGGTAGAATAGGTCCTCACCCAATGCCTCCGTGAGTGTTAGTGTTTGTGATAATAGTGTAGTATAGTGATATTGTATTACAAAAATTTGCGATTATCCTTCGAATGGCGATGTATGCCATATAGTTACATTATGATCCGAATCTCCGGTGCTAGGCGTAACGAGTACATCGAGTAGTAACAACGCACGAAAGTGCGGGTTGTTACAGCGCATGGTGCATGGGTCCTGATGTGACGTGCGCGGCGCACCAAAGTGAGCCAAAACGGCGCGACTGTGTGGCGTGCTCGTAGAGGCTCACAGGTGACGTGGCGCACGCGCGCATGGACTTGAGTCAGTGTGGCGCATAGCAGTGAGCCAAGAGGACGCACCGCGCATGAGCGTGCAGACCAGCGCGCGCGCACCTGTGTGTCTTGTGCGCGCAGAAGCTTCCAGCATTGAATGACAGTGTAGTTACCGTTCAACTTCGAAACTGACGAGTTAATGGTCTTTGACTGAGAATTAAATGACGTATTAAATTGCATTGAAGACGTTTAATGCAATTTAAACCTCTCCTTTAATTCCTTTAGACTGTTTCGAATCTGGAGCTGTATAAATACAGCTCTTAGTAACTGCAGAATGGATACCACGAATACCAGCAATACAACATCATATGCAAACAGTTCTCTACAGCTTACTGATCTTCTTCCAGCTCTCTTCAAGGTAGCCTTCGGGTTGTAGGTCATCTCCGGCAGTACTTCTGCTCCGGCTGTTGTACGCTGGGAAAAAAAACGAGTACTCCTGGGAGACTCGGAATTTGTTTTAAGGGAAGCGTGTTGAACACGTGTCTCAGTCATTCTGCTTCTAACCCTTTCTTGTATTTGTCTTTATTTCAGTTGTAATCGTATTGTATTTTTGCTTTCTTAATTTTTGTATTGTAATCAGTAAATTAAATTTGTTTACTTTATTTAAATTACGCGAACGGCTCCTACATGTGAGTGGGGGAAAGATTGTGCAGATGAAAACGCCGCAAAGAGGATCACGGGAGCCAAGATTTAAACCCACATAGCGCTGCCTGTAGCGGTGTCCCGCAGCGCTATGGGGCGCCATAGCCGGAAACGCCGTGATGTGTCTCCCCATTACACAAGGTCTTAGGGGTCCTTATAAGTTCTCTTAGTTATTCGTGCATTCGTGCATATCATTTAAAGCTTGAAATGAGTATAGGCATGTAATAATAGATAACCGAATACACATGGACCATGTGTCCAACTTTTAATTTGAATAGTTAATAAGGATAAGGGTCAACAATGATCACTAGACTTAAATCAGGTTTTTATTCGGAGTGGATGCAATGGCGGATCTAGAAAATCCTTATAGAGGTAACGTTTAAAAAAGGGGGTAACGAAATCAAAAAAATGTCAAAAAACATCATTTTTTTTTCCAAAATTTACATTATCGTCGGATCTCCAAGGGGTAGCGGAGGCTACCCTTATTATAAGGTAGGTTCACCACTAAGTGGATGTGTAAGTGAACATGTACTGTTAATATATTATGTTACATCTTGTTTTGTGTTTTAATCTACTACATTGTTTTCAAGGAACACTTAGTTTTCAAGAAAAGTTGTTGAAATGAGAACCTCGTAAGAAGAAAATCATGAAATATTTCATGCAACTATGCAAGTACGATAAGAGGTAAAAATCTTGTGTTTAATTTGCCAAGGGTTTTCTTTAAGACACCGTACGTTCTGAATATTGATTATTATATTTTTTTATGCTTTACAACCATTGATGTGTATAAAGATTTGTAATATTAATATAGAAATGTTACAATTGTGAATATGACGGTCTTGGTAGTTTGTAACTTTTTTTGTGGGTTTGTGATCCAGGCTTTTTTATGAAGTTGTTAGGTTTGTATTTGTTTGCGAGGCATGCTTATTCTTTTTATAGAGTTGTCCTCATTACATGCATGGCCTTTATAGGGTCTGAAAGTTGTTTAGGCAAGGATTATACACCTTTCCATGCGTTCTTGTGTTATTAATTGTATACATTCTACTGTAGAAGCTGAAGCGTCTCAGACAAGTTGCAGACTTCTACAGCGAGTTGCTGACTTCCGGCTAGTTCAAGCACCTGAAGCATCTGGAAGGACTTGTAAAAGCTGATGCGTCTCCAGCAAGTTGCAGACTTCTTCGGCGAGTTTTAGTCGTCTCCGACGAGTTGAGGTCATCTCCTGTGAGTTGCTGACTTCCAGCGAGTTCTTTTGACCCCACTTGCAACTTTTGAAAACACCAGATGTTCATTTTGTGACTGGTTAAATGATTGAGATTATTTCTATTTTTAATGCCTTGTAGGGATTGAGATGAACTTTACTTGTTACAGACATTCTAGCGATTGAGATGAACTTGACTTGTTGGCTTGTTGCTCCTGCTGACGCAGATCTCCTAGACGTTTCAGCAGTGGCGGAGCCAGAAATTTTTTCTTGTGGTGTCACTTTTTATGGATACCCCTGTTTGTAGTAACCCGGAGTCGAACTTTTTGGATCAGTTCGGATCTAGTTGGGTCAAAATTTACATAATAAAAGCAAATATCACAGTAAAAGTACAATGTCATTGAATTAAAACACATAATAAAATTACAAAGACATTTGAAATATATAAAAAAATGCGTTTAATAGTTGCTCTATATGCATTTTCATGTTTTGGAAACGATTCATAATGTTTTCAATGACAACTTGCAAAAAAAAACCTCTTTTTCATTATAACAAACAAATGCACGCATCATTCAAATGATCATCAAGCATCATGTTAGGTTAAACAACTGAAACAAAACCAATTAGACATGAGTCTATAATGCTTACTGGATTAGAAAAAAAAATAAAAATTAAGCATGAACCTTTAATGATTTAAAGTATACTAATGAAATTCAAGTAACTGGGCTTAATTTTTTAAATATAAATTTGTTTATTATGTAATTCTTTTAGAAGAAAACAAAACAATGGTGTCGTCTGTAAAAAGACAATGGTGTCACTCGTAAAAAAAACAATAGTGTCGCTCGAATTTTTTCTATTATAAGTTGTATTTGCTACACAAAATTCAATGGTGTCGGACGACACCGTTGTTCAAAGTGTGGCTCCGCCACTGCGTTTCAGTATGACCATGTGTTTGGGACCCCACTTGCAACTTTGGAAAACGTCACGTGTCCATTTTTTATTGGGTTTCAGTGACGTCGCTCCAAAGCTGTTTCAGGTGCTTGAAATGTCGTTCCAAAAACGTTTGAGATGACTAGTTTTTAAAGAAGGTGTGGTCAATGACTAGTTTTATAATTTTCCCCAAAAATATTTGTCATCCTGGAAAATATTGGTGCAAATATGGGAGTCTAGATCAGTGGCGGAACCAGCCTATTAAATCAGGGGTATCCAAAAAAAATTACCGTGCAATCATACAATATTAAAAAAAACAACAATAAATTAATAAAGTAAAAATCATTTTCGACTGCACAAACTATGGCATTGTTCAAAAATTCTGGGCCCATTCGATTGCGTATAAAAAAGACCCATTGCCACCTCATAATCAACATATAAATGGGTCTGTTTTATTATTATTTTGGTCTTGGGCTAATGGGCTAATTTAATAGGCTATTGACAATTATGTTTGGGCTTGAAAAAAGAATTAGATTTACACTGTTATACTATCCTATTTTTATGGTTAGGGGTATCATCGTATTTTTTTTAGTGGTATTCTTTGTATAAAAACGAAAAATAACACTGCGAATACGAAGTTGATTATATTTTGGTTCCGCCCCTGGTCTAGATCGTATTATATTGGTACACTAGGTTATAACCCCGTGTATTACACGGGTTGAGAAAATAAAGTACCAAATAGTTAATAACGAAAACAATTATAAAATGATATTTTAAGACACTTTTCTGATATCCGAACAAAATTTTGTTTTATGTATGATCAAAACTTGTGATGTTTGTCAAGTTAATAAATATAAAAACATTTGAACCATCGATTAGAAGACAAACTGTATCATCGACTTTCTCACGACGTGAACCCAAGTTTTATTTAAATAACAGTGGTCTTAATTTATTAGTTCTAAAAATATTATTGAAATGTTTAGATTAGGCATATAGCAATTAGCCAATTAGATAAACTTATAGCTACAAAATAATATTTAAATTAATTAGATAAGTATAAATTATCAGTAATTATTAAGTTATATAACTTTAAAATTTAAACATATAGACTTGAGTTGCATCTTAAAAAGATTATTATTTTTTGATAAATTTATTAGTATGATAAATGTAGTTATTATTCTTCTTGTATTTTAAATATATTAAATAAATAAATTATTTGTTAAGCAAGAAAATCGTTCCCCCCTCGTTATGAAAATGCTCGATATTTGTTTCAATTATTAAGATATAATTTCTAATCTAGTAATTAATATAAAGAAGAAAATCGTTCCCTCTCGATATTTGTTTTAATTATTAGAGTAAAATGCAATTTGCGTCCCTGTGGTATGTCCCCAACATCAACTTGAGCCCCTAAAAACAATTTTTTGCATTCTGAGCCCCTGTGGTATTCATTTCATAACAGTGTGAGTCCCTGCCGTCAGTCTTCCGTCAGTTTGACCGTTTGCCAGTTGTGAAAAGTCCATAATACCCCCACCCTTTAATATTTACACTTAAATGTTCACCAGTTTCATTATCATCATCAACAGTCTCGACAAAGTTCTCCCAACTCCCAATATCATCATCATCAAGAGCTCTCCCAACTCCCAAGATCATCATCATCATCATCGAAGAGATCAACATATCATCTTCATCACCTTCATCGAACATCGAACATATTATCTTCATCGAACAAATCAGGTTCATCTTCATCCTCATTTTGGGTTACATTCGATGAAAAACAGAGGGTGAAAAACAGATTTTGGGTTTGATTTTGGGTTGATTTAGGGTTTGATTTTGGGTTGATTCTGGGTTTGATTTTGAATGTGTTTATATTTGTGAAAAACAGAGGGTGATTCTGGGTTTGATTCTGGGTTTGATTCTGGGTTGATTTTGGGTTACATTCGATGAAAAACAGAGGGTGAAAAACAGATTTTGGGTTTGATTTTGGGTTTGATTTTGAATGTGTTTATATTGTGAAAAACAGAGGGGTTAGGGTTTAGGGTTGGGTTTTGAATGTGTTTATATTCGGTGAAAAACAGTTATTTGGGTATTTTGGTTTTGATTTGATGATTTGAATGGATTTTTGGTTTGATTCTTGTGGGTTTAGGGTTGAATGGATTTTTGGTTTGATTATTTAGGGTTTGGTTTTGATTTGATGATTTGAATGTGTTATTGATTTTCGGTTTCATTCGAATGTGTTCCTCATTCGAATGTGTTTTGGTTTGCATGTGTTTAGGGTTTATGGTATCAACTGAGTATTAAGAACTGATCGGATGTACAGAATGTGTTTTGGTTTGAATGTGTTTTGGGTTTAGGGTATCAACAGAATGTGTTTTGGTTTGGTTTGTACAGATTCTTGTGGGTTTAGGGTTGAATGGATTTTTGGTTTGATTTTTGTTGTTGATTTTTGTTGTACAGAATGTGTTTTGGTTTGAATGTGTTTTGTTGTACAGAATGGCTGCGGATGTAAAGATACGCAAAACACCAACTACGAAGGCGAGAACACTTGACAACCTCCTAGAAGATGTGGTGCACATAAGGAAGTGATTGATATGAATGAATATAACCCTAGTGGAGCTCTTCGATTTTCCTTGAAATTCCAAAGCTCGCTAATTACATATCTACCACTGGGGTTATATTCATTCATATGAATGAATATAACCCAAGTGGCAGATATGTAATTAGATACACTGGGGTTATATTCATTCATATCTGGATCAGCTTCCCGAAGTGCACCCGTCAGTAAAAATCCACAATTGCTTGTGGTCGTATGACGTTGTGGTCATATGTCGTTTTGTCTCTGTATTGTATGTTACGGTCTTTTGTTATCGAGTCTGTAAGTTCCGTCAACTCTACGAAGTTGGTATGACGTTTTGTCTCTGTATTGTATGTATAAAAAGTTTACATTTAATATACAATTTAGGCTTTAATAATTTGTTAAATATAGTATAAATTTAATTATTAGATTTCTTAACAAAAAACCAAGAAAAGAATTTAGGGGCTCAGGTTGATATTTCACTCATACCATAGGGACGCAAAGTGTTATTAATATATGCAAAAAGACGGTCTTACCCCTGCCTCTAACAGTCAACCTGACGGCAGGGACTCAAAGTGTTATGAAATGAATACCACAGGGGCTCAGAATGCAAAAAATTGTTTTTAGGGGCTCAAGTTGATGTTTGGGACATACCACAGGGACGCAAATTGCATTTTACTCTAATTATTAAGATATAATTTCTAACCTAGTAATTAATATAAATAAATAATAAGATAATTTATGGAACTTTATCCGTAATTTCTTAACATCTGAGCCCTCAACGTCTTTTTTTCTAACCCTTTTAGCTCCTAACACTAACCCCATCCATTAAATGTTAGGGGCTAAAAGGATTAGAAAAAAGACGTTAGGGGCCAAAAAGATTAGAAAAAAAAGACGTTGGGGGGCTCAGATGTTAAAAATTCTTTTTGTGCTAAAAGAGTAAAAGTGCTATAACCACAGGGGCCAAAATCGTAATTTACTATATTAGTTAAATAAATAATATTATAAATGAGAAGGAGATTAAACTAAATAATAATTATCCATAAAAAATTAAACTAAATAATATTTAGTAGGAGAATTATCTATAATTAATTAGAAAAGATTAAACTAAAATAATACTTATCTATAAAACATGGTCTAATACGATGACAAGTGTCCCCAAAATGGTTTCTTTTATTATATAGTATAGAGTATAGATTATAGATTATTTTTATAAACAATATTTGGATATAGTTATATATATTTTTTAATAAAATATTAAACAAAAAGTCAAATATGTGTACTGAATTGAATATTCAACCGTTATTATTTCTAATCGATAGCTCCACGTGGATATTTGAGATGCAGGAATAAAAAAATGATTTCGTAACTATTTGCACTCACCAAAAAAAAACAAGAGCCAACCTAGACGACACTAGAACCTTCAAGAGCCACACACGCAACCGTCCCGTTTAAACTTGGACGCGTATCACACCATGCAGCCTCATGAATGGTCTCACGATTATATATTCATATTTCATCAATTTAGATATAGATATTTTGTTTTTTTTTTAATAATGTTTGTTATATTTTTATTTTTATTATCTTATTCTATGTTTTTGTTTATTAGGTAGGTTCAGTGTTGCAATTTAAAAGAGAGTTGCGACGCACCTTATTGCCCATTTACCCGTCACTATTAGGTAATCTTCTAAAGGTTTTATTATAAAATTACAACTATTAAAAAATTAGTGTAACAATAAATTTAGGTTTCATATATTCGAACGTTTGTTTAGTATATATCAATTATATTATAAATACAAATAAAATCAAGCATGAGCCACACTGATCTCAATTTGCTAAAAAAGAAAATTATCAATGAAAATAAGCCCTCAAAAGTCAAGAGAAGACTATGGTTTTATATAATATATGTTGTTCCCTTAATATGACTTATTGATTCATTAATAAAGTAAAATATGTTGATTTTGTTCCCTTAATATGACTTATTGATTCGTTAGGGTGTAATGAGTGGTTAAACACTTTGGAGTGGAAAACCAAAAAACCGACCAATCAGAGCGCGTCATGTCAATCAGTCAAAAGTGTTTAAACTTTGCTGAAAATTGTTGGCAATGGTTTAAACACTTGCTGAGTGGCAAACTTTTTTTTTTTTTTTTAAATTTAAGATAAAATGGAAAAAACATAAACTTTTTATAAATAAAAATAAAGCATTACATTTTAAATAAAAATAAAGCATTACATCTTAAATAAAACATTACATTTTAAATAAAATCTAACTTAAAAAAAAACTAAAAATCACAAGGCCATCCATATTTTTTTCTTGCCTTCACCTTTGTTTGAGCCTTCCATTTTTTTGAAGAAAAAAAAAAGAGTGGAATGTAGTAAAATTGGATGAGATTGAAGGTATTTGGTTTGGTATTTATAATGTAATTTTCAAAAACAATTTTTTTTTTACTTTTGAACGGTAATATTACCGTTGAAAACCCACAACGGTCAACAAAGCATGTGTTCCCGAGTCGGCATGCCATCCCCGCACCACATGTTTCACCGCGTCGGCAAAACCTCGGCGGCGGTGTTTGCCGCTCGGCAAAAAGGTTTGCCGAGGTTTGCCGCATCCCGCTCCGCACACCCTCTTATTAAAGTAAAATATGTTGATATATTTAAGGCAACTTAACACAGAGTATATTTTTTATTTTTAGGGTAAATTACACTTTTCGTCCTTTATGTTTGTACCGGATTGCAATGGATGCCCTTTAACTTCAATAATTACAGTCACAGTCCTTTTTTTGTAATAACCATTACAATATACGTCCTTTAGCACTAACTATGTTAAAAAAAATTATTTAAGTATGGTATGTGCTTTGCACATGAGGGTAATTTGGTAATTTTACCCATTTATGTAAAATATTTAATAGGTAAAAAATATAAAATTAAAAAATATATAGAGTTACCGTCACCTGCTTCTCTCTCTCTCTCTCTCTCTCAACCTTTCTCCACCACCACCACCACCCCAATAATAACCGGCCACCACCACCATTTCAAGCCACCACTTTCTCTTCTCCATCTCAATTTCTTTATCTTCTCCATAACAACCGACCACCACATTTGGCCTCCTGAAACACCTAAACCCACCTCCCAACTGAAAAAGCACATGAAACCCACCACCATTTCCGGCCACCACTTCAGATATAACTCTAGATCTGAAAAGCGTATGTGGATCTGACAACGTAAGTCAATCGGAACTCTAGATTTGAACCAGATGCACCTGAAAACCATCACCATTTCCGGCCACCACTTCAGAAATAACCGGCCACCACCACGTCGCTGATGATTGGGGTTATCCTTTGTAAGGTTCGCTGGAGTTGCCCCAGTTCAGGTTTGAAATTGGCTGTTTTTATTGCTACAGGTACAACCGATGCACTAAGTTTGGTAATTGATTCTGAAAGAATGAGGTCTCCAAGAAGATCCATTGTGATCTACAGATCCAAACAAATTGGATACGGGTTTGAAATTAATAGAAAAAAAAAAGCTCAGAATTGGATGGATGGTTTCATAAGTCAATGCATTTGGATGAATTTGGTGGGTGTTTAACAAAGTCCATCTGGTCTTGATTTGTTGTTTCGATTAAATTGTTATTTTTTCGTTTATGTTTATGTTTTTTTATCTAATTGCAGACCAAATCACCTTTTAATTATACAAATAGTCATTGGATAGGTTAAAAGACCAAATTACCCTCATGTGCAAAGCACATGCCATACTTAACTAAATTTTTTAACATGGTTAGTGCTAAAGGACGTACATTGTAATGGTTATTACAAAAAAAGACTGTGACTGTAATTATTGAAGTTAAAGGGCATCCATTGCAATCTGGTACAAACATAAAGGACGAAAAGTGTAATTTACCCTTATTTTTATTTGCGAATTGTGGACGGTATTATTTACAGTTTAGTCCTCAAGCTATATGACCATTGATGGATTTCAGATTTTATGGAATTTATAATCTAGTCCTTGAACTATTTATCAACGTGTAATCTTGTACTCTTGTTTATTGAGAACCTTATCTTGCCTTTCGTTCCAAATACAATTTTTTGTTTAGTTTTAGCCCCAAACCTGATTGTCTCTTGCTCATGCTCCCTTTAGTTCATATTTGTAAAGAGTTCAATGGAAATATTACGTTATTAGTGTTAAGAGACCAATAATGAAATGAAATGGTTAATTTGAATAAATTATTGGAAAAATTACACTTTTCGTCCTTTATGTTTGTAGCTAGTTGCAATGGATGACCTTTACCTTTAATAATTATTGCCACAGTCCTTTATTTGGAAAACTCAGTACATCTTTCGTCCTTTAGCACTAACAAGGTTAAAATTTTCAGTTAAATTTATTCACTTAAGGGCAGTTTAGTCTTTCTACTTAATTATTTATTGTATAAATAAAAGAAAATAAAATTAAATATAAATACTGTTTTTCTCTTTCACTCTCTCTCACACTTTGAACTCTCTCTCTCTAAACAAACAGCAGCCACCACTATCAAACCCACCACCACCCACCAACAACCACCATCACTAGATCTGTAGCCTGTCATCAACAACCCGCCACCACCTGCCACCCACATCATACAAAATCTTTGCTTGATCTAAGATTTCCGTACAAGATAGCCTTACATTACATACAGATGCAATCCAACGATTGTAGAAATAATAATCACAAATCCCCTTAAAGCAAATTAAGCTGAACCTTCTAATAAAAAAAATGTGTGATAAAGAGATCGACCCAACACCAAATTGAAACGTACCGATGGTTAAATAACAATGTATGTACGTTGATCTTTCTAGTGTTGATGTACACATCTAAACAACAGATAAAAAATAATCTTTTTTTATAACAGTCAAAATTACTCAAACCCACAACAAGAAAAGCATATTCTCTTCCAAAACTCATCACACATAATAAAACATAAGATAAAAACCCAAAAAATGACCTTCAGATTGAACAATTACAATCAAATCAGAAACAAAAGGACCAAATTGGTACAAATGGACGAATACCAAAACTAACCCTAATTCAAGATTCACCCAAATCAAGAAAAGAAATGAAACCCATTACAAATACGGAAAAAAAAAGATAAGAAATTTACCGTACGCAAACTCCGAATTCGACATCAAGAATGAAGAACAATAAAACCCCAATTTCAGTTGATCCACTCCTCCCCCTATCTCTGTGTTGATTTATGGAATGTGTGTGATTTGGGGGAAATAAAAAAGAATGGGGGATGGATGGATTGTTTTACCCAAAACATTATATCACCTTCCATCCTCTCCGGTGGTGGGGTAAGTGCTAACTTAAGCTTGGTGTTGGATGGATTCGATGTGATGGTGGTGGGGTTTGGTGTACATATTTGGTGTTGGTGGTTGCTGGATACAGTGGTTGTGGCTGGGATATGGTGATGGTAGCTGGATTTAGTGGTGGTAATGGAGATTGGTTGAAGAGAGGGCGAAAGAGAAAGATGGATAGGGAGACTGATGAGAGAAGATATAAGTTTTATATAAACAAATGAAATTACCAATTTACCCTCTTGTGCAATTCAAATGTTTAGATTTAACTGAAAATTTTAACCTTGTTAGTGCTAAAGGACGAAAGATGTACTGAGTTTTCCAAATAAAGGACTGTGGTTGTAATTATTAAAGGTAAAGATCATCCATTGCAACTAGCTACAAACATAAAGGACGAAAAGTGTAATTTTTCCTAAATTATTTTTTTTTACTAAACCAAGTTTAAAAAGAATTCTAATGGCCATAGTTTCATATTGATATACTACAACTATTATATTATATGTTACCGGTAGATGTTAAAAGCGCCTTCTTAAATGAAAATAAAAATATGTTTGATTTTAATGAAAAATATGTTTGAAGATGTGCATATTACACCACGAAAAAGTTACTTAGATAACAAGAATTGCATGAAGGCATGCAAACTGCAAAAAGTCATTTATTCAAACAAAAATCTAGAATATGTAACATATGATTTGATGACAAAGTTTGGCAGCGAGTTTGTTTACGTTTGTTCGCTTAATAAATGAACGGACATGAACAAGAAATTCCGTTCGATTAGTTAAATAACGAACATGAACAGAGATCTCGTTCGTTCGAGAATGTTTGATAATGTGTTCATGAATGTTCATTCGTTCATATTCGTTTATTTATGTTGTTCATGAAAGATTTTTGTATATTTATTTATCATATGTAAACCTTTTTTATAATATTTCATTTATTACCCTAATAATTAAAACATGAAATCTTATTCCTACCTTGTTTTTGCACCATTCCTCTTTCCTTCCTCATTATTCACAACATGGATGAATACATCGACCTTTGTTCCCTATTAAGACTTCAAGTTCCAATGTTGCTCCTTATGCCATCCATTTCTAGCCCCCGCTGCCTTTGCCGATTTTACTTTTGTGCATTTGTGTTTATGAACACGTTAATATTCTTAATGAACGAACGCAAACATAAAATCTAGTTCGATAAGTGTTCATGAACAGTTTGTTAACACATTATATCCTTAATGGCTTAATGAATGAACACGAACCCCCCCAACAAACTCATACCATATACGATATAGATAGGTAACAAACATATTGGGAGGTTGCAATGACGTAAGATCATGTGTTGTGTACCATTAAAGTAGAGACAATAAATGTAAAATTTATGATTGACCAATATTCAAAAGTAACAACTAGTTTGATCAATGTTTGGACTAATAATCGGTTAGTTAATAAACAACAGGGGTTACATCTAATACTACTGTAATAGTCAAGGGGCCTAACCTACAACTTCTTAGAAAAAAACAATTTCACATAAACATGAACCACCACTATAAATACTAGATTCCTTCAACCTTCACCTATTAAAATCATTATCTCGTTACTCCATAACTCAATATCTTCTTGTCATTTTGTCTCTACCTACCTACCTCTTATCAATCTTCAAAACCATTACAAATTCGTCAACGTTAGAACTAATTTACGCATCTAGGGTTTCGATCGGAGATGGAAACAGCTACTGCTCTTCGATCTTCTTTCAGTACTTGTGTTAGATCATCCAATAGAACCGATTATGCTCGTTCCCGCACTGGATCTCTCGCGTTTGTTACTGTTTCCAATAAGGTATGTTCATGTTTTAATTTAATAGAAATTGAATTGAATATTTATGTGAATTGATTGGATCTGTTTGGTGAATTTTCTGTTATGTACTGTTTGGACATCTGTCATGTTATAATCTTGTTTTGATTTGTAACTGAAATATTAATTTAAGCTAAATTTAGTTTGGAATTATGGATGGATACCTTTGACCGGGTCAAATAAGAGTCTGTTGAAACAATAACTTAATTAAACAAAGTGTTTGATTTGTGGTTGAAGATGGTTATTATGTTGACTAATATTTGTTAGAGATGAACAGGTGATGATGCTTTCAATAAGTTAAATCATATATTTGATTGTTATTGTTAGGTAAATTTTTTAATTTTGTAAAAAGTGGTGCTTTTCTGATCTTGAGTGGTTTGATTAATTGTCTCCATATGTAGAACCCTTTTAATAGGATTCTCAAAAAAGTTATGCTTTTTTGGTATTTATTCTTTTTTGATTGAATTTCATGGATGGTATTGGTGCACAATTGCACTCAGAAAGTCAAAATTGTAAGGGTGAAAAAAGAGAAGAGAAGAGAAGTGCAATATTAAATATACAAATTTAGAGTTAAATACTTTTTTAGTCCCATAATCATCTACTTAACCTGAATAACTATGATCCTAAATTCCCTATTATCTATAACGACATAAACTGGATGCGAGTTACTGCATATTTTTGAACTGCATATGCTTTTGTTTTTCTTGTTAGATACTTTCCTCATGTGTTATTGGATACGTGTTCTAACGTTTTTCGTTGATCGGTTGGGTCAGCAGGGATTTCATTCGTTTTCTCATCCCAGAGTAGGACTCAAAAGTGTATCGTTTCAAAGTCATAAGAAGAGAAGTGCAATCAAAGCCTCATCATCTTCTGATTCCACGGGACCTACTGCCCCAATCGCTCCTCTTCAACTCGAGTCACCAATCGGGCAGTTTCTTACTCAGATTTTGGTTAGCCACCCGCATTTGGTACCAGCAGCCGTTGATCAGCAGCTCGAACAGCTTCAAACTGATCGTGATGCTCAGGAACAAAACGAAGAACCTTCCACTGAAACCACTGATCTTGTCTTATACAAGTGAGTAAAAACCAAAATATTATTTCTCAATTCTGCATCTATCTAATAATCCTGAACACTTGTAGGAGGATAGCTGAGGTGAAAGCTAACGAAAGAAAGAAGGCTCTTGAGGAGATTTTATACGCTTTAGTGGTGCAAAAATTCATGGATGCCAATGTTTCTTTAGTTCCGTCTGTAACACCCTCACCTCCCACATCCCCCGCACAGGACAACAAGCTGGAACTACTCCACTCCCCAGAAGCTCTAGAAATGATTCAAAATCACTTGGCACTAATTCTCGGGAACCGTGCAGGTGAAGCGTCATCGATTGCTGAGATCAGCAAACTGAGAGTCGGCCAGGTGTATGCAGCTTCCGTGATGTACGGTTACTTCCTCAAACGAGTTGACCAACGCTTCCAACTTGAGAAAAGCACAAAAGTCCTTCCGGAAGGTATCGACAGGGCTGACAGTAACATTCGACAGCAAGCCTCGGGAGACGAGCGGGTCCCGACAAGTCACCCGGAAGTCACTTCCTGGGCAGAAGTCCCCAACACGGGCGGTTTTGGTCAGGCTTTGAAATCGTCTCGGTTGAGAAACTATGTGATGTCATTCGATGCTGAATCGCTTCAACGGTACGCCACGATTAGATCAAAAGAAGCGGTTAGTATTATTGAGAAACACACGGAAGCGTTGTTTGGTAAACCCGAGATTGTGATTACGCCTGAAGGAACGGTTGATTCCTCTAAAGATGAAGTTATTAAGATCAGCTTTGGTGGGTTGAGGAGGCTTGTGTTGGAGGCTGTTACGTTTGGTTCGTTTCTGTGGGATGTTGAGAGCTATGTGGATTCCAGGTACCATTTTGTTGCAAATTAATGTTGTTTGTTATCCAGTGGATATGCATAGCTAAAACAAACTCTATACCAAGTTACCAGTGGTTGTGACATTAATTAGACTGTATATAAACTACCATGTTTTCTTGTTTATCTTTTTATACTTTTGCATCATACAGTTGATTTGGGTTGGACCTTTTTTTCTTTGTTTGTATGCTGCTATCCTTATGAACCTGTTTGTCGGTATTAATCCTAGTGTTTTCTTCTAATAACTACACTAGTCAGTGCTGTATAATATCAGGGCCGGCTCAAAATATTGTAGGCCCGAAGCAGATAACAAAATTGAGGCCCTTTTCGTAAAAAATAAAAGAAACTGATTTGCTTTTGATCTTATGATTCCTATACCATCTCTATATATACATAGTTATGTATATCATAAACCTCAACAATTTTAAAGCCAAAATCACCTACATATGTTTTCTTAAGAATTTGGGCCCTAAGAAAGTGGAGGCCTAAAGCACTTGCTTTATTTCACTCCCCTTTGAGCCGGCCCTGCTGTATATTCACTTTTTTTTTTTATGTGTGAGAGTGGGGGGGGGGGGGTTAAGTATCTCTCTGGTTCGGTTTTTGGTTTGACTGGCGAAGACCCCTAGCATGCATTATATGAGCACTAATTAAGGACCATGCATCCTACTTGTATCAAAACCACATAACTTTGGGTGGGTCAGTTTCTCACCATCCAATAACCCATGAGAAAAATCAAGAACCACAATGCCAATTTCTTTTTTAGAAAAAGAATAATAATAAAGGTCAGTGTCTCCTCTTTTCACACGCTTTAAGAGGTTATCCAGGTGGGTCAGTATCATCCGAACCAAACAAAGTCCACTTATATTGGCACAAAAGTTATATTCCTCTCGAAAGTTCATGAGAGATTATGGAACCAGTTGTGTTCGATGAAGCAAAAGCAATTGAAAGAAATGGAAGGCATAAAGTTGACTAGTAGTATTACTAATACTGTATTAGTCTAGCATAGAGATGGGCATAATACCCGGTTCCAAACCCGAACCCGTAACCGGTTCCAGTCCCAACCCGGTATAAAGCATACCCGGTTCCGGGTTTAAAAAACCCGATGGGCATAATACCCGGTTCCAAACCCGAACCCGTAGAACCGACCCGGAACCGGTTCCAGTCCCAACCCGGTATAAAGCATACCCGGTTCCGGGTTTAAAAAACCCGACGGTTCCTACCCGGTTCCATATTTAAAAAAAAAATAAGTTCCATACCCGGTTCCAACCCGCACCCGGTTCCTACCCGTACCCGGTTCCTATCCATACCCGGTTTGCATGTGTACCCGGTGCCATATTTTAATTTTTGAAGTTTAATTTAGCCAGGCCCAATGCATTGCTGTCGGCTTTTTCTTTCTTCACATATAGGACATAATTTATAACGGTAATAATCAACATTTAATACATATTTGAATTCCAACATATTCCATTATATCCGAATTCCAAGTTCCAACATATTCCAACAAAGCTGAAACATGCAGAGCATCGATTCCATATTTCCATGCATTAATGTCGGCTTTTTCTTCACATATAGGAAAGAATCGGTTCCGACCCGAACCCGGGTCCATACTACCCGGAACCGGGTATAAAAGGTTATGGTTTTTTGGGCAAATACCCGGGTATGAACCGGAACCGGGTTTGAGAAGAACCGGGTACTGTCAACTTTAAGAGGAACCGGGTACGGGTAGGAACCGGTTCCGGGTTTTAAAAATACCCGATTATGCCCATCTCTAGCATAACTTCCTCAAAACTATTAACACACTAGACTGGATTACTGGAAGACTTGTAAAGGTACCATCTATGGGGCTAGTGTTCGGGTTGGGCCGATCCAAACTTAGCCCACTCCTTTCATATAAAGGATGATGACTGCATTTATACTCTCAGGCTCCCTTGACCCTTCATCTTTCTCTCCACACTTAACATATATAATGTTTGGTTACAGTCTTACCTCCATTGCATAAGCCTTACACACACACAAACACACTAAATGCATGCTATACATCTACATGTATGAAAGATTTTTACTTGACTTTGGAGAGTGGTCCCAGAGGCTCTAACTTGGGTCCATTCTAACTTATCTATAGTTTCAACTTCATCCAAGACGGATCAGTGACCTGACATGTTCATCAAGATAGACCCGTTGGTTTGTTGTCGACACATTAAGCTCCTTGTCAAGAAACCAAATAAGTGGTGCCTCACATTTCATTGTGTAATGACTATTGGTTATAGTTTTAATTGGTATGTCATCACTGTCACTGTCTTTGTTCTCACCTACCTGGAATTGTTTGGCTCCACTAATATCCCCTTAACTACATGTGATGCACCATAAATATATAATACTATTATCATGCTTATGACAAGCAAACTATTGATTATATATGATGTCGGACAATACACCAAGATATGTATCTTGACACGCATGTGGACGCATTCCATAGCGCCAGACATGTCCTATGATGTTCAAGCACACTCCATATCACATGAACACACTATAACATTTCGACATGTTCTAAGAAGTTCGTACACACAATGCAGTGACCAGGCATGTGTTACGATGTTCAAATACACTCCATAGCCTCTAGGAATACCCTATGAGTTTGGACACACTCCACAACACAGGAACACACCCCCAAACATGTCTAGGTGCACTCCACCATCTTTGTGTGTGGGTGTATTCCAAATAGATTTAGTTATGTATCAGGGTATACCCCACATACATTTGAGTATGTGCCAAGGTACATCCTCGTATGCATTCGATTGTGTGTTATAGTACGTCCCATATGAATTCGTTTATGTGCCAAGGTACGGCTCAAATGCTTTAGGCTACGTGCTAGGGTACGTCCCATGTATATTCTAACATGTTAAAGTATGTCTCACATACATTTGGCAACATGCCATAGTACATACATGTCATATGCATTTTGGCTACGTGTCAAGGTATATCCCACTTAAATTTGGTTGTGCGCGGTACGCCCCACCTACAGTTGTGTACATGTCATGGTACGTGTCATATACATTTGGCTACGTGCCCGGGTACGTTTTGCTACGTGCAAGGGTACTCCATGTACATTTGGTTGTCGTTTCCTTGGGGGTAGGCCCCATAATAATCCCGATACGTTAGGCAAATATAGTTTTAAAGGAATACATCGTATATTCTAAAGAGACGTATTACACACACCAACACCATATGAATAACATGGATGTTCATAACAACCTTGATTTTAGAGCAACAACGTTTATGTTGGATCAAGGTCATCTGGATCAAGTATCAACTAAACTATTCAAAGTACCATCATACCAGCACAAAAATTATATTCATTATTCATGAAAAATCACAAAACCATTTACATTTAATGAAGCGAAAGCAATTGAAAAAAAAAAAAAAAAGACACAAAACTCGTAGTCACAACTAGTGCGACTCTAGTACAACATAGCCAAAACTATATTTTGGGGGCACGTTACAGTACAATCTCTGACACTAAAAACCCTTACACATAGGTTTCATCCAAAGATCCTAGTCGCTCTTTCCGCTTCAGTGCTTCACACAACCACATAGCCATTCCACTACTTCGGACATCACCACCGGACCTTCGTCTGCCACTGCAGTCGACAATTCCCCATCCCCTTTACTATTGCCGAGTGCCTGTCTCACTCAAAGTTGCTTTATTTTGCAAGTTTCTATTTACATGAAATTCTAACATTTGCATATTTTGAAGTTTTTTCTTATTTACTTAATTATTTATTTTTCAATTTTTTTTGCTACTTTTATCTATTTGTTTATTTTTTTTAACTAAGTGTAGTGATTACTAGAAATATTCAAGTGAGTTATTTATTTAAATTAAGTATTTATTCGTTGTAGTATTATTGAATTATTTTTATTTTGATTATGTATTTATTCATTGTAATATTATTGAATAATTTTGAACACTTATATAATTTGTGTAGTAGAAAAAGATGAATTTATGGATACTAATTAGTAACCAAGTGTTTTTAAAATATGAAAATACGTAGAGACACCAACACCATGTAATGTATTGTCATATGTATTGACATGTGGTTTTCAAGTATCATTTCTTGTTTTTTATCCAAACGATATTTTTCCCCATTTCTGGATCTTAATTTGTATGTGTATATATTAATAGAATGATCTTAATAGTTAGCCTTAGAAAGTTCATGAATTAGCTTACCTAATAATAGCGGCCAACATTTATTCTCTATTTCTCTAGATATATGGCCATGTATCAACCAACCCTTCAATGTCCCCCACCTTGTTTCCTTCACCCTCATGTTCTTTAATCGTTACTCTTTTCACTTTTCCATGCTTTAAAGTTTACTTTTCTGATCCCTTTTCTTCGCTTGTCTCTCCTTCTAATCCCACCTTGTGAAGAACTAAATGACGGCATTAAGTTTGAAGTGTTCTTCGCTGAAGAAGCCATATGCCTGGTTGTTATGAACCGAAATGACCACAAAGGTATGAATCTTCTTAGGAATGAAGCACCAATTGCCCCACGGTGGGCGCCAAACTGTTTTGGTCAAAAATCAAGCAATGATAATGCAACCAAACTTTCTGTTGTGAGGTATGATGCTTGAATTGATGAACAACAATAAGGATCACTATGAAATATAATGAACAAGTGTCACGAAGATTTATACGAGGAAAAAGCCCTTGATCAATGAATGATCTCCGGCATAAAAAACCTCGGGTGATGGAAACTACCGATCACCAACTCAAATTAAACAAGAAATGTATTACAACTTCGGATGATAGCGAGCTAAGTACAAGGATCACTATAGTGTATTGTGTAAAAAAGTGTGTAATCGCCAAGTGAATTAACGAGAGCTGGTGAGAGCAGTTGTAGAAGTGTGTGTGTAGCCAAAAATAGCCAAGTGTTTCTATATAGCTCGCTACCCCGTTTAAAAATGGAAAAATATCTAAGCTAACAAACATTCCGCAATTCATGCAAGTCCCCCACGAACTCCATAACGTCCACTTCAGGTAAGCACGTGCGGAATAAGTCATGGAATATGCTCCAGGAATATCGCCAAGACCAAGTCCAAGCTCGTACTCCTGCAAAACAATACCGTATTCAAAGTAGACAATCGTTAGTATAAGGATCCTTAAGATGATCCATGATCCTGATCCTGAAACACTTCTGAGGATCACTAACTCAAACAGAAGTGAGGATCACCAAACCCAACAGTAATTGAGGATCACAGGTCATTGAGAAATCCTCCCTTAACACTTATACCTAGCAGTATCATCAAAAGCAGTAAGTGCGGTCCTTGTTAAGGATCACGAAGGTACACAACATCCTGTCTATTATGTAAGTAAGAGTTTGCTTGATGCTGAATCCAGGTATTCACACTTAGAAAAACTAATCCTTGCATTAATTATGGCATCTACTAAATTAAGACATTATTTTGAGACTCATGCCATTATTGTTAAGACTAATTTTCCAATTAAGAATGTTCTCAGGAAACCTGAAATGTCAGGAAGGATGGCTAAGTGGGCAGTGAAGCTGAGTGCATATGATATAAGATATGAACCAAGGACTGCCATCAAATCTCAAGCCTTAGCTGACTTTGTGGCAGATTTTAGTAGTGATTTGCAAAAGGAGGCTGAGTTAGAAGTCCAACAGCTTGAAGAAACCAAGGATCCTTGGATATTATTCACTGATGGAGCCTCCAATGTAAAAGGAACAGGACTTGGAATACTACTAAAATCGCCACAGGGGGACATAATACACCACTCTATAGCTTGTGAATTTCAAACTACCAACAATGAGGCTGAGTATGAAGCCTTGATAGCTGGTTTGCAAATTGCTAAGCATATGAGGATCAGGTATCTTGAGGTACATGTAGATTCATTATTAATCACTAATCACTTTAATGGATCCTATGCTGTTAATGGTGAAAAGCTAATCAAATATTTGGAGATAGTCAAAGAATTGGCACTCTCTTTTGTTTCCTTTAGTTTGACACAGGTACCAAGGGAGGAAAATGCAGAGGCTGATGCATTAGCCAATCTAGGATCATCCTTGAAGATCCCGGAGGATATCAAGATCCCTATTATCCATATCCTGACCCCTGCTATCGAGGATCATGTAGCTATGGAGATAGGAGAAGATTCTGCAATCATTCCTAGTGATGATACTCAATCTCATTCAGGATCATGGATCCTCACAATCATGAGATACATACAACATGGGGAGATTCCTACAGGAGAAAACCCCAGGGCTTTCAAAATTAAGGTATCTCAATTTACAATATTGAATAATATGTTGTATAAACGATCTCTTGCAGGACCATATCTAAGATGCATTGAGGATCCTGAAATCCAAGAAGTCCTAAAGGATTTCCATGAAGGAGATTGTGGAAACCACACTGGGGGCAGGGCATTATTCTCAAGGATCCTGAGGACAGGATACTATTGGCCCACTATGAAGAAGGATGCTATGGAGTACGCCAAGAAGTGTGATCCTTGTCAAAGACACAGTAATATCCTTCACCAACCAGCAGGACTTTTGCATCCTATATCCTCTTCTTGGCCATTTATGAGGTGGGGAATGGATATAGTTGGTAAGCTTCCTAAGGCACCTGGTGGTAAAGTATTCATGCTTGCTATGACTGATTACTTCTCCAAGTGGATAGAGGCTGAAGCCTTTGCTCAAGTCAGAGAAAAGGAAGTTATATCCTTTATTAAAAGAAACATTATTACTAGATTTGGTATCCCTTCTGAAATTGTTTGTGATAATGGATCCCAATTTATTGGGAATAGAACCACTAACTTTTGTGACAGCTGGGGGATTAAGATGATAACATCAACACCAGTCCACCCACAAGCTAATGGTCAGGCAGAATCATCCAACAAGATCATCATCAACAATTTGAAGAAGAAGCTTGGATCCAAGAAAGGAAAATGGGCAGAAGAACTACCTTATGTGCTTTGGGCTGATAGGAGAACTCCCAAGAATGCTACTGGCCAAACTCCATTTTCTTTGGTGTTTGGGGCAGAATCAGTGATCCCTACAGAGATGGTGGTTCCAACTGCAAGAACAAGCATTCGTGATCCTGAAGAAAATGCTGAAAACTTGGTTCAAGATTTGCATACTATAGAATAAATCAGGGATTTGGCAAGGATAAGGATGGCTAGTTATCAACAAAAGATGGCTGGAGCCTACAACAAAAATGTCAGGATCAGGAAATTCCAAGTTGGTGATATGGTGTTAAGGAAAGCATTTCAGAATACTACCAATCCTGCTGATGGAAAGTTGGCACCCAAATGGGAAGGCCCCTATTTAGTTGAAGCTGGAGCAGGAAAGGGGGCATATCGATTGCTAACAATGGAAGGTGATTTGCTACCAAGAGCTTGGAATGCTGTCCATTTGAAGAAATATTTTATGTGACAAGGATCCGTGATCCTCACTTGACAAGTGTCCTTGAAGGATCCTTACAGAGTAGACGATCCTCATTTTGGTAACATTCTAATCTCAAACTATTTCATTCTTTTATTCTCTTATATAAGGATAAGGATCCTGCATCCTTTATCCTCCTTTCACTTGATTCTGAGTTTTGAAGGTTCAGGTATCCTTAACTAAGGATTGAGTATCCACAGAAGTATCCGGTTATTTGGGCTTGACCCCAGTTATTTGGGCTTGACCCCAGTTATTTGGGCTTGACCCCAGGTTGGGCCTGTCCCCAGTTTCGCCAGTAGCGCACGATGATCCTGGTATAGTTCATGGAAATGGGACCAGTACTCTCTTTAGGGGCTGACAATTTCAATGTACTGGCTATATTCAGGATCCTACGTATAATGGTAGACGTACCATACATCCGTTCCTAAGGTTTCAAACGTTTTCACGTTAGCTAAGGTTTTGGCATTTTCATGTCACTAAGTTTGGATAGTCGCCAGTGAGGGCCATACTCCAGTTTACACACGATCCTTTGGGCTTGTCCCCAGTTATCCTTTGGGCTTGTCCCCAGTATATTGGGCTTGTCCCCAGAATTGTTGGGCTTGTCCCCAGTTACTAACTCTTATCTTATATTGGCTTAGTCCCAAGTTGTATCCTATTTCAGGTTTTTGGAGATAAACGACCAAGGATCCTTGATCCTTACTTTCTACTAAGGTTTGTCTTTTGGGTTATCCTGATTGTAAGTGTTAAAGGACAGGATCCTAACTTGGATTCTCAGGTATGATCCTTAACTATTTTGATTTTATTTATTATTCATTTGAGTAACCCTTATCCTTTGACAACTGAACTTATGATCCTTAAACTATATAACTTTTCAAAACTTATCGACTATAGGATATGTGATCCTTGATCATATCCTAAAATTTTTGAGGATATTTTAGGGATGAGCAAACCGGTATCCGATACCGAACCGATACCGATACCGCCTAATACCGATCCCGAATTTCACCCAAACTAGGTACCGATACCGATACCGAAACATGTCGGTTCGGTATCGGTACGGTACGGTATTGGTATTTTGAGGGTCGGTATCGGTATTATACCGATACCGTACCGTACCAATACCGAAAACGCCAAAAAGTGGA
This sequence comes from Helianthus tuberosus, assembly GCA_030545235.1. Lineage (NCBI taxonomy): Eukaryota > Viridiplantae > Streptophyta > Magnoliopsida > Asterales > Asteraceae > Helianthus > Helianthus tuberosus. Next base: position 54,520,944 of record CM060404.1, read on the forward strand.
TACCGATCGGGATACCGAAAAAATTCGGTATCGGTATTTCGGGATCGGGATCGGTATTCGGTGGCATATGCTCATCCCTAGGATATTTATTTACTTGATAAGTTTAAACAAAATGAACGTTACAACAATTGGAAAGTAAATTACTAACAAGGATAGCAACACGGGAGATAGCCAAAAAGTTAAAGTTATTTTATTCACAAAAGATTAAACCCTTTAAGGTTGTCAAAATTGTCAACCCACGTTTCTACCAGCAAAACGTGGCCCGTCCACATGGGTTGGCAAAGGGTGTCCATTGTTCATAGGTCTAACAAGTGCAGGAATCAAAAGACGGCAGGATCAAAATGGCTTCATCCCCCAAACAGAGGATCCCTCCACCATTTGTAATCCTACCTATTGTTCAAAGGATCCATGATCCTTAGCCCTAATTACTATTGTTCAGCTACAACCCATCATTGTTCAACAAAAAACACGTTAACCAAATTCTAAAAAAAATGGGCTCCGGCTATGTCTAGAAATGTCCTTCATCGCCCATTCATGCAGCCTACACCTTCGCTGCATCACCATCTCCTCCAGCTCCCGTATCCTTCGCCTGATCCTTGCCACTACCACCAGCCTCGATTTCCAGAACCTCATCAGCCTCATCTTCATCCTCCAACTCAGCCAGCCTAGCCTTCCAGCCCTCCATGTCCCAGTTGCTCCTGTCAAAGGCAGGATCCTGAGCTTCTTGGGCCATCTACAGCTTGGTCTTGTACATGGCAATGGCAGCGGATACTTTAGCATCCTCCGTGATCTTGTGCTTCTCATAATCAGCATTGATCTGAGCTGTAACTATCTGAGTTTTGGCATCATGGAGGTCCTTTTCAAGGGAAGCAATCTTGTGATCCTTGAGCACCGCCACTTTTTGGAGGTCAGAGTATTTCTCCTCAAGCTCTTCAACATTCCCAACATAGTCCTCGATTTCGGCAAATTTCTGCAAAGAAGACAATGTAAAGTTAGGATCACATGATCCTCAAGAGGATAGGATAATCAAGCTAAGTCAGTGATCCTTACATCTGCGAAGTACTCGAGGAACTGATGGCGGATCAGAGGCAAGCCTTCTAGGTTGTCAGCTTCAGATGTCTTCCTTTTCTTTCCACCTCTTCCCTTTGAAGTGGTTGCCTTAGGGATTACGACGGAGGGGCTAGTAGCAGACTTTTTCTTTGAGGATCGGACAGTGTCAAGATCAGTGACACTGAATTTGGAGGCAGATTTTGAAGATTTCCCAGCACCTACACACCCAAAACAGATAAGTATCCTTATTCTATTTCTATTTAGCTATTTATTTAAACATTTAACTACACAAAAAATAGGATACTTACTTGACATAGTGACAGAACCTGAGGATACTTCCTGAGAATCCTGGGTGTTTGTTTTAAATGATCTTTTTGCAGGATCAAGTCTCCGGAAAGCGGCAAGCCTTTCCTTTGTTGCAGATGTTGTGATAAGGTGTGCGACAGTAATAGCTGCAAGATAGAAACAAAAGGACGTTAGTGATCCTTAAACAAAAACAAGGTCATCTGGTGATCCTTCTTAGGTATCCTACCATGGGTGCTCCATTTCCTTGGCAGATCCTTTCCATCAGGGAGAGAATCCCTTCTGACAAAGAAGAATCTCCGTTTCCAGTTAGTTTCATTCTTAGTGGCTTTGTAGATGGGGTGTTCTTCACCGGGTTTACGTTTGAGTAGATATCGGTGGGATCCAAATGTTACGAGGTCATACATCTCTGCCAACTCCGACATTCCTAAAGCAATTCCTTCTTGCTCAATGATCCTCTCAAGGGTATATAAGACCCTCCAGATCATTGGCATAGCTTGAATGTAGGAGATGCCGGTGAGGGAGAAGAAAGACTGGGTGAATTCAGGGAAAGGATACGGGTATCCTATTGTGAAAGGGGTGACCGGGAAAGATACCCATGTTTCAGAAATATAATCACTTAGAACGGTGGGATCAAATGGTTTAAAATCGGTGTTTGCCAGAAAACAATGGTGAATTCTGTCTATTTGTGGATCAGTGAAGCAGCATCTTTCTTTCGCTGAATCTTTGATGATCCCCTGGCTCTTAAGAGGACTGTCTTTTGTGTGATCCTTAGCCGGAGAGGATCTTAGCATCATCTTGGTCATAATGGTAGAGAAGAAGATGAACAGAGAAAGAAAACGTAAAGGAAGAAGAGGAAGAGAGATACCTGCTTGATCTTCGGATGTGAATTTAAAGGGAGTTTCTCTTGAATTTAAATGCGGATTGATCCCTATCTCTAACCCCTATTTATAATGATGGCTTTGCAGGATAGTCACCTCAATGACGTCATGCTCGTAACGGCTAGTCCGGTTACAACGGCTAGTTATCCGTTGATTCATTACCGATAAGAACAGAAAATATAACTCGTTTATTTACATAATTACTCCTTATATTTTGGGGGCAATTGTTAGGGGAGGATTTTCCAATGATCAGTGATCCTCAATTACTGTTGGGTTTAGTGATCCTCACTTCTGTTAAAATTGGTGATCCTCAGAAGTATCGCAGGATCAGGATCATGGATCATCTTAAGGATCCTTATGCTAACGATTGTCTACTTTGAATATGGTGATGTTTTGCAGGAGTACCAGCTTGGACTTGGTCTTGCCGATATTCCTGGAGCATATTCCATGACTTATTCCGCACGTGCTTACCTGAAGTGGACGTTATGGAGTTCGTGGGGGACTTGCATGAAATGCGGAATGTTTGTTAGCTTAGATATTTTCCACTTTTAAAAGGGGTAGCGAGCTAAATAGAAAACACTTGGCTATTTTTAGCTACACACACACTCTTGCAACTGCTCTCACCAGCTCTCGTTAATTCACTTGGTGATTACACACTTTTTTACACAATACACTATAGTGATCCTTGTACTTAGCTCGCTATCATCCGAAGTTGTAATACATTTCTTGTTTAATTTGAGTTGGTGATCGGTAGTTTCCATCACCCGAGGTTTTTTATGCCGGAGATCATTCATTGATCAAGGGCTTTTTCCTCGTATAAATCTTTGTGTCACTTATTCATTTCATTTCTGAGTGATCCTTAGTGTTGTTCATTGATTCAAGCATCATATCTCACAACAGAAAGTTTGGTTGCATTTTCATTGCTTGATTTTTGACCAAAACAATAGCAAGCATGAATACTTTTCCCCCAGGTTCCTTGGGAAGTTTACCAACTATATCCATTCCCCATCTCATAAATGGCCAAGAAGAGGATATAGGATGCAAAAGCTCTGCTGGTTGATGAAGTATATTACTATGTCTCTGACAAGGATCACACTTCTTGGCATATTCCACAGCATCCTTCTTCATAGTAGGCCAATAGTATCCTGTCCTCAGGATCCTTGAGAATAATGCCCTGCCCCCAGTGTGGTTTCCACAATCTCCTTCATGGAAATCCTTTAGGACTTCTTGGATTTCAGGGTCCTCAATGCATCTTAGATATGGACCTGCAAGATATCGTTTATATAACATGTTATTCAATATTGTGAATTGAGATACCTTGATTTTGAAAGCCCTGGGGTTTTCTCCTGTAGGAATCTCTCCATGTTGTATGTATCTCATGATTGGAAGGATCCATGATCCTGAATGAGATTGTGTATCATCACTAGGGATGATTGCAGAATCCTCTCCTATCTCCATGGCTACATGATCCTCGATAGTAGGAGTTAGGATGTGGATAATAGGGATCCTGATATCCTCTGGAATCTTCAAGGATGATCCTAGATTGGCCAATGCATCAGCTTCTGCATTCTCTTCTCTGGGTACATGTGTCAAACTAAAGGAAACAAAAGAGAGTGTCAATTCTTTGACTATCTCTAAATATTTGATTAGCTTTTCACCTTTAACAGCATAGGATCCATTAAAGAGATTAGTAATTAACAATGAATCTACATGTACCTCAAGATACCTGATCCTCATATGCTTAGCAATTTGCAAACCAGCTATCAAGGCTTCATACTCAGCCTCATTATTAGTAGTTTGAAACCCACAAGCTATGGAGTGGGGTATTATGTCCCCTTGTGGCGATTTTAGTAGTATTCCAAGTCCTGTTCCTTTGACATTATAAGCTCCATCAGTAAAGAGTATCCAAGGATCCTTAGTTTCTTCTAGCTGTTGGACTTCTAATTCAGCTTCCTTTTGCAAGTCACTACTGAAATCTGCCACAAAGTCAGCTAAGGCTTGGGATTTAATGGCAGTCCTTGGTTCATATCTTATATCATAAGCACTAAGCTTCACTGCCCACTTAGCCATCCTTCCTGACATTTCAGGTTTTCTGAGAACATTCTTAATTGGAAAATTAGTCTTAACAATAATGTCATGAGTTTCAAAATAATGTCTTAATTTAGTAGATGCCATAATTAGTGCAAGGATAAGTTTTTCTAAATGTGAATACCTGGATTCAGCATCAAGCAAACTCTTACTTACATAATAGACATGATGTTGTGTACCTTCGTGATCCTTAACAAGGACCGCACTTACTGCTTTAGAGGATACCGCCAAATACAAGGATAATATATCCCCTTTTTCCAGTTTCATCAAGGCAGGGGCTGAGGATAGGTAATCATTAAGAGCTTTGAGAGCATTTTCATGCTTTTCAGTCCACTCAAAATTCTTGTTCTTCCTCAAAATGTCATAGAATTCCTTGCATTTTTCTGAGGATTTGGATATGAACCTGTTCAAGGCTGCGATCCTGCCTGTCAATCTTTGCACATCCTTAGCATTGGCAGGAGATTTGATATTCACAATAGCCTTAATTTGCTCTGGACTTGCTTCGATGCCTCTTTTTGTCACCATATAGCCTAGGAATTTACCTGCTTTAACACCAAAGTGACACTTGGAAGGATTTAGTTTCATATTAAATTTATCAAGGATATTGAAAGCTTCCTCCAAGTCTCTAAGGTGATCCTCAGCTTTCTTGGACTTAACCACCATGTCATCTATATAGACTTTCATAGTGTGTCCAATTTGTTCCTTGAACATCATATTGACCAGTCTTTGATAAGTAGTGTTAGGGGAGGATTTTCTAACAATTAGTGATCCTTACTTGTTATCCTGATTAATGATCCTTATTTCTGTAACAGATAGTGATCCTCAGAAGAGCTTCAGGATCAGGATCATGGATCACCTTAAGGATCCTCATACTAACGATTGTTTATTTGTGTTTCGTATTATTTCGCAGGAGTAACAAGCTTGACTTGGTCTTGGCAACGTTACTATGGAATATTCCACGGGTATTTCGCACACGTTTGACTGGAAATGGACGTTGTGGAGAACGTGGGAGCTTGGCACAAAAGTCGGATAGTTTGTTATTGTAGCTAACTTCTATTTTTAAAGGGGTGACGAGCTAGAATTAGAACACTTAGCCATTTTCAGCGACACACACTCTCATACAAACGCACTCTTGAAGCTCTCGACGAACACTTATTAGTTTTCACTCACTTTTACACATTTCACGATAGTGATCCTTGTACCTAGCTCGTTACTATCCGAAGTTGTAAACATTTATTGATTTATTTGAGCTTGGTGATCGGTAGTTTCCATCACCCGGGGTTTTTTGTGCCGGAGATCAACTCTTGATCAAGGGTTTTTTCCCCGTATAAATCCTTGTGTCGTTTGTGCAATTTACATTGAAGTGATCCTCATTATTGTTCTACATTTAAAGCATCATTCCCCGTAACAAAGAGTTTGGTTGCATTATCCTCATCAGATTTTTTGACCAAAACAGTTTGGCGCCCACCGTGGGGCAATTGGTGCTTCACTCTTAGAAAAATTCGTATTTCTGTGCTCATTTCAGTTCACTGCAACCAAGCAAATGGCTTCCTCAGCGAAGAATGCTTCAAATTTGATGCCCTCATTCACTTCTTCACAAGGCGTTCCCCCTTTGCCTCCACCACCTTCTGGATCCCAGAAGAATGCTGAGAATGCTGCGAAGAAACCAACTCCCATTTTCTCAAAACCTCCAACTTCTTCTGCTTCTTACACTCCCACTACTAGTGACATGTTTACTTTGATTTTGCAGATGAAGGATCATATACAGCAACAGGATAAGACCAATGAAAGGATTCTCAAAGAAATCGGAGATCTCAAGAAGCAAAAGAAAACGGCAGAGGATCATTCCCCACTGATGCCCAGATCTTTGAATTTTGACACTCCGGTGATTACTTCTCAGCCATCAGTGGTTCCAGATGTTCAATATGTGGGTGGACCAAAAGGAGTGCACTACGGAACTACAACAGTGACCCAGGCATCGGGTTCCTATCTCCAGCCAGCGGGATCCTATCCTCAGCATATGGGATCCCTCACGAATTCAGGAGGATACTCAGGAGCGTAGCAGGTTCAAGGATCCTCCATTGTTCCAGGATCATCCCAGGTTCAAGGATCCTCCTTTGTTCCAGGATCATCCCAGGTTCAAGGATCCTCCTTTGTTCCAGGATCATCCCAGGTTCAAGGATCCTCCTTTGTTCCAGGATCATCCCAGGTTCAAGGATCCTCCTTTATTCCAGGATCATTCCAGGTTCAAGGATCCTCCTTTGTTCCAGGATCGTCCCAGTTTCAGGGATCCTTCCAGATGCCAGGATCCTTGAGGAGTTTGCAAACAGGAAATTCAGATGTCCATCAGGGAGATTTTATTCCAATGCAGACCAATGCTTCTACTGGTCCTTCGATCATTCCAGAGCCCCAACAATATGGATTAACATCCATTCTTCCTAATTTGAATCCGATAGGAGGTAACACTTTTAATAATTCTTATACTACTAACCATGGTCTTATGCAGGATCCAGGTATCAATCATGCCATGGCCAGAGAATTGCAAAAGCTAAAGGATATGATATCAAGTGTTCCAAGAGTGGTCAAACCTATCCCAGAGATTGCAGATGGGAGCCACAAGATATCTCGTTTTGCACCACCAATCTGTGATGCTGAGATACCCAAGAGGTTCCATGTGCCAACAATGAAGCTGTATGATGGTTCGACGGATCCTGAAGAACACATAGCACAATACAGGGAGAGGATGGAGATCAATCCAATCCCAGAAAGGTTAAAGGAAGCATGCCTGTGCAAGGGATTCGGATCCACTCTTACTGGATCAGCTCTCAAATGGCTGCTAAGTCTTCCCCCTACTCTATTACCTCATTTGCTAATCTAGTTAACCTGTTTAATAATCAGTTTTCTTGTAGTAGAAAATTTGAACGATTAACTAGTGATCTATATAGGATAACCCAGGGTCATAATGAATCGTTAAGGGATTACATTACCAAATTCAGTAAAGAATCCTTAGACATTCCTAACTTAGATATAGCCACGGCTGTTGAGGCCTTTAAAATGGGATTGCTTAGGGATTCGTCGTTCTATGATGATCTTGTTATGACACCATGCAGGAACTTAGATGAGGTAAGAACCCGAGCACTTAGGTTCATTCGGCTAGAGGATGACAAGAGGATCCAGGAGAGGTTAGCAGGATCCTCAAAGCAAGATAAGCAAGGATCCTCATTCAGGAACAACAAGTTCAGATCCTACAATAGATCTGATAACCAGAACATGCATGCTGTTGATCAAGAAGAGGATGATGAGGATTATCCTCCAATTTCTGAATATTGTTTTTCTGTTGATAACAATGAACTAATCCTTGCGATGCAGAATCTAGGTGATAAAGCTAGATGGCCCAGAAAGAATGATAGGCCAGCTGCAACTAAGGATAAATCAAAGTGGTGTGCATACCATGAAGATTTTGGGCATCTCACAGAAGAATGCATTGCACTGAGAAAGGAAATTGGATACTTGTTGAGCAAGGGGCATCTAAAAGAATTGTTGGGAAGAAAAAAGTCAAGGACTCAGGATCCTGAAAGGATCCCTGAGAAGGCTCCAGCCCCTCCAGCAGATGCACAAGTAATAAACTTTATTTCTGGAGGATCAGACATTTGTGGCACATCCTTCTCAGCAGCTAAAAGGCATGCAAAGGAAACTAAAATGGATAATGGAGAAAGACCCGTTCGAACACCAAGTGTCTCCGAAGGAAAAGTCATAACCTTTGATGAGGATGATCGTGTTGATATCCAGGATCCTCATCACGATGGTTTAGTTATTACTCTTTTCATTTCTAACCATTTTGTCCGCAGGATCCTTATAGACGGAGGAAGTTCAGTGAACATTATCCAGCTCGATGTTCTAAAGAAGATGGGTATCCCTGAATCAGATATCATACCAAGATCCTCCGTGCTCGTGGGATTTAGTGGCGAAACTAAGAATACCCTGGGGGACATTAAACTCCCAATATACATCGAAGGCCTACACTCTTATCAAAAATTTTGTGTTATTGACTGTTTATCTTGTTGTAATGTTATCCTTGGCAGGCCCTGGATACACGATATGAAGGCAGTCCCATCTACCTACCATCAATGTGTGAAGCTCCCTAGTCCTTGAGGAATAGTGAAGATTGATAGTGATCAGCAGGAGGCTAAGAATTGCTATACTTCATCGATGAAACCAGCCTCGAAGTCAAGGGAGCAATAGCAATCAAAGTATCCTCCAAGGGATGTCTTGGAGGCAAGAGAGCAGGATGTGGTAGAAGTCCTCATGGATCTTGATGATCCTGAATCCAAAATCTATATCGGATCAGGGATCCTTGGCGGTATGAAGGAAAACCTCATATCCTTCCTCAAAAGGAGAAAGACTACCTTTGCATGGAAACACGAAGACATGACTGGTATATCTAAAGATGTAATCACTCACAAACTTGGCATTGATAGGTCCTTCAAACCAATCCATCAAAGGAGAAGAAAGTTTGCACCGGAAAGGAATGCCATTATCCAAGAAGAGGTAGAGAAGTTGCTCCAGGCAGGTATGATTAGAGAGGTCAAATATCCAAGATGGTTGGCCAATGTGGTTGTTGTTCAAAAGAAAAACGGAAAGTGGAGGGTATGTGTCGATTTTACCGATTTAAATAAGGCATGTCCCAAGGATCCTTTCCCATTACCCCACATTGACTCCATGGTGGATGCAACTGCGGGTCATGAACTGTTAACTTTTATGGATGCTTCAGCTGGATTTCAACAAATCCAAATGGAACCATCCGACCAAGAGGTATATACTGCTATATTGCTATGCCGTTCGGACTAAGAAATGCAGGTGCAACATATCAAAGGCTGGTGAATATGATGTTCAAGGATCAGATTGGACAAACTATGGAGGTTTACATAGATGATATGGTGGTAAAATCCATAAAAGCTGAGGATCACCTAAGGGACTTGGAGGAAGCATTCGATATCCTTGACAAATATAACATGAAACTTAATCCTTCAAAATGTCACTTTGGTGTTAAAGCAGGTAAATTCTTAGGATATATGGTGACAAAGAGAGGCATTGAAGCTAGCCCAGAACAAATCAAAGCTATAGTGAACATCAAATCTCCGGCCAATGCTAAGGATGTTCAAAGGCTAACAGGCAGGATAGCAGCTTTGAACAGATTCATATCCAAATCCTCAGAGAAGTGCAAAGAATTCTATGATATCCTAAGGAAGAACAAGAAATTTGAGTGGACGGAGAAGCATGAAAATGCCTTAAGAGCTCTCAAAGATTACCTATCCTCAGCCCCGGCCTTGATGAAACCAGAAAAAGGCGATGTGCTATCCTTATATCTTGCAGTATCCTCAAAAGCAGTAAGTGCGGTCCTTGTTAAGGATCACGAAGGTATACAACATCATGTCTATTATGTAAGTAAAAGTTTACTTGATGCCGAATCCAGGTATTCACACCTTGAAAAGCTTATTCTTGCATTAATTATGGCATCCACTAAGTTGAGACATTATTTTGAAACTCATGTTATTGTTGTTAAAACTAATTTTCCAATTAAGAATGTCCTCAGGAAACCAGAGATGTCAGGAAGGATGGCTAAGTGGGCAGTGAAGCTAAGTGCATATGATATAAGATATGAGCCTAGGACAGCCATCAAATCCCAAGCATTAGCTGACTTTGTGGCTGATTTCAGTAGTGATTTACAAAAAGAAGCTGAGTTAGAAGTCCAGCAGCTAGAGGAGACCAAGGATCCTTGGATACTCTATACTGATGGATCCTCAAATGTCAAAGGCACAGGGCTTGGAATACTACTAAAATCGCCACAGGGGGACATAATACCCCACTCTATAGCTTGTGAGTTCCAAACCACTAACAATGAGGCTGAATATGAAGCCTTAATTGCTGGTTTGCAAATTGCAAAGCATATGGGGATCAGGTATCTTGAGGTACATGTAGATTCATTGTTAATTACAAACCACTTTAATGGATCCTATGCTGTTAAAGGTGAAAAGCTAACCAAATATTTAGAGATAGTAAAAAATTTGGCACTCTCTTTTGTTTCCTTTAGTTTGACGCAGGTACCAAGGGAAGAAAATACAGAAGCTGATGCATTGGCTAACTTAGGATCATCCTTGAAGATTCCTGAGGATATCAAGATCCCTATTATCCATATCCTGACCCCGGCTATCGAGGATCATGTGGCTATGGAGATAGGAAATGATTCTGCAATTATCCCTAGTGAGGATACTCAATCCCATTCAGGATCAGGATCATGGATCTCACCAATCATGAGATACTTACAACATGGAGAGATTCCTACAGGAGAAAACCCTAGGGCTTTCAAAATTAAGGTATCTCAATTCACAATTTTAAATAATATGTTGTATAGACGATCTCTTGCAGGACCATACTTGAGATGCATTAAGGATCCTGAAATCCAAGAGGTTTTAAAAGACTTCCATGAAGGAGATTGTGGAAACCATACTGGGGGCAGGGCATTATTCTCAAGGATCCTAAGGACAGGATACTACTGGCCAACCATGAAAAGAGATGCTGTGGAGTATGCTAAGAGATGTGATCCTTGTCAGAGACACAGCAATATCCTTCATCAACCAGCTGAATTATTGCACCATATATCCTCCTCTTGGCCATTTATGAGATGGGGTATGGATATAGTTGGTAAGCTCCCTAAGGCACCTGGTGGAAAAGTATTCATGCTTGCTATGACTGATTACTTCTCCAAGTGGATAGAGGCTGAAGCTTTCGCCCAAGTCAGAGAAAAGGAAGTTATATCCTTCATTAAAAGAAATATTATAACTAGATTTGGAATTCCTTCTGAAATTATATGTGATAATGGTTCCCAATTTATTGGGGGCAGAACCACTAACTTTTGTGACAGCTGGGGGATTAAGATGATAACATCAACGCCAGTCCACCCACAAGCTAATGGTCAAGCAGAATCATCCAACAAGATCATCATCAATAATTTGAAGAAGAAGCTTGGATCCAAGAAAGGGAAATGGGCAGAAGAACTACCCTATGTGCTTTGGGCTGATATGACAACCCCTAAGAATGATACTGGTCAAACGCCATTCTCTTTGGTATTTGGGGCAGAATCAGTGATCCCAACAGAAATGGTGGTTCCAACTGCTAGAACAAGTACTCGTGATCCTGAAGAAAATGATGAGAACTTGGCTCAAGACGTGGATACTATTGAAGAAATCAGGGATATGGCTAGGATAAGGATGGCCAGTTATCAACAAAGAATGGCTGGTGCTTACAACAAAAATGTCAGGATCAGGAAGTTTCAAGTTGGAGATATGGTATTAAGGAAAGCATTTCAGAATACCACCAATCCTGCTGATGGAAAATTGGCTCCAAAATGGGAAGGCCCTTATTTGATTGAAGCTGAAGCAGGAAAGGGGGCATATAGATTGCTAACCATGGAAGGTGATTTGCTACCAAGAGCTTGGAATGCTGTCCACTTGAAGAAATATTTCATGTGAGTAGGATCGTCATGGCACAGATGATCCTCACGTTAGGGGTATCCTTGAAGGATCCTTAAAGTATCGGTGATCCTTACTTTGGTAATATCCTAATCTTAAACTATTTCATTTCTTTATTTTCTCATATACGGATAAGGATCATTTGTCCTTTATCCATCTCTCACGTGATTTTAAGTATTGAAAGTTCAGGTATCCTTAGCATAACATTGGTTATCTGCAGAAGCAATCCGTTCCTTGGGTTTAACCCCAGTTATTAGGGCTTGACCCCAGTTCCGCCTGTAGCGCATGATGATCCTGGTATAGTTCAAGGCAGTGGGACCAGTACTCGCTTTAGGGGCTGATAATTCCATTGTACTGGCTATGCCTAGGATCCTACGTATAATGGTAGACGTACCATACATCCGTTCCTAAGGTTTCTAACGTTTTCACGTTAGCTAAGGTTTTGGCATTTTCATGTCACTAAGTTTGGATAGTCGCCAGTTAGGGCCATACTCCAGTTTACATACGATCCTTGGGCTTGTCCCCAGTTATCCTTGGGCTTGTCCCCAGTTATCCTTGGGCTTGTCCCCAGTTGCTAACTCTTATCTTATATTGGCTTAGTCCCAAGTTATGATCTATTTCAGGTCCTTGAAGATAAGCAACTAGGGATCCTTGATCCTTACTTCTCTCTAAGGTTTATCTTATAGTTATCCTTATTATGGTTAGGATCCTAACTTGGACCCTCAGGTATGATCCTTAACTATTTTTAATCCTATTCATTATTTATTTGAATAACCCTTGAAATTTGACAACTAGACTTGTGATCCTTAAAACATATTGCTTTTTGGGATTCTTTAACTATAGGATATTTGATCATGGATCATGTCCTAAATATTTTCAATATGACTTATTCAAAATTGTTTATTCAATAAATGTGCATCAAAACAATTGAGAACTAAAGAATCAAAAAGGATAACAATACAAGATAAGCGACAAAAGATTAAGATTTTATTTATTAACAAAAGACTAACCCTTAAAAGGTTGTCAAAATTACCTACCCCGAGCATCTACCAGCAAAACGTGGCCCGTCCGCTGGGGTAGGTAAAGGGTGTCCATGATAATAAGTTCAAAAGTAGTGCAGGAATATAAAGGCGGCAGGATCACAATGGCTTCATCCCCCAAACAGAGGATCCCTCCACCATTTGCAATCCTGCCTATTGTCCAAAGGATCATACATGATCCTTAATCCTAAAAACTATTGTTCAGTACAAACCATTAAATTGTTCAACAAAACAACCATCAAACTAAAAAAATGGGCTCCGGCTATGTCTAGAAGTTTCCATCATCGCCCAATCATGCAGCCTAAACCTTCGCTGCATTACCACCTCCAGCTCCACTTGTTTCACCACCTTCACCCTTGCCTCCAGCCTCGATCGTCAGAATCTCTTCAACCTCCTCAGCCTCTTCATCGTCCAGTTCAGCCAGCCTTGCCTTCCAGCCTTCAACATCCCAGGTGCTCTTGTCAAAAGCAGGATCCTGAGCTTCCAAGGCCATTTGCAGCTTGGTCTTATACATTGCTATGGCGGCAGAGACTTTGGCGTCTTCAGTGATCTCATGCTTCTCATAGTTAACATTGACCAGCACCTTGGCCGTCTCCTGTTTGGCATCCCGGACTTCCTTCTGAAGATCAGCAATTTTGAGGTCCTTTAGCAAAGCAACCTGCTGGAGGTCGGCAATCTTCCTATCCTGATCCTCAACGTGGCCAACATAATCCTCAATCTCAGAGAATTTCTGCAAAAGGGATAAAAGATAAGGTCAGGACTAAGTGATCCTCAAATCAGCAGGATATATCAGCAGGATATGTCAACAGGATATACGAGCAGAGACAGTGATCCTTACCTCATTGAAGTACTCGAGGAATTGGTGGCGGATCAGAGGCAGACCCTGCAGATCCTCAGCTTCAGAGGCCTTTCTCTTCTTGATTCCCTTTCCTTTGAGGGGTGCCTTGGGGACCGAAGCTGTCGGACTGGTAGGGGCTTTTCTCTTGGAGGATCTGACGGTGGTGAGATCAGTGACATTGAACTTTGAAGCAGACTTGGTGGATTTTCCAGCACCTACACAACCAAAACAAGATAAGTATCTTCACTTAACTTATATTTCACTATTTATTTAATTTTTAAACAAGGATACTTACTTGACATCGTGACAGAGCCTGAGGATACCTCCTGTGAATCTTGGGTTGTTGTCTTGAAAGATCTTGTTTCAGGATCAAGTTTCTTGAAAGCGATGAGTCTCTCTTTAGCAGCAGGAGACAGTCTGAGATGTGAGACGGTGATAGCTGCATAACAAGAAAGCAAAAATATGTAAGTGATCCTTACATCAAAAGAAAGTTTCTGGTGATCCTTCTCAGGATCCTCCACCCTACCATGGGTAGCTCATTTCTTGGGTAGATCCTTTCCATCCTCAATAGAATCTCTCTTGACGAAAAAGAAACGCCGCTTCCAATTAGCATCGTTCTTGGTGGCTTTGAAGATCGGGTGTTCCTCACCAGCCTTACGTTTAAACAAATAACGATGAGAACCAAAGGTAGTAAGATCATACAGCTCTCCCAGCTCTGACATTCCTAGGTCTATTCCTTCCTGCTCGATGATCCTTTCAAGGGTATACAAAACCCTCCAAATCATCGGCATGGCTTGGATATAAGAGATGCCGGTTAGAGAAAAGAAAGATTGGGTGAAGGCTGGGAAAGGATATGTATAGCCTATGGTGAACAGAGTGACAGGAAAAGCAACCCACTTGTCGGAGATATGATCACTCAGGGCATTGGGATCAAAAGGTCTAAACTCGGTGTTCGCCGGGAAGCAGTGGCGGATCCTATCAATCTGTGCATCATTGAAACAGCAACGTTCTTTAATGGAATCTTCGATGATCCCCTGGCTTTTCGGAGGGCTGTTTTTCGGGTGATCCTTAGCTGGGGAGTTTCGGAGCAACATCTTTGATGGAATGATGGAAAGAAATGAAAACAGAGCAAGAGAAGGAAGAAGATGAAGAGAGAATACCTGATTATCTTCGGAATGCAGTTATAAAGGGAGTCTCTCTGAAATTTTAAATGCAATCGATCCTATCTCTATCTCCTATTTATAATCATGATTGTGCAGGGTTGTCACTTCTATGACGTCATGGTTGCAACGGATAGTTCAACAATAACGGCTATATTTATGATAGTTAGTTGCGGATAAGATCAAGAAAACATAACTCGCTCATTTTACATATCACTCCTTATATTTTGGGGGCAATTGTTAGGGGAGGATTTTCTAACAATTAGTGATCCTTACTTGTTATCCTGATTAATGATCCTTATTTCTGTAACAGATAGTGATCCTCAGAAGAGCTTCAGGATCAGGATCATGGATCACCTTAAGGATCCTCATACTAACGATTGTTTATTTGTGTTTCGTATTATTTCGCAGGAGTAACAAGCTTGACTTGGTCTTGGCAACGTTACTATGGAATATTCCACGGGTATTTCGCACACGTTTGACTGGAAATGGACGTTGTGGAGAACGTGGGAGCTTGGCACAAAAGTCGGATAGTTTGTTATTGTAGCTAACTTCTATTTTTAAAGGGGTGATGAGCTAGAATTAGAACACTTAGCCATTTTCAGCGACACACACTCTCATACAAACGCACTCTTGAAGCTCTCGACGAACACTTATTAGTTTTCACTCACTTTTACACATTTCACGTTAGTGATCCTTGTACCTAGCTCGTTACTATTCGAAGTTGTAAACATTTATTGATTTATTTGAGCTTGGTGATCGGTAGTTTCCATCACCCGGGGTTTTTTGTGCCGGAGATCAACTCTTGATCAAGGACTTTTTCCCCGTATAAATCCTTGTGTCGTTTGTGCAATTTACATTGAAGTGATCCTCATTATTGTTCTACATTTAAAGCATCATTCCCCGTAACAAAGAGTTTGGTTGCATTATCCTCATCAGATTTTTTGACCAAAACAAGTAGCACCTGCATTCCTTAGTCCAAATGGCATAGCAATATAACAATATATACCAGTTGGGGTCATAAAGGTTGTATCCTCTTGATCAGATGGTTCCATCTGAATTTGTTGAAATCCAGATGAAGCATCCATAAAAGTCAACAACTCATGACCCGCGGTAGCATCCACCATGGAGTCAATGTGGGGTAATGGGAAAGGATCCTTGGGACATACCTTGTTTAAATCAGTAAAATCGACACATACCCTCCACTTTCCATTTTTCTTTTGAATAACAACCACATTGGCTAACCACCTTGGATACTTAACCTCTCTTATCATACCTGCCCGAAGTAGCTTATCTACCTCTTCCTGGATAATAGCATTCCTTTCAGGTGCAAACTTCCTCCTTTTTTGATGAATCGGCTTGAATGACCTGTCAATGCCAAGCTTATGAGTAATTATATCTTTAGATATACTTGTCATATCCTCATGCTTCCAGGCAAAGGTAGTTTTCCTCCTCTTAAGGAAGGATACTAGATCCTGTTCAATGTTGCTCAGGATCCCTGATCCTATGAAGATTATGGATTCAGGATCATGAGGATCCATAAGGATTTCTTTC
Organism: Helianthus tuberosus; assembly: GCA_030545235.1. Classification (NCBI taxonomy): domain Eukaryota; kingdom Viridiplantae; phylum Streptophyta; class Magnoliopsida; order Asterales; family Asteraceae; genus Helianthus; species Helianthus tuberosus. The sequence continues at coordinate 54,537,387 of CM060404.1, forward strand.
ACATCCTGTTCTCTTGCCTCCAAGACATCTCTTGGAGGATGCTTTAATTGCTATTGCTCCCTTGGTCTCGAGGCTAGCTTCATTGATGATGTGTAGCAATTCTTAGCTTCTTGTTGGTCACTCTCAATTTTCACCACCCCCCATGGACTATGTAGCTTCACGCACTGATGATAGGTAGATGGGACTGCCTTCATGTCATGTATCCATGGCCTGCCAAGGATAACATTACAACAGGATAAGCAATCTATAACACAGAATTTTTGATAAGAATGAAGTCCTTCAATATAGATAGGGAGTTTTGATGTCCCCCAATGTATTCTTGGTTTCTCCGCTGAATCCCACAAGAACAGAGGATCTTGGGACAATGTCTGACTCAGGAATGTTCATCTTCTTGAGGACATCAAGCTGAATGATGTTTACTGAGCTTCCTCCATCTATCAGGATCCTGCGAACAAAATGGTTAGAAATAAACAGAGTAATAACAAGACCATCATGATGAGGATCCTGAACATCAAGACGATCATCCTCATCAAAAGTTATAATTTTATCCTTGGTAACAGTGAAGGTCCAGATGGGTCTATCTCTATTGTCCATCTTGGTTTCCTTGGCATGTCTTTTGGCTGCTGAAAAGGATGTACCACAAATGTCTGATCCACCAGATATGAAGTTTATAACTTGCGCGTCTGCTGGAGGAACAGGAGCCTTTTCTGGGATCCTTTTAGGATCCTGGATCCTTGACTTCTTTCGTCCCAAAAGCTCCTTCAAGTGCCCCTTGCTTAACAAGTAACCAATTTCTTTTCTAAGTGCAATACACTCTTCAGTGATATGTCCGAAATCCTCATGATATGCACACCATTTGGATTTGTCTTTTGTAGCAGCTGATTTATCACTTTTCCTTAGCCACCTAGTTTTCTCACCTAGATTCTACATTGCAAGAATTAGTTCATTGTTATCAACAGAAAAACAGTATTCAGAAATTGGAGGATAATCGTCATCATCCTCTTCTTGTTCTACTGCATGCACGTTCTGGTTGTCAGACTTGTTGTAGGATTTAAACTTGTTATTCTTGAAGTAGTATCCTTGTTTTTCCTGTTTTGAGGATCCTGCCAATCTCTCCTGGATCCTTTTGTCATCCTCTAGGCGGATGAACCTAAGGGCCCTGGTTCTTACCTCATCAAGATTCCTGCATGGGGTCATAATAAGATCATCATAGAATAAGGAATCCCTAAGCAATCCCATTTTAAAGGCTTCCACAGCCGTAGCTATATCCAGATTAGGAATGTCTAAGGATTCTTTACTAAACTTAGTGATGTAATCTCTAAGTGATTCATTTTGACCTTGTGTTATCCTATATAAGTCACTAGTTAATCGTTCAAATTTTCTACTACAAGAGAATTGACTATTAAACAGATTAACTAGATTAGCAAATGAAGTAATAGAGTAAGGGGGAAGACTTAGCAGCCACTTAAGAGCTGATCCTGTGAGTGTGGATCCAAAACCCTTGCATAGACATGCTTCTTTTAACCTCTCTGGGATGGGGTTGATCTCCATCCTCTCTCTATATTGAGCTACATGTTCCTCTGGATCCGTTGAACCATCATACAACTTCATAGTTGGTATTTGAAACCTTTTGGGTATCTTAGCATCACAAATGGGTGGTGCAAAACGAGATATCCTATGGCTTCCATCTGCAATTTCAGGAATGGACTTGACCACTCCTGGAACGCTGGATATCATATCTTTGAGCTTCTGTAATTCCCTAGCCATAGCTTGGTTGATACCTGTATCCTGCATAGAGCCATGGTTAGTGTTATAAGAATTATTGAAAGTGTTACCTCCCATAGGATTTGAGTTAGGAATTGCAGATGTGAATCCATACTGACGGGATTCTGGAATGATGGAAGGACCAGAAGAGGCAATGGTCTGCATTGGAATGAAGTCTCCTTGATGTACATATGTGCTTGGGGGTTGTATACTTCTCAAGAATCCTTGATCCTGAAAGATGTTGGATCCTTGAACCTGAGAGGATCCTTGAGGCTGAGAGGATCCTTGGACCTGAAAGGATCCCTAAGGCTGAGAGGATCCTTGGACCTGAAATGAGGATCCTTGAACCTGAGAGGATCCCTGAACCATGGAGGATCCTTGGACCCCCGAGGATCCTTGAACTGTGTGCATTCCCAAATATCCTCCTGAGCTGATGAAGGATCCCTGATGCTGAAAAGAGGATCCCGGAGGCTGAAAATAGGATCCTTGAGGCTGGAAGTGAGATCCAAAAGATTGACTCATAGTTGTTGCTCCATAACGCCTTCCCAACGGTTCAGTTTGGAACTGGATGTCTAAGGCTGTAGATTGCTGGGCAGTTATAGCTGGAGTGTCGAAATCCAGTGACCTTGGTATCAGAGGAGAGTGATCCTCCCCCGATCTCTTCTGTTTCTTGATATCACCGATCTCCCCGAGGATCCTTTCGTTGGTTTTGTCATGCTCTTGTATGTGATCCCTTATCTGCAAAATCAGAGTGAAAAGATCATTAGTAGTAGGATTAGAAGAAACAAAAGAAGTTGGTGGTTTTGGAAAAATGGGGCTTTGTCTCTTCGCAGCATTTTCAGCATTCTTCTGGGATCCAGAAGGTGGTGGAGGCAAAGGAGGAACGCCCTGTGAAGAACTCATCGCCGGCATAGAGCTTGATGTGTTCTTTGCTGACGAAGCCATCTGCTTGGTTGTAATAAACCGAAATAACAAGAATTTCTTAGAAATGAAGCACCAATTGCCCCACGGTGGGCGCCAAACTGTTTTGGTCAAAAATCAAGCGAAGACAATGCAACCAAATCTTTTGTTGTGAGGTGTGATGCTTGAATCAATGAACAATATTAAGGATCACTCAGAAATGTAACGAACAAGTGACACAAGGATTTATACGAGGAAAAAGCCCTTGATCAAGAGTTGATCTCCGGCACAAAAAACCTCGGGTGATGGAAACTATCGATCACCAACTAAGATTAAACAGAATAAGTTTACAACTCGGGATGATAACAAGCTTGTTACAAGGATCACTAGTGTGCAATGTGCAACAAAATGTATGAAATCGCCAAGTAGTGTTAGAGAGTTGTTCAAGTGTTGTTACGAGAGTGTGTGTACGCCAAAATTAGTTAAGTCTTTTTATCAAGCTTGTTATCCCCATTTTAAATTAGAAAATAACTATTCTAACTAACTATCCGCAATTTGTGCACTCTCCCCACGATCTCCATAACGTTCACAATGGTCAAGCACGTGCGGAATATTGAGGGAATATACTCCAGGAATTTCGGTGAGACTTGGTCCATGCTCTCGTTCCTGCAAAACAAGTTTACGTACAAGGAAGACAATTGTTAGTAGTAGGATAACAACAGTGATCCTGAATCCTGATCCTGTGACACCTGCTGAGGATCCTTAATTCAAACAGAATTGAAGATCCATGATCCTGGTAGCAGTTGAGGACCCGTGATCCTTAGGATTTGGAAAATCCTCCCCTAACAACTGCCACTAGCCTTTCTGTAAACACAAGGTTCATCTTCGTTCTTGACAAAACCAAACTCTTCGACTTTCTAGTCAAAACGAAGATTCCAGCTTCGAGATGCTTGCTTGAGTCGATAAATGGACTTGTTTAGCTTACATACCCTATTAGGATATTTTGGATCGATAAAACCGTCAGGTTGAACCATATAAACATCTTCGGAAAGATGTCCATTAAGAAAGGCGGTTTTAAAATCCATTTGCCAAATTTCGTAATCATAGTACGCAGCTATGGCAAGTAATATCCTAATCGATTTGATCATAGCAACGGGTGAGAAGGTTTCATCATAGTCAATACCTTGAGTTTGAGTGAAACCTTTCGCTACTAGCCGTGCTTTATAGGTTTGTATATTTCCATGCATGTCGGTTTTTCTCTTGAAAACCCATTTGCTCCCTACTGCCCGAGATTCGGGGGGTAGCTTAACCAAGTCCCAGACTTGATTGTCACGCATGGATTGCATCTCGGCTTTCATGGCCTCTAGCCATTTCGCAGAATCTGGATTAGAAATAGCAGATTTGTAACTAGTAGGCTCGTCATCAGACTCGGCTACTGTCAGGACTTCAGAACCCTCAACATGCCAAAGGTATCTATCGGGTTCTTTATGAGTCCTGATGCTCCTGCGAAGGCTTGTGTTCGGGTTTGATTCGGTATCAACAATTTGTTGTGGTTCAGACGTTCCGATCTCGTCATCGGTTGTTTGTAGTCCTTGAACTTCTTCAAGATCTACTAAGTCACTTCCAGCTCATCGACTAAGAAGTTCATCTTCAAGGAACCTTTTAGCCTTCTTTTTGATGGAAATCATATTTGCATCAGGATGGTAGAAGTAATAACCGCATTAGTTATAGCATCCGACGAAAACAGCCTTTTCGCCTCGAGGGTCGAGCTTGTCATCAGAGTCACTTGTGATGTAAGCATCACACCCCCATACTCTTAGGTAACTCAAATTCGGCTTATGCCCATGCCATATCTCATATGGAGTTTTGTTTACCTTTTTGGTCGGCGCTAGGTTTACGAGTCGAGCAGCAGTCATAAGAGCAAAACCCCAAAAGGAGTGAGGTAAATTTGTTCTACACATCATCGATCGAATCATATTTAGTAGGGTTCGATTTCTCCTTTCACACACGCCATTAAGTTGGGGTGTGCCTGGTGGAGTGGGTTGTGAAACTATTCCACGTTCCTTTAGATGATCGAGAAATTCCAAGCTGAGGTATTCACCGCCTCGATCTGAGCGAAGCATTTTAATCTTTCTATTAAGTTGGTTTTCAACTTCGTTTTGAAACTCTTTGAACTTTTCAAAAGTTTCATGCTTATGCTTCATGAGATAGACATAAGCATATCGACTATAATCATCGATGAACGTAACGAAGTATCTCTCGTGATTCCTAGTCATGGTTCTAAAAGGACCACATACATCTTAGTGTATGAGTCCTAGTAGATCACTAGCTCGTTCACCAACATGGGTGAAGGGATCATTGGTGAGTTTGCCAGCTAAGCAAGACTCGCAATCATCAAATGAGTCCGTTCTGGTGGATTCAAGAATCCCCTCAGATTGGAGGCATTTTACGCGTGCCTTGCTTATATGGCCAAGTCTACAATGCCATAGGAATGAATCACCAGCACCATTTTTCTGACATTTAGAAAGGTGATATATGTTACTGCTAAGCTGAACATTAATTTCATAGATACCGTTTCGAGGTTTAGCCTCAAAATAGTAAATACCATTTAGATAAGCAGAAATAGCAACACCATTAAAAACATATCTAAATCCTTGTTCAAAAAGCAACGAAACTGAAATGATGTTCCTGGTTAAACCAGGTGCATAAAGACAATTGTTCAAAACAACAACAAGACCAGAAGGACATGTAAGATTAAATGTGCCAGTTGCCAGAACTGGGACTCTTTTCCCATCGCCAACAATGAGCTCCATGTCTCCCGGCTTCAGTTTCTTCCACTTCTCAGGCTCCTGTAAGACATTAATGATGTGATAACCACACCCGGTATCAAATACCCATGTGTTGCTTGAAACAGTGAAAAGTTCGATAACATATATTAGAATACCTGAAGAAGTGCCTTCTCCATTAGCCTTCTTCACTTTGAGCTTGGCAAGATACTCGGGGCAGTTTCGTTTCCCGTGCCCCATCTTGTTACACTCGTAGCATTGCCGCTCTTCTGGAAGAGGGGCTTTCATAGCTTGCTTGCTCTTGTTGGTGGCAGGTTTGGCAGCAACAGGAGCCTTTCCTTTGTTTTTGCTGTTATAACTTTTCTTCTTTGTTTTGGGCTTTTTAACACCACCAGATCGAACGATTAACACTTGGCTTACTTTGTTGGAAATGTTCATCTCTGCCGTTTTGAGCATCCCATGTAGCTCTGGTACTGTCTTTACCCAGTCATTCATGTTAAAGTTCATAACAAATTGATCATAGTGACTGTTTTGGTCAAAAATCAAGCAAGGATAATGCAACCAAATCTTTGTTGTGAGGAATGATGCTTGAACAAATGAACAATTGAATTAGTAACTTGGAAAATGTAATGAACAAGTGACACAAGGATTTATACGAGGAAAAAGCCCTTGATCAAGAGTTGATCTCCGGCATAAAAAACCTCGGGTGATGGAAACTACCGATCACCAACTAAGATTAAACAGAAAAATGTTACAACTCGGGATGATAACAAGCTTGTTACAAGGATCACTAGTGTGCAATGTGCAAGAAATGTATGAAATCGCCAAGTAAACTGTCGAGAGCTGTTTCAAGAGTGTGTGTTTGCTAAAATTAGCCAAGTGTTCTATCTCAAGCTTGTTATCCTCTTTTTAATTTAGAAATAACTAAAATAACTAACTATCTGCTAAATGTGCAAGTCTCCCACGATCTCCATAACATTCACAAGGGCCAAGCACGTGCGGAATATTGAGGGAATATGCTCCACAAATATCGGCAAGACCAAGTCCATGCACGTACTCCTGCAAAACGAGCTCACATACAAGGTAGACAACCGTTAGTGTAAGGATAACAATGAGGATCCTGAATCCTGGTCCTGCAACACATTCTGAGGATCCTAAATTCAAACAGAATTAAGGATCCGTGATCCTGGCAGTACTTGAGGATCCTTGATCCTTAGGATTGGAAAATCCTCCCCTAACAATTGCCCCCAAAATATAAGGAGTAAAATGTAAATTAACGAGTTATATTTTCGATCTTATCTGCAACTAACTAACGGATATATAGCCGTTAGGATCGAACTAGCCGTTGCTGATCTTACGTCATTGAAGTGACAATCCTGCAAAATCATCATTATAAATTCAAGTTAGAGATAAGGGTCAGGAAGCATTTAAATTCGTGTGTTACACCCTTTAAATCCTCATTCGAATATTGATCAGGTACTTCTCTCTCCCTTCTCTATTCATCTTCTTCCGCTGTTCCTACTTTCTTTAACATCACCCATGGCCAAGATGGTTTTAAGATCCTCACCGGCTAAGGATCACCAAAAAGATAGTCCCCTAAAGAGCCAAGGAATCATCAAAGACTCTCCGAAGGAACGTTGCTGCTTTACTAATTAGGAGATAGACCGGATTCGTCATTGCTTTCCGGCAGACTCTGTCTTTAAACCTTTTGACCTACCTCCTTGAGTGACTTCGTTTCTGCAACTTGGGTTGCTTTTCCGGCCACCCCATTTCTGATAGGATATTCCTATCATTTCCCTGCTTTTACCCAGTCTTTCTTCTCCCTTACCGGCATATCCTATGTCCAGGCCATGCCAATGATGTGGAGGGTTTTATATACCCTTGAGAGAATCATTGAGCAGGAAGATATAGAGTTGGGAATGTCGGAATTGGCTGAACTATATAACCTTGTGAGCCATGGTTCACATCACTTCTTATTCAAACATAAACCCGGTGAGGCACACCCAATCCTCAAGACCACCAAGAATGACACCAACTGGAAGAAGCGTTTCTTCTTCGTTAGGAGGGATTCTATCCCGGATGGGAAGGATCTCCCAAGAGAGTGGGCCACCCATGGTAGGATAGAGGATCCTTATAGAAGGATCATAGGATAACCCTGTTTCTGTTGAGTATCACTAACATCTTTTTGTTTCTTTTGTGCAGCTATCTCTGTTTCTCATATTATTCCATCACCTACAACAAAAGAGAGGATCGCTGCTTTCTGGAATCTTGATCCTACAATAAGATCATTTCAAGCAAACACCAAGGATTCTCAAGAAGTATCCTCCGGCTCAGTCACAATGTCAAGTAAGTATCCAAGTCGATATATGACTAAATGTTTAAATGTAAATAAAACAAGAATACTTATCTGTTGTTTTGTATTGATAGGCGCTGGAAAATCCTCAAAGTCAGCCACCCGCTTCAGTGTGACCGATCTCAGGGCTGTTGTTCCCAGGTCTGGGAAGAAGAAGTCTGCTGCTAGCCCTAGCGTTCCTGTCCCAAAGCCTACCACCTCCAAGGGCAGAGGAGGAAAGAAGAGGAAATCCTCTGAAGCTGATAACCTTGAAGGCCTTCCCCTCATCCGTCACCAGTTCGAGGAATACTTTGCTGATGTAAGGATCCCTGATCCTTAAACCTATCTTGCACGTATGAGGATAAGTGATCATGAAATGAATCCTTTTTTCTTTGCAGAAATTCGCCGAGATTCAGATGCTTATGTTGAAGAGGCTGAGGCGAAAGAGCTGGACTTCCAGAAAATCTTCTTGGCTAAGGATGAGACTATCTCTCACCTTGAGAAGGATCTGAACTTGGCAAAGAAGCAGCTGGTAATGGCCCACATCGATGCTGACCATGAGAAGAACGAGGTGATGGAGGACGCCAAACTCTCTGCTGCCATTGCCATGTACAAGACCAAGCTGCAGATGGCTCAATAGGCTGAGGATCCTGACTTTAACAGGACCAACTGGGACCAGGAGGGCTGGAAGGCTAGGCTGGCTGAGCTTGATGATGAAGAGGAGGCTACAGAGGTCTTGGAAATTGAGGCAGGAGGCAACGGAGCTAAGGATCAGGCTGGTGATGCTGATGTTGGTGGTGATGCAGCCAAGGTTTGAGCTGCAGAAATGGGCGATGATGGATTTATCTAGACGGGGCCGGAGCCCATTTTTTATGATTTGGTAGCGGTTTTTGGTTGTTGATGTTTTTATTTCAAACAATGATGGTCTATAATAACTAAACAATAGCTATTAGGGTTGAGGATCATGGATCCTTTGAACAATAGGTAGGATAATAGGTGGTGGAGGGATCCTCTATTTGGGGGATGAAACCACTTGTTATCATGCCATCTTTTATTTCCTGCACTTTTAAGACCTGTTAACAATGGACACCCTTTGCCAACCCAAGTGGATGGGCCACGTTTTGCTGGTAGAAACTTGGGTTGGTAATTTTGACAACCTTTCAAAGGTTTAACTTTTGGTGAATAAATAAAACTTTAATCTTTTGGCTATTTCTTGTGTTATTATTCTGTATATATTTTATCCTTCAATAGTTGTGATATACTTTGTTTGAATTCATAAGTAAAGAATAAAGGTTTAATAAATCATGTCAAAAAGTTTTAGGATATGATCAAGGATCAAATATCCCATAATTGATCAATTCAAAAAAGCAGTATAGTTCAAGGATCATGTGTCCTGTTGTCAAAGGATAAGGGTCACTTATATGAATAATGAATAAAATTAAAATGATCAAGGTTCATACCTGAGAATCCAAGTTAGGATCCTAAATCTTTAACATTCACAATCAGGATAACCAAAAGACAAACCTTAGTAAAAGATAAGGATCAAGGTTCCTTGGCTGTTTGACTTCAAAAACCTGAAATGGAACATAACTTGGGACTAAGCCAATATAAGAGAAGAGTTAGCAACTGGGGACAAGCCCAACAATTCTGGGGACAAGCCCAATATACTGGGGACAAGCCCAAAAAACTGGGGACAAGCCCAAAAAAAACTGGGGACAAGCCCAAAGGATCTTGTGTAAACTGGAGTATGGCCCTCACTGGCGACTATCCAAACTTAGTGACATGAAGATGCCAAAACCTTAGCTAACGTGAAAACATTAGAAACCTTAGGAACGGATGTATGGTACGTCTACCATTATACGTAGGATCCCGGATACAGCCAGTACAATGAAATTGTCAGCCCCTAAAGCGAGTACTTGTCCCATTGCCATGAACTGTACCAGGATCATCGTGCGCTGCTGGCGATACTGGGGACAGGCCCAATGACTGGGGACTAGCTCAAATAACTGGGGTCAAGCCCAAAAAACTGGGGACAAGCCCAAATAACTAGGGTCAAGCCCAAAAAACTGGATACTTCTGTAGATACTCAATCCTTTGTCAAGAATATATGAACCTTCTGCAAAACTCAGAATTAAGTGAAAGAAGGATAAAGGATCCAGGATCCTTTTCCTTGTATAAAGGAAAATTAAAGAATGAAATAGTTTGGGATCAGATCATTACCAGAATGAGGATATCGGTCATGGAAGTAGTTGAGGATCCTGGATCCTTTCTACATGAAATATTTCTTCAGGTGAACAGCATTCCAAGCTCTTGGTAGCAAATCACCTTACATTGTTAGCAATCGATATACCCCCTTTCCTGCCTCAGCTTCAATCAGGTAGGGGTCTTCCCACTTTGGTGCCAACTTTCCATCAGCAGGATTTGTGGTATTCTGAAATGCTTTCCTCAATACCATATCACCAACTTGGAACTTCCTGATCCTGACATTCTTATTGTAGGCTCCAGCCATCCTTTGTTGATAACTAGCCATCCTTATCCTTGCCAAATCCCTGAGTTCTTCAATAGTATCCAAGTCTTGAACCAAGTTTTCAGCATTTCCTTCAGGATCACGGATGCTTGTTCTTGCAGTAGGAACCACCATCTCTGTAGGGATCACTGATTCTGCTCCAAATACCAAAGAAAATGGAGTTTGGCCAGTAGCATTCTTGGGAGTTGTCCTATCAGCCCATAGTACATAAAGTAGTTCTTCTGCCCACTTTCCTTTCTTGGATCCAAGCTTCTTCTTCAAGTTGTTGATGATGATCTTGTTGGATGATTCTGCCTGACCATTAGCTTGTGGGTGGACTGGTGTTGATGTTACATCTTAATCCCCCAGCTGTCACAAAAGTTAGTAGTTCTACTCCCAATAAATTGGGATCCATTATCACAAACAATTTCAGAAGGGATACCAAATCTAGTAATAATATTTCTTTTGATAAAGAATATCACTTCTTTTTCTCTAACTTGAGCAAAGGCTTCAACTTCTATCCACTTGGAGAAGTAATCAATCATGGCAAGCATGAACACCTTCTCATGCATGGCCAAGAAGAGGATATAGAATGCAAGAGCTCTGCTGGTTGGTGAAGGATGTTACTACGTCTCTGACAAGGATCACACTTCTTGGCATAATCCACAGCATCCTTCTTCATAGTAGGCCAATAGTATCCTGTCCTCGGGATCCTTAAGAATAATGCCCTGCCCCCAGTGTGGTTTCCACAATCCCCTTTATGAAAATCCTTTAGGACTTCTTGGATTTCAGGATCCTCTATGCATCTTAGATATGGACCTGCAAGAGATCGTTTATATAACATGTTATTCAATATTGTGAATTGAGATACCTTGATTTTGAAAGCCCTGGGGTTTTCTCCTGTAGGAATCTCTCCATGTTGTATGTATCTCATGATTGGAAGGGTCCATGATCCTGAACGAGACTGTGCACCATCACTAGGAACCATTGCAGAATCCTCTTCTATCTCCATAGTTATGTGATCCTCAATAGCAGGAGCCAAAACATGGATGATGGGGATCTTGATATCCTCTGGGATTTTCAAGGATGATCCTAGGGTGGCCAATGCATCAGCTTCTGCATTTTCTTCCCTAGGTACCTGTGTCAAACTAAAAGAAACAAAAGAGAGTATCAATTCCTTGACTATCTCTAGGTATTTGATTAGCTTTTCACCTTTAGCAGCATAGGATCCATTAAAGTGATTAGTGATTAACAATGAATCTACATGTACCTCAAGATACCTGATCCTCATATGCTTGGCAATTTGCAAACCAGCTATCAAGGCTTCATATTCAGCCTCATTATTAGTAGTTTGAAACTCACAAGCTATGGAGTGGGGTATTATGTCCCCCTGTGGCGATTTTTGTAGTATTCCAAGTCCTGTTCCTTTGACATTAGAGGCTCCATCAGTGAAGAGTATCCAAGGATCCTTAGTTTCTTCCAGCTATTGGACTTCTAACTCAGCTTCCTTTTGCAAGTCACTACTAAAATCTGCCACAAAGTCAGCTAAGGCTTGGGATTTGATGGCAGTCCTTGGTTCATATCTTATATCATAAGCACTAAGCTTCACTGCCCACTTAGCCATCCTTCCTGACATTTCAGGTTTCCTGAGAACATTCTTAATTGGAAAATTAGTCTTGACAATAATGGCATGAGTTTTAAAATAATGTCTTAATTTAGTAGATGCCATAATCAAAGGGAGGATAAGTTTCTCTAAATGTGAATACCTGGATTCAGCATCAAGCAAACTCTTACTTACATAATAGACAGGATGTTGTGTACCTTGGTGATCCTTAACAAGGACCGCACTTACTGCTTTAGAGGATACCGCCAGATATAAGGAGCTGAGGATAGGTAATCCTTAAGGGCTTTGAGAGCATTTTCATGCTTTTCAGTCCACTCAAATTTCTTGTTCTTTCTCAAAATGTCATAGAATTCCTTGCACTTTTCTGATGAATTGGATATGAACCTGTTCAAGGCCGTGATCCTCCCTGTTAACCTTTGCACATCCTTGGCATTGGCAGGAGATTTGATATTCACAATAGCCTTAATTTGCTCTGGACTTGCTTCAATGCCTCTTTTTATTACCATGTATCCTAGGAATTTTCCTGCTTTAACACCAAAGTGACACTTGGAAGGATTTAGTTTCATATTAAATTTATCAAGGATATCGAATGCTTCCTCCAAGTCTTTAAGGTGATCCTCAGCTTTCTTGGACTTAACCACCATGTCATCTATATAGACTTCCATAGTGTGTCCAATTTGTTCCTTGAACATCATATTGACTAGCCTTTGATAAGTAGCACCTGCATTCCTTAGTCCAAATGGCATAGCAATATAACAATAGATACCAGTTGGGGTCATAAAGGCTGTATCCTCTTGATCATGAGGATCCATAAGGATTTCTTTCACATCCTGTTCTCTTGCCTCCAAGACGTCTCTTGGAGGATACTTTAGTTGCTATTGCTCCCTTGGTCTTGAGGCTGGCTTCATTGATGAGGTATAACAATTCTTTGCTTCTTGTTGGTCACTCTCAATCTTTATCACCCCCCCCCCCATGGACTAGGAAGCTTCACACACTGATGATATGTAGATGCAACTGCCTTCATGTCATGTATCCATGGCCTGCCAAGGATAACATTGCAACAGGATTAGCAATCTGTAACACAAAATTTTTGATAAGAATGAAGTCCTTCAATATAAATGGGAAGTTTAATGTCCCCCAATGTTTTCTTGGTTTCTCCGCTGAATCCCACAAGAACTGAGGATCTTGGGACAATGTCTGATTCAGGAATGTTCATTTTCTTGAGGACATCAAGCTGAATGATGTTCACCGAGCTTCCTCCATCGATTAGGATCCTGTGAACAAAATGGTTAGAAATAAACAGAGTAAAAACAAGACCATCATGATGAGGATCCTGAACATCAACACGATCATCCTCATCAAAAGTTATAACTTTCTCCTGCGTAACAGTAGAGTTCCGGATGGGTCTATCTCCATTATCCATCTTGGTCTCCTTGGCATGTCTTTTGGTTGCTGAAAAGGAAGTACCACAAATGTCTGATCCACCGGATATGAAGTTTATAACTTGTGCATCTGCTGGAGGAGCAGGAGCTCTTTCTGGGATCCTCTCAGAAATCCTCGTGATATGCACACCATTTGGATTTGTCTTTTGTAGCAGCTGGTTTATCACTTTTTCTAGGCCATCTTGCTTTTTCACCTAAATTCTGCATTGCAAGGATCAGTTCATTGTTATCAACAGAAAAACAATATTCAGAAATGGGAGGATAATCCTCATCATCCTCTTCCTGTTCTACTGCATGCACGTTCTGGTTGTCAGACTTATTGTAGGACTTAAACTTGTTGTTCTTGAAGTAGGATCCTTGCTTTTCCTGCTTCGAGGATCCAGCCAGTCTTTCCTGGATCCTTTTATCATCCTCTAATCGGATGAATCTAAGGACCCTGGTTCTCACTTCATCAAGATTCCTGCAAGGGGTCATGACAAGATCATCATAGAACAATGAATCCCTAAGTAAACCCATTTTAAAGGCTTCCACAGCCGTAGCTATATCCAGGTTAGGGATATCTAAGGATTCTTTACTAAACTTAGTGATGTAATCTCTAAGTGATTCATTTTGACCTTGTGTTACCCTATATAGATCACTAGTTAAACGTTCAAATTTTCTACTACATGAGAATTGACTATTAAACAGATTAACTAGATTAGCAAATGAAGTAATAGAGTAAGGGGGAAGACTTAGCAGCTATTTAAGAGCTGATCCTGTGAGTGTGGATCCAAAACCCTTGCATAGACATGCTTCCTTTAATCTCTCAGGAATTGGATTGATCTCCATCCTTTCTCTGTATTGAGCTACATGTTCCTCTGGATCCGTCAAACCATCATACAGCTTCATAGTTGGTATCTGGAACCTTTTGGGTATCTCAGCATCACAAATAGGTGGTGCAAAACGAGATATCCTATGGCTACCATCTGCGATCTCAGGAATGGGCTTAACAACTCCTGGAACACTGGATATCATATCCTTTAGCTTCTGTAATTCTCTAGCCATAGCTTGATTAATACATGTATCCTGCATAAAGCCATGGTTAGTGTTGTAAGAATTATTCAAAGTGTTACCTCCCGGAGGATTCAAATTTGGAATCCTAGATGTGAATCCATATTGACGAGATTCTGGTATGATTGAAGGACCAGAAGTAGCAATGGTCTGCATTGGAATGAAGTCTCCTTGATGAACATCTGAACTTGAGGGTTGTACACTTCGTAAGAATCCTTGATCCTGGAAGATGTTGGATCCTTGAACCTGGAAGGAGGATCCTTGAACCTGAGAGGATCCTTGGACCTGAGAGGATCCTTGAACCTGAGAGGATCCTTGGACTGTGAGCGTCCCCAAATATCCTCCTGAGCTGACGAAGGATCCCTGATGCTGGAAAGAGGATCCCGAAGGCTGAAAATAGGATCCTGAAGGCTGGAAGTGAGACCCAAAAGCCTGACTCATAGTTGTTGTTCCATAACGCCATTCCAATGGTTCACTCTGGTACTGGATATCCGGAGCTGCAGATTGCTGGGCGATTATAGCTGGAGTGTCGAAATCCAGTGACCTTGGTATCAGAGGAGAGTGATCCTCCCCCGATCTCTTCTGTTTCTTGATGTCACCAATTTCCTGGAGGATCCTTTCGTTGGTTTTGTCCTGCTCTTGTATGTGATCCCTCATCTGCAAAATCAAAGAAAAAAGATCACTAGTAGTAGGGTTAGAAGAAACAGCAGAAGTTGGTGGTTTTGGAAAAATGGGGCTTTGTCTCTTTGCAGCATTTTCAGCATTCTTCTGGGATCCAGAAGGTGGTGGAGACAAAGGTGGAACGCCCTGTGAAGAAGTGATTGCTGGCATTAAACTTGACGTGTTCTTCGCTGAAGAAGCCATGTGGTTGAAGATGATGAACCAAAATGAACACAATGAGCAAATTTTTTCAGAAATGAAGCACCAATTGCCCCACGGTGGGCGCCAAACTGTTTTGGTAAAAAATCAAGCAAGGATAATGCAACCAAATCTTTGTTGTGAGGAATGATGCTTGAACAAATGAACAATTGAATGAGTAACTTGGAAAATGTAATGAACAAGTGACACAAGGATTTATACGAGGAAAAACCCCTTGATCAAGAGTTGATCTCCGGCATAAAAAACCTCGGGTGATGGAAACTACCGATCACCAACTAAGATTAAACAGAAAAATGTTACAACTCGGGATGATAACAAGCTTGTTACAAGGATCACTAGTGTGCAATGTGCAAGAAATGTATGAAATCGCCAAGTAAACTGTCGAGAGCTGTTTCGAGAGTGTGTGTTTGCTAAAATTAGCCAAGTGTTCTATCTCAAGCTTGTTATCCCCTTTTTAATTTAGAAATAACTAAAATAACTAACTATCCGCTAAATGTGCAAGTCTCCCACAATCTCCATAACGTTCACAAGGGCCAAGCACGTGCGGAATATTGAGGGAATATGCTCCACGAATATCGGCAAGACCAAGTCCATGCACATACTCTTGCAAAACGAGCTCACATACAAGGTAGACAACCGTTAGTATAAGGATAACAATGAGGATCCTGAATCCTGGTCCTGCAACACATTCTGAGGATCCTAAATTCAACAGAATTAAGGATCCGTGATCCTGGCAGTACTTGAGGATCCTTGATCCTTAGGATTGGAAAATCCTCCCCTAACAGTGACTGGAAAGAGAGTTGAGAATGTAGTCAACAGCCATCTCATCTTGGAGAGGATAACCAAGTTTGTTTAATTGGTCGATGTAGCCTTTCATCTTGAGGACATGAGCACTAACTGAGGAACCATCTTGCATTCTACAGCTTATGAGCTGTTTCATGGTGTCATAGCGTTCCTGACGGGCTTGTTTCTGAAACATGCCATTGAGTTGTTCAATCATGTCGAAGGCATTCATGTCTTCCATATTCTTCTGAAGATCTGGAGACATGGTGGCTTGCATGAGGCAAGCAACTTCCATGGCATCTTCTTTATGTTTGTCGAATGCCTTCTTTGCAACCACAGTGTTGTTCTCGGGTGCGGTTGGGATCGGGGTTTCCAAAACATAAAGCCTTTTTGCCATCTTGAGAACGATTCTCAAGTTGCGGTGCCACTCAAGAAAATTGGTGTTATTCAGTTTGTCTTTCTCAAGTATGGACTTGAGAGCAAAAGAGGAGTTGTTTTCAGATGACATCTGTTAAGCAAAAAAAAATATTTAATTAGTATTTTTAATGTATTTCCTTATTTAGTGAGGTGAGACGATAAGGAACGAGAATCCGGTTAGAAGCTCTTTCTAAAGGCAGTTGGGGTATGCAACATTAGCGAGAGGTTTAAGCGGACTGACAACGATTGTCAATTGTGAGAGAAGCACAACTCCCGAGGTTTATGAGGCTGCGAGGACAACCTTTGTCCTTGCATTGATACGTTTGGCCTCATCTATGCCACTTTTGTTCTCGAGACGGCTGGGGCACGCAACACTAGAAGAAAAGTAATAGTCGTCCTAAAACGGTCACATGTGGAAGGGCCGGATGTGTCGACGGAACCCTTGCACCTTGGAAGGATAAACTAGACACCAAGTGTCGTGCTGTGGCTCCAACACTGATGGTTCGCATTATGCCCCAAGTGTTACTAGTAGTAGGATGGCATAGACCATTGATTTTAATTTTTACCAAATAGGGTCGTTACAGTCGGTTTTAATTTAAATATTAAATTTGAGACATAACCAAAAAGACCCTTTCACCTCTCGGGACAATTAGTTTTAGATAACCTACAAAACTAAGTTTGTCGCGACTTGGAATAACCAATTAAAGTTAATATTGAAAACTATTAAGTTTATGAGTTTTAAAGATGTGAGAAAAAACATGTTATAAAACTCTAGTGGTTACAAAATATGCAAGTTGCTAGAACTTGCTTTTTCCGATTTCATTTAAAAAAAAAAAACTTTTAAGAATACGTTTTGGTATTAAGTTGAAGTGTGATAACATTTATCAAAAGGCAACCATAATAGCAAAAATGATATGTAAATCATATGGGCATGAATATGATCTTGCTAGAGTCAAGTAGCAAGATCAAGGGGTCACGGTCACAAAACACAAAACAACCACAAGGATGGACTTGAGTGCATCTTGTTGTCTTGAGCGACTCCCACTAACTCCAAGACTCCTCTTGGCATTCGGTTTTGCTTCGGGTCTTCGCGTCAACAATATTTAACAAGTAAATATAACAAAGACAAAGAACCTTATCTATTACAACTTTGAAACACAAAGCGGGCCAAAACCATAAACTAAGCTATTACAACTTTGAGCCGCAAAACGGGCCACAACTAAGAACAAAACCAAACATAAACACAACCAGAAGGTCGGGCCCGATTTACATATTCAACATAACCAAAAGTATGTTTGGGCAATTTTTGGTCAACCAAATATATAACAATTAAAATATGACCAAAAATATATATAGCCCAAAGATAAAAATAAATCAAAAACTTTAGACTTTTAAAGTTTGTGATTTATTATTCCGGTGAAAAAGACCGGTTTCGATTTGCATGTGGTGAGCATCGGCTCTGATACCACTGAAGGATATCAGTGGTATAATTTTACTTTTATTTCATGAACCCGGTTCATATTATTTATGTGTTTATTTCGTTACAAAGATTAGTCAAAACACTTTTGACAAATAAAAATGCATGTATATATATGTCATTCAAAATAAACTTTAACTAGTTAAAACTATATATACATTTTTAAGCAACGGAAGCGTATGTAGCAAAATAACACGAGTATTTATACCAAGGAGCACCCGTAATGGAACAAGGTCACCAACATGCAAACATGAAATATAAACGCAAACCATAGGGGGTTTTAGATATACCTTCGGTTAGTAATAAACCGGTCGAGACACCGAGGTTCAACGAACAAGCGCTAGTTAACGAACCAACGAGACACGACGAAGGGGCGGCGCCAAGCGGCGGGGCAGCGACGACCTGTCCGGCAGGCGGTGGTGGCCGGTTTGGGTGTATGAGTTGAGAGAGTTTTGTTGCAACCTTGTGTTCATTCTTTTCTCAAAACAAGACCCACGCTTATATAGAACATGGACTATATTGCATGCTCGCCAAGTGTCAAACCATGCAAAAATGCATGTGTTTTGATTGGCCACAAGTTAGGTGTATGACAAGTGGCGTAGGGTGAGAATACCCGTGTCACCCGGTCCATGTACCCGTCTCTCAGTTAATACCCGCTTATGATCATAAATATAATTATGATTTGTCTCGTATATTGTTCGTAATTACCAGTTAAACAGGTTAAGTGGATTTTTAGTTCGTTGCCCAAGGTGTAACTCTTACGGGTCAAGACCCGGTCGGCAGCGTTGACTTATCAAACCGGACATAATGTCCAACAGAGTATACCCACCACAAGTAGAAACAAAGCAATTGTACCCAAAAATCTATGCAACACTCGCTAATTCAACCAGGTTATTGCCTCTACATATAAGAGTTTATTAACATCTACATTTGTTGTTTCATTCATGGCCGGCCTGTAAGGCTTATCAACCTATGCTAAGGCCTAGGGCCACCAAAAAACAAGGGCCTCCAATTTTATTTCCTTTCATGTTTTTTGCCATTTAAACAACGTTTCTAGGCCCAAGATTTAGGATTTACACTAGGAGTCTGCATTGTCCACGCACATAACACATCAACCCTCGTTACTTGCAGCGTCTTTTGAGTAACCAACTAGGTTATAACCCCGTGTATTACACGGGTTGAATAAATAAATTTTATATACCAAATAATAAAACATTATCTTTTTAAAAGCCTCCTTTATTGCACGGGTTGAAGAAATGTAATTTTATATATTAAATAATAAAATAAGTTATATCTATAAGAACCATATGTATTGTACGGGTTGAATAAATGTAATATTATATACTAAATAATAAAAAAATTATATCTTTAAAACTATTGTATTACACGGATTGAATAAATGTAACATTGTTTACCAAATAATAAAAAAAGTTATATTTTTAAAAACCCCCGTGTTCATGGGTTGAATAAATATGATTTCATATACCAAATAATTAAAAAATATATTTAAAAAAACTAACGGATTTTTTTTATATTTAAAGTAGGATAAGATTGAATATTAATCTGAACTAACGAATTTTTTTATATTCAAAGTAGGATAAGACTGAATATTAATCTTTATTTATTTAGTTAATATAAGATTGAAAAATCATATAATTGAATAGGTGGGAGGTTGTATTATGATAAATCGGTTAACCGTACTGAATGATAAAGATAATAGTGATTATTGAACAAATTAATTAATCGAATTTAACAGAAACATTTGTGATGTTAGGCGGATTTTTTTTAATTATTTGAAAGTTAATATCAACTCAGGAATTCATATGAATTTTTATTAGATTTGATTAAATATTATTGATAATAAAAAATTGTATTAGATTAGATTTTAGATTTGATTAAATTAATATTATTAATAATAAGAATTTTAATAAAAATTGGTGAAATCTGTTAAAATTATCCATGGAGCTAAAATGGTTATTAAATTATATATACATAAAGCATCTAGTTTGTATTAATTTAGATTAAATATTATTATTTTTAGTATTATTAATAATTTTAATCAATTAAATGAGAGAATGACAAGTGTCCCAAAACATGTTTCTTTTATTATATAATATAGATATAGATGTGAAACTGATTGCGAATTGAGCGAAATTAGGGCCAAGATTAGGAAATATCATCGCTATGGTTATTCAATGTCTCAAATCTCAATATCAATTCCTTTATATCAATTTAATAGGGCCGTAACTTTGTAGTTCGCTTAGGTTTCATTGAACCTTGAAGGCAATTCACCAATAACCTCTTGTACATTATTCAAAGAAATATGGGTGAGATTGCTTCAAGGACAAAGAGTACTTACCTAAACATGTTCCATATAAAAAACTTAATTAGTATACATTATACACGAAGCAAATTCGAGCTCAAACTTAAAATTTTAACAAGCCAAACAAAAGTAAAAGGCTCGAGTGCTCGAGTCTCTTACCCACCCATAGTAATAAAAAAAAAGTCCTAAATGCATGCCTCATTGCCAAATAAGTGGTGTGAAACATATGATGTAAAAGCTAGTAGATTCAACTATTGCGTGATAAGTATGTCCCCACGTATGCAAGTTGTGCGTAATCCCAATCCTTGCCGCCTGCCGTTAATTTATGTTACAATCAATGCATATTTTATTATTTTTTTTACGTACCACTCAAAGTCAAAGACTAACCAATCCACAATTATACCCTTTAACCAACCAACTAACCTCACCATTAGTTTAGAAAACCACGTTCAACAAAAACAAGTAACCCATGTCATTATAGCCTAGTGGTATCTTGGTGGTGGGATAAGGCTTATGACCATTAGGTCATGAGTTCGATTCTCACAAGGGGGGTTTTTCCCAGATTTATTGGGTTTCCTTCTGAATTGGTGTAGGGCATTATTGCCTAGTGGAGATGGATATGATCGGGTGGGTCCACTGGTGGCACGATGATACTCCAGTGGTCCGTCAGTGATCCAAATTTGCCGTTCAAAAAAATAATAATAAAAAGTACAAAACTAACATAAGACGTTTGTTTCACGCACACAAGTGACTTAAACACGCAAAGGCTCATAACCGACTACACTTCCACCCTTTCTCACTCAACTCTTAACTCTACTTTCCTCACACTCTTCACGCAACTTCCCCCTTACCCACCCTCACCCCCCTTATATACCCCCCACATCCATCAATATTTTGTACTTCTTCATTCATTTCATCAACTTCTCACACTAATTCTAATGGCACTAGAAGCTTTAAACTCTCCAACCGCGCCACCCGCATCTTTGTTCCGCCAGGATTCCTTCAATCATCTATATTCGGAGTCATGGACGAAAGGGAAACGATCCAAACGACAACGTAGTGATCAACCACCTACTGAAGAAGAGTATCTAGCACTTTGCCTCATGCTTCTAGCTCGTGGCGGTGCTCACACGTCTAATTCGACTCTTTCCCGTCCACCTATTAATGATTCTAGGCTTGTTTACAAGTGTAGTGTGTGTAACAAAGCATTTGGATCTTATCAAGCTCTTGGTGGTCACAAAGCTAGCCACAGAAAACACAATTCAGTTGGTGGTGACGTGGAACAGTCGTTGGTTGTTGCAACAAGTGTTGGGAGGAGTCACGAGTGTTCCATCTGTCATAGGTGTTTTCCTACTGGACAAGCGTTGGGTGGACATAAAAGGTGTCACTATGAAGGTACTGTTGGCGGCGGCCACGTCAGCACCGGTGTAACCTTGTCCAATCATAGTCATAGTCATACTCAACGCGGTTTTGACCTGAACCTGCCGGCTTTGCCGGATAATATGTTTTCGGGATTTGCCGATGAGGAGGTGGAAAGCCCTCACCCGGCTAAAAGATCTCGGTTGTTTGATCTAGTGGATCATTAGGTAGCGTTCGTTTCATGGATTGTAGTGTTGATTAGAAAATTGGTTGGAGTTGTTGAATTCTTTGTATAATAGTTTATTGTTTGGTTTAAAGAAGTGTTATTACTGTTGTGTAAACAAAGACGTAGAGTTTGGTAGTGCAAGTTGATGTTTGACACGTTATAAATTATAAATGAATTTATTGTTGGTATACTTTGATTTGTGGTTTGCTCCTCTTGGCCTCTTGGGGTGTCGGTTTTAGAATATAGTTAACATTAGGTTTTGGATTTAAAAAAAATGTGATTAGGCATAAGAATGTCCAACAAGGCCAATTGCAAATACTCTTATATTATGTTGTTCGTTACACTTATTTTATTGCGTTGTAGAAACCTTAAGCGAGTACTAAGCAACGCTAGAGTATTTTTTATCAAAGTTTGATACATATATCCAGTTATGTTGAATTGTATTGCATTTCTTGGGTTTCACAAGTTGAAAGTTGGGGGCAATCCCCTAGTGAGTATAACCGGATGAAATTAGTAAACAATAACAATAAGCAGGATGGATTGGTTGGCCCTTGACAACAATTGAGGGTGTTGTATGAGGCCTCAATAGAAGACCTCGTGACATGTGGCATTAAAGTAATTTTGAGCCTTTGGGTGGTTGGTAAGTTAAAGCCACCCTGCCAAAAGTTCTTAAATAATGGTTACACAATGGTCATGGGAGGACATCAAAGTTTGTTGTCCACTTGGAGGTGTGGGTGACCTACGTGTTACAAATAGCGTAGGTAGTCACAATCACAACTAGTCATACGTCAATTGAAACTACTCGAAGATGGCAAAAAGCTATAAAATGTGGCGTGAAGCTAGAGAATAATGTGTGATCCTCTCAACTAGGTGCGAGAATCCAATAGGAAAGACCTACCCAAGGAAAGATTGTGTTCAAACTTTTTTGTCAATGTGGTGAAGGTTGACATGGTGTCAAAGCCACAAGTTCAATGCTTAATGGGAAATTTCCACGATAGATAGGTGTTTAAGGAAACCGGCCTAAGGGACATAAGATTTAAGAAGCCCTAAATCTGTTCCCAATCTATGTTAAATCTACAAGATCAATGCCCTTGTAAACGTCGATCAATGATGAATTGGTCAATAAGATTCAATATACGCATCGAGGTTGTTGTAGGTCTTGTGTCTTCTTCATGATGTATTAACTCTCAAATATCCGAGATGACTAGGGTTTAAGTTCTTGTTAATACAAATTTTCGTTGTTTTTTATTGTGTATGTAAATAGTTATGTTAAACACTTGATTGATTTGGGTAATAAAAATTTGTATGGAATTCGAGTCTAATGACAAATCCCCGTCTTTTTTCATTTTTGTTATATTTGGTTAGCTTTTCATACAAGTTATTATATAATTTTTATGTTTATATAATTTAAGGGAAGGCTAGACAGAAAACCCTTAAATTTTTAGAAAACTCTAGAAACTCAAATCTCTCCCCATTTTTACCCAACCTCCCGACATTTTTTTTTTTGAAAACAATAACACATATAATATACATGTTTTAAAGTGTTTTGGGCAAAAAAAAAAAAAACAAAAAAAGCGCCGAAGGGATTTTTTTTTTTAAAAATAAACAAATTTCAGCAATGTCCGGTTGCCTAACATGTGTTAGGCACAAAAGACAGAAATTGCTGAAAATTTTTTTTTTTTTAAATAATTCATTCGGCGCTTTTTTGATTTTTTTTGGCCCAAAACTCTTAAAAACATGTATATTACATGTGATATTTTTTTCAAAAAAAAAATGTCAGGATGTTGGGTTTTCTATATATATAGGGTTTTCTATATAGTCCTACCCATATAATTTAAACTTGTTATGTATTAAATATCTACCTTGAAGGGGAAGGATCCACTAAAAAGTTGATTTTGCCTAAGTAGCCTAAGAAGGATTGTGGTGATGACATGTGACACTCCTAATTAGTAGGAAGAAAAGGCATTTTGGTCCTTATAAACAGGAGTGAAAATGACATGTGGCACCCCTTTTGTTTTTTAAGAATACAACAAAAAAATCTAGTACAAAAAAATCTAACACAAAAAATCTAGTACAAAAATATAGCACAAAAAATGTAGTACAAAAAAATATAGCACAAAAAAATATAGCAAGAAAAAAGTCAGCAAAAAAAATGTAGTACAAAAAAAACTAACACAAAAAATGAGAAAAAAAAATTTTAAGACAAAAAATCCAGCGCAAAAAATTTAGCACAAAAATATAGTAAAAAAAATCCAGCACAAAAAAATGTTATACAACATAGAAATGCAATACATTTTGGTGGGTTTTTTTAGTCTTCATATTTTATATAGCAATATGGTACTCAAATTAAAGATAAAAGGATGTTCGATTTTACGGTGAAATTTTTATGAAAAAATAACGTCGTATAAAAAAGTTATGAACGTTTAAAAAATGGGGGTGGAATATGCATGTGCCTTGCATGTGGAGAGAGAAAGTCCATAAATAGGATTTTACCAAGATGCCCTTGCACTCTTTCTTTCTCCTACACTTTCATCTTAACCATTGATTTAAAAAATGAATGGTTAAGATTCCTTCTCATCCTACTTAGGCAAAATCAACTTTTTATTTGATCTTATCCCCTACCTTGAAACCTAAACATACAACCATTAAATTTAAATATATGGTTGAACATGCCATGTTTTCTGGATGATTCGAATAGCCATTAGACAATGAGGTAGTGATGGAGTGGTTGAAGAAACACTTGGTGTTTCTTGTGACCCACGTTCGACTCCCACTCTCCCCATTATTTTCCGCGGCATCCAGATGAAGGGCGAATACAGGTGGCGCCGGGTCGTCTTGGATGGGAGGCGAGGTTTTACCGATTATTCCACTGTCATGCCTTCGGGCGGGTGGAGGTCGGGTTTTCGCGCATCTGATAAAGCCAAGGGGCTGGTGGCGGTCGAGTAGTCGACCTTGACCACAACGTCCAATGTCACGATAATTAGCACGTCGTTTCTTGTTGTTCAAAAAAAAATTCAAATAGCCATTAAGCTGCTTAATTAGTGGCGGCGGCAAACTGATGAACAGACATTTCAATGTACCTACAAACATAATGCAAGCAAAGGCAGCCACTACCAATTTGTTATTGCTAATATTATAAATGATGGCTACTTGTATTTTTTTTTGAACGCCAACGAATCCTCCAAATGGCCTATTAACGAAATTCACTATATTGGAATACACCCACCTCCGAATCGGGGAAAATCCTTACCTGGGGCCGAAGCCCGTGAACACTCACCCGAAGGCATGACAGTGTGGTGAGGTAAATCCGCTCAGTTCAAGGATCGAACTAGCGATCTCCACCTACTCGCCTAGTCTCCTATCATCACCAGCAAGGGCGTAGCTTTGTGGGGGTGGGGGGGGCCGAACCCCCGAACTTTTCGCTTGTTAGTGGAGAGTATGTAGTTTTCGTATAGAAATTTTTGGGATATATACGTTTTTGACCCCCCCCCCCCCCCCCCCGGGTTTTATAGAAATTTTTGGTATATACGTTTTCGACCCCATGTCAGAAATTTCAAACTTCGCCATTGATCATCAGGTGACGCAGAAAATAATGGGAGAGCTGGAATTGAACTTGGGTCTATTAGAACACCAAGTCTCCCTTACCATTCCACCACCACCTCGTTGGCTGGCTACTTGTATAGTTGTATAGGTTAATTTGACTAAGTTATTTTTAGTAAAACAGCCATGCATAAGCCCGTTACTGAAGGCCCAATAATAACTCCCGCTCCGTTTGCAATACATGAAAAGTTAAAAGTAACACACTGACATGTGTCATTTGTGAACCTTTTAAGCCCATAAAAGGATTTTTCGTTTTCGCAGGCCCGTCTCATCGTCTTTTGAATGGTCCAGTGTCTATAAATGATAGTGGTTTAAATTCATTTTGATTAATTAGCTCTTAATTTTATTTGACTTTTTTTAACGGCAAATTTTGTTCACTGACGGACCACTAGAGTATCATCATGCCACCAGCGGAATCACCCAATCATATCCATCTCCACAAGGCAATAAGACCGTGTGTAGTCGATCTTGTTTGGGCGTTTGTTTGGTAGAAAACGCCGGACAACGCCGGTGTTAACCGCCCCCGTGGGCGTGTTTTTGGCAAATTCCAGTTGAAGCGTGCTTTATTCCACACCCAAGCCCCATTTTGATGGTCCAATCACACTTCATCTTCATTGTCTGTCCAATAAGATTTTTTAATGGTTTTTGTTTTATTTTATTAAATAATTGTGTAATGATTGACGGGGCATTATTGGGCGTTATTAAAACTACGCCCCTTTGTGAATAACGCCCCTTTGCTGACTAGGATGACACGTGGTGGACAACGCCCAAGGGTGGGGCATTACTCACCCCAACGACTACTCATAGTCTAATGTCTATACACCAATTCAGGAGAAAACCCAATAAATCTTAGAAAACCCCTTTAAGAATCGAACCCACGACCTATTGGTCCCTAAACCTTATCACACCCCAAAATGTCACTAGGCTATAATGTCATGGGCATTATTTTACTTGTTTTATTTTGGCTTATACAACAATGTTTAAAGATCTTTTCATCGAATTTTAGGATCCGTTTTTATAATTGAATACACCCTATCAATACATCATAGTATTTAATTCTTCTAGATTGTTCATGTAATTTATTATTTCATTCATTTCTATAGTATATCTTTGAACGATAAACGAATAAAACCCTTGCTACCTGAGGTAACCCAATAACAAAAGTCGACTCTATAAGCCCGCAACCGCAAACAGCACTGGACAGCCCAAACCCACCATCTCCGGTATGGAAAAACCTACTGCATAAAAGCCTATTACGGTAAAACCCGGTTGAGATCGAATTCGAACTTAAGACCGATTTAGATAAAACAATTTTCATCGATGCCATTGAAAAAGAGACGTTTGGATTTGTGGACCACGACCACCTATCCGAATTTTGAGAGTTAAAGATTAAAACAACTTCTGCACCATCCTTTCCAGTTTTTTTTTTTTTTTTTTTTTTTCTAGTTGGTACGTTTGATTAAGCTATATGTAAATCCGTAATTTTTTTTTAATGGCCAACAAACTCAATCCCGAGCACTCTCGGGGCACCCACTGGACAAACGGAGTACTCCGAGAGTAACCCGAGTCCACCACCAATTCCGGGGAAAATCCGGTAACCCGCCCGCCCGTAGGCACGACGGTGAAATTACCGGTAAAACTCGTTTGGCTCAAGGATCTAACCCATGTTTCCCTAGGTCTCCTATCATTGCCCACCAGTGCCTCACTCTGCACCAAGTGGGAGTCAAACTTGCATACCTCAAGAGAAATGCAAGCCATCCACCACTTGATCTAGAGATCATTGGCTAAATCCGTAATATTATTGAAAGTAATTTTAGAAAGAAGGGAATAAAATTGCAAAACAAATCCCGAGAGAAGATGATGAGAAAGTACAAAAAGGAAATGTTCCAGATTCCATGATTAATAAAGTTGAAAGCAATAAGAGCCGCGAAAACACGGAGCCGCAACAGTCACTCCTTCAGAAACATCACCTCTATCACTTTCCCAACCCCACTCACTCCTTTCTTATTAGACTGAAGGGAGTGGGGCGACTCCCACCCCCAAGTCGCCCCAGGTCGCTAGGAACACCGCCTCCGGAGGCGACTTGGGTGGCGTCCCCCTCCTGCCCGTCCTCTTCTCGTCGCCCAACTTTTTCAAATATATCCGTTGCCAACGGATATGTTGGCCAAACTTTTTTTTTTTTTTTAATAATCCAACCTTTATAAATAATACCCCATATCAAACACATTTTTACCACAATCTTCTCTCAACTCATCAAAATTTATACAAATCTTCTATCAACTCATCAAAATGTATCCCCACAACATCCCTCCTTTCAACCAAAATACACAATCTTCCAATCCACAACCCGATCTGGCGGACCCAAACGTTTTAAATAACCCGCTTTTTACGCCTATTTCAATAATATGCACGTTGCTAGCCCTACACCGCAAGTATACTACAACAATACGACGATACCGCAACATATGGGGTTCACCACTTGGAACACACAACAACCCGGTGGTTTTCAAAACGTTGGAGGATCGAGCCAACAAAATGGTATAAATTTTTTTAGATATTTTTTTATAAAGAATATGTTTTTTTTTTTTTTTAACTTTGTTTGTATTCCATCTAGTGGTTGATTTAGATGACGAAGAAGTTCCGAAGACCCAGTTCGATGTCGGTCAAAAAAAGAAACGTTCACACAAGAGGAAAACACCGGGTGAAGAACGCTTGAAAACCAAACCGATACCATGGACTTCCAACGAGGAAATGAGCTTGTCCAAGGCTTGGCTAGAAATAACCGAAGACCCGAGATGCAGTAACTATCAAAAGGAAAAAACATATTGGTCTCGTATTTACAACGTTTTCCTCAAGTTGGAAGATCAAGAAGATGGATACCGTGATGCCGATGGTATCGGCGCGAAGTGGCGTAAAATGCGTCCTTTGATTCAAAGTTTCAACCAAATATACACTCGCCTCGCGTGTGCGCCAAAGTGGTTCCGACGATGCGATGCTCCAAGCAAACGCCCAAAATGAATTCCGAGTCGAACACAAGAAGGCGTTTCCTTATCTTGCTATTTGGCAATTTTTAAGAAGGAGTTCGAAATTTCACACAGTCATCGCCTTCGATCCATTTAAAACTCGTGGCCAACCGTCGGCTAAGCGGTCAAAAACCTCATCCTCAAACGACCATCAAAGTACCGGGTCGGACGCTCGGTGTCAAATAAATCTCAACGACATTGAGGAAGACAACGAAGAGCCACATGAAGAGGCCGAAGCGTTTCAACCACCACAACGGCCGGTTGGCCGAGATAGGGCCAAAAAAGCCGCCCAACCGTCTTCTAGCGGTGTACGAATCGACTACACCGAAACGTTCGAAAAAGTGACCAATAAGTTAGACGGCTTGTTGCAAACGAGCCAACAACGGATCAACTTAAAAAAAGAACACGGGGACCGAAAGCTAAAGCTGAAAGAAAGTCGTCAAAAAGCACTTGATTTGCAAATATTAACAACCGACACGACAAACCTTACTGGAGCCGAGCTCGCTTTAGCCGAACAAATGAAGCAAGAAATTCGAGAAAAATATAACCTTTGTTGAAGTAATTTTTTTATTTTGGTTGAAGTAATTTTTTTTTAGTTGATGTATTTTTTTATTTTGGTTGAAGTAATTTTTTTTATTGAAGTATTAGTTTTTATTTACTTTGATCAATACTTTTATAAAAAATAGGACTTTTTTTTATATCTTTTACATAAAAAAAGACAAAATAAATCAATCCACGTGTCGCAAGACGCCCCACCCAGCAAGGTTGCCCCACTCCCCCTTTTTTGGCCAAAATCCTCTTATGTGACGTGGCGCCACGTATCGCAAGACGCCCACTCAAAAGGTTGCCCACTACACTCAGTCTTATTAATACCGGACTACTCAGCTTTACCAACTTGGGTTAGCCCCTGCCCTCTCGCCTCTAAACGTTAGTCTCTGACGCGGGAGGTCGCTGCAAAACAGCCTAGGGGGACGCCCCCACATCACCGGGACAGTGGTGGCGGGCCGGCTAACGTGACCGGTCTTCACGTTTTGCTTCCATTATTACTAGGTTAGAACCTCGTGTATTACACGGGTTAAATAAATGTTATTTTATATATTAAGTAATAAAAGAAAGTTATATCTTTGAAAACCCCGTATATTGTACGGGTTGAGTAAATTTAATTTTATATATTAAATAATGAAAAAAGTTACATTTTTAAGAATCTCATGTGTTATACGGGTTGAACACATGTAATTTTATATGCAAAACAATAAAAAGTTATATCTTTATAAACTCTATGTATTATATGGATTGACTAAATCTAATTTTATATACTATATAATAAAAAAATTATATTTTTTAAAAACCCCGTGTATTATACGAGTTGCATAAATATAATTTTGTGTAGTAATATCTTTAAAAAAAACTAATGGATATACTCGATATACGATGAATGGGGTGATTGCGGTGATGATTCTTATAAATGTCACGTAAACATAGTGATTACCGTATTTGAGTTGAGAATTGAACACGGAAATAAAACTATAGAACCAATAAACATTGATTAATATTTTTGTTTACCCTTTATAAACATTTTTAAAATAGTTTCTATCCTTAACTACTTTAGTTTAATAAAATAAATAAATCATTTACATTATATTAATTTATATCGAAGGGATTAGTCCAAGCGTTATGTGATGTGTTAACCATATGAAAAGTTGAAAACACATGTTTTGACGTATCCAATTGAACTCAATATATCCTATAGTTGCATTGCGATTGGATCAAAACGTAACGTAAATCAAATTTATATCGTATAATCATAACGTATTATACGCGACCCGACTAACTCGAATTTATATCGTCAAGGCAAAAACTCTCGAGGGGGTCAAAGTGTCATTTACAAAGTTCATAAAAAGTTAAGTGGTTAAAAATTACATTTCCTGAACTTAAGAGCTAAGAAAGGGTAAAGATAAAATTTGATAAAGTTTTGGGGTAAGAATGAAACTATAACAAAGTTATAAATATTATAAAATATTATATTATCTTCTATACAAATTGTTTAAATTTATATTAAATTGAATTTTATGATTATTTTTTAATTGATATTAATTATCTATAAAAATAGATGGCTTCAATGAATGACATGTGTCCTTTCATTGGTTTCTTTTATTATTATTACTAGCGGTAAGACCCGTGTGCAAACACGGGTCGTTTCTTAGAAAACCATGCATAGCCCATATTAACAGAGAGTAAAAAAATAATTAGTACAGACTTATAAAATTGATATACACTAATGGTCAATAGGTTTATTCAGCAGCAATTCCATTATGTTGATAGCAAACTACTGTTATCTATTAACTGTTAAAAACTTCTGTTGCTTTCCAACAGACTTTAATAAGAACTGTCATCCATTATCTCCAACAGAGCTTGCCAGATTGATAGATAGTAAATATCAGATGTTAGTCAACACATGTTAAAAAGGTCAGTCAACAGAAACTACAAAGGTTAGTAAACAGATATTAACAGAATAATGTTATTAACATGTGTTAGAAAACCATGCATAACACATATTGATAGAACATATACATATGTGTAGATATTGTACCAAAAAGTGTTATCTATTATAGCTAAAAGACATCTATTATAGCTAAAAAACAACTATAGACATGCATCATCAGTTAATATATAAGATACATATGAGTATTTCCATTGTACTATCCACAAAAAAAAGTAGCACCCACCCATTGACAATGAAACTTGTTTATAGACATACTACATATAGAACATGTCTAAGAAGCAAAATTAGTACCAGCAACGAGCCAAATGTACAACCACAAACAATCATGACATGAAACTAAGAGGACTTTATCTTTGTCACGATATGCACAACTTTTTTTAACTTCAGCAATTGATTAGACTTGTGAAACTCTAACGAAAGTTCATCACCAAAAGCAATATTGTAAGATCTTAGATAAGAAGACCATCCAACAACAGCATAGTTAAATCCAGTATTGGTCTTTTGAGATGTTGTAAACAGTTCCTGGACTTCACATTTAAGATTCTGGATCTTGATAGGCTTAGGATTATCAGTATGCAGATCCAACGCAGAAGATACATCTGATGGCAGTTGCTAAAAAACAGAAAATTGAACCGTGAATTTTATAAAATATTGATATATAACTGAAGTTATTGAAATAACGAAACAAAGCAACGACTGCAAAAGCTTACACGTCTGTCTTCAGCATGTGTGGTGAAGTGTAAGACTGATTCTGAAGTGGATGATACTAAACGAACCTTTCGAACTTTACATGGTCTATCAACAGCTTTATTATCCTCTACAATTGTCTTGCCACGAAGTTTGCGCATCTTTTCCACCTAAGTAAATTAATTTAGAATATAACAACTCTAAATTCTTGAAATTTTATAACTTTCTTTATCAACACAAACTATCTTCTCAACTCAGCTTTGAAGTTTAAGACTCCATCATATAGAAGAATATCAATATATTGAGACAATACTAAAATAGACAGTATAAAACTAATAAACACTTACATTAGATATAACACTTGAAGAGGCAGAAATGTCATGAACAGGAAAATCTTTAGACTGTAGTTGACGATCGTTAACATCATCAGCTATTTTTACAGAATGATCTTCAGGCTACAACAAAATTTAAAAAAACCTTCTTATACTTATAATACAATAAAATATATGCGTAGAAAATTATAAATTTACAGCATTTTTAACATCTGACTCATCAACCAGACACGCAATCTTTGAATCAAATAGCCCATCATCAGCAAACTATATTTATAAGAAGAATCATATATTAGAAACCATATTTTAAATCATAATAATATATAAATATTACATGTGTATATATACATTAAAAATATCCTCAAAACTCGCAAGCTGCTTAGAATTACCAACCGAAGCTCCAGCATCCTCGTCATCCCAAGCAACTTCCCCGGAATCCAGAAGCTGTTTGTGTTTAGCCTACAAAATGAGATTTCAAAAGTTATTAGCATAATATAATAAAAGTTACTTATCACTGTCATGTTATCAAACAATGTATTATATCATCAAAATTTTATACCGCAACCAATAAATCAAATCCATCTTCTTCATAAACTGAATCATCCAAAACAACTACATCAGCCTTCTTGAAAGAAACCTCAGTTCCAGTCTCGGAATGGAAAACGGAAAACTCAAATGTTTTAGATGCAATCATGGTGAAAACCAACCAAGATTCAACTGGTATGGGAACTTCTTCAATCAACTTTGACCATCCATCAGTAAATCCGCATCCATCAGTCTATCCTTTCATCATCACATTCCAAAACCTTTCGCCAACATAGATAGTTGCCATCCCATACTCGTAATGTTTACCATAGAATTGTTTCCAAAATTTGTCAGCAATTAGCTATAGAATAAGCAAAGGAATATTTAGCGCAGACTTGCAAATTTGATATGAACTAATGAGCAACAGAAGTTACAACGGATTAGTCAACAAAAGTTAAAATGAGAATTACTCAACAGGGTTAGTCAACAGTAGTTACAGTATTTACACACAACCTAACCACTGTTTGGCTATCAACTATTACATACCTCTGTTGCTATCCAACAGAGGTTTCGTAACAACTGTCATCCATTATGTCCAGCAGAGGTTGCAACGTGGATAAATCTTAAATATCAGATGTTAGTCAACCGAGATTAAAAGACTTAGTCAACAGAAGTTAAAAAGGTTAGTCAACAGATGTTAAGATTATAAGGAAACAGACGTTAAAAGGGCAAATAGATGTTAGCAAGCTGTTGAGATATCATAAAATATTTAGAGTAAGTAACGAAATAATATATCGTTACTTACAGTCATGCCAACTTCAGGGCTAATATTTGCTGAAATGTAAGAGTTCTCGTACACTTTTTCTTTAAAACATGATACAACGAACGACAAACGTCCAATAGCTTTCACCAATACAGCATCTTTCATTTTCAAACAACAATCTCTAACAAACTTTGTCCATCCATCCGTAAATATATAATGATCATCTCTCTTCTTTACTCGTACTAACCATGATTTGTCACCATCAAGTAACTCTACGATTCGCCCATACTGGACCTCCTTGCCCCACAACAGAGTCTGAAAATCAAGTGGTATATTCTGCAACAGTAGTTAACAAACATCTTACATCAAAAATTAACATAGAATCCTAATAGTAGCAAGAAAGTTAAAAAAACACACCAAAAATATAATATCATCTTCATTAAGGAATTGTAAAAAGGATGGTGTTTGATTGGATAGATTCATATCTGCAAATAAACAATTTAAACTTACAAGTTATTATAAAAATCAAGTGGTATATTCACACACTTAAGGTATTATAAAAACAAAGCACAAAACGAAAATCATCATCTCTCACAACAATTAAGCAAATCAGCATCAACCAAAAATTATATAGTTGATTTATCAATCGTAATGTAGAAGACAACATCACGAAGATGCATGCACAAATTGTGACAGAGATTGCTATCAGTAACTTCATTTAAGTTAATGCAGTACTTAATCAATAAAAATACACCGGATTACAACAACTATTATTTGCTTCAAGAGAGAATATGAAATGCCGTCAGTGACAAACACATACTCATAACATCAAATAATGATTAATCTAACATATATAATACAAACAATAAATTCAAAAAAACAATACTTGATTTTATAGCGTGTAATCTATAATATGCAATAGAACTTTACCGATTTTGATAAGAAAGTTATTTGAGAAAACTTCCGAACATCTTTTCTGGAGCTTATATTCAATAATGGAGATGGAAAGTATATTAAACGGAGTTAATACAGATGTTATATTTACACTGGTTGGTTGAAATTAAATTTTGTAAAATTTATACTTTACCCCCTTTTACATTAAAACATCGCAATTTTTAGACAGTAATAATCACTGTTTGAATATAAATTTAAAATGGTAAATACGAAAAACTTTTCTATTAATTTAATATATTTATATTTATATAATTAAAAATAGTTTTTAAATCCCGATATTAAAGATTATTATAAGTTAAATAAATAAACAATTACAAGTTAATAGATAAATATCTTATTTTCAACAATCCCAATACAATCTCACATCTTCTTCTCCGGTGAAAAAACTCTACAGTTTCTTTTTCCTCAGACTTGACGATAAGAAGTTTGAAATTTTAGATCAAGTGTTTTTTTTTTGTTCTCTTGTGTATTTTATAGGTATGCTTTAACATGTTCCTTTCAGTTTCCTCATTTGAAATTATATAAACATCAAAATCATAATCTACTGATGTTAAAATAGATAAACTTCTATGAACTTATTTTCTTTATTTTATAATAAGATTTATATCAACATATTTAGTTACATTTTGATTCATTCCATTTAAGTACACAGTGTTAGATTCATATTGTTGGTTGTAGGGACCATATTGAAATACACACCATATAAGTTTGGTCCTACAGAGTGTTGGATATTTTTTTATACCTTAAATAGAATGCTTTTCAGATACAATTGATTTTATATTTTACTATTTAACTGTTATTGTATTTTTTACTTTCAGATGGAGTTTATGATAATTATCAACGTCTCTCAATTGTCAGACCTAAATGAGGGATTGGTAAGCTATATTCTTAGAACAAATTAGCTCAAATCACAATTGTATGCTAAAAACTGTATTTATAAAATTAAAGATATATTAAATGTTGTGTATTTTATATACATAAGTACTTCTGAAGATAATGGCTAACCAATTACCAAGAAAGTGTGAAGTGATAAAGTTGGTTGATTATACGGGTTTTAAGTATAAAATTGCAGTACAGAACATCGGTCATAAAAGTAAGAGGATAAACGGGCCATAATGGACCCGGTTTGTTGAAACTTATAGAAATAACAAAATAGACAAGCTGTGTTTAAAAAAAATTGAAGGAAGCAAAATTTGAGTTAAATGTTTTGAACAATGAGGGATTGGAGATTAGAAAAGATGGCTCGAACAGAGATTATGTTCATGGATGCTTGATACAGGTTGAAGAAGAAACATACTGCATACAGGTTAAAAACTGCAACTTATTTTTATATATTACCAGTGTATCTTTTGGGCTGTTAGAAAAACTTCTAATTTATATTTTGTATCCTATATAAAATCTAACATGACATTTCTAAAATATATGAAATTATAGCATTTAGCACACGATTTGCTGAAGCTGTTGTCGCAAAGGAGATTAAAAATTGATAACTTGGTTGCCAAAATACATGGACCAAATCAGAGTAGTAAAGTTGATGTGCATTATGTTTTCTCTCCTGAAAACAAAAAGGGATTAGCTGCTGGTTTTATGGGACCAGGATGGACAACTTTTTGCTTCGAAAATGACATCAAGGAAAGCTACCAACTGCTGTTTCAACGGATGGGAAGTACTCCTGAAGACGACTTTAACTTCACTGTGAAGGTTTATAACAAAGACGGGATTGCACTTCACGGGGAGACAAAACATCACTGCAGCCGTACGAATCACCAACACCGCAAAAGGCGTCCACATTATAAAAAACAGTTTGAATACCATGTTTTAGAGACACACAGCTTGGTATTTACATATCTACTTTTAATATGGTTGATTTTACTTATAATCTTGGATCTATCTGTTATTACTTAAAGTATATGCTGTTTTGAATAAATAACTAACAAAAGAATTTTCCCTTACAGACAATACCGAGGAACTTTGTTCGAGAACACCAGCTAAATGATTACCGTAGAGCTGTGCTGTCATTTGGTCATGTGATGTTTTTGGTACAGCTGGTTGTTAGGAGAGATCCTAGAAGACCTAACGACAACAACCATCTAGTGATGCATACAGACTGGCAGCGTATCATGGATCAAACGGGAATATCTGTGGGGGAAAAGCTGAGGTTTGAGATAGTCGAAGAAAAAAGTGTAAGAGGAGAAAAAATACACTTTGAAGTTTGTTGACATGATCTTTGAACACCTTTTCAGCCGTGTATAATTTATGTTTTAGTTGACATGTTTGATGGACAAATTTCTTGTTTGGAAACTAACTTAAGAATGTAGTTACGTAGTCTTAGTATATACTTTCAAAACTTTGTGGTTTTACCTCTGCTGATGAAGCAACATGTATGATGAACCTAAGTTCTGCTGTACATGACCAGATATTACACAATTCAATAGAAGATCTATAATATAAGATCTTTAACAGATGATGATCAACAGCTCATAAGGTCTGTTGAAGCACGCTATAACAGTGCTTAGCTTTTAACAAATCTTTAACAGTGCTTAGGGGTTAACAGATATTAGCACACTATAATAGTGCTTAGCCTCTAACAGATGTTAATGTATCTCAAACCCCAACAGTTTTCCGACTAACCAATTGATTAAATTTTCATTCATCAATCTAACAATAATATACAACCATACTACTTATCCAGTACATCAATAGCCAAACAAACTCTGCTGATAAACCAAAAGGTATGTTAAGACAAAAACTGCTGAAGCAAGGGTCTGCTAAACAGAACCTCTGCTGATGAAGTAAAATGTATCATGAACCTAAGTCCTGCTGTTCACCAACAGATATTACACAATTCAAAAGAAGATCTATAATATAAGATCTTTAACAGATGATGATCAACAGCTCATAAGGTCTATTAAAGCATGCTATAACAGTGCTAAGCCTTTAACAGATCTTTAACAGTGCTTAGGGGTTAACAGATATTAGCACGCTATAACAGTGCTTAGCCTCTAACAGATGTTAATGTATCTCAGACCCCAACAGTTTTCTGACTAACCAATTGATTAAATTCTCATTCATCAATCTAACAATAATATACAACCTTACTACTTATCTAGTACATCAATAGCCAAACAAACTCTGCTAATGAACCAAAAGGTCTGTTAAGACAAAGACTGCTGAAGCAAAGATCTGCTAAAGAGAACCTCTGCTAAAGAGAACCTCTGCTGATGAAGTAAAATGTATGATGAACCTAAGTCCTGCTGTTCACCAACAGATATTACACAATTCAACAAAAGATCTATAATATAAGATCTTTAACAAATGATGATCAACAGCTCATAAGGTCTTTTGAAGCACGCTATAACAGTGATTAGCCTTTAACAGACCTTTGCCAACACTTAGGGGTTAACAGATGTTTGCACGCTATAACAGTGCTTAGCCTCTAACAGATGTTAATGTATCTCAGACCCCAACAGTTTTCTGACTAACCAATTCATTAAATTTTCATTCTTCAATTCATCAATCTAACAATAATATACAACCTTACAACTTATCCAGTCCATGAATAGCCAAACAAACTTTGCTGATGAACCAAAAGGTCTGCTAAGACAAACACTGCTGAAGCAAAGGTCTGCTAAAGAGAACCTCTGCTGATGAAGTAA
The DNA here is from genome assembly GCA_030545235.1 of Helianthus tuberosus. Lineage (NCBI taxonomy): Eukaryota > Viridiplantae > Streptophyta > Magnoliopsida > Asterales > Asteraceae > Helianthus > Helianthus tuberosus. The sequence goes on from CM060404.1 coordinate 54,575,298, forward strand.
AATGTATGATGAACCTAAGTCATGCTGTTCACCAACAGATATTACACAATTCAACAGAAGTCTATAATATAAGATCTTTAACAGATGATGATCAACAGCTCATAAGGTCTGTTGAAGCACGATATAACAGTGCTTAGCCTTTAACAGATCTTTTAACGATGCTTAGGGGTTAACAGATGTTTGCACACTATAACAGTGCTTAGCCTCTTACAGATGTTAATGTATCTCAGACCCCAACAGTTTTCCGACTAACCAATTGATTAAATTTTCATTCATCAATCTAGCAATAATATACAACCCTACTACTTATTCAGTCGTTACAAAAAACAGGAATTATGAGAACAGACAATACCTTTAAACAGTGGATAAATCTTTTGCCAAACATCTGTTTTAAAAACAGATGTTTTCAACAGACTTTTATTGATTTTTGTCTATTTTTTAAGAATGTTCAGAACTTCTATTGTCTTTCGAAATTGCTGTTGGGAATAACAGATGTTGGCAACAATAGCAACTCAACATTTACAATTGCAGGTATCAGCACTAACAACTGTTGATGCTCAAATCAGTAAAAATAAAATGCTCTACAAAGATTAATAGAATTAAAATTACATATCACATATGACGATAGATCAACAATTACATTAAGAACTGAACAACGAAATTTAATAATCTTCAGCTCTTGAACAGTAGCCCTATCCTCATATACTTGATCCTCAATTTCCTTGATAAAGCGATACTTTAAATCATAAGAATCTACAGAAGGATATGATAACATTTTTAACTTGTATATTTCTTCAACTCTGATGTAAAAGAATGATATAATGGTAGTAAAACGTGATGAAAAGCTTCTGCACTGTTTTTGAATTCCGAAGTGCAGAAAGACATCACCAAAACACCTCTTCAGCTCTTCAGCTCTTGAACAGTAGCCCTATCCTCATATACTTGATCCTCAACTTGCTTGATAAACCGATACTTTAAATCATAAGAACCTACAGAAGGGTATGATGACATTTTTAACTCTTGAATGTGGAGCGAAATTCATATATGTTATTTAACTTGTATATTTCTTTAAGTCTCATGTAAAAGAAGGATATAATAATAGTAGTAAAAAGTTAAATATCAATAAACCGAAAGAACAAAAAAAAAACGATGTTCTCATAATTACCATTAACTTCTTCATTTATCATAAAGAAGTACTCCACTTTATGCACTTCAGATTTCAAAAACAGTGCAGAAGAACTCCCCACTGCTCGCTCGGAAAAAAAAAGGTGAAATATATCAACACCTTAAAATAAATATTATCAACAGTTTAAAAGAATCCACAAACCTAAAATAACCCGCAACTGATTGTTTGAAGTTTAAATAACTCTGATTAGGCTGAAATATAAACAGAGAATTAGAACAGATCAGTTCAAATTTTAAGATTCAAAATCAGAGAAAAAAACATACCCTCAACGATGTTGCAACAATGATGTTGGAAAAATTTCATGAAGTATAAAAAGCTGTAATCGTAGATGAACAGACTGAATATGCAAAGCCGAGGTCAAATGTGAGTGTGTGAAACAGAGCTTCCATGAAACAACGATGTTCGAACAATGATATTGGAACAAAGAACTGCATATGAAGATTAACCGGCTCAATCATGAGAGCTATGCATTTGAGTAAGAGAGATATGATCGCAAATATAAAGGAGAGAGATAAATTGAAATTTGAATGTGGAGCCAAATTCATATGTAGATATGAGCGAAAGAAATTTAAATGTGGAGCCAGATAATTATATCTTATTTATAGGATTAGAATTAAAATATAGATGGTTTGAATTTTGAATGTGGAGCCAGAATTTTGAATTTTATAGGATTAGAATTAGAATAAACATCAGTACTTTAAATTATGAATGAGGGCAGACCTTTGAGTATAAGGCATTATACAAATGGGCAGACCTTTGAAAAGGTGGATGTGGGCCAACTTTGAATTTTAAAGTCTTTTAATATTAGGCATTATGATGTAATAGTGACATAAGAAAAACCTTGTTGAACATGCTCTCAAGCTGACACATCAGTTTTTCTTACGTCACTTGGATTTCTCCTTTTATAGAAAGTATAAATTATTATTATTATTATTATTATTATTATTATTATTATTATTAACTAGTGGTATCAAAACCAGCGCAATGCGTCGGTAGATTTCCCATGCTCCGCGATAAGAATTTGATTGGTATCGCTTCATCTTGTTATGTTACAGTAGTGACGTTCGTTATAGCAACCAAAAAAGGAAAAACAAAGTAATAAAATCGTGATATGACCAAAAGAATATCAACATGTGATCTTTATCGATTGAAAACAATTGTTTGGTATGAATCGGTTCGGTTCGTCAGGATACCACCACGATACTGGCATGCACTCGTATAGCATATATAAAAAAACAAAATGTACACTCTATTCTGAATGCAACTTTGCACTCAACAAAATTTATAACGAAAGGCGCCTGAAAAAATTAAGCAAAGTTATGAATTTAGTTTTTTTTAATTATATAGCATACATAAAAAATAAAAATAAAAATAAAACAAAAGTTACCACGTGACAACTTTTTAATGGGTCAACCGCCATGTGACAACTTCTTAATGGGTTTATCAATACTCATTAGGTTAGTTTATTAATATATGGATAATAATTAGTGTTCTACAGAAAATAATAATAATAAATAATATTATTATTATTATTATTAATATTATTATTAAACCTTTTATTAGAATGAATTATATTGATGGTCTATGTACTATGTCTAGGTTATGGTTTTGCTTTTTAAGTTAAGACATGCATGCTGGTAACAATAATGATATTGAAAAAATTCAGTTAATTACATAGTTAGTCCATGTGTTTACACAAAGTAATAATTTAAGGTACTAATAGTTTAAAATCGGTTTTTAGGGTACTAACTTTCTATATTTTTAATATGTGAGGGTATTAGGTATTAACGTTAATGCCCTGGTTAACTATTAGTACCTTAAATTGTTAGTTTGTGTAAATCACATGGACTATGTAATTAATACCCCCACATGTTAAAAAATGCAAAGTTAGTACCCCAAGAAGTAATTTTAAACTATTAGTACCTTAGATTGTTAGTTTGTGTAAACGACATGGACTATGTAATTAACTCTAAAAATTCAATAATCATAATAGGATTGTTGAAAATCAATAAATTAATGACTCAAATACGATAGCATTTGCATTTTTATAATATGGTTATTGTTGGGTCATGATGAAACCGTTACGTCTCAAGATGAAATTTTTTATTTAAACATAGACAAATTAACTGTTTGGATCCATGAATATTAAGATGTGATTTATATATGACTGTATAAATGTGAATTTTTTTTTTTTTTGAAAGACAAGGTTTCACAATTTTTTTGCCTCAAGGGGGATCGAACTCGGACACCATGGGTAAAACCCAGGTGCATCAACTAGTTGGACTGGCTTTAATTAAGTGGTCTACTTGAAAATATAGTAAGACCTCCGGGTTTAGTAGAAAACCAAAATAAATGAGATATGGGATAGTGTGTAAATTTTATGACTGTATAGTAATGAATATGTATAACAACTCTCCTAAAACACTTAAACATGTCATATACGTCCTAAAATAAACCCCGTATACGAAAAATGGACCCGAAATACTTTTATATTATTAAAAATCAAATAAAAACAAAACTTTAGGTCCCTCGCGGGCCGCGAAGGAGACAACAGAAGTTTTCGCGGGCCGCGACAGCTGGCCACCAAGCCGGGCCTCCTTGCGCCACGTGTCGTATACGTGTTGGGTCTAGTCGTTGAGTCAGCCAAGCTAGGGCTTACCCTATAGTTCTCGCGGGCCGCGAAAGGTTAAGCACAGGCTTACGCGGGGCGCGAGCCGCCCTATTCCAGATCTATAAATGAGATTGATCAGTTTATTTCAAATCGTTCAAATCAATTTCTTTCTCTCAAATATCTAATAGTAGAAATTCTACTTGGGCATAATACTCACTAAAAAGCGAAGCTCTGCCTCGTTGTAAGTATTATAACTCCCGGTTACGTATTAGTTACTCTGCCCGATAGATCTAGAGATCCGTAACGCATGTCGAAGCTCTGCCTGACTCAGTCGTTGGAGTTCTGTCTCGGGGGGAGGGTATAGCTAATGTAAAATTGGGTTATTTTACTAACACGTGTGCATTGTTTAAAATTTAATATATTATAACCAGGAAGTCACCAGAAAGCCGTAGTGTTATCTAAAACAGCAATGTGAGTTCATTCTCTTTTTATAACAAACTGTGTTTTTACAAAACCTCAATTGTTTTAAAGTATAATTTAACAGTGATTGAGTATTTGTAATTCTACAATTACTATCAGTATGTTGGGGTTTTGTATACATTACTTGTTACTAATACTGAGAATAGTAACATGACCACAAGTCAGGATTGACAGTACCGTGGGTGGTAATTTGGTAGATGTAAACAAATGTAATTGCGCATGCCCTCAATACTATACAGATATAAAATTATTTTGATTAAATTGGGATGCACTCACCAGTATTTCCCACTGACAAAAATTTTTAAAACGCGTTTCAGTTAACAAAATGTGAAAGCCAAATAGAAGCCAGTTGGAGAGCACTTAAGGCTTGGAAAAGTGGCTATAAAAATTACCTAAAACAAGAAAGAAGTTTTATTTCAATAAAATAAGGTTTATCCCTATAAACATATAATAAATGGAAACTTATGTTTTACTCATGTATTTATTATTAATAAATTGAGGTGTTTTACTCTAATAAACTATTTTCTAACTACGATTCTGATGTAAATTTCCGCTGCCAAATTAATAAACACCGATACCACTAAATCTGTGAGCTAGCGGTCCCCCGCCTCCCGGGCAGGGGTCGGGGTCGGGGGTTCCGACAATATGAATGTTAAATTTTGTTTCTAAATAAATACGTGAATAAGGTTATAGGGTGTGGTTATGACCCTCATGATCATCATGACCCACCACATCAGCGCCATGTCATCTACTTCTAATCCATCATCCAAAACCACTACCCTAAGGGTGTGGTCATGACTTAAACTACTATTATTTTATTTTAATTTATTTTTGTCAAAAAGGAAAGGAAATATTGAATAATGAAAGGAGGCTCATGGTTGTCATGGTTTAATCCATGAGAATCATGATGGATGACAGTAACGGATCTAAAAAAATTACTTAAGGGGGCAACGTTTCAAAAAAAAAATTTAACGTACTTCATACAATGTAAACGAAACAACGATAGTAGCGCGGTAATAAATAAATTTAAACACGTACCTAAATGAGTTCTCCTCTTCGGTTTTTGAAAGCTTGAAACTGGGCCATGACATCCTCTTCTTTTACTTTACAAAAACTTTCTTTTTCGACCGCACAAATTAGAGCGTTGTTCAAATACTCATCACCCATTGGATTGCGTAAATCCGTCTTGATAAGCTTCATTTTAGAAAAACATCTTTCCACGGTTGCGGTTGCAACCGGTAAAACCAATGCTAGCTTCAATGTTCGATAAACCAAAGGAAAAGTTTCATTTTTTCCGGTTTCCACCATTACACGAGCAAGGTCACTCAATCCAGTTAAATTTGAAAATTTATGACCTTCCTTTAAAGTGTGATAAAATGTCGAAAGATCACCCGTAAGAACCCCTCTTTCTTCTTTATTAAAGTATTTCGAATACATTTAAGAAAACTTCACTATCTTTGATATGTCAAATTTAGCAAACGAATTACAAGGATTTAAACCCGACATATTTTCTATCAAACTAGTTGAGACCTCACTAAATCAGCTTCCAAGTTCTTGAAGTTGCATATCCAAAACCGTATTAAAAACCTCAACTTCAAAATGATGTCGGTTAGTAATGACATACTTTCGGTTTCTTTGATTACCATAACTTTCCGCCATATCTAACATCTTAATGTTGTTTTTTTCACAAAAAGATGTTACGTTTGCCAACATCTTTTCAAACCCATTTTGTCTTAAATGATTCAAAGCTCGTTTTGTCCCGCTTATCAAATGAGATGCTTCTAACAAGTCTTGACTCTTTTTTTGAAGATGTTTTGATAGAGCATTTGTGAGGCCTAAGATATCGTTCAACAAGTGTATGTAAAACACAAATTCAAGACACTCAAAATATGATAGAATACCTGACGCATTGGATCGTTGCTGAAAGGTCTCTCCATCTTGTTTAATAAAAGTAAGTACCTCAACAACTTCCGTAAATAATTTCAACAAACTTATGATGGTTCTATGATGAGAACCCTGTTGGTGCATACGTCTGTCAACTTCGTCTTGTATCGAGTCTTGTATTGTATAAGATAGATCAGGGCACGTAAAACGAGAAAAGTGTGTATAGGGGTAATTTCGCACGAAATTACATAGGTAATTCCGTACGAAATTAAGAAGTAATTTCGCATGAAATTAAGTTTCGCATGAAACAAATTCCGCTTGAGCAGGTCCGTGCGAAATCAGCCTGCCTATAAATAGGTGCCTTGTAATTTCGTTTGTAGTAGTTCTAGATATTCCGGTTTGAGAGCCGAAGTGCTGCCGAAGTGTCTACTCGCTGTAAAAAGTTGTTATATCAATCTAAAGACAATTTAAAGTTATTTGTAAGCTGAATCAACTCGATACGTCTGTTTCCGCCTTTCGTATTGATAAAAAACTCTTCTGAACGACTCGTTTGGTCGTGCAAACGATCCTACAAGTGGTATCAGAGCTCAGGAGGAAGAGTTCTTACCTTTTAGCTTGTTTTCGCTGGAAAATTCTGATTTCTACACCTTCTTTTCAAAATTAATCAAGATTTAACAGTTAAAATGGACTGATTTTCACATATAATGTGCGAAACATAGTTTTAACAAATCCTTGAAAGAATCAGACCTAAAATCGGCCTAGAACTTGATCAATTTTGCCAAAAACAGATCGACATGATGACATCAGCAGTATTTCACATGGAATAGCTTCTTAATTTCGCACGAAATTACATTCTGTGATTAATTTCGTTTGAAATTGCTGTGTGATTTCGCACGAAATTAGATTTCGTTTGAGATATTTCATACGAAATCACTATTGCGCTCCAACGAGCCTGATTTCGTTTGAATCCAAGTTAATTTCGCGCGAAATTATATTTCGTTTGGTATTTTCGCACGAAAACACTATTTCGTGTGAAACTTCTGATTTCGTGTGTGTTGTTGTTTCGTTTGAAAGTCTATTGCAGGTTATTTCGCACCTATCAGTATTTCGCTTGAAGAGATTTCGTTTGAAAGGTTGATGTCGTTTGAAAGTAATCCATATTGTGAAACTTGTTACCAAAGCATGGATTTTGAAGAAGATATATTGTTGTATTACTATATATCTCAAGAGGAGAGTCCTATTAAGATTGAAGAAAAAACAGTTTTAGAAAAATCAATTTCAAGAGAACCAGTTTCAATAAAAAAGGATTTAGAAATTGATTTAGATAAAGCTGAAAAGAGTTTAGAAGCTGATTCAGAAAAAGCTGAAAATAATTCAGAAGTTGTTTCAGAAAAAGCTCCAGTGTTTGATCACTCATCAGATGAAGAGAGTGACGATGACAGTGAAGAAATTGAAAAACTTGAATATTATAAAGGAATGTTTGCACTTGAATTGTTTAATATGTTTTATGCAGGTACATTGGAAAAGCTTAAAAATAAACAAGCTGCAAAAATGAAGAATCATGAGGCAGCAAATGTGGAAGAAAATGTAAAATCCGAGAAGAAACAGGTTGACAGTGTTTATCAAGAAACATCTGAACAAGATGAGACAACTGGGATGTCACAGAATGATGACGTCAAACCTGAAGAAAAAGTTCAAGCGGTGAAAGAACAGGTTGAAAAAATTCCAACTTTGAAGGTTGAAATAAAAGCTGATGATAAACAGATTCTTGAGATGTGCTTAAATTGTGAAAAATTAAAACCAGAAAATGTCAAACTCTTGAAGGATGTAGAGAGTTTGACATTGGAAAACAAAATTTATAAAAAAATGAAAAAGAATTTGAAAATCAAATAAAAATTTTAGAAAATGAAAAATCTATTTTTGGTAAAAATAATATTGAAAAGCAAATTGCAATAAACTCTCATCTTCAGAAAATTATTCGACTTGAAAATGAAGTTGAATGTGCTAGAAATAAAACCGATGAGCTTGAAAAGAAATTGAAAGGTTTTGTGACCTTGTCAGAATTTCCGAATCATCTTTGTCCAAAACCAATCAATGCAGTTCCAATAAGTGATAATGTCACAAATTTTTACAAAGTCAAAATTTAAGATTGTGATGATAAAATTGATGATGAAAATGAGAAAAAGAAAATATTTTTGAAACTAAAAGAGAAGTTTCAAGACTGTTTTGTAATCTACAGAAAAGGGTGAATGCTCAACACAGAAACCCTTGAAGAAGATTGTAGAACAAAGTGTTAAAAATTCAAAAAGTTTTCAAAAAGAAAATGAAAGGTCATCAGTTCAATCATCCAATCGTGATAAAAAACCACAAAAATTTGAAAATCAAAACTCAAAAACAGTTGGTAATAAGTGGTGCAGGTTTGACCACAGTGCTCAAATGCCAAATCCAGCTTTCAAGAGGAGTGATGATTACCACAAAGCCAATCAATGTTATGATCTGAATGTTTGGTATGATAGTGGTGAATGGTACGATAACAGAGTGTGTTACAATTGTGGTTATCAAGGACACATTGCTGTTAACTGCCAGGGTCGGAGTTTTGAGACAAGAAGATGTTTTGATTGTCAGATCAAAGGTCATATTGCTAGAGATTGCCCAATGAGATCAAAGGGAAGATCGAGGGCTAAATCTCAGAAAATGGCAAAGAAACCAGTCAAAGTCGAAGAAAAGCCCAAAGAACAGAAAGTTCTAGAAAAGAAAGTAAATCTTTCACAAGGGCAGAAAGACAGACTGAGAAAGAAAAGGAAGAAAGCACGAGAGTATCTTGAAAGGATTTTGTCCTCGGATACAACTGCTAATTCAGATAAAAGTTCTGATGAATCGATTTGCTCAACAAAAGATGGTCAATCAAGCAAAACGAATTCATCAGATACAAATCTGAGGACAAAAGGGAAGATAAAGAAAGAAAAAATTGACTAATCAAACTGATGAAAAATCAAAGAAAGTTAATTTTCAGATAAAATATTTATCAAAGTTTTTGATGGCAATGAATTTGTTTCTTCGGAAACAAAGGAGCTACGTTTTGGCGATGAATCTGGCTCATAAAAGTCAGACAAGCCACGATCAAGCAATGAATTTGACTTATCAAAGTCAAAGGAGCCATGTTCGGGTGATGAATCTGGTTCGTCAAAACCAGAAGAGCCATCTGTTGAGGTAAAAAGTGATGTTTCCGTGTCGACAATCGATGATGCAAACTTTCCATCATTGGCAAATGGAAAATTCAAACAAAAAATTGAAAAGAAACCAAGTGATGATCACTCAAAAACACCCAATGTTCGTCAGGCTTGGGTGGATCTGTTTAAATGAAAAACCTGACTTGCCGGAGCTTCCAGGTTGGTAAGTGTGGAACAGGTATCGGCATCTTTCTTGAGAAATTCACGTTTGTGATATTTCGACTTACAAGTGGTAAATCAAGGACATTAAGTTGTACTTGATTTTCTACAAGTGGTATTCGTTGATTGATTTTAAAATTGTTATATTCTTCAAAAAGATTGAAGATGAAAGATCAATGTGATGAAACCCCTAACCTACAAGTGGTTTTATGAAATCAACAAAACTTATCTTCCGGAAAAACCATTTGATTAAAACAAACTTAAGTGTTTTGAAATCATAATGGGAAAATAGTTTGTTGTGAGGGGGAGTTCTGATTGTTTATGCCAAGTGGATGGCGATTTGAAGCAATTCACAATAGTTGTCACTTTACTTGTATAGTTTGTTTTCAAATTTCTTTTAAATGATTTTGAATTTTAGGGGGAGTAAGAAATTTCTAGAAATTTTAAAAATTTGAAAAATGTCAAAAACATTGAAAAAGCAAAAATGAGTTTTGTTGTGAATAAGAGGAAATGATAGAAAATCAGTGGACTATCACAGCACGCTAAAGAAATGAAATGTAAAATGTGATAAACGGTCTCACTAAAGATGTGACGATAGGCTCAGTTAGACTAGTAGATTTGCGATAACGATACAAACTTAAATGAAAAAGCCTAGTTCTAGTGGGAAACATGATTGAAAGCATAGTACTTAGTTTTGTCCTTCTTGATTGTGTGCCTACTCAGTAATCGCTGAATGCAAAAAGCATAAAAACTGGTTAAATTTGTGAACTTTCACAATTTTGCTGAAAAATCACTGTGATTGTGCATTTCATTTTGCAAAGACTTAAACTTGTTTTATTTCTTTATTTTGTTTAAGCATTGGACATCCTCTGCGTATACGTGAGTATCGAACTGGATGTTAGTGCCTAAACATTCTGCGTTATTTTCTTTGGTGTTTCGTTTAAGCTTTGGATCATCTCTGCGTATACGGGAGTATCGAACTGGTGGTTAAAGCCTAAACAATTTCAACTTGTTTTTATTTCTTATTTTGTTTAAACATTGAACTTTCTCTGCGTATACGAAAGTATCGACCTGATTGTTAATGTTTAAACATTCTGCGTTGTTTTCGTACAAATCACAGTTGATAAAAGTTTAAAGGCATTACTTGAGTTAGTGTATTGCATGATGAGGGGATATGCTGAAATCGTGGGGTCCATAAGAATTTAGTGCAAAATTAATATACCTTAAGGTATCGGAAAGCATTTCGAAAGTTTTTAGATTGAGCTTAAGAGGACAACTATATCGTCAATCAACGTGAATCGTTTAGAACTTAAAATGTTTAAAGCTTAACGGTGCTTGTGATGTGTCTCAAAAACTGATACGATCCTCTTATACAAACTCACAAAAATATTGTATGTAAATATTTCTTTACTGCATTCTTATTCTAATCTAAAGTCCAAAAAGATTTTAAGTGTGTTTTAGCATAAATTTTGAAAAATTCAAAAAGATTTTCGACAACTGGTGTTGAAGAGCTGATTTTCGACAACTGGTGTTGAAGAGCTGATTTTCAAAATTCTAAGTGCTAAGCATGATGGACAAAAGGTTTGGGAGAGTTTGTTTGAGATGTTTGAGATGCAAAAGTGTTTAAGAATGAAAATGTTATTTTTACAAGTGGTTCATCTGTGATTAACATTGTAAAATCATTTATTGATTTGTGTATTCAAGTGGTGAGCAGAGAATAATTTTGTCAAATTTTAAATTTGTGAAATTTATTGTGAGGTAGAGATTGTGCAGGTAAGCCATGTTTAGATTCTGAGCAGGATGTGAGCTAGATCTTGATCTTGAACCTGTGAAAGCAAGACTACGATCCTAGCACAATTCAAGGGAGAGTCTGCTAGCAAAGGGGAGTCTAAAGATAGTAGAGACATATTTCAGATCCTGTGGCTACAGAGAGCCAGGAGACGTTCCTGAATCTGCGAAAAACTTAAGGAATCAAGAGAACTGATCAAGAGGATAATAGTGAGATAAGAGCCAGGTCGAGATACTGGAAATGAAGAGAAGAGAAGAGAAAGAAGAATTGAGGATGCTTTACATTGTTAGATACTTTAGAAGAGTTCGAGAAGACAGATAAAGACTGAAGATTGAAGACTCGACACCGAAGACTTCGTCAACATCCGAGGGGGAGTCTGTTGGTGCATACGTCTGTCGACTTCGTCTTGTATCGAGTCTTGTATTGTATAAGATAGATCAGGGCACGCAAAACGAGAAAAGTGTGTATAGGGGTAATTTCGCACGAAATTAAGTTTCGCATGAAACTAATTCCGCTTGAGCAGGTCCGTGCGAAATCAGCCTGCCTATAAATAGGTGCCTTGTAATTTCGTTTGTAGTAGTTCTAGATATTCTGGTTTGAGAGCCGAAGTGCTGCCGAAGTGTCTACTCGCTGTAAAAAGTTGTTATATCAATCTAAAGACAGTTTAAAGTGATTTGTAAGCTGAATCAACTCGATACGTCTGTTTTCGCCTTTCGTATTGATAAAAAACTCTTCTGAACGGCTCGTTTGGTCGTGCAAACGATCCTACAAACCCCATCGTGTGTCTCCGGGTCGGGCAAGGGAAACCTCTTGGTTTAATCCTTTTCCTATGTTAATTTCACCCGCTAGAATTTCGTTTTCCACTCTCTCTTTTTTTGCCTCCAACATCATATCTTTTCTTTTGCAAGAAGCACCAACCGTATTAACAACCATGCCAGAGTTTCGTAAAATTCTTAACACCATCATGCTTTTTTGCTACAGCCACAATCACTAACTGAAGTTGATGAGCAAAGCAATGTATGTAATGTGCCGATGGATTGTCTTTCAGAATTAAAGCTTTTAATCCATTAAACTCTCCCCGCATGTTGCTTGCACCATCATAACCTTGACCCCTGATCTGTTTAAACAAAAACAAACAATAAAATACAATGATACGACATATAATCTTTATTATAGTTTATGTAATGAAATTATGAAACATATAACTTACTTGATCTATGCTTAAATGGTTATCGGCTAATAAAGACACAATGGCTTCTTTAAGAGTTAAAGAATATGTATTCCTCACATGAGCAACTCCAATTAAACTCTCTTTAACAACTCCGACCTTATCGACATATCTCACAACTACGGCCATTTGTTCCTTTAAAGACACGTCGCTAGACTCATCTACTAACAACCCAAAGACATCGTCTTTAATTTCTTCACAAATCATTTTGGTTACTTCTTTCGCATAGCAATCGACAGTCTCTTTTTGAATCGATGGAGCTGTCAACTTATTATTCTTCTTGGCCTTCCCTAAAGTGTACTTACCAATATCCGGGTTGTTCACACTAATCAACTTTAAAACCGAAAGAAATATACCTTTATAAAGAGACTTTTCAGATTCGTCATGACCACGAAACGGTAAACTATTTTCTAAACAAAATCCAGCACTGCGAACAGACCCCATTAATCGATACAGATTTCCAATCCTTCTTTCCATGTTACGCCTTTTTTCATTCGCATCATAGGATCGCTTTTGGTTCAAGAGATTTTCACATTTTTGCGCCGCCTTATTATGTATACTATTAACTAACCCAACATGTTCTTTTAAGACACCCGGTTTACTCCAATTACAAAAGCCTCCACTTACAAAAGTCTCTATTCCACCTTTATTACCAACACTTTCATTAAACAAGTAACAATATAAACAATATGCTTTTTCTTGTTTAGTGCTATACTCCAACCAATGATATTTATCAAACCATTTAACATTAAAACGTCTTCGGCCACTAGAATAGTTTGTCCATTTAAAGTCATGACCTCGTGGTTGAAAAGCCTTTTTAACAAGATAAGCTCTTCTTATGTCGTCTATTTGATTTGGATGATAACTAGTAATAGGCGGTCTATCGGAGGGATCCGAAGGAAGATCATTCAAATCGATTTTGTTTCGTGTTGAAGGACTTGAAGCCAAAGTAATAATTGGACTTGGAGTTGGTCCGATATCTTCATTTTCTTGCATATCAATATCATTCTTTGAACTTGGACCAATATCTTCATTTTCTTGCTTATCGTCAATAATATTTGAATTAGGAGTTGCACCCAAATCATCATTTTCTTGGAATTTTCATTTAAAAAGACTACTAATGAGAGTTTGTTTTTTCATCTTTCAACTTCCAAATTCCCTAATTTTATAAGACATATAAAATTAAACAATATGCCCTAAATCAATTTCACATAAACCCTAAAAGCAATTTCACAAATTAACAATCACACATAACAGTCATAACTATAAAATTAAACAATAAGCCCTAAGTCAATTTCACATTAAACAATAAGCCCTAAATCAATTTCACATAGACCCTAAATCAATTTCTCATAAACCCGATTGGAATTTGGAAAAACACTTACCTGAGGATGGACTGGCAGTGGCGGACGATGATGGACTGGAGTGGCGGACTGGAACGGCGGCGACAAAGGGCGGACGAAAGGACGATGATGGACTGGAGTGGCTCCTGCGTTGCTTCTTTTTTTTTTCTTCGGTCCTGCTCCTGCTACGCTACTTCTTCTTTCTTTTTGGGCTTTTTCTTTGTAGAAATATTGGATTATTGGGTATGGGGTTGGGACTTGGGCTACGATAATTGGGCTTTATAAGTATTGGGTAATTAGTTGGGTAGTATAAAATTTTTTGGGCTTTCAAAGGGGTAACATAATATTTATTAAGGGGCAACGAAATCCGAAAAACGAAAAAAAAAATTTACACTATCGCGGCCGAGCCAAGGGGCAACGCGGGCTACCCCTTGACATAGGGTATGTCCGCCCCTGATGGATGAAACAAGTGAGTGGTGTAGCAATCCATTAATAGTCTTACGTGGCGATTGATGACCCAACCATACCCCTCACACCCTATAGCCTAAGGATGTGTATATGACTCTACTAGAGGATTTTATGAATCCGTAAGAAAAGTACATAAATCGATCAATTACTGAGTTAGAGCTTTCGTCATTTTAATGAGAACTAAGGAGTGTCATATAATAAAAAATAAAAATAAAGATAAAATTTGTGTTTTAGAGAGTTTTTGATGAGAACATAGTGACCTCTTTTCATTTGTCTTGTATGTAAATAAAATATCACCAAGTAAAAGCGGCATATACACAATCGAGTGACAAGTCCTAATGCAGACTTCCATTTTTACGAAATTTCCCTATACATACATTTACCAAAATGAGGGAATAGTGCCAGGCAGCTGCCTGACACTCCCTGATTAAACCAACCAGTTTATTATTTTATATCCATTTTAAAATTACGTTTTTTCTTCTGTTTAAAATTACCGTTTTGCCCCCAGCTCAAAATAAAATTACGCTTTTGTCCCCATCTCAAAATTACGCTTTTGCTCTCAATTAAAATTACGATTTTGCCTGACACTCCTGCATTGGACCAACCAGTTTATTATTTTATATCCATTTTAAAATTTCCTACATATACATTTACAAGCTCAGGGAATAGTGCTAGGCAGCTGGGCCTGACACTTCCCTATTGGACCAACCTATTTTTTATTTAATTTTATTCCCAGTTTAAAATTACGCTTTCGTCCTTCGTTTAAAATTACGTTTTTGCCCCCAGCTAAAAATAAAATTATAATTTTGCCCCTAGCTCAAAATTACGCTTTTGCCCCCGGTTCAAAAACTCATTTTTAATTTTGTTCACAGTTTAAAATTACGGTTTCGCTCTCCGTTTAAAATTATGTTTTTGCCCCCAGTTCAAAATAAAATGTTGTTTTTTCCTCTAGCTCAAAATTACGCTTCTGCCCTCAGGTGAAAATTACGTTTGCATGGCACTTCCCTATTAGAACAACCCATTTTTATTTTTATTTTATTCCCAGATAAAAATTACGCTTTCGTCCTTCGTTTAAAATTACGGTTTTGCACCCAGCTAAGAATAAAATTATAATTTTGCCCCTAACTCAAAATTACGCTTTTGCCCTCGGTTCAAAAACTCATTTTTAATTTTGTTACCAGTTTAAAATTACGGTTTCGCACTCCGTTTAAAATTTCGTTTTTGCCCCCAGTTCAAAATAAAATGTTGTTTTTTCCTCTAGCTCAAAATTGCGATTCTGCCCTTAGCTCAAAATTACGTTTTTTTCCCACAGTTCAAAATAAAGTTATGTTTTCTCCCCTAGCTCAAAATTATGATTTTGCTCTCAGTTTAAAATTATGATTTCGCCTCCAGTTCAAAATATAATTACGATTTTACTCTCTGTACAGACATACATGTTATGAGAGAAATTTCGGCCTATTGCCCCGCAACGCGGACAGGGCAAAAACTAGTTAAGTTTTCATATACCAAAATGGGGGAATAGTGCCAGGCAGCTTGCCTGGCACTCCCTGATTGGACTAATCAGTTTATTATTTTATATCAATTTTAAAATTACGTTTTTTCTCCTGTTTAAAACTACTGTTTTGCCCCTAGCTTAAAATAAAATTACGGTTTTGTCCCCATCTCAAAATTACGCTTTTGCCCTTAATTAATACATACATTTACCAAAATGGGGGAATAGTGCCAGGCAGCTGCCTGGCACTCCCTGATTGAACCAACCAGTTTATTATTTTATATCTATGTTAAAATTGCGTTTTTTCTCCTGTTTAAAATTATCGTTTTGCCAACAGCTCAAAATAAAATTACACTTTTGTCCCTATCTCAAAATTACGCTTTTTTCCTCAATTAAAATTACGATTTTGCCTGGCACTCCTCCATTGGACCAATCAGTTTATTATTTTATATCCATTTTAAAATTAAGTTTTCATTTACCAAAATGGCTGCCTGGCACTCCCTGATTAGACCAACCAGTTTATTATTTTATATCCATTTTAAAATTAAGTTTTCATTTACCAAAATGGGGGAATAGTGCCAGGCAGCTGCCTGGCACTCCCTGATTGGACCAACCAGTTTATTATTTTATATCCATTTTAAAATTACATTTTTTCTCCTGTTTAAAATTACCGTTTTGCCCCCAGCTCAAAATAAAATTACGCTTTTGTCCCCATCTCAAAATTACGCTTTTGCCCTCAATTAAAATTACGATTTTGCCTGGCACTCCTCCATTGGACCAACCAGTTTATTATTTTATATTCATTTTAAAATTAAGTTTTTGCCCCTCTTTAAAATTACGGTTTTGCCCCCAGCTCAAAATAAAATTACTCTTTTGTCCCCAGCTCAAAATTACGATTTTTCACTCGATTCAAAATAAAATTGTGGTTTTGCCCACAGCTCAGAATTACCTTTTCGCCCCCATTTCAAAATAAAATTATGTTTTTGCCCCCAGCTGAAAATTACGATTTCGCCCTCTGTTAAAAAATGTGATTTTTCCCCGTTTAAAAAATTCACCCTCAGTTCAAAATTACGTTTTTCCCCGGTTCAAAATAAAATTATGCTTTTGCCCCCAACTCAAAATTACGATTTTGCCCTCGTTTCAAAATAAAATTGTGGTTTTGCCTCCAGCTTAAAATTAAGATTGTGCCCTTAGTTCAAATTTATATTACGCTGTTACCCCATGTTCAAAATTACGAATTTGCCCCTATGAAAATTTACAATTTTTCCCCTGGTTCAAATTTACAAGACTGCCATCACTTTAGCTTTTAGCAAATTACGATTTTACACAGTCAAAAAGTATAACTTTCCCTCAGTTAAAAATTACAATATTGCTATTGTTTTAGTTTTTTTGTCAAAACTATAAAAGTGTTTTGTTTTAATTGGTTTGCTCGATTTAATTATTTTTCGTGTCAATGAGCTGCTTAACGCTCGCTCATTATTCAGCCATCGCCCCACAACGCGGGCGGGGCATCAACTAGTTCTAAATAAAGAAGAACACGGAAATAGTTATTTGATAAATTATTGTATTTACATACTTATCGAGCTATTTAAATATTAATTAATCTTATTGTAATCTAAATACAACATCAAAAAAAGAACTATGAGAACGAATGAGAAAACCAATCAAATCCAATTTTTTTTAATACAAATCTCATTGTATTCTAAATACAACATTAAAAAAAGAATTTACAACATCAAATAATTCATTTCTTCTCTCAAATTACTCTTATTACATTTTTTACACATGTGTAAATTTTCTTTAATTACGAATTCACGTAAATTTAAACGTGTATATTAAATATCTAACATTATATTCGAATAATAATGATAACTGTAAAAAGAAATTTTGAATTTTAATTGTTTTTGGCCAAATTCTCGTGGTTTTTTCATTCGTTCTCACGGTTCTCACAATATTTGGCGTTCTCATTTAAACCTTCCAATATATATATATATATATATATATATATATATATGGTTATCTTGAGAACGCTAAATATTACACAGGTTCAGGATCAAACTGGGGAAAACAAACATTGGGATTGTTCATAAAATTCTGAAAATGCCAGTCGCTCGTCCACCACTCTTCCAACTGCCCGGTAAAAGGTTGGGGATTGACAATAGGGTCCGGAATAACAGTTTCCAAATTAATTGGAAGTTCAGATTGGGCTGGGAAATTGAAAAGAGTTTCATCGACAGGTCCGATGAGGTCACAATTTGCAAGTTTTTGATCAAGCTCCTCCCAAGGTGGCATCTCCTGGGCCTGACCAGTGCTTTCCCCTATGTCCTTTCCCTTTCCTTTGTCTTTTGGATCCTCTGCCTTTTTCACCTTTTGGGCACCTGGCTTCTTTCTTCGTCCGCGTTTCCAGTACATGATTCTTCTCCTCTTTTTAGGCTTGGGTTTCTCCTGGGGCTGGGCCTGGAACATTAGTGGCTCCTCAGTATCCGCTTGATAGCCTGATTGCGTTCCTGTTGTATCCATATCGGTTGTATGGATTGTAAAGTTTCGAAGTGTCTCCGACAGTTCATTCATGTTGTTAGCACACATGAAGAAACACACAAATTTTAAGTTAAAATTTATTTATTTGTAAATTAAATTTTCACAGAATCACAAAATGGCAATCTGAAAAATTAAGTATTTCTAAATACTTAATTGGCTTAAATCAGTGGCTCTGATACCACCTTTTTTCTGTCACGGCCCCCGACCCAGTTTCCCGGTTCGGATGACGCGGGATAGAAAACCCGTGGTATTTATATTTAATTTGGTAGCGTAATTTTGAACAGGATCGGTTAAACTGAAAACACCCATTTATTTTATTTCCAAATTTCGGGACAAACCCCATATTTTACAATAAAGGAATTTTACTGGAAAATCTCTTGGTTACAAAAACATGTTTATTTATTTACTGAGCCACTTCCTTCAAGGTGGTAGTGCTACGCGGCACTTTCCTGGTTCATAGTAAATCACCTGAAACATGTTTAAAAAGATTTTATCAGCGGGTAAATACTGGCGAGTCATTCAATTTGTACAAAACGACACATTGTTATAATTTACAGCATTAAGAGTTTTCACATTTGCCCCTATCTTATAATTAGCTGGTTCAGTTGTCACTCGACCGGATCTATGACTGTGGACATATCACTAAATTTGGCTCGCCCACCTAAAGTGATAAATCATTAGTAGTAATGTGCACAAAACCCCCACATACTGCCAGTAATTAAAGATTAGAAAAGACTTAATCACTGCAACGTATAACTGGAAAACATTTAGAGTTTTATAAAGCAATTTGGTAAAAAGAGAATGACTCACATTGCAAGTTTAATTGGACAGAGTTTTGCCTACTGATTAAGCTTGGTACCCTAGTTAAAGTAACAATGCACACGAAACTAGGTTAGTAACTTAATACAACATTTACGATAAGCTCACGAAATCAAAACCCTCACGACGAATGACAAAGTATAGCCCGAATTCAGGCAGCACTTAAACATCCATTGGATCGGTTTTAATCCATCGGACATTGTATCGTAGCAGTGATCGAGTTATTACCCTGTAATCGTAGCAGCGTTTCAACACTTAAACACTCGTATCTAAGCAGAATATTGACGTTTTGAACGGATTTTTCGAACACAGAAACAAGACCATGCAACGTCCCATTTATAGCAGATTTTTGAGTTTTACGCGGCCCGCGTAAATTCCAAGAACAACCTACGCGGCCCGCGAGGGCCACCCTAGCTACGGCTAAGGCTACCGTGTCACGTGTAGGTCTGCCACGTGTCTAACACGTGGCCTAAAGCTTATCCGGAGCATCTAGAAGCTGTCGCGCCCCGCGTAAGCTTTCCTTAAGCCTTACGCGGCCCGCGACAAATCAACAAAATTTGAATTTCTTGATTTTTCACAAGGATTAGGGTTTTAGGGGTCCGGGTTTTCACTTACGGAGTGTTGTGGGATATTTTTGCAGGTCCTTACATCCTCCCCACCTTATTTAAAATCTCGTCCTCGAGATTTATTGCAACAGATATAGGTATTTCCGCTTCATTTCCGATTCCAGTTCCCAGATATACTCAGGTCCTCTTTTCGAATCCCACTTCACTTTGACCAGTATCAATCTCTTATGTTTCAGGAACTTAATCTTTTTGTCTTCTATTTGGAGCGGTTTCTCAACGAATTTTAACTTTTCATTTACCTCTATATCTTGAATAGGTACTACCAGGGAGTCGTCAGATAAACATTTCTTGAGATTAGGTACATGAAACACATTATGTTCCCCGGCTAGCTCTTCTGGTAGTTGTAATTTATAAGCAACTGATCCAATTCGCTGGGTAACTACGAATGGTCCTATGTACCTTGGACTTAGCTTTCCTTTCTTACCAAACCGAACTACTCCTTTCCAAGGAGAAACTTTCAAGAGTACCTTGTCTCCAACTTGGAATTCTAACGACTTGTGTCGATTGTCTGCATAAATCTTCTGACGATCTCGAGCCGTTTTCAGTCTTTCCTTGATTTGAGTTATCTTGTCGGTGGTTTCCTGTACAATCTCGGGACCTGATAATTGACTTTCTCCTATTTCAGCCCAGCAAACTGGGGTTCGACACTTTCATCCATACAGTGCTTTGAATGGGGTAGCACCGATACTTGAATGATAACTGTTGTTATAGGAGAACTCTATTAATGGTAAATGGTCATCCCAATTTCCACCGAAGTCGATTACACATGCTCTGAGCATGTCTTCAAGGGTTTGGATCATCCTTTCACTTTGTCCATCTGTTTGGGGATGGTATGCAGTACTTAGATTCAAGTGTGTCCTCATAGCTTCTTGGAAACTCGTCCAGAAGTGCGAAGTAAAACGACTATCCCTATCTGATACAATGGAGAGTGGAACTCCATGTAAGGATACTACTTCGTCTACGTATAACTTTGCTAATCTTTCCATGCTATAGGTTTCTTTCATTGGTAGGAAATGAGCTGATTTGGTTAATCGATCTACAATCACCTAGATTACCTCGTTACCTTTCCTGGTTTTGGGTAACTTAGTAACAAAGTCCATTGTTATTAGTTCCCATTTCCATACAGGCATTTCTAACTGTTGAAGTAAACCTGAAGGTTTCTGGTGTTTTGCCTTAACTTGGGAACAAGTTAGACACTTAGAAACGTACCTAGCTATGTCCTTCTTCATTCCTATCCACCAGAAATTATTTCTTAAATCTTGGTACATCTTATTATTACCAGGATGCATCGTATACCTAGATTTATGGGCTTCTTCCAGAATCTTATTTCTTAAATTTCCTTGTCTGGGTACCCAAATCCTTTTCTTATGGAATCTCCAAATTCCATCCGTCCCTTGCTCTAGTTCCTTTATTCGTCCTTTCATTCCTTCAGCATCATCCTTGATTGCCGTTTCTTGAAAGTTCTTCAGTTGTTCCATCAGATCTAATTGAAGATTTAATCTAAGAGCATGAACTCGCCTTTGCTTCTCATGGTACTTACGACTCAAGGCATCTGCTACTACATTCGCCTTTCCTTCGTGATATTGAATATCACAGTCGTAGTCACTCAGAATTTCCATCCATCGTCTTTGCATCATGTTTAATTCTTTTTGCCCAAATATGTACTTTAAACTTTTATGATCTGTGTAGACAGTAAACTTACTTCCATACATATAATGTCTCCAAATTTTAAGGGCAAAAATTATTGCTCCTAATTCTAAGTCATGAGTCATATAATTTTCCTCGTGCTTCTTCAATTGTCTTGATGCATACGCAATGACCTTTTTGCGTTGCATTAGCACACAACCTAATCCTAGTTTAGAAGCATCACAGAAGACTTCAAAATTTTCCGTTCCGTCGGGTAAGGCAAGAATTGGGGCATTTGTTAATATTTGCTTTAAAATCCTAAAAGCCTCTTCTTCCTTAAGTCCCAATTCAAACTTAACAGTTTTACAGGTTAGCTTAGTTAATGGAACTGCTATCTTAGAAAAATCTTTAATGAAACGTCGATAGTATCCAGCTAACCCTAGAAAACTTCTAACTTCGGTTGCTGATTGTGGGACCTTCCAATTAGTGATCGCTTCTATTTTGGAGGGATCTACGTGAATACCTTCGTGATTCACCATGTGTCCAAAATTTTTTACCTCTTGTAGCCAAAATTCACACTTCGAGAATTTGGCGTTAAGCTTTTCCTTTCTCAACAGAGCTAAGAGGGCATGCAGGTGCTCACAATGCTCGTTCTGGCTTTTGGAATAAATAAGTATATCATCGATAAAGACAATTACGAATTTATCCAAATACGGTTTACAGATTCTATTCATCATGTCCATGAATGCTGCAGGGGCATTCGTTAACCCAAGGGGCATGATTGTAAACTCGTAGTGACCATACCTCGTCCTGAAAGCAGTTTTAGGTATGTCTTCTTCCTGTACCTTCAACTGATGATATCCTGAGCGCAAATCTATCTTGGAGAAATATCTAGCTACCTGAAGTTGATCAAAAGGATCATCAATCCTAGGTAATGGGTATCGATTCTTAATTGTAACCTTATTCAACTCCCTATAATCGATACACATTCGCATTGAACCATCCTTCTTCTTTACAAACAGCACAGGCGCTCCCCAAGGGGATGATCTAGGTTGTATGAATCCTTTGCCTAGCAATTCATCTAACTGCTTCTTCAGTTCTAACATTTTGGTGGGTGCTAATCGATAAGGTGCATTAGCTATTGGTGTAGTTCCCGGAATCAGATGAATTCTAAACTCTACCTCTCTATATGGTGGTAATCCAGGTAGTTCTTCTGGAAATACATCCGGGTATTCTGACACTACTGGGATTTCCTTGCGTTCCTTGCTTTTAGTGTTAATGATTACCGAAATCATATACACTATTCCTTGTTTTCGTTCATAACTAGCAACTTTCATTACTGAAATGAACTTCATTGGTTTACGTGGTTTATCTCCTGTAACCACAACTATTTCTCCTGCGGGTGTATGAATTTCTATGGAATTCTTATCACGGAGGATTCGAGCATGGTTGGCTACTAACCAATCCATTCATAGCACGACATCGAATCCAGCTAAATTCATGGGCAGCAGGTTTGCAGAAAATTTATGGCCTGAGAGTTCTATTTTTCCTTCTTGCAAAACCTCATCTATGTTAACAGAATTCCCATCTGCCGTTTCTACCGTATAAATCTGCTTAAGTTTGGTTAAAGGTTGCTTAAGAGCTTGGCAGAATGAAGTATTTATAAAACTTTGGTTTGCACCAGAGTCAAATAATACGTTTGCATAAATGTCATGTATCAGAAACGTACCAGCTATCACATCGGGAATCAGATCTGCTTCTTGTGTTGTCAGCTGGAAGGCTCTAGCATTCTTCTTTGTAGTTCCTTCTGCAGGTTTGGCCTTGTTATCAGCTGGCTTGACCAATTTCGGACAATCGGGCTTGAAGTGTCCCGTTTCGCCGCAGTTGTAGCAGGTTACGGTCTTCTTCCTACATTCCTCCTCTCGGTGGCCTGGTCTCTTGCAGAAATTGCAATTTTCCTTACATTTTCCAAAATGTTTCTTTTTGCAATTCCCGCAAAATGGCAGTATGGAAGGCTGCCCGGTTCCCTTTCTCTTGAAATTACTATTATTATTACCCACACGAAATCCTTGGGTAATCTTTTGGGCCAACTCCTTTTTCCTGTTTTCTTTTCTCCTGCGCACTAGTCCGTCAGTCAGGGTGTTGGCTAATTCGACCGCATCATCGATCGTGCGAGGTCTCACAACTTTGACTATATCACGAATTTCGCTAATTAGTCCCCAGATATAGCGAGAAATAAGCACCGGTTCTGGCGAAGCCAGAGTTGGTACAATTCTAGCATACTCGAAAAATTTCGAAGTATACCCTTGACAATCAACATCCACCATCCGGTGGTTCAGGAACTTATTTGTTATGTGTTCCTTCTCATAGTCGGGACAAAATTTTCTTTCCACCAATCCCTTAAATTCCTCCCAACTCATGGCATAAGCCACGTCACTTCCCTTGGCTTGCAGCACCGTGTTCCACCATTCTAACACTTCTTCCTTGAAAAGGTGGGATGCATACATTACCTTATCTTCCTCTGCACACTTGCTTATTTTAATTACTGCTTTGGTCTTTTCTAACCAACGCAGTGCGGTAGTCGCCCCTTCTTTGCCTGCAAATTCAACTGGTTTACAGGCAAGAAATTATTTATAAGTGCAACCAGGTGTTGCAACTTTCATTTTCTTGAGTATTGGGGCTTGAACCACATTGTTGTCATTATTGCCGCCTCCATTCACACTGTTACTAAAATTATCGTCGTGAGTACGTTTGCTATGGTTGGCTTGAGAAGGTTCAACGGGGTTCTTAACAGCAGCGACGATTGCAGGGATCGCGTTGGCTATTCCCTGAGCAACGATGTTTTCTATATCTTGCCTATTAAGAAAATGATCTTCATTGTGTTGTTCCGATTGGTTAACTTCGGTTGCCGGTTGGTTTATTGCGTTTTCCATCAAAATAATTAACAAGATATATATATATATATATGTTATTGTCACACATTGGATAGCAACTAGACACGATAAGGCAATCACCACATAATCAAGTAAACACACAAATATAGCCAAAATCGTCGACCTTGCGACATTTATATTTATATAATATTATGTATCAATACAAACCGTCTATGTTACAAAAGTTTTATTTTAGTTATTATATTATTGTTATTATACATATTTTAATATTATATATATATATATATATATATATATATATATATATATATTCACATATTACTATTATACAAAATTTTTTAACCAAAATCGACTGGATCCTCAGAAACGACGCTCCCTCTCGTTGTACTTCCACGTGATGTTTTCCCCCACTTCGCGAATCCGGTTTCCCGCATCCACCAGTTCCTCGCCGTAGCGGCGTCATTCAACAACGTTTTCTGCGCTCATATGTGGGAATGGTGAAGGTTCAGGATCAACCTGGGGAAAATAAACATTGGGATTGTTCATAAAATTCTGAAAATGCCAGTCGCTCGTCCAACACTCTTCCAACTGCCCTGTAAAAGGTTGGGAATTGACAATAGGATCCGGAATAGTAGTTTCCAAATTAATTGGAACTTCAGATTGGGTTGGGAAATTGAAAAGAGTTTCATCGGCAGGTCCGATGAGGTCATAATTTGCAAGTTTTCGATCAAACTCCTCCCAAGGTGGCATCTCCTGGGCCTGACCAGAGCTTTCCCCTATCTCCTTTCCCTTTCCTTTGTCTTTTGGATCCTCTGTCTTTTTCACCTTTTGGGCAGCTGGCTTCTTTCTTCGTTCGCGTTTCCAGTCCAGGATTCTTCTCCTCTTTTTAGGCTTGGGTTTCTCCTGGGGCTGGGCTTGGAACACTAGTGGCTCCTCAGTATTTGCTTGATAGCCGGATTGGGTTCCTGTTGTATCCATTTCGGTTGTATGGATTGTAAAGTTTCGGAGTGCCTCCGACAGTTCATTCATGCTGTTAGCACACATGAAGAAACACACAAATTTTAAGTTAAAATTTTATTTATTTGTAAATTAAATTTTCATAGAATCACAAAATGGCAATCTGGAAAATTAAGTATTTCTAAATACTTAATTGGCTTAAATCAGTGGCTCTGATACCACCTTTTTCTGTCACGGCCCCCGACCCAGTTTCCCGGTTCGGATGCCGCGGGACAGAAAACCTGTGATATTTATATTTAATTTGGCAGCGGAATTTTGAACAGGATCGGTTCCACCCATTTATTTTATTTCCAAGTTTCGGGACAAACCCCATATTTTACAATAAAGGAATTTTACTGGAAAATCCCTTGGTTACAAAAACATGTTTATTTATTTACTGAGCCACTTCCTTCAAGCTGGTAGTGCTACGCGACACTTTTCCTAGTTCATAGTAAATCACCTGAAACATGTTTAAAAAGATTTTATCAGCGGGGAAATACTGGCGAGTCACTCAATTTGTACAAAACGACACATTGTTATAATTTACAGCATTAAGAGTTTTGACATTTACCCCTATCTTATAATTAGCTGGTTCAGTTGTCACTCGACCGGATCTATGACTGTGGACATATCACTAAATTAGGCTCGCCCAACTAAAGTGATAAATCATTAGTAGTAATGTGCACAAAACCCTCACATACTGCCAGTAATTAAAGATTAGCAAAGACTTAATCACTGCAACGTATAACTGGAAAACATTTAGGGTCTCATTAAGCAATTTGATAAAAAGAGAATGACTCACATTACAAGTTTAACTGGACAGAGTTTTGCCTACTGATTAAGCTTGGTACCCTAGTTAAAATAACAACGCACACGAAACTAGGTTAGTAACTTAATACAACATTTACGATAAGCTCACGAAATCAAAACCCTCACGACGAATGACAAAGTATAACCCGAATTCGGGCAGCACTTTAACATCCATCGGATCGGTTTCAATCCATCGGACATTGTATCGTAGCAGTGATCGAGTTATTACCCTGTAATCGGAGCAGCGTTTCAACACTTAAACACTCGTATCTAAGTAGAATATTGACGTTTTGAATGGATTTTTCGAACATAGAAACAAGACCATGCAACGTCCCATTTATAGCAGATTTTTGAGTTTTACGCGGCCCGCGTAAATTCCAAGAACAACCTACGCGGCCCACGAGGGCCACCCTAGCTACGGCTAGGGCTACCGTGTCACGTGTAGGTCTGCCACGTGTCTGACACGTGGCCCAAAGCTTATCCAGAGCATCTAGAAGCTGTCGTGACCCGCGTAAGCTTTCCTTAAGCCTTACACTGCCCGCGACAAATCAACAAAATTTGAATTTCTTGATTTTTCACAAGGATTAGGGTTTTAGGGGTCCGGATTTTTGTAGGATCGTTTTGCGACCCGAACGAGTCGTTCAGAAGAGATTTTATCAGTTTCAGATGCGGAAAATAAGAAACCGACTTTGAAACAGCTTGAATGTCACTTTAAATCTCTTGTATATTGATTTATCAACGATTACAAGCACAAAATATACCGGCAGCACTTCGGTACAAGTTACAAGGCTCTGATCTGTTCTGTCCAAATGAAAACATGTGACACCTATATATAGCCTCAGGCTTTCGCTTGAACTTACACACATACATGTTCAAGCGAAACCCTCAAATATAACTTCAAGCGAAACACATCAACATAACTTATAATTTCAAGTTTCCATGCAATTCACGTGATGTTGTCATGTGATGATGTCAATATTGATGTCATATTGTGATGTCATCATTCAATATGATGACATCACTCTTGTTAAGATCTGCAACGAACCCGAGACTCGATATAAGACGAAGACGACAGATGTATGCACCAACAGACTCCCCCTTAGATGTTGACAAGTCTTAAGTGTCGAGTCTTCGCATCTTCAGTCTTTATCAGTCTGTTCACTTTCTTTAAAATTCTCCATTGTAAGCATCCTCAATCAATCTCTTATTCTTTCTCGTAATCTTCAGGATCCAAATCTGTCTCTACAATCTTCAGACTCCCTCTCAATGTCCTCAGACTCCCCCTCTCGCTAAGCTGGGATCGCAGTCTGGAATTCACTTTCCACAGGTTCTTAGATCGAAACCTGGCACTCATCTAACTCAGGTATCGGAACCTGTTCAACCTGCATAACTCTACCCAAAAATAAGTTTTCTGATAATCATTTGTGGATAAGATTTTCAAATCTAATTTACCACTTGCAGGAATAACGTTTTTATTGCAAAACCTTTTCTCATTTCATTTCAACAATCTTCAAATACTTTCACCCAAACCATTTGTTCATCAAGTTTAGCACTCGGAATTTTGAAAATCAGCTTTCCAAAATCAGTTGTCGAAAATCTTTTTGGATTTTTCAAAAATTATGCTAAAACACACTAAAATCTTTTTGGATTTTCTGAAAGAAAATAACTAACACCATTGTAGAAACAAGAAAATACAGAAATGAAATATTTACAAACAATATTTTTGTGAGTTCGTGCAAGAGGATCATATCAGTTTATGAGACAAATCACCAACACCGTTAAGCTTAATTACATTTTAAGTTTTAAACGATTCACTTAGATTGTCAGTATGTTTGTCCACTTAAATTTTCACACAAATTTCAACTGCTTCGAGATACGAAATTAATGTTTTAAGAACTTAAACTTAATCGCGTGTTCCACCTCAGAATATACTCCCGTATCCAGATCCCAATATTCAGTCTTACAGGTGAGTATACTACAATGATATCTGTACATAAATTAGGTAATGCGAGGGCCGAGGGATCTCAGGTCGATACTTCCGTATACGCAGAGAGATATCAGCTTCGACTTTTCGGTATGTCCCCTTTAGAGGATCTTTTAGCTACAACAACAGCGACTATCAATTTTATTGTTTCATCAGCATGCTGAGGGTTTATGCTATGTTTCAAGCATTTGCGGAAAGTATTATCCAAGGACTAGGTCAGAACCATCGTTCAGCAGAAGTCCCGGAATAATACCCCAGACATCATTGAGTATAAAGACCTAGTATATCAGATTATGAGACCTTTCAAACGAGATTTCGGGGGTTACCCATATATCCGAGAGATGTTCCCCACGATATAAGCAAGTTTGAAATTTAGGTTTATATCTCGTCACAATCTACTAAATGTGTAAAAATCTACTAGCACATCATCAGTGAGACCGTTTATCACCTTTTTATCTTACCAAATCTTTAGCATGTTGTGATCGTCCACTGATGTACTATCATTTCCTCTTATATGCAACAAAAACTCATTTTTTATTTTATCATGTTTTTGGCTTTTTCAAATGTTTTTGGATTTTCTAAAATTTTACTCCCCCTAAAATGTAAACACATTTTAGGAAATTTGAAAACAAACTGTACACAAACATGACAACTGATATCGAATTGCCTCAATTCTCCATCCACTTGGCATAAACAATCAGAACTCCCCCTCACAACAAACTATTTTCCCATTGTGATCTCAAAACACTTAAGTTTGTTTTAATCAAAATGGTTTTTCCGGAAAATAAGTTTTGTTGATTGATTTTAACCAATTGTAGGTTAGGGAATAAACTCATCATTTTGTTTTTCAACCACTTGCAGAAAATCAGATACAACTTAATGTCCCTGATTTACCACTTGTAAGATCAATCCAATTCAACTTCTGAACCACTTGTAAAAAACACAAACATACAACTCAAACCTGCTTTTCAACCAATTTACCATCTGTTGGTTGAATTCTCAAGGTGCCGATTCCTACTCCACGCTTACAAACCTGGGAGTTCCGGCAAGTCCTGCAAAACTTCTCAAAAACACATTATACAAACATGATAATGAATGATGCCGATTCATGATCCACGATTACCAACTTGGGATCTCCGGCAAATCAGGTTTTTTACTGTTTGAAAAATATATCCACCCAAGCCTGACCTTCCTTGGGTGTAACAACATTTTCTTCTTCATCTTTTCTTTCAACAGACTTGTGAACACGTCTTTTAGAAGCATAAAATTCTTTGACACTTTTGGCCTTACCATTGACCATTTTGCCAAAAATATGTTTCACAGTTCCATTGAAAGCCTTATCAACATCAAATTTCTTCTTATCAGAATAAAATTGATTTGATATTTCAACTTTTCCAACTTTCATCATAAAATTTTCAGCACACAACGGTGGAAAATTTTCATCGTTCATAGTTGGAACTGATTTTTCAACCTTTTTCTCAACACGTGGCTCCTCTGATTTTGTGGAATCAGATTCATCACCAGAATTATTACCTGAACCTTTCACAACCCATTTTTGATTTTTTACATTTTCTTTTCCTTTCAAAACACTCTTTGAACATTCTCCCTTCTCAAAGGTTGAATTTTCAAAGCCAGTAAATGGTTTGGTTGTAAGTTCAGTTTTCTCCACAACTTTCTCTTTCAATTTACCAGATACTTCCTGTTTTGGTTTGAATGTTTTCGGATAATTCCTAGCAACATGACCAGCAATCTTGCACTGAAAACAGGTTCTGGTTTCTATCTTCTTTGGAACAACATTTTTCTTCAACTCTTCTTGCTTCTTGGCAAGGAATTCCTGATTCGTCTGTTTTCTGAATGCTTGTTCTTTCTCATCATCTAAAGATTTTCCTGAAACAAACACAGTTTTTGGTTTAGAAATTTTTTTATTTTTGTAATGTTTTGGTGGTACAAAACCTAATCCTTTCTTTTTGAAATTACGATTATGGTTTGGTTTCTGTTGGAAACTGTAACCACAATTGTAACCCATTTTCTTGTTAATTCTTTGTTGATCTCTTGAAGTGTATTGTTTAGGTTTTCCGATAAGATTTAAATCTTTTATTTCAGAAATATTAATTTCTGTGATTTTGAAAACCTTTTGAATCATTTCAAATCTAACACTTCTTATTGGAAAACTCTCATCAGAATATAATTTGTCAGAACCTTTCAAAGTATATGCTACTTTGACTGATTCATCATTCAAATTAGATTTCGATAGCAAAAATTGTTTGTCATAAACCCGTTTGTCCTTTTTGATTGTAGACTTTGACGCATCAGACTCAGACTTTGACTCGGGTTTGGACTTCATGTTTGACTCCTCACTGTCATCTTTATCTAACACCTGATCGACCACACTTTTTATCAACTTTGACTCATGATCAGTGTCGGACGACGTATACGTGACATCAATATTTTCTGGCAAGTTATCCGATGGCCCAGACTCCCATTGTAAGTTTATTGCCTTTTCGACTCTTTCGGAATTTGGATTTCGAGGTAAAAATCCATTTTCGACCGGGGGTGGACATTTATTATAGACAACACTTGATTTCTCACCAGAAATCTTCACTTCATCATCTTTTCTTGTCTCTGACTTCTTTCCTTCTGAAGTCTTCACTTCTTCAAAAGTCTTCAAATTCTCTACAACCGGATAAATCCTGTCAACAACAAAAGTAGAACATGAGTAACTTTCTAATTACTTGTTGACTCTTTCAGTTTCTATCTTTTGTGTTGCCAACTTCAACTCTAGATCAGCACATTTCTTTATGTGAAAGTTGACATCATCAAGTTGTCTCAGATACGCTTTCTTCAGCGTATTCATTGCCACAACTTGTTCACCGTTTGAATCAGTATACTTGTTAATTTCTCTGTTCATTGTATCATAGGATTCTTTCAATCTGTTTATATTGTGCAGCAACTCATTGTTCTGTTTGATTAAAGAATCACAATTCATGCACTTTTCAGGAACTTTGACAGGTTCTGCATCAACTTTGACTTCAAATTCAGGAACCTCTTTGACTGTTCAGTTTGATTGTAAAAATTCAGCTCTTCTCATTTTCTCAGCTTTAGCTTCAGCTTTTAATCTCTCTTCCTCTTCTTCCTCTTCTTCAAACTTTCTCCGTCTTGCTTCTGCAGCTTCCATGACTTTCCTGCACTTTTCAGCACATTTCAAATCATAAGCAATTGCAATTAAAGCTTTAACATTTGAAGTGTCTTGATCTGGGCAAAAATCATCCCAATTGAAACCTTCAGCTAACTTTTCATCGTCTTGATCTGCCAGACACACTTTGCTGTTTGTTGGAACATATTTATCCCAGCTAAAATTATCATATTTGCCCTGATTAACTATACACGCTCTTTTTGAACCTTCAATCACATCTCTCCCATGTGCAGTTTGTGCCTGATGCGATGCTGGTGGTGTGATTTGATGATAAATTACCTTTTTGTGATAATCGTTGTTTCCAAAAGGATTCTGGGCTCCAGTAGCTTCACGATTTTTGCACTCCCTCTTGAAATGCCCCTTTTCCCTGCAACGAAAACATGTAACTTTAGATTTATCAAAGCCTAAATTTGAAACACTTGCATCAAGAAAATCATTTCTTCCCGTAATTTGTTTAAACTTCTCAGCTCTTCTCATTACACTGGCCATGCACCATTTAATATCCATCAATTCCATTTCCTCAGCATCGATTTGATCGTAATCCTCTTTTGTGAGCATTGGATTACCGATCTTTCCGGCCACAAAACTACTATAAGACTCTAGAACCATTCCCAACAAAGACATTTGATTTTTGGCAACTTCTTCAGAATAATCTTGGTCACTTTCAAGATTTAATACAATGTTACACTGAAGTTTTCTTCCATTCTTTGTTGCAGAAATGTTTGGATCGAATGATGAAAATCTTGTGCTGCTTGATCCCTGGGATGATTTCTTTTCTGAAGAATCTTTTGCACTATAAGCAGTTTCGACTTTTGGAGAAAAATTTGATTTTTCGTTGACACCACCTTTGTAATACAAGCTGATATCTTGTTCTCCATCGTAGTTCTTCATCCTGGCAATCTTCCTCTGCTCTATCGCTTGAGCTTCCAAATGTTTGATGAAGTCTCCCAGTGTCATGTTTTTATAATCTTTTCTGTTGGATCTCAGCATCATCAGAAACGTTCCCCAAGTTTCATGAGGTAGTGCATTTGCAAGTTTTTCAATCAATTCATCAGTATCCTTTTTAATACCAAGTTTTGTCATATTTCTCACCAAGTTACAATATCTATCAATTATTTGCTTGGTGTTTTCAGATTTTAAACCACGGAATAAATCAAACTCTTTCTTCATGAGAGACATCTTGTTTTTGAGCATATCATCACTTCCAACAAATTTTGCTTCCAATTCTGTCCAAATTGAATAAGCAGTTCCATCATGTTGAAGCAGTATCAAGATATCTTCTTTTATCGCTTGCTGAAGCAGACTCACCGTCAATTTCTCATCTCGATATTTCTTTTTATCTTTCGTACTCATTTCCCTAATTGTTTGCTGAATATTATTCGTTGTGGGTCTAACATATGGTTCTTCAGTGTGTTCCCACACATCTAAGTGATAAGCTTCAACCCAATTTCCAAACCGTTCGGACCATGCATTGTAATCATCAATATCCATGAGTTTGGGTGGTTTCTGAGACGTCCCGGTTTCATTTTCATGCAAAGCACTCTGAGTGATTGTAATTGGACTAGCAAAAGCATTGTAGAACTCGTTCTCCATGTTTCGAATTTTTCAAATGAGCTGTATCACCTTGAAAAAAAAAACGTGAAACAGACAAACAAATGATCAGTTAAAAAAAACTTATCAATTAACAGAATAACACTCGTACTCGAACTAGCGATAATTCTGTGCAGACTGACGGTTGACACACTGTACGGACTTCTATGACCCGGATCAAAATAAACCGAACTTTTCCAATGACCTCACTAAATCACACGACTTTGAACTAGTTTGAATTTAAACAGACTGACCGCCTCTTCTTTGATTTAAAAAAATCAAAGTCAAACTTTTAATAAACTGCCAAGATATGGATGACTTGACAATTGGACTTCAAACACTTCACATGTTTACTTTAATGAGCTGACAACATCACATGCACCTAATATTAAAAGCCTTTTGAAATAAACCACTCCCATTGAACCGAAAAATCTAGTTCACTTGATGACAGTTGTGGTTTATATGATTCCAATACTTGTTGACTGACAATTTTTCCAGTAATTCACGTGATTTCTTTTCCACTTTGTAGACCCGAGACACTTTATCAAATTCGTGAACCCAATTCACATGCGCCTGACACACAAACTCGTGATTTCTTGTCCCAACTAACTGACAACCTCGATAAATGTTACATATGGCCGACACCCTCGATAAAAGTATTGCACAACATGATGTTCTTTTCACATGAGTCCTCTCCAATTTTCACGATTTTTTTTAAAACAAATGGCCGACAATCTTTACTTTTCTCATGCAAACTGACCAACTTGTGATTTCAATTTCCGACTTACTGTAACCTTGTTTAATGTGTCACATAATACACTATGCACTTTTAATAACTTTCAAGCGGTGTGTCAGTTTCAAGCGAAAGCCACTCAAGTGAGACCTGAACTTTTCAAGCGAAAGACCCGGTTTCGCTTCAAACTACACTATTTTTCAAGCGAAAGCCAGCATGATGTCAGCAAATAACGAACAACTTTCAAGCGAGCAGATGATTATAACCAGTTTTTACGTTGATTTTAGTGCTGAAACTTTCCAGGATTCATTTAAACATGATTACGCACAATATGTGAAAATTTGAGCCGTTTTTACCCGTGAAAAATTTTTAATTTTGAAAAGAATGGTGTAGAAATCAGAAAAAGTGACGAAAACAGGCTGTTTTGGCAAGATCTCTTCCTCCTGAGCTCTGATACCACTTGTAGGATCGTTTTGCGACCCGAACGAGTCGTTCAGAAGAGATTTTATCAGTTTCAGATGCGGAAAATAAGAAACCGACTTTGAAACAGCTTGAATGTCACTTTAAATCTCTTGTATATTGATTTATCAACGATTACAAGCACAAAATATACCGGCAGCACTTCGGTACAAGTTACAAGGCTCTGATCTGTTCTGTCCAAATGAAAACATGTGACACCTATATATAGCCTCAGGCTTTCGCTTGAACTTACACACATACATGTTCAAGCGAAACCCTCAAATATAACTTCTAGCGAAACACATCAACATAACTTCTGATTTCAAGTTTCCATGCAATTCACATGATGTTGTCATGTGATGATGTCAATATTGATGTCATATTGTGATGTCATCATTCAATATGATGACATCACTCTTGTTAAGATCTGCAACGAACCCGAGACTCGATATAAGACGAAGACGACAGATGTATGCACCAATAATTTTCACTGACGGAGTGTTGTGGGATATTTTTGCAGGTCCTTACAATAAAACACTCAGTTCAGAAAAACACCATGAAAATACCTAGTTAAAATGCCATAAAAACATTTAGTTCAGAAAAACGCCATGAAAATACCTAGTCTAAAACACCATAAAACACTCAGTTCAGAAAAACGCCATAAAACCCAGTTAATTTTTTTTCGAAAAGTATATATCAATAGTATACTCGTTGGAAAGATAAAAAAACGCTTAGTTTTATGGTGTAATTTTTTTCGAAAAATAATCACGTATAAAAATGTTATTGTCGTTTAAATATGATGGGGGGAAATGACATGTGATTAGCATGTGCACATTTGTTTGGATCTTCCTATTTTACCCCTCCTGATAATTCCAAGACCCCTATTATTTACAAAAATGTTTTAACACCCCGTGTTTCGGAAGTCAAAATCAAAGTCAAGATTGAAGTCAAAGGAAGAAAAGATTGCTAATTGCGATCTGTCACTCCTTGCTCAAATCCTGTTTTGACCTCTTTGACTTGTAATTAGTCTAATTCTATTATCGCTTTAGTTGTATTATGTGGAGTATCTATTAATAATCGCATAGTAATCGCTAACTATCACATGTTTAATCGATTTATCGCTTATCGCAATCTCACTCGCAACTCGAATTATTTATTTTGGATATTGTTATACGTGTGTGTGTCTTATGTGATACTTGTGCATGTTTATTTATGTTATGTTGTGGTGAACAATCGAAACTCAATCGCAATCGAATCGCAAACGCTAAACGAATATGAAATAAGGATGCTTGTATGTTGATATAGTACTTGGGATTAAAAGTAATTTGACTAGGAAATTCTATCGCATCGCAACACTCGAAACGGCAAGACTCGTCGCACCGAACACTCGAATCAAGTGGCCAATCGACCAAGTGACCAGCCGATCGACCAGCCGCTCGATTGAGCTGCCGCTCGATCGACCAGCTGTTCGATCGGGCTGCCAACCGATCGACCAGCCCCTCTCCTCCCCTTTCCTTTTTGGGAAACCCTATAAATATCCTCCTTTCAACATCAAACTTACCATTTCTGGAAACTTTCATCCGACCAGCATTCATACTCACCTTTTCTCTGATTTCTCGCTATTCCGGTAAGATCTCGTCCTAAATCTTGTACTTCCTTAATCTACACGCACTCCTACACCTTTCTATCTTTTGAATCTAAACTTTTAACCGTGAAATCACTAGATTTGAGGTGTTTTAGGATGATGTCATCATGGTGTTCTTATGAACTTCATGTTTTGGTCTCAATCCACCAAGGACAACTTAGATCTAACCGATTTCCACACAAATAAACGAAGATCTTGCATAGATCTCAACATATTCACGGTGAAAAAGGATTGAAAGGTGGTTTCTAACCTTCTTTCAACACTTTTACACTCAATGCACTCAAAACCGATAGAATCGGGCCTTGTCCTAGCCTTCTACTCTTTCTTGTTGATGTGTTGGTTCAAGATCTGGATTCTATCCACGAGATTAGCGATTTCGGGTTAAACAAGGCAAACCATCCCGAACAGTTAACCGGCCGAATTTGGGTGATTCCTGTCCGATCATGTTACCAAGTCGCGACGAGGTTTCTGTTGCCTAATACGTTATCAAATCATCTCGATAAAACGACAAACTATCGAAATGACCAAGGAAGAAGACGATCAGGCCGACCAGGTTGGAGTGTCATCCGATCGGACTGCTGTCCAAACGGACTGTCACCCGATCGGGTTGCCACCCGATCGGCTTGCACCTTGGCCCCACACTTGTCTTTTAATTCAAACTCCAAAGGTTTTTGAACACCGAACGGATTACCGTTCGATCGGGTTACCACCCGATCGACCGAGCATCCGACT
This sequence comes from Helianthus tuberosus, assembly GCA_030545235.1. Lineage (NCBI taxonomy): Eukaryota > Viridiplantae > Streptophyta > Magnoliopsida > Asterales > Asteraceae > Helianthus > Helianthus tuberosus. Next base: position 54,611,813 of record CM060404.1, read on the forward strand.
ATGTGATTTTGGAACTTCAATACTTAAACAAATTTTCAACATGTTCAATGCACATGTGTTGCCACCCGATCGAACAACCGTCCGATCGAGTGACAATCAGCTGTGAACTTGTTCTCGCTGAAGTGCCCAACCTATCGGACTGTCGCCCGATCGAACGGTCGTTCGTTCGATCGATCGGCCTGAAAGGTAGAGATACTTCTAAGTTTTCAAAATGCTACAACGAAAACTTAAAAAGTCAAGCCATCATACACAAACACATCCATCCTAAACAAGGTAACAGTCCACTCGAACGGTCACCCGATCGGACGACCGTCTGAACGAACTGTCACCCGAATGACCGGCCATCCGATCGGACTGCCATCCGATCGGACTGCTGTTCGACTCACTGACACCTTATTCCTTTTTACACGTCGACTTTTGCTTATGTTATCGATAACTGTTCAGGCTATTATCTGCTCTAAGCGCTCCCTTCAATCCATCAATTCAATCCCTGTGAGTATACTCGATCCCTTTTTGCTTTACGCACTTTTGGGTGTTACATACATTACTTATACTAAATCACATCGAACACACTACGCAATACTTTAATGCTAACCGTTACCGCATGTTATACGTGACTTAATGAATGCTTGTTTGTTATGTTTACACATGGAATGCTGTCTACCTGCCTTAGCAACAGTAGTACTATTTATTTGGACTCAGCACCTGTTCACTCAGGGGTTGTTAAGGACAATTAATTGTATGGGTCACAGGGGTGATCATGCAATACGAACTGCTTTTGGCAGTCAACTCGCAGTCATTGGTATTGATAGGTTCTTGTCGATAACTAACATGCCTCATTTTACACTGTGTACGTGCTGGTTATGCGTAACGATTTCGAACTCTATACGCTATTATCAAACTTGTATCACCTTTACACTATGTGTATTGACTTTTACTTTAACGTATGTGACAGGTGCTTAGGATGCTTAATTGCTTTGCTTGATGTGAAATCGAGGCTAGGAAAGGTCTAGAAACCAATAAAAAATTGTCTGTATTTGAAATCTGAGTTGTCGGAACAGAACAATTTGACTAGATCTTGTCTGTAATAAATATGTTATCTTTTAAGACATGGTATGGGACATGTTGCTTTAATTAATTGGTAATTCTAGTTGTTATGGAAACTTCTGGACAATCTGTTTCGCTAAGTGCCACGCCCCGATGTTTCTGCCATCGATTGGGGTGTGACAGATTGGTATCAGAGCCATAACTATAGGGAATTAGGCAACACTCGACCTAGTCCAGGTTGATGTCTTAGAAACGACCTAGTCTATAGTTAGGAACCAACAGACCGACTTGTGCATATCCTGTAGGGATTATGTACGAGCTTACCTATTATTTCTCGCTATTCTCGCCTACTGAAGAAACACTAGATAATTGACCGGAATCGAATTATCCAGGGGGTTTGGATCTGCATAAAAGGGGGGTTGTTCTCTCTCGTTTGATTCGATGCAACTGACCTTCTTCTCCGGTAAACTCTGCAAAACAAAGCACCGTTAGCCTCGTCAAGGGGAGAAGAGGAGTTCTCTCCTTGACCCGACTCCGGCGTGAGAATAAGTATGTGTTTATGAAGAAGAAGAGATATTGACGAAGTGTGTGTAACTTGAATTTCATACCTGAATTGTTCTCATATTTATAGCCGAGAGTTTTGGGCGGGAAAACTCGTTGGTGAAATGTTGACGGAAGATGCTAACCCCGTAAGCGGTTACATTTCCTTCCGTTAAGCTTCTCGATCCGACGTGAGTGCACACGGATCGCTGTTTAGATCTATGGCTGGGGGTTTGCCACGTGGAAAGTGATCAAGTGGAGGTTTCTCTCCAATTTCATGCCATTATCGTGATTTCAGGGACGCCTGAGGTGATGACACGTGTCCAGACGGTTTTAACCGTTTAGTGGTGCATGATTGGGTCCTTCTAGGAGGTTATTGCCATAATCCTGTGTGACTCTTTATCGTGTGGCACCAGTTGGGTAAGTAATTTCCAAGTCTGGATATCATTAGGCGGAAGTGTTTAACATAGGATTTTCATCCTCTGTTTATGCAGGAAAGCGCAAGGATTTATGATTTCCTTTTGACGCGCAAGTGTTGTCTGCTATCTGTCTTTTAAGCCTTCTTTGTAGGACCAGTGCGCGGCCGCGCAAGGTCAAAAAGGGCTGAGAGGCAAGGTTGCGGTATGGTCCTAAGTACTTGTTATAAGGGTTTTGGGACCTTACCCCTTCAAGTCCCCCCAGTCTAGTGTTGCTCTTATGCAAGTAAGTGGAGCACTAGACTTATGAGAGGGAAATGCTTTTTGGCTCGAAAGTAGGGAATCTTCTATGAGAAGATTTACTTTGCTTATTATAAAGATTTTGAAAATATTTTGACTTTAGATGGGGCTGGTATAGTGAGGACTGAGTGACATGCTATCACTGTCAGTTGTCCCTTACTGTCCGTGCTTTGCATGCGCGCGTGAACTTGCGTTTGTGTTGATTCTCACTCGCTCCCGTCGCTTGGGTAACTGTGATATCCGGAAAAGGTGCTATGGCAGTTACCGATGTTATTTATTGCGGTGAGTATATAAGTTTGTTTGAGTTTCCCCTTTATGCTAATCATTGCTTTGTTTAAAACTTTTTCCCTTTCTTTCTTCATTATCCGTTAAGAAAAAAATTGTCATTTCTTCCTCTTATGTCAACCGGAGAACACCAAGAAGACTTATCCGAGGAAATGTCTACTGAACTTCCACCGTTAAAGTGGCCCAGAGCAACTTTCGATGGTTTGGTTCAAAACCTTATATTCCCGGAGAACTGGGGTGCCCTGTACCCTGAGGAGGGTAAGACAACAGCAGATGCTCCGGCTGGGTATATCACTCTCTTTTGGGATTTTTTCTGTGAAGTTTCATATCTCCCAACTGCACCCTATTGGCTTGCCTGTAACAAAATTTCTCCTTGAAATCCTTGAGTATTATAAGTTTCATATCTCCCAACTGCACCCTATTGGCATGGTTAGGGTTCGACATTTCGAGTTTGTGTGTCGGAAGATGCATATTGAGCCAACAGTCCTTCGATTTAGGGTTTTTCACCAAATGCACTGTACCCAAGGGTTTTACTCATTTGTCCAAAGAGTGTCTGCAAAGAAGATATTGCAGCATCCTCTAAAATCTTTCCATGATTGGAAACAAAAAATTTTCTTCATCAAGGCAGGAGTGATTCCGATGAGGATGGTTCTAAGGGGGAAAGAAGGCGTCCCTATTGAAACGATTCGGACCCCTGCTGATGAGAATTGGTATCAAGATCTGAAGGAAGTTCCTAACATTGCCTTGCGGGAGAAAGCTCTTGTTGGTGCTAGCATGAGTTTGAATTGGAGGATGGACCGGGAAGAGAAACTGGTATACATGGAGGGTGGTAAAGGTAAAATTGGGATTTTGCCCCTTCTTCCCCCCCTTTTTTTTGAACTTGCTTTTTCTCCCCTGCAGTTGTTTCGTTGTATGTTGTTGCGTACAAGAGAGAAGGCGGAAAGATGGGTACTATTCAGAAGAAACCTGACGAGGAGCTTTGGTACCATCGGATTGTGAGGAACTTTGTACTTCCTCAAGAGGCTGATTTACCTGCCCAACCTGCTTCTGGTGTTGGTGAGTTTGCGTATTTTGTTTGTTGTTTGCTTTCTGTTATGCGCCTGAACAAACTTTATTCTGCGCTTTCATAGGTGAATTATCAAATTTGGGCATAGGCCCTGAGAAGAAGAAGCGCGCGACAACTAGTAACGTTGCGCCTAAAAAGAGTGATCCGGAGAACACTCATTCCTCCAAATTCAAAAATGTTGGAGGAGAGAAGAAAGGTATGCGCTGATCCTCTGACTCCTGGTGTGATTATGTGGTGGTTTCTGACTCTTTGGAGGGTCTTGCGCCTGCAGTTACTGTTAGGAGGCCGAAACCTGAACCGAGAGATACTGCTGATATCCCTCCATCCAACCCAGAAGGTCTCATTGACTTGGAGTCCTGTCCTGAACACTTGGTGCGAAAGAAGGCGGGTAAAAGGAAACAGACTAATGCTGAAGCTGAGGGTCAGCCCTCAAAGAAGATCCAAAGGAAGAAAATTACCAGGAAAGGCAATCTGGACACTTTTATTTCTGAGTCTGTTCCTATTAAGTGTTACCTTTTCTTCTTTTTCCTTATGCGCATTGGATATTTACAGACTTTGTTGTTTTTTCAGAAGTCCCTGTTTCTCCTGTTCCCACAGAGCCGCAACCTGTGGTTAATGAAGAACTCCCACCTTCTCCTCCGCGTGCTTCCGTTGCTGATCAGTTAAAGACTATGGAGGTTCCTGATGGTGGCGTGGAGAAGACTGTTGAGGCTGACAAGCCTGTTGAAGTTGCTGCAGAAGTTGAAAAAGTTGTGAGCCCAGTGGTGATGGATGATGCTGGTAACCCCTCAACTCCTGAACCTGCTGCCCGTGATAAGAAGAAAATTGGGAAGAAATTCCTGTTATAGCTTCTCCTTCCAAGGTTTTCGGTTCTATGCCCGAGAATGTCGAGAAGGTTTCTGCTGAAGATCAGGGTTCATTTTCCGATGCAGGCAAAAATTCTCCAATCCGCCCAGAGGAAACCCTGGGGGATTACTATTACAGGACTTATTCGGAGAAAGATGCTTCCGAGCTTCATGCCCCTGTTTGGAATTTGAAGAAAGGTGATACTTTCTCGGATTGGTGCGTGTGCCGAGATTGGTTGCAGGGGATATTTCCGCCTGGGGAGATCAAGTTTCAAGAAAGCCGGTCTCACGAGCAAACTTATCATGCTTACCTTGAGGAAGCTGCTTCTCATGCATCGACCACTCAACGTATAGTACGTGATTGGCACAGCATGCACAAGTAGTGGGATGCTTTTCAGGTGTCGAAGAAGAAATTTGCTGCGGATGAAAACCGGATTACCCAGTTGAAAGCTAAATTGGAAGCTGATCGAGCCAGGTTTGAGGCTGATCGTAAAACCGAGGAGTGGTCTGTTTCGGGTTGGAAGAGGAAAGCTGAAGCCGAAGCTGCCCTCATTTCCGAAGAACGCAAAAGCTGGAAGAAAATTTGCAAAAAAGATAATGCTGAGAAGGTAAATCTCCGCAATGTCATGAATAATCTCAAGGCTGAGATTGAAAAACTGAAAAAACAGGATGCGGAGGTAGAAAGGTTGAAAAAGGAGAAGGCTGATGCAGAAGCTAAGCTAGAAGAAGCGCGTTCTCATAGGGAGCGCAGTGAGCAACGAGAGGTACAAGCTTGCGCCACTCTTGCTCTTAGAGATAAAGAGTTAGAAGAACTTACTGCTTTTCTTTCTGACCAGGAACAACTTAAAAAGGATCTGGAACTTGCGTATTCCGAAAAGGCTGAATCCTCTCGCCGTTTGATTGAAACCGAAGAAAAATTGGAAAATTCTGAAACGGCGCGGGCCACAGCGGAAAGCGAGCTTGAACCTTTAAAAAGTGATATGGCGTGGCTGAAAGATAGTGGAATTGCCTGTGTAAGTTGATTCTTATTTTTCGTTGCGGGAATGTTTTTGTGCCTTCTTGTTATTTACCCTTGCTTATTTTCATAGGTTGCTGAATCAGTGTTGAATTCTGAGGAGTTGGATAAAACCGTTGCGCGTTTAGTTGTTGCTGTGCGAAAGGACGGGTATGCCCAAGGATATGCTGAGTGTTCTCAGCATGTGAATAGCGCTTTAAAGGTTGATTGGGTTATCAGCAAATCTGCGACTTATGGCGTTAACACTGGTGCTGCGCTTACTGCTTTGAAGGCAGAATTTAACAACTTGCAGCTTCCCGTTATGGATCTTATAAATGTTGCGCTGCAATCTGATGATCACGTGGCACAACTAAAGGAAATCTTTCCGGATGAAGGTGAAGATTTAGTGTAGGTTCTTTTGAAATTGTATTGAACAATTTTCTGTAATATTTGGGATGTATATCCCTTTCTTTGTTGGTGCGCTGTTGCGCAAGTAACTAAAACACTGTCGTGTTTGATAGTTTTTAAGGCGTATTTGTACGCCGAGAATAGTATGTCGTGTGTTTTTTAGTTTACAATATTTTGCATGAATACAATTACTTTGTTTGAGTAAGGCGAATGAAGTTGATATAAAGCTCATGTGTGAACTTATGGTCGTTTGTGACGTAATCACTAACCGTTCATGAGGCTTTGTTTTGTAATTACCATAATGTTTTTGCGCTTACTAAAAGAAATTGCATGCATTTTGTAAGAAAAACACAAGAATAATAGAAACTTTGTTTATTTCGGGATAGGGCACAGAGGCCATTACAAAGTTTGCTAATAAATATACGAGACTTAACTTATCCTCCCGCTTTGTCTTAATAAATCATGTCTTTCTGCGCGGAGACCATAGAGTTTCTTCTTAGTTTTTCGCCCTTTTGCTCGGGCTTTCATCGCCTCGAGTTATTTGCTTTATTTCCTTGCGCACGTTTTGTAGCAGATGTGTGAGCTCGCCGCATTTAAGGGCTTTCTCAATCTCGGTGCGCAAGGAAATGCAATTGTTGGTGGTATGGCCACTGTCCTTGTGATATTCGCAATACGGGGCTGGGTCTTGTCCGCGCTTGTTTTTCATGGGGATCGGTGGCTTGAACTGATAATCTTCAGTGCTCAAAACTTCCGCGGGGGTTTTAGTTAAGGGAGTCCATTGCCTCTCCCTGTTCTCTTGTTTGATTTCCCTCTACGCAACAAGTTTATTGATCGTTGCCCGAGCATCCTCAGATGAATGGTTTCTCGAGCCAGAATCACGCCATCCCTTCTTGAATTTCCTCCCGCCACTTGAGCCTAAGTCGGAGGGTCGGTTATGTGGTGGTGGCGGCCTATTAGTGGTAAGGTTCTTTTCTATTTGTGCGTACACCTTAGCTGCTGCCATCACTTTCTCCCAGCTCTTCGGGAGGCCTTCTGTCCCAGATAGGACCTTGATCATATCATCGCATCTGACCGCATATTTGAACTGTGCGCGAATCAGTTGCTCGTGGACTCCCCCGATCTCCAGTACTTCTTTGTTATATCGGGTGATAAAGTCTTCCATACTTTCATCGTCATGACGCCAAATGTTCATTACATCTGATGTGTCCCGGATAGATCGTCGCTGTTTACTGAAATTAGTCAGAAATTTCTTGCGCATATCTTTCCATGATGTGATGTTCCCGATGGGTAAGTTATCGAACTAGATTCTTGCAGCGCCAGTAAGGGTCTGTACGAAAAGATGGCACCATAATGGTAGAGTCCAGCCACCTACTAACCCTGCGCTTGTAAAAACCCTCAAGTGGTCATCAGGGTCTGTCAGCCCATTAAATTTACCCACGTTGGATGGTAGTTTAGCTTTCTCAAGCGGAGCCAAAGCTATTTCCATGATGAACTTTGAATTTTCCGCTGCTTCCGCAGGGCGGTAAATCAAATCATAGTCGTGTTCAGCCTCGGGGTTATAAACCGCACGGGGTTTACACTTGTTATAGTTCAACCGACTAAACACACTGACGTTGTCACCTATGCGATAGGTTGGATCATCTTCACTGGTGTAGGTATTTCGTTGGGATCCCAACCTAGTGTGAACTGATGCTCTTCGGTGGGAATGTGACTCATCTCGATACTCTCGTTGACGACTCCCAGATTGGGTATACTCATATCTCGACGGAGATCTGGAGTATACCTCTGTGTCTTCGATGTGAGACGGGCCCTCACGTTGAGAAGCATGAGCACGAGATCCTGACCTTCGCGGCTGAGTTTGGGGTGCAGTTTGTGCACACAGCTGTGAGTATACTGCATTTAGAGCCCCTTGAGACCTGACGTACCAGAAGATTGGAGTTTCTCCTGGAGGTAGAATTGAGTGCACAGGGTTCTCTGGTAGCACCCCTGGAGTGACAGGTTCGTTTACTCGATTGGATTGAACCTCATTGTCATCCGAGGCCTCCTCTGGAATTCCTTCAACCCGAAGGTTGTTACCGACATTTGGCCGAGGGCCAGTTTGCCGATGAGATGAAGTTTCTTCCATGTGCAAATGGAATCAACGGAGTAGATCAAGAAACGAGAGAAAATTGGATGAAACAAAGAAATCGGTGGGCACCAATGAAGAAACACTAGATAATTGACCGGAATCGAATTATCTAGGGGGTTTTGATCTGCATAAAAGGGGGGTTATTCTCTCTCGTTTGATTCGATGCAACTGACCTTCTTCTCCGGTAAACTCTGCAAAACAAAGCACCGTTAGCCTCGTCAAGGGGAGAAGAGGAGTTCTCTCCTTGACCCGACTCCGGCGTGAGAATAAGTATGTGTTTATGAACAAGAAGAGATATTGACGAAGTGTGTGTAACTTGAATTTCATACCTGAATTGTTCTCATATTTATAGCCGAGAGTTTTGGGCGGGAAAACTCGTTGGTGAAATGTTGACGGAAGATGCTAACCCCGTAAGCGGTTACATTTCCTTCCGTTAAGCTTCTCGATTCGACGTGAGTGCACACGGATCGCTGTTTAGATCTATGGATGGGGGTTTGCCACGTGGAAAGTGATCAAGTGGAGGTTTCTCTCCAATTTCATGCCATTATCGTGATTTCAGGGATGCCTGAGGTGATGACACATGTCCAGACGGTTGTAACCATTTAGTGGTGCACGATTGGGTCCTTCTCGGAGGTTATTGCCATAATCCTGTGTGACTCTTTATCGTGTGGCACCAGTGGGGTAAGTAATATCCAAGTCTGGATATCATTAGGCGGAAGTGTTTAACTTAGGATTTTCATCCTCTGTTTATGGAGGAAAGCGCAAGGATTTATGATTTCCTTTTGACGCGCAAGTGTTGTCTGCTATCTATCTCTTAAGCCTTCTTTGTAGGACAAGTGCGCGGCCGCGCAAGGTCAAAAGGGACTGAGAGGCAAGGTTGCGGTATGGCCCTAAGTACTTGTTATAAGATTTTTGGGACCTTATGTCACGGCCCCCGACCAGGTTTTACCCGTTTCAGGAGCCGCGGGACATAAAATCCCGTGGTATTAATTTAACAGCGGAAGTTTTCTTCAGTATCTTTTTAAAACTGCATTTTCCCGATTTATTTTATTTCACAACTCGGGATAAAACCCCGGTAATTTAAATTCATATGAATTTCACGGAGAAATCTTTATTTTACAAAACATGTTTCTTTATTTTATACTGAGCCACTTCCTTAAGTTGATAGTGCTTCATGGCACTTTTCCTGGATCACAACAGATCACCTGAAACATGTTTAAAAAAGGTTTTGTCAGCGGGAAATACTGGTGAATCATTCTTTTTAGTAAAATGACACGTTTGTTATAATTTACAGTATTAAGAGCAATTACAATGTTTCTGATATCAACCAACTACCCACAGTATTTATCACTCGACCACACATTGGCTATCTCGTTGTCCAATGGTGTCTATGACTATGGTCATATCACCCCTTGGCTAACTCGTTGTCCAATGGTGACGATTATCAAGTATTATATACAAACCCCACATACCGGCTGTAATTTGGTGACTACAAAGACTTAATCCCTGTAATTATAACTTTGAAAATAACCATGCTTTTGTAAACAAATTTGATAAAAAGAGAATGACTCACATTGCAGATTTAATATGAACAGAGCTTAGCCTACTGATTAGCCTTGATAACCTAGTTTAAATAACAATGCACACAAACTAGGTTAGTAACTAATACAACATTTACGATAACTCACGAGATTAAAACCCTCACAACGAATGACAAAGTGCGATACTTAAACATCCATCGGATTAACGACGAATGACAAAGCATAAACCCTAATGTGGGCAGCACTTAAACATCCATTGGATAGTTTAATCGATCGGACATTGAATCGTAGCAGCGATCAAGTTATTACCCTGTATTGCGGCAGCACTTCGTGAATTGTGTGTGTGTTTTAGGACTGTTTCTACTGTAACTCGGAGTATAAATTGAATTTGATCGTCGAACGAACTCACAATTTCATGTACAGACTGTTCTATTTATACCCAAAATTCGTCCCCCTCACGCCACGCGAGAGAGTCTCTTGTGCGCGTCACGTGGCGCGAGAGACCCTAGTCTACCGTGGGTTTGCTTTGTGTCCAGGTAGCTCAGCTGTGTTGGTGGCTCGTTCATTTTCAAATTTGACAACAAACTGTCGAGATAATACTAATTAGGGTTTATCCCCCCTGAGTTTTAGGGGCCCTGATCCTGATTCCGATTGTTCTGAAAATTTTAGGGTTTATGTAGAATCACTTGGGTGTCTCAATTAGGGTTTCCTATTGAACAAATTAATTTAATAAATAGGACTTTTGATGAGAGTTGTTACATCCTCCCCACCTTAATAAAAATCTCGTCCTCGAGATTTACTAGAACAAGTAGGGATACTTTCTCTTCATCTCAGATTCCAGCTCCCAAGTGTATTCAGCTCCTCTCTTTGAATCCCACTTGACTTTAACTAGCACTAGTCGTTTGTGCTTGAGAAATTTCACTTTTCTGTCTTCTATCTGAAGAGGTTTCTCAACAAATTTTATCTTTTAGTTTCGTTTACCTCTATGTCTTGAAGAGGTGTTGGATTTGAGTTTGTTTCTGATTGTATTTTCGTTTACCACTGCTCCCAGATTCTTCTTGACCCAGAAGAGCAGTATTACCGAAAGTGTAATCATCAGTAACTTTTCCTGACTCTTGTAACCTCCTTTTCTGGTTCAACTCCCTTTCGTAGGTCAGGAGTCGACCGTGGAGTTGGGTCAAGGTCAGATCCTTGAACTCAGGTGAGTTTCGGGTGACAAAAGCTATGGTGTCCCATTTTTCTGGCAGTGACCTGAGGAACCTGCTATTTTGAGTTGAGTTTGTAAAAGTGGTGTTAACAAGCCTCAGTTCACTGATGAGACAACTGAAACGCTCAAATTGTTGCATTAGTGATTCACCTTTAACGTAACAAAATGTTTCATACTGTTGGTTCAGGATTTCCCTATTGTTTTCTATGACTTCTTCGGTTCCCCCAAACTGTTCCTTAAGTGCGTCCCATAACTCTTTGGCACTGTTACAATGTAACAGTCCAGCATGTATCTCATTAGGCAGCGCTGATGCTATGATGCTAAACGCTTTAGCATCTAGTTCGATCTTTTGAAAGTCGGTTTCGGTATAATTCTCAAGTGGTTTTGGAACGAACTTTTTAGCATCTTCAGCGCTTGGCACTGAAGGAACATGGGGACCATAAATGACAGACCTCCAACAACCTGTGCTTTGTTGAGCAAGGATGTGACCCATCCTCCTCTGCCAGATGTTGTACTCATTTCTTTTTAGCATAGGTGGTTTAAAAAGTGAGCCGATGTTGTTTTTATCATCTTGAGATTGTGACTTCATTCTTGTTGTTTTACAGACACTGAGAAATCAACTTTACTGGTGATTAATCCTTGCTCTGTTTTTCAACGGATGAACAAACGATTAGTATCAACTATTATGAGCCGAACTATTTATGTCAAAATGATTGTTAAATCAAATTTGACTGTCCAAGCTCTGATACCAATTGTTGGATCTGAGTTTGTTTCTGATTGTATTTTCGTTTGAACTTAAGATGGAAATGAAAGAGTTGTGCAGCGGAATTAATATGGAAACAAACTTTGCATACAATCAAACGGGAGTATTGCTTTGATCAAGACATTTTTAACAAGGAACCGAAAGATTGAATTAACTTTCAACAACGATTACAAGTAATGCTTGAATACAAACTCCCCCTCAGCCAGAGCTCAGCGTTTGTTCGTGCAAAGAAGACGGTATTGCAAGAGCTAATAGAACAGTACAAAGTACTGAACTATTTATAGGCACTAGCAAACCACTGAGCATCTTAGCTGACGTCACCATGAAAGTGACATCTAACCTCCTAACAAACTCTAACCTCTGATCTATACAAACACTGATGTACTAACTACTGCTATTACAATTCATTACATAAAAGACACTTAAACAGCTGCTGCATCCTTCCACTGTTGTGAACCCAGCAGTGCTTGTCTGGATCAGCAGTACTAGACAAAAGGCAGTAGATTGAATCGGCAGAGCTTTGGTCTTTCATCAGTCTTTGACATTGGGCAGTAGATGCAAGGCAACAGTTGTAGGTCAGCACTTAGTAAGATCAGCAGATAGGAGGTCAGTAGATAAGAAACCACTTTCAAGGGGAGAGATTTGTATATAAACATCTGCTTATTCTGGATCCACTGCTCTGATCCAGTTTTGGCTTTAATTATCTGTTCCTCTAATAGGGTTCAATCCCAACAATCTCCCCCTGGAACAGATAATGCCAAAACTCTTCATTATTGTGGAATTCTTTATTGCCTCATCAACAGTTCCCTTATCTGACCTTTAAATTGTAATTCAAAGTCTAGGGCATCTGTATCTTCATCATCCCTGCTAAGTGGAAGATCAAGGAGATCCTGCAAATCTTCAAGACTCAGGCCAAGAGCTTGTTCCCTTGATATTTTCTCCTCTTCTCCACCAGACCTGAGCAAAGTCAATACGCAGGTCTGTTTGTCAGTTTCCCACTTTTGTATTTTTGAGCCTGGTGGGTTTCTTGGGAGATGTTTATTTGCAGAAGTATTTGGTGAGGCTGGCCTATTCATAACTGGCTGAGCAGCACTTGCAGATTGTTCCAATTCAAGATCTTCTTTTATCATTACTTTCGTGCCTGCTTTTACAATAGCATCTCCAGCTAATAGATCTTGAATTGTTTCAATACTCAACTGGTTTTTGCTCCTTCTTTTGTAGATGGCAGCACCAGCTGGAGCAGTGGTTCTTTTGATTTGCAGCTTTGGTGGTCTTTTTGAGACCTCTGCTTTGGAGTAGTCAGGCTTTTGTGGAACTGTTGGATCTTTCTTTCTAAGTTCCTCTAAGCTTTTATAGGTTGCCCTGACTCTATCTTCTCCCCACTTTGTCACAGAGTTCTTTGACCCATAATCAGCTGCAATCAGCTCCTCTTTCATTCTCCTCAACTCTATCATCTTCTCAGCTTCAAATTGTTTGAATTTTTCAGGAGGAGTCTGCTTGACCTTATTTTTGATCATGTCTTGAATCCTGGCTGCTTCTTTTTCAAGCTCAGGAATGGTCCAGTTCTTGTACATGTGTTTCTCCCCCTTGTATTTCTTGTAGGTCATGATGTTCTCAATGTAGTCTTTCCTCAAGGACTCATCTGCCCTTTCTGAAATTTGCTGACATACATTTTTAGCAAAACGCTCCATAGCATTGACCTGTGAGAGTAAAAACTGATAGTTTTGTTGAAATTCTCTATCAGATTTCCCTTTTCTGTTTTTGATTGCAATATCCTCTGCTTGTTTGGCCTTGAGTTTCAAGTATTCTTCAATATTGTTAGGCCTGGGATATCCTGCAATTGATGGCAAACTCCTTTTGGCTGGGTCATCCTCATGATAAAAGGATTTTATTTCTTCCCTAACTGCAATGAGTTCTAAAGGGAATGAGACACCAGCAGGAGGTAATGGCTTTAAAGTTTGAGCTGAAGAGAGAGGTATAGGTTTTGGAATAGTGACAAGTGATAGGGATTTTGAAGATGTTGGTGGTGGTGAAGGTGAATCATCATCTGATATGTAAATCCTTCTCCTTTTTGTTTTAGAAGAAGCAGATGATGTTTTGGGTGGATCAGTGGTGGTAGATTGTATGGCAGTGGTTTGTGATTGACTAACAGTTGTTGAAACAACTGGTGTTTCAACTACTGTTGTCATTACAACAGATGTTATAACATCTGTTGTCTTCTGCTTTTTGTCAGCAGGTGAAAGTGGTGGTGAAATGGTTTTTGATGGTGATAGTGGTGGTAAAATAGTGGTTGTGGTGTGTGATGAGGTGGTGTGTGTTGAAGAGAGAACAGATGTTGAAACCACTGAGGTACCAGCAGTAGTTGATACAGCAGGAGTTACAACAGCTGTTTGGATGGAGGTTTGATGCTGATGACTTTTGGATGGTGGTTTTGGAATATGCTTTGGAATTCTGGATGAGGTGGACTTAGGCTTCCTTTTTTTCTTAGGATTTTTAGTATCCTTTGAACCAGAACAACCCTGCTCATACAGCTCCATGAAAGCTCTTTTCTCCTCATTCCACCTTGAAACATCCTTTGCCATTCTATCTCTTTTTACACTTGCTACTCCTTCATCAAGTGCTTCTTGAGTAGCATCAACCTTTTTACTACCATCTGGCACAGGAATTTTTCTGGTCATAGCATCCTTTTCAGGTTCAATGTAAAGACCATCATCTATTCCTTTCTTCTTCCACTCTTGAATTTTCTCCCCCTTTTTGGCATTATCTTCTGGGAGTTGATCAATGAAAAGTACTGTTGGAGGAGCAGTGCTAGTGGTGTGCAGGATCTGAGTTTTGAGAGCCTTTAAATCAGCCTGAGTGTTTTTGAACCTTGACTCCATTGCATTTCTCAGCTGTTGGACTTGTTTTTCATGTTGCTGATCTGCTAATTGTGCTTGTTGATGAAGAAAAGGTTGAAACAAGGTCCAGAGCTCATTTGTAGCAGGTGCCCTTTGTGGAGCAGGTGCTTGAGATGGAACAGCAGTTGATTGTACCTTTTGTACTTGTAACACCTGTTGTAGCATATCTTTGAGTTCTGCAACAGAGTTATCAAGCTTTTCAATTCGATCCGTCAATTTCTGGTACTTTAAATCATCACCCAAGTTAATGGGATCATCTGATTTCCCACTAGCAGTGGTTTTATCAGCAGTTGATGTAGGGAGTATGCTCTAAACATTGACCACTGAAGCCCCTTTTTCTTGGTACTGGGGTCTTCTTCCTTCAACACTTGACAACCTTTTGATGTTGCCAGTAGGATAAATAAATCCACTGGTGGTTGGCAGAGGTGCTATACAAGGAATTGCCTCCAAGGAAGTCTTATTGATGTAACCACTGTCCAACTGTAAACCAATGGGTTCAACAGTTGTAGTGGCCGCTTCACTTGGACTACCACCAAGAGTTACTTGTAACTCAAGGGGTCTAACCTCCTCAGGTTGTGTTGGTGGGTTAGCAAAGATTGATACATCAGACCCAGTCAGTTGTTGAGGTATATTCTCATTGATAGGTGATTGAGAAGGACTGGTTAATGCCTGGTTCAAATCAATTGCATCCAACAGCAGTTTAGTTGGTGGGGGAATTGTGGATGTGAAGGGTGGTGTAGAAAGTGGATTTGCCCCGGGTATTGAGCTGTGGATGATAGACACGAGTGTTTCCAGAGCATCATGATGTGGAGACCCTATTTGTACAACCTGTTCTTTTTGTGAAGAAGCAGGAGGAGTTTTAGTTATGGGTTGAGATATTTATACCAACTGCTGTGAGGAAGAAGCAGCAGTGGTTTCTTGTGACTTTTGTGTTGTCACAGGCATTTGCTCTGGTATCTCATCCTCCAGAGTTGCCTTTTTGATTGGTTTTGGGGGTTTTTGAGTTTTTCTTTTTGTCTTTTTGGAGATTATAGGTGTGGGTTTCAAAGCAGTTGTGCTGCTGCTTTGATCACCTTGAGCAGTGGGCTCAGCAGCAGATACCTGAGGAGCAGTTGTAACTACTAAAATCTGCTCAGGCACCTCTGCTTGTGTTTTGCAAGGTGCTAGCATTCTTGAAAAAGTTTCAGTTGTTAAACTATTTATTTGAGTAGAATCACCTTGGTTTATTACAGCTAAATCATCCTTACTGAATTTCTTTGCAAAATAGTAACTTAAAAACCTTGGAAACAGTAAGAATGATTTTGTTTCAACATTATTAACCAAATCTTTAAAAATTTCCCGAGAATAGTTAAAATTTTCTCCTTGAAGAATTGCATATCCCAGATTTTGAATCTTTAAAGGGATTTCATTGAAAGAAGTGGTTTTGTTTGAAACACATAGTAGGAGGGTATGAAATAAAAATCTGGTTGCAGAAGGAAAATAACCTTTTTGTAAGGTAAGTTTCTTCATCATTGTGGCTTCATACCCTCTTTCAATGAAGTCAGTTTGCAACTCGTTTTTAGTGAAAGAAATTTTACCTTCTTGATCATCGAGTTGAAAGACCTCTGAAATGGATTGTGGCGTGATATGGACCGTTTTACCCTTTATAGAAGAATGTATGGTGGTTGCAATGTCGCCTTTTTTTTCAAGGGTTGCATTCTTCCAAAACTCCCTTTGGGTTTCCAAATAGATTAGTGCATCGACAATGAACAAAGTTTTGTACTTTGATTTTGCCATGGTGTCAATGATGGAATCGAAAACAATGGTGGTTCCTGGTTTAGTAAGAAGACCCAGGAGATTGTGAGATGGTTTATGTGGGATTTCTGTGGAAATTGCCTTTTGAGAGGCTGTTTTTGATGAAGATTTGGATGAGGGTTTTGAAGATGACTTTGATTTTGTCATTTTGAAGATGATGATTGAAGAAATTTGTGGGGAAATGAGATGAAAAAACTGCTTTGAGAAGAGAATTTTTAAGAATTCAATTTGACAGTAAAACCCTGTTTTGGTGGTGAATGAGGGATTTTATAGGGAAGAAAGTGAATGCTGAGGTGGCAGCCGTTACAAAAGGTCTGACCAATATGTACTGTCCACGTTACAACCCCTGGTGAAAGTGAAGGACAGTACTTTTATGAAAGTGACTGATGAAAGCTGTGGTAGTAGAGCAGTGGATGATTTTCACTATCAGTGGATAGCATATCAGTGGATAAGACACTGCTTTTGAACAACAGAGTTTATCAAAGGAATGAGAGAACAGGGGTTGACTTTCAGCAGTGGACAGACTTTTGAAGTAAAGCAGACTTTTGAACAATCAGTGGTTAATGGCAGACTTTTAAGGATTTAAATGAAAATTTCATTTTTAGCTATTTTTAAGGATGGAGTTTTGATTTTCTGAAAACATTTTGTTGCTTTTATTCATAGAAGAACAAGATGTTGCTTGTTATTCCATGTTCAGCATCCCAATCCTAGAGACCAAACTTTCAAAAGTGGCTGTATCAAGTGCTTTTGTGAGCACATCAGCCAGCTGGTCTTTAGTTGGGACATGATGCAGAGAAATCAAACCTTTTTCATAGCAATCCCTCACGAAGTGATGTCTGATGTCGATGTGTTTGGTGGTTGAATGGGAAACTGGATTTTTGATGATATTTTCTGCTGCCTGGCTGTCCAACATTAGTGGTGTCTTTAAGGCAGTGATACCAAAATCCAGTAACTGATTTTGAAGCCACAGGAGTTGGGCTGTACAGCTTGCAGCAGCAATGTATTCAGCTTCAGCAGTGGATGTTGAAACAGCTGCTTGCTTTTTGCTTTGCCAGGAGACTAAGCAATCACCTAGAAACTGGCACCCTCCTGATGTGGACTTCCTTGTGGTGTTACATCCAGCAAAGTCACTGTCTGAGAAACCTGAAAGCTTGATGTTCCCATTAGCTGGATACCAGATACCAAGTGTGGGAGCACCTTTTATGTATCTGAAGATCCTTTTTACAGCAATGAGATTTGATTTTCTGGGAGTTGATTGACTTCTTGCACATACACATATTGCAAACATGATGTCTGGTCTAGATGCAGTTAGGTACAATAAAGACCCAATCATGCTTCTATACAGTGTTTGGTCAATCAGCTTATCTTTTTCATCAGACATGACAAGCTTATTTGTTGCCATGGGTGTACTGCATGGTTTACAATCATTCATATCAAATTTGGTTAAAAGTTCTTTAGCATATTTGCTTTGATGAATGAAAGTTCCATTTTGCATTTGCTGTACTTGGAGACCAAGAAAGCATTGCAGCTCACCCATTGCACTCATTTCAAACTCAGCTGTCATGAGTTCTCTAAACTCTTCACACATTGAGTTACATGTGCTTCCAAAAATAATGTCATCCACATAAATCTGGACAATCATTAAATCCTTCCCTCTCCATTTTAAAAACAGTGTTTTATCAATGGTACCTCTTTTGAAACCATTTGAGAGTAGGAAGTTGGAAAGAGTTTCATACCAGGCCCTTGGTGCTTGTTTCAGGCCATACAAGGCTTTGTTTAGCCTGTAGACATGATCTGGATAAAATGGATCCTCAAAACCTGGAGGTTGACAAACATACACCTCTTCTTGAATTGTACCATAGAGGAAAGCACTTTTGATATCCATTTGAAACACCTTCATATTGTGGTTGACAGCAAAGGCCAGGAACAGTCTAATGGCTTCCAATCTTGCAACAGGGGCAAATGTTTCATCATAATCAATCCCCTCTTCCTGTCTGTAACCTTGAACCACAAGCCTGGCTTTATTCTTGACAACAATACCCCTTTCATCAGTTTTGTTCTTGAAGACCCACTTTGTGCCAATGGGACTAACCTCTTCTGGCAGTGGTACAAGCTCCCATACTTGTTGTCTTTTAAACTGTTGGAGCTCCTCTTGCATAGCTTCTACCCAGCTGTTGTCTTTCAGTGCCTCTTGGTACTTGACTGGCTGATGGAGTGATAGAAAACCAGCAAAAAGACAAATGTTTTGGGTTTGGCTTCTTGTGAGCACCCCTTCATTTATGTTGCCAATGATTTGATCAGGTGGATGAGATCTCAAGAAGATTAAATCTCCTTGGTATGGTATGATGGCATTAGTTGGTGAAGGCTGCAAATGTGTATCATCTGAGCTAACCACTGCTGGGGACTTTGATGATCCAGCAGTGGCTTCAAAAGGTGGTGGAATAGGAGGTAATGAAGTGGACAACTGCTGACTTTTATCCACTGTTTGAGGACTTTTGTCAGCAGTGTTTGAGGACGTGGAAGCAGTGGTTGATGGGCTACTTTGGTCAACAACTGTTGAGATAGCAGTGGTTGAGCTTTGACAACTGTTTTGAACAGCTGGTGCTTTTCCCTTTGTGCCAGACCTTTGAGGGATGATGATTTCATACCCATAGTCTGGTGTTGTATCCTCTGATGGACCTACACTGTTAGTCTTGATAGCAGTATTTTCAAAAGTAAATTTTTCAAGATCAAACAGATCTGCAGGGTTTGCTGGGATTTTCATTGATGAAAGTTCATTGAACTTTACATTCAAAGTCTCCTCCACTGCCTTGGTCCGTGTGTTGAACACTTTGTAGGCCTTGGCAGTGGTTGAGTATCCCAAGTGATAACCACAATCAATTTTGGCTGCAAATTTTGAAATGGAGTCTTTTAAGTTTAAAATAAAGCATGGGCAGCCAAATACCTTGAAATATGAGATCAGTGGTTTAATTTTATACAGAATTTCATAAGCAGTCTTTTTGTGCCTGGGTTTATTAAAACTCTGTTCTGGACATAGCAAGCAGTGTTTACTGCCTCTGCCCAGAAAGTTAATGGCAAACCTGAATCTGCTAGCATGGTTCTGGCAGCCTCAATCAAAGTTCTGTTCTTCCTTTCCACTACCCCATTCTGCTCTGGTGTTCTAGGGATACTGTACTACCTTACAATCCCTTTCTTCACACAGAAGGCATCCAACTCCTTATTTTTGAATTCTGTGCCATTGTCACTCCTAAAGCTTTTCACTGGAAGGTCAAATTGCTTTTCAACCTGTGTCACAAAGTCTTGCAAAATGCCTGCAGTCTCATCTTTTGAGTGTAAAAAGAAAGTCCATGTAAACCTAGAAAAGTCATCAACAATAGCCAAACAATATCTTTTCTTTTTGATGCTCATGACTTGAACTGGGCCAAACAAATCCATGTGTAGCATTTGCAAACACTGGGTTGTTTTGGACTCTTCAATGGACTTTTAAGAACTTTTATGCTGTTTTCCTTTTAAACAGGAAATGCAATGTTCAGGACATGAAAACAATTTTTGTGGTAGGCCTCTCACCAAACCATTTTTTGAAATTTCTGTGATTGTCTTAAGATTTGTGTGCCCCAGCCTTCTGTGCCAAAGTTCTGTCTCTTTGTTAGAGGCAGCTGAGAACAGACAGGCATCAGCTCTGGGACACTCTTTTGACATGTCAACAACATAAACATTGCCACTTCTTTGAGCAACAAGTTTAGTTTGACCAGTTTTGATTATTGCTTCAATCTTTTTGATCATTTCTGGTCCAACAATCCTACAACAGTCTTTTGTGAAGAATGACCCAAATCCCTTGTCACTCATTTGGGACACACTCAGAAGGTTGAATTTTAGATTGTCTATCAGATTGACATTTTCAAATTTTACATTTCCAGATTGCACTGTACCAGACCCCAGAACTTTCCCTTTACTATTATTCCCAAAGGATATATCACCCCCTCCATGGATTTTAAAGTCTTTGAGGAGGGCTTTACATCCTGTCATGTGCCTGGAGCCTCCACTATCTACATACCAAAGACTATCAAAGCATGCAGAAGCTCCCTGCACATGAAGTAAAAGGATTAGTTCATTAAGGTCTCCAAAGCCAACAAGGCTTTGGATGGGGTCTCAACAGTGTCTGGGATGGATGCAGAACGAAGGACAGTGGTTAGGTCAGGGGTTTGGACTGTTTTAGGACAATGTTTCTCTAACCACTGTTGTGGGTCCTGACCAATCACCTGCTGGTAACCAAAAGGATGCCTGTTCACTTTGGGTTTAGAGGGCCTTTTGTAGGCCTCATAAACGTGTGGAATCCTTTGGTAAGACTGTTTTTCCTTGCCTTTTCTGAATTGATTAGCAGGGGGTGCATCAGTAACCTGAACATCTCTTTTGACAGATGTTTGGTTCAGCTGTTTTGTGACAGCTGTTTGAACTGGCACAAACAGTGGTTGTTTCTTGGTGAACTTGACAGATGATGATGATGATGATGATGGACTCAAGGATGTTTTAGCCATGTACTCATTCTTTTTCACATCAAAGTTTTTGAGATACACACGTGCTTAAGTTTTGTGGTTTGTTTTACCACAAACAATGCAACTTTCTGCTGAAACAATGACACTTGTTCTGTTTAAATCATAAGCTTTCAAATGGAAACAGTCTTTTGTTAGATGATTCCTTTTCTCACAGAATTCACAAAACAGGTTGTCAATTTTTTCTTTCTTCTTTCTCTTTTCAGACTCCTTTGCAACAGAGGTTTTAACCACTGCTGGGATATCTTTGAGAGGTATGACTTTAGCTTTTGGAGCTTTAACACCATCAGTTGATGTAAAGTCCATTGGCTTGAAATTTTCAAGAATATCACACTCGTCAGACCAAGTGGGTTTAAACTGATATTTTTCAAGTTCTTCAAAAGTAGAGGAACTCCTTGTTCTGCCAAGTGTGATTTTGTTACCAAGTTTGTCAGTGATTTTCACTTCTTGGCCATTCTTGTTTGTGGGGATGAACTCAGTGGTTACATCAGTGTTTTCAACAGTGTTTTGAACAGATTTTTCACAAGTAATGCATTCATCATCATATTTTCTATACCCAACCCCAAATTTCACATTACTTTCAATCTGTTTAGCAAGCATCACCTCATATCCTCTGCAGGATTCCACCCATCTTTCACAAGTAATCTGGGTGGATTCCAACTCCTTTTTGCAAACTTGGTATTTTTCTACCATAGTTTGAAGTTGGGTTTTGGTTATGCTTTGCTCTTCTTTCAGACAGCTGATCTCTTTTTCCTTTTCAGTCAATTTGTTTTTAAGTTCTTTTAGAGACTTTTCAAATTTAACTTCATCAGATAAGATCTTATCCCGAAGGTTTTCATTCACCTATTTGATGTTTGCAAAAGCAATTATGCAATTGTCATAACACAGTTTTTCAAGAACTTGAGGAGATACCTTGGCAGCTGCCATCATTGCACAATCACATTGATAATCTTCATCACCGTCAGCTTTCACCTTCTTTTCACCAGCCTTTTCTTCCTTCTCTTCTTCTTTGTCCTCTTCGGACCATGGATCTGTCATTGGTTCAATCAGGGTACCTGAACTTTCTCCCAACAGTAGTTCACCAGCCTCTGCAGTAACCACTGCTTCAATCACCTCATCCACTGTTTCAAAGCTCAGTTGTTCCTCCTCAGTTTCAACCCCCTCCTGTATTGAATCTAATGCCATCAAACAAAATTCATTATGAGAAGAATCATTAGAAGCATAGAGTGTAAAATTTTCATCACTAAGATCTTCAGGCATACTGCTCCAGTCAACAAACCCTTGAGTGAAAAAACTTTGTTGATCTGGTTGTACTGCTGCTGGAGCAGTAGTTTGAGGTGCAGGTTGCACTTGTGCCTGGGGGACAGGGGTTTGAACATATTGGATTTGTGGAACAGTAGTTTGGACATAATGTACTGGGCATAGTGCACAGTGCTTTGGTTTTGAGGTCTAGGATTTGAGCTAGGATGAGTAATTATGGGACCAGTAGTTTGACTCCTACATTCCCTAGCGAAATGTCCCAACCTATTACACTTGTAGCACTTGATTTTCGATTTATCCAACCCAACCCTTAGATTCCCATGCAAACCTGGGAATTTTCGCCCTGTTCTTTTGTAAAATTTGCTAGTTCTAACACTTAGCAAAGCCAGTTGGTGCAGGATGTCCATTTCCTCTAAGTCAGTGGGATCGAAATGTTGTAAATCATTGAGTTCAAAGCTTAGATTATCTGACATCTGGTTTTCGTTAGCAGTGAATGCATAACTTGCAGAGTGAGGATCAGGGTTGTTAAAATTTGCACCAGCAGTTATGTCAATGAAGTGATCATAACCCTGATCCTTACCACTGCTTCCAGATTCTTCTTGACCCAGAAGAGCAGTATTACCGAAAGTGTAATCATCAGTAACTTTTCCTGACTCTTGTAACCTCCTTTTCTGGTTCAACTCCCTTTCGTAGGTCAGGAGTCGACCGTGGAGTTGGGTCAAGGTCAGATCCTTGAACTCAGGTGAGTTTCGGGTGACAAAAGCTATGGTGTCCCATTTTTCTGGCAGTGACCTGAGGAACCTGCTATTTTGAGTTGAGTTTGTAAAAGTGGTGTTAACAAGCCTCAGTTCACTGATGAGACAACTGAAACGCTCAAATTGTTGCGTTAGTGATTCACCTTTAACGTATCAAAATGTTTCATACTGTTGGTTCAGGATTTCCCTATTGTTTTCTATGACTTCTTCGGTTCCCCCAAACTGTTCCTTAAGTGCGTCCCATAACTCTTTGGCACTGTTACAATGTAACAGTCCAGCATATATCTCATTAGGCAGCGCTGATGCTATGATGCTAAACGCTTTAGCATCTAGTTCGATCTTTTGAAAGTCGGTTTCGGTATAATTCTCAACTGGTTTTGGAACGAACTTTTTAGCATCTTCAGCGCTTGGCACTGAAGGAACATGGGGACCATAAATGATAGACCTCCAACAACCTGTGCTTTGTTAAGCAAGGATGTGACCCATCCTCCTCTGCCAGATGTTGTACTCATTTCTTTTTAGCATAGGTGGTTTAAAAAGTGAGCCGATGTTGTTTTTATCATCTTGAGATTGTGACGTCATTCTTGTTGTTTTACAGACACTGAGAAATCAACTTTACTGGTGATTAATCCTTGCTCTGTTTTTCAACGGATGAACAAACGATTAGTATCAACTATTATGAGCCGAACTATTTATGTCAAAATGATTGTTAAATCAAATTTGACTGTCCAAGCTCTGATACCAATTGTTGGATCTGAGTTTGTTTCTGATTGTATTTTCGTTTGAACTTAAGATGGAAATGAAAGAGTTGTGCAGCGGAATTAATATGGAAACAAACTTTACATACAATCAAACGAGAGTATTGCTTTGATCAAGACATTTTTAACAAGGAACCGAAAGATTGAATTAACTTTCAACAACGATTACAAGTAATGCTTGAATACAAACTCCCCCTCAGCCAGAGCTCAGCGTTTGTTCGTGCAAAGAAGACGGTATTGCAAGAGCTAATAGAACAGTACAAAGTACTGAACTATTTATAGGCACTAGCAAACCACTGAGCATCTTAGCTGACGTCACCATGAAAGTGACATCTAACCTCCTAACAAACTCTAACCTCTGATCTATACAAACACTGATGTACTAACTACTGCTATTACAATTCATTACATAAAAGACACTTAAACAGCTGCTGCATCCTTCCACTGTTGTGAACCCAGCAGTGCTTGTCCGGATCAGCAGTACTAGACAAAAGGCAGTAGATTGAATTAGCAGAGCTTTGGTCTTTCATCAGTCTTTGACATTGGGCAGTAGATGCAAGGCAGCAGTTGTAGGTCAGCACTTAGTAAGATCAGCAGATAGGAGGTCAGTAGATAAGAAACCACTTTCAAGGGGAGAGATTTGTATGTAAACATCTGCTTATTCTGGATCCACTGCTCTGATCCAGTTTTGGCTTTAATTATCTGTTCCTATGATAGGGTTCAATCCCAACAAGAGGTACTACCAAAGATTCATCTGATAAGCATTTCTTGAGGTTGGATACATGAAATACATCATGTACTCCAGCTAATTCTTCTGGTAGCTGTAAATGATAAGCAACAGGTCCTATACGTTGGATCACTTGGAATGGTCCTACGTATCTTGGATTTAGCTTTCCTTTCTTACCAAATCGGACTACTCCTTTCCAAGGAGAAACTTTCAATAGTACTTTGTCTCCTACTTGGAATTCCAACGGCTTCCGTCTATTGTCTGCATAACTCTTTTGACGATCTCGAGCAGTCTTCCGTCTTTCCTTGATTTGTGTAATCTTGTCAGTCGTTTCTTGTACTATTTCAGGACCTGACAATTGACTTTCTCCTATTTCTGCCCAACAGACTGGAGTTCTGCACTTTCTTCCATATAGTGCCTCAAATGGGGCAGTTTCAATGCTTGAATGATAACTATTGTTATAGGAGAATTCAATTAAAGGTAAATGATCATCCCAGTTTCCACCAAAATCTATCACACATGCTCTGAGCATGTCTTCCAGAGTTTGGATTGTCCTTTCACTTTGTCCGTCTGTCTGAGGATGATATGCAGTGCTTAGATTTAGTCGAGTTCCCATTGGTTCTTGGAAACTTGTCCAAAAATGGGAAGTGAAACGACTATCCCTATCTGATACAATGGAGAGTGGAACTCCATGTAAAGATACAACTTCATCTACATACAACTTTGCCAATCTTTCCATGCTAAAGGTTTCTTTCATAGGTAGAAAGTGAGCTGATTTGGTTAATCGATCCACAATTACCCAAATCGCATCATTACCTTTTCTGGTTTTGGGTAACTTAGTAACAAAATCCATTGTTATGAGTTCCCATTTCCATACAGGCATTTCTAGTTGTTGTAGTAGACCTGAAGGTTTCTGATGTTCTGCCTTAACTTGTGAACAAGTAAGACATTTAGAAACATATCGAGCTATATCCTTTTTCATTCCTATCCACCAAAAATTATTTCTTAAATCTTGGTACATCTTATTGTTTCCAGGGTGTATGGTATACCTAGATTTATGGGCTTCCTCTAAAATCTTATTTCTTAATTCTCCCTGCTTAGGTACCCAAATTCTGCTTTTGTGGAATCTCCAAATTCCATCAGCTCCTTGTTCTAATTCTTTAATTCGTCCCTTCATTCCTTCAGCATCATCTTTGATTGCTGTTTCTTGGAAATACTTCAATCGTTCCATTAAATCTAACTGTAGATTTAATCTAAGAGCACGAACCCGACGTTGTTTCTCATGGTACTTACGACTTAAGGCATCTACTACTACATTTGCCTTTCCTTCGTGATACTGAATATCACAGTCGTAATCACTTAGGATTTCCATCCATCCTCTCTGCCTCATGTTTAACTCTTTTTGCCCAAATATATATCTTAAACTTTTGTGATCCGTATAGACAGTAAATTTACTTCCGTATAAATAATGTCTCCAAATCTTAAGGGCAAAAATTATGGCTCCTAATTCTAAGTCATGAGTCGTATAATTTTCCTCATGCTTTTTCAATTGTCTTGAAGCATACGCAATTACCTTCTTGCGTTGCATTAACACACATCCTAATCCTAATTTTGAAGCATCACAGTAAACTTCAAAATCTTCAGTTCCTTCTGGCAAAGCTAGGATTGGGGCATTCGTTAACTTTTGCTTTAAAATCCTAAAAGCTTCTTCTTGCTTAGGTCCCCATTCAAACTTAACTGTTTTACAGGTTAGCTTAGTTAATGGTACAGCTATCTTGGAAAAATCCTTAATAAACCGTCTATAATATCCAGCTAAACCTATAAAACTTCTAATTTCCATTGCGGATTGTGGAACCTTCCATTTGGTAATCGCCTCTATCTTAGCAAGATCTACATAAATACCTTCGTGATTTACCATGTGTCCTAGGAATTGAACTTCTTGCAACCAAAATTCACATTTTGAGAATTTGGCATAAAGCTTTTCTTTTCTTAACAAAGTTAAGAGTGCATGCAAATGTTCACAATGCTCGTCCTGACTTTTGGAATAAATAAGTATATCATCTATAAAGACAATTACAAATTTATCCAAATACAGTTTACAGATCCTATTCATCATGTCCATGAATGCAGCAGGTGCATTCGTTAACCCAAAGGGCATGACTGTAAACTCGTAATGACCATACCTAGTTCTGAAAGCAGTTTTAGGTATGTCCTCTTCTTGTACCTTCAATTGATGGCATCCGGAGCGTAAGTCGATCTTAGAAAATATCTAGCACCTTGAAGTTGGTCAAAAAGATCATCAATCCTAGGTAATGGGTATCGATTCTTAATTGTAACCTTATTCAATTCTCTATAATCAATACACATTCTCATTGAACTATCCTTCTTCTTTACAAACAACACTAATGCTCCCCATGGGGATGAACTAGGTTGTATGAAACCTTTACTTAGTAATTCATCTAATTGCTTTTTCAATTCTAACAGTTCTGTGGGTGCTAACCGATAAGGTGCCTTGGCTATCGGTGTAGTTCCTGGAATTAGATGAATCCTAAATTCTACTTCCCTATCTGGTGGTAATCCTGGTAATTATTCTGGGAATATATCTGGGTATTCTGAGACTACAGGAATTTCCTTAAGTTCTTTTCCCTTAGTGCTAATGATTACCGAAATCATATACACTATTCCTTGTTTTCGTTCATAACTAGCAACTTTCATTACTGATATGAACTTCATGGGTTTACGTGGTTTATCTCCTGTAATCTTGATTACTTCTCCATTAGGTGTTTGAATTTCTATGGAATTCTTATCACAAAGGATTCGAGCATGGTTGGCTACTAACTAATCCATTCCTAACACAACATCAAATCCAGCTAAATTTATTGGCAATAGGTTTGCATGAAATTTATGACCTGAAAGTTCTATATTTTCTTTTTGCAAAACCTTATCTATGTTAATAGAATTTCCGTCTGCCGTTTCAACTGTAAAAATCTGCCTAATATTGGATAAAGGTAAACTAAGAGCTTGGCAGAATGAAGTATTTATAAAACTTTGGTTTGCACCAGAGTCAAATAATACTTTTGCGTAAATGTTGTGGACTAAGAACGTACCAGCTATCACATCTGGAATGAGTTCTGCTTCTTGAGTAGTTAATTGGAAAGCACGAACATTCTTCTTGGTAGCCCCTTCTGTAGCTTTGGCTTTGTTGTTATCAGCTGGTTTAACTAGTTTCAGGCAATCTGGCCTGAAATGTCCAGTTTCTCCACAATTGTAACAAATTGTGGATTTCTTCCTGCAATTTTCTTCACGATGTCCTACAACTTTACAAAAGTTGCAAGTTACATTGCATCTTCCAAAATGTTTCCTTCTGGAATTCCTGCAGAAAGGCGGAATTGAGGATTGTCCCGTTCCTCTTTTCCTGAAACTGCTATTATTACCCGTACGAAATCCTTGGGTAATTTTCGGAGCCAGTTCCTTTTTCCGGTTTTCATCTCTTGTGCGTACCAGTTCGTCAGTTAGGGTGTTAGCTAATTCCACAGCATCGTCAATAGTACGAGGTCTCGTAGCTTTAACGATGTTACGGATTTCACTAATCAGTCCCCAAATATAGCGAGAAATGAGTACCGATTCTGGCGAAGCCAGTGTTGGTACCACTCTAGCATATTCAAAGAATGTCGAAGTATAACCGCGACAATCTACACCCATCATTCTATGATTTAAGAATTTATTTGCCATTTGATCTTTTTCATACTCGGGACAGAATTTTCTTTCTACAAGACTCTTAAATTCTTCCCAGTTCATGGCATACACCATCCTTCTTCCTTTTGCTTGTAACACTGTGTTCCACCACTCTAACGCCCCTTCTTTGAAAAGATTTGACGCGTACATGACCTTGTCGTCTTTGTCACATTTACTTATTGTAATCACTGCCTCGGTTTTCTCTAACCAACGCAGTGCCGCAATCGCTCCTTCATTGCCTGCAAATTCTGCGGGTTTACAAGCAAGAAATTCCTTGTAAGTGCAACCAGGCGTTGCAGCTTTCATTTTCTTAGGGAGCAGAGCTTGTCATGGTTCATCATCATGATTAATATGATTATTGCCTCCATTTACGCTATTACTGAAGTTATCTTCAGAAATACGTTTACTAGGAACGATTTGTTGAGGTTCAACAGGTTTCTGGACAACAGCAACTATTGCTGGAATAGCATTGGCTATCCCTTGAGCAACGATATTTTCTATATCTTGTCTAGTCATTTATTGATCCCCCGGGTGTTGTTCAGATTGATTAACCTCATTTACTGGTTCATTATTAGCGTTTTCCATCTGATAATTCATATATATAATTTATTAGTATCGAATAAATAACAATTTTACACAAAACAATCATACAAAGTTCACAACACAAATTTAACCAAAACTATCGATTTCTCGATTCCATTTTTATATTTTTATAATATGCGTCCATACACACCTTTATCTTACAAAGTCTTATTTTAGGTTATTATACAAGATTATAGTTTACTTTTATACAACCACGTTTTCATAATCCTTCTACCCTTCGTCAGTTGGTATTTCAATAACGACGTTCCCTCTCGTCGTATTTCCAGGAGATCTGTTCTCCTACCTCCCTGATCCTATTTCCTACATCCACCAGTTCCTCGCCAAAGTGGCGGAGTTCAGCTAAGTTTTCAGTGCTCATAGGTGGATTTGGTATAGGCTCCGGGTCAAACTGAGGAAGAAAGGAATAAGGACTGTTGAGCAGGTTTTGGAATTGCCAATCATTAGTCCACCATTCATCCATTCCTAGAGGCTGGGTATGGATTATAGGTTCTGGGATTGCTGGGTCCAAGTTCATTGGTAGTTGTGTTTCAAGAGAAGGGTATAGATTATTATTAATTGGCCTGACGACATCACAGCTCGCCAATGCACGATCTAATTCCTCCTGAAAAGGTAACTCATCAACTTGTCTAGAACTTTCCCCAACTTCCCTCTGGGTTTGCCTAGAACCTTCTCCATACTCTATTCCCGGTGGCCTAGAATATTCTCCTAATTCCATTTCCAGTGGTCTAGAACCTTCACTGACTTCAATCCCCTTTCCTTTGTCTAGGGAATTTTCTATTTTAGGAATCTTCCTAGTTGCAGGCTTCCTCCTACGCAAACGTCTCCATCCCATAAATCTCCTCCTTTTCTTGGGTTTAGGTTTCTCTGGAGGTGGAGCATTGAATTCCACATGTTCTTCTATGTCTGGTATATACCTATTGAAATCTCTGGAAACCTCTATTTTTACCGGATAGAGATTTAGGTTTTGAAGGGCGTCAGACAAGTCATTCATCTGTTTAGCACATATGCAAAATACACAAATTACTAAGTCAAAATTTTCATAAATAAACTTTAAATATTATTGCATACAGTGTGACTAATTTAATACAAAGAACAACTGACAAATTAAAATATATTAGGTTTATTGGAATTTATTTATTTACTGGATGGTTTTTCTAGCTTGTAGGTGATATGGTTGCTAACATTAAAACAAGTTATTCAAAGATTTGCATTTACTGCTACTGTAGCTAGCATATAAAGATCTGCCCATTTTTCATCAAACTTGTCTTCCCAAGGTAATTTACTGGTTAATTCCTGAGTTTCCTGTTTAACTTTCTTTTCCCGTGATTTCTTTATTTTCTCCTGACTTTTCCTAATAATCAGACTTCTTTTATTAGGAGAAAGTGGTTCCTCGTATTGTGCCTTTCGCACAAATATTCCTTCTTCAGGGATTGCAAAGTGATTTGAGGGTTTAGTTTGGGATGAACTTCCCTTCTCGTTGGATGACCTATCTAATTTAAGATAAATATTGGAAAGCTTTTGCTTACCCATACTGTAACTAAGAAATAGACAGTTAATAAAACACATAATCACATAATGGTAATCAGGAAAAATTAAGTATTTCTAAATACTTAATTGGCTTAAATCAGTGGCTCTGATACCACATTTTTCTGTCACGGCCCCCGACCCGGTTTTACCCGTTTCAGGAGCCGCGGGACAGAAAATCCCGTGGTATTAATTTAACAGCGGAAGTTTTCTTTAGGATCTTTTTAAAACTGCATTTTTCTGATTTATTTTATTTCACAACTCGGGATAAAACCCCGGTAATTTACATTCATATGAATTTCACGGAGAAATCTTTATTTTACAAAACATGTTTCTTTATTTTATACTGAGCCACTTCCTTAAGTTGATAGTGCTTCATGACACTTTTCCTGGATCACAACAGATCACCTGAAACATGTTTGAAAAAGGTTTTGTCAGCGGGAAATACTGGTGAATCATTCTTTTTAGTAAAATGACACGTTTGTTATAATTTACAGTATTAAGAGCAATTATAATGTTTCTGATATCAACCAACTACCCACAGTATTTATCACTCGACCACACATTGGCTATCTCGTTGTCCAATGGTGTCTGTGACTATGGTCATATCACCCCTTGGCTAACCCTTTGTCCAATGGTGACGATTATCAAGTATTGTATACAAACCCCACATACCGGCTGTAATTTGGTGACTACAAAGACTTAATCCCTGTAATTATAACTTTGAAAATAACCATGCTTTTGTAAACAAATTTGATAAAAAGAGAATAACTCACATTGCAGATTTAATATGAACAGAGCTTAGCCTACTGATTAGCCTTGATAACCTAGTTTAAATAACAATGCACACAAACTAGGTTAGTAACTAATACAACATTTACGATAACTCACGAGATTAAAACCCTCACAATGAATGACAAAGTGCGATACTTAAACATCCATCGGATTAACGACGAATGACAAAGCATACCCTAATGTGGGCAGCACTTAAACATCCATTGGATAGTTTAATCGATCGGACATTGAATCGTAGCAGCGATCAAGTTATTACCCTGTATTGCGGCAGCATTTCGTGAATTGTGTGTGTTTTTAGGACTGTTTCTACTGTAACTCGGAGTATAAATTGAATTTGATCGTCGAACGAACGCACAATTGCATGTACCAGACTGTTCTATTTATACCCAAAATTCGTCCCCCTCGCGCCACGCGAGAGAGTCTCTTGTGCGCGTCACGTGGCGTGAGAGACCCTAGTCTACCATAGGTTTGCTTCGTGTCCAGGTAGCTCAGCTGTATTGGTGGCTCGTTCATTTTCAAATTTGACAACAAACTGTCGAGATAATACTAATTAGGGATTATCCCCCCTGAGTTTTAGGGGCCCTGATCCTGATTCCGATTGTTCTGAAAATTTTAGGGTTTATGTAGAATCACTTGGGTGTCTCAATTAGGGTTTCCTATTGAACAAATTAATTTAATAAATAGGACTTTTGATGAGAGTTGTTACACCTTACCCCTTCACCTACGCTACACTATCACTGCACTCTAGTTTCGAAAATGAACGAACAATCGGGTCGAGATTAGGTGTGAAAACCGTGAACTCTCGACTAAATTGCTTGTTCGACCCGCATTTTATCTATAAACACGAGAATTTGCGTTGAATCAGGAGTGAAATCCATACTTCAACGCATAATTCTCCTTTATTTTATCAAAAACTGGAACAAAGTTGTTAAGTTAGGGGTGAAACCCGAACCTTGACAACTTACTCCGCCCTATTTTGTTTTACAAAATCTCACCAAGGTCTCGACGGACTCCAACGACTTAACGTCACGCTGAAACTGAAATGACACGTGTCATACACCCAGATTCGAGGCGAAAGAACAGTCCCGAAGGTCAAAGTATGCTCAGTTAGTCCTTGTGAATAGTTGAACCACTTTGGTTAGTCAATGTCTATCAGCCTAAGACAATCCATACTCGACTTTTATGTGTTTCGATTCTGAGCCCGCAACTGCTGACTCTGATATTTGTCGATTTTATGTGTTTATGAATGTATTTATCTCTTTATATGTTTTTATTTCTGGTGATTTATTCGATCTTCGACGTTCGCTTTGATCGACACACACGACTCGCACTACTCATCTACCTCAAAACGCTGTCAAATCGCTACTACATGAGGAATGACTTTACGCCATGTTGATTACTATGTTATTCATTTATGCTATACTACTCGATATGTTAATCGCGATCGCTATACTCGAACACTCGGGAACCCTGAATAATAGGTTTCTGTATTCTGATTGCCTCTTGAGATTATGTGCTTTTGTACTTCTGTGCCTTACGTGTTTATGTGCTTCTGTGCTTATGTGAATCTGTGATTATGTGCCTATGTGTTTATGCGATACATGTTTCACCGTGTTCCTGAGCTTTAGTAGTATTAGACGTGTGAGGTGAGATTCCATTATGTCGTGTCTGAGACCCATGACGATGTCTGTTGTAGACAAAGTCGACTGGACCCTCATCTGGACCCCGCCACCCACGAATCACTCGCCAAGAACAGAGAGACAAACGCCTTGCTGCTATCGTCACAAAGCAGGTAGCAAAGGCTGTTCCTCAGATTGTGAGTGAAATGTAGGAGAATGTGAGCAAATCATCCGAGGAGTCCAGAACCGAAGCTCCTAAAGCTACTCCCAAGACTGCTTTCAGCTTCAAGCAGTTCAAATCTTGTGGTCCGAAGGAATTTACTGGCGAAGATGGCCCTACAGCTATGTTTCAATGCTTTAATTCCGTCGAAGTCACTCTGCGCCAGAGTGGATGTCCTGAAAATCTCCGTACTCTACACGCTACCGGCGTCTTCCAGTCTCGCGTATTAGACTTGTGGACAGCCGAGAGAAACAAACGCGAAAATGATGCAGCCTATGAGCTGATGTGGGAAGAGCTGAAAGCCATTATGATGGATGAATTTTGCCCTTCCCATGAACGCCAAAAGCTGGATGACGAATTCTGCATATCAAGCAGAAGGATGGAGAGAACGCAGATCTGACTGCTCGCTTTAAGCAGCTCAGTATCATATATCCCGATCAAGTGAAGACTACCGACATGACGATCAAGAAGTACATCCGAGCTCTGCCAAACTGTGTTGCAGATTTGTACATGCCGCAAAGCCAACAACAATCGATGAGATTTACTTGCTTGCCGCTGAAATCAACGACAAGCGAGTAAAAGCTGGTTTTTGGGATAAAACTTCAAAGAACCTGCATCAAGTCACCGCCGCACCAGCTACCGAAACCGTTGCCGCTCAATCATCAAAGTCCTCACGCCGCAAGAAGAAGAACAACAACAGCAGCTCCAGCAACAAGAACTGTGCTATCACTACCACTGCTGCTCCACTCCAAGCCGTACCGGCCCAGCAGCAATCACAGCACCGAGCAGCACCAGTTATCTATGCACCGCCTGCAAAGCGTGCATACACTGGTCCCCACCCTGCTTCCCCAACATGTTCTTATCATCACCCGGTGGGTATCGTTTGCCGATTTTGCGTGCACTGCAATATGTACAACCACTTTACTACCAACTGCCGTACTAGTCCCCGACAAGCACCAGTTCAAGCCACTGCTCATCAAGCTCCGGTTCCACCTCCACAAGGCCAACAGGCAGCTCAGGACCCCGCGATCAACGCCAGAGTCTGCTTCGCATGTGGTGATCCCAACCACTTCACAAACATGTGCCCGAACAGGGTTATGAAACAAGATCCCCAGCAGTAGCCTCAACAGCAGCAACAGCCTCAGCAGCAACAACAAGCCGCACGTGCCAGAACTTTCAACATCAACGTGTGCCAAGCCCAGGCTGACAACAACGTGGTCAATGGTACGTTCCTTGTGAATGGTATTTATGCATCGTGTTTGTTTGATACTGGAGCCGATAATTGCTTTGTGTTGTTTGAATTCGAGAAGCTGCTTAGTCGTAAGCGCTCCCATTTCCCCTCGATGTTCGACGTTGAAGTCGCTACCGGAAGAACTGTCGCCATTAATTCTGTTCTTCGTGATTGTACTCTCAAACTCAACAATCACATCTTCCCAATCGACCTTATTCTGATGCAACTCCGAAGTTTTGACGTCATAGTAGGCATGGACTTTCTTCGCGAAAACCATGCTGAAGTTGTGTTTCGATAAGATGATTCGATTCTCGCTCGTGAATGGTGATTTATTGTGTGTCTACGGTGAAACTGCTTCGAAAGGTCTCAAACTCATGTCATATGTCCAAGCTATCAAGTATCTCCGCAAGGAATATAGAGCTTTCTTGGCTAACATTGTAGTAGCGGAGAAGGAAAAGAAAGGAAAGACAGAAGTGAAAGACATTCCTGTGGTTCGTGAATTTCCTAATGTGTTCCCTAATGATCTTCCCGGACTTCCGCCAATTTGTGATATCGACTTTCGTATCGACCTCATTCCTGGAGCAAACCCTGTTGCCAAAGCTCCTTACCGACTCACTCCATCTGAAATGCGTGAACTCTCTAGTCAACTCCAGGAATTACTTGATAAAGGCTTCATTCGCCCGAGCACCTCTCCATGGGGTGCGCCGATCCTTTTCGTCAAAAAGAAGGATGGGTCGTCCAGGATGTGCATCGACTATCGGGAATTAAATAAGTTGACCATCAAGAATCGCTATCCCCTGCCTCGCATTGATGATTTGTTTGATCAGCTACAAGGTGCTACGTGTTTCTCGAAGATCGATCTATGCTCAGGCTATCACCAGCTACGCATTCAAGAGAAGGATATACCCAAAACCGCTTTTCGCACTCGATACGGCCATTATGAATTCGTTGTTATGCCTTTTGGTTTAACCAACGCACCGGCGGTTTTCATGGATCTGATGAATCACGTGTGTAAACCTTATCTCGACCGTTTCGTCATCGTGTTCATCGACGATGTCTTGATCTATTCCAAGTCGAAAGCCGAACAAGCGCAACATCTACGTTTGGTTCTCGAGCTACTCCAGGGAAATCAACTCTATGCCAAGTTCTCCAAGTGTGAATTCTGGCTGGAGGAGGTTCAATTTCTTGGTCACATTGTCGATAGTCAAGGTATTCATGTCGATCCCACGAAGATTGAAGCAGTTAAGAGTTGGATTACACCTAAGAACCCGTCTGAAGTCCGTTCTTTTCTCGGACTAGCGGGCTATTATCGACGATTTATCGAAGGGTTCTCTAAAATCGCTACGCCGCTTACCGCTCTCATGCATAAAGACAAGCCTTTTGTTTGGGGAACTGAACAAGAGTCTGCTTTCCAAACCCTCAAGCACATGCTCTACAATGCTCCTGTTCTCACTTTACCCGACGGAAACGATGACTTCATTGTCTACTGTGATGCCTCGAACCTTGGTCTTGGTTGTGTTCTCATGCAGCGGGACAAGGTCATTGCTTACGCATCTCGTCAGCTCAAAATCCACGAGAAGAACTATACAACCCATGATCTCGAGCTAGGCGCAGTTGTTTTTGCGTTAAAGATTTGGCGACACTACCTGTATGGTACCAAGTGTACGATCTTCACCGATCATAGGAGCCTACAACATATCTTTGACCAAAAGGAACTTAATATGCGTCAACGCTGATGGGTGGAACTTCTTAACGATTACGATTGTGAGATTCGTTATCATCCTGGCAAAGCAAATGTCGTTGCCGACGCTCTCAGCAGACGGAGTTATCTGCTTAGTATTCGTAATACCCAAGCTCAATACGATCTCGAGACCCACATCCACGAAACTCAGCATGCCTGTTTTAATGAGCGCACTCTGAAGAAGGAAAGATTCTACCACGATGGAGCCCAACTTGTGAATAAGTCGAATGGGATATTCCACTTTCTGGACCGAATTTGGATCCCTAAGCGGACCAATTTGCGATAGATCTTGATGGACAAAGCCCATAAATCTCGGTATTCTATTCATCCCGGTGCCGACAAGATGTACCAGGACCTTCGCTACAAGTATTGGTGGCTGGGCATGAAAAGGGATATCGCTCTCTACGTTGGAAAGTTCCTGATTTGCTCGAAAGTCAAGGCTAAACACCAAAGACCCTCTGGCTTACTCGAACAACCCCTAATCCCTATGTGGAAGTGGGAAAGTATAACTATGGACTTCATAACAAAACTTCCGCGCACGCCATCAAGTCACGACAGCATCTGGGTTGTCGTTGACCGTTTGACCAAATCTGGCCACTTTTTGCCAATACGGGAAGACTACAAGGTAGAAAGATTAGCCCGAATCTACACCGATGAGATCATTTGTCGACATGGGACGCCTCGCGACATCATCTCTGACTGAGATGCTCGGTAGGGATGTTCAAAACCGGATATCCGAAAATTCAGATATCCGAATTTCGGATATCCGAAAATTTCGGATACTCAATATCACTATCCGAATCCGTATCCGAAAATTCGGATATCCAAAATTCGGATATCCGAATTTTCGGATATCCGTTCGGATAGTGAAACGGATATCCGAATTTTAAAACAAACGATTGGGCAACGATTGGGCAAAAATTTATTATTCTTTTATGTAAATGCCAATCATCATCAATAAAGTGGGCAGTCAGACACATATAAGATAAATTTTGACCAGAAGTCAATGTGTCTGTGGTTAAAGATACTCTAGAAGACATACTTTTAAATATATTTAGTAATTGTCTCCTTTCCTCAATAAAGTAACCATAACAATCTCTTGTTGCAGTTGATCGTGAAGGTACATTAAAGAAAGGATTTATAACCTTACAAAATCCACGAAAACCTTCACGCTCGACAAAAGAAAAGGGTAACTCATCAACAATCAACATCTTAGCTAAAGCTTTTCTAATTAACTCTTGGTTGAACTCCTATAACTTAGGTACTTTCATGGTCTCAATGGAGCCATCATCACTAACATGTGTCTTCGACTCAAGATCAATCAACTTTTGTTTTTTATCAATATTTGGTGGATACTTTTTACAAGTATTGATGTGATTTTTTAAAGGTGTTGTCCCATTTTGTGATCCACAACCAATTGCTCTATGGCAATATATGCACTCGGCTTTATTAGCCGTATCACTATCAATAAAATGATCCCACCAAGATGATCTTTTTTTCGACACACGTGTTGATCGAGTTTCACTTACAGTTTGAGCACTTTGGGGTGCACTTGGGGGTTTTCCATCTTGTTTCTTCCTTTGCGTTTTCTTTCCTTTAGCCTTAGAAACCACTTCATTTTCAGACACTAGCTCACAGTCGGAGTTGCTTGCATTAGGAGTGTCCATTGGAAACAATCTGTAACAAATTAAAAACAAAAGTTTCTCAGTTTATGGCTGCCATTTTTCTGAAATTACACAGTGGACTAGAAAATCTAATAATCAAATCTTTAGAACTACCAAAGCTGATAAGCGAATAGTCGAATACCAAAAAGGTAAGCTGATGTAATCTAAAACTTATTACTGTTATTATTTCGATTAAAAAAACGCCAATCTCTAATTTTTACATATACTTGAAAGTTGAAACTTCTACCAAAGAAACAATGGAAAAAAAGCAAATAACCACCTTATATAACTTATTACTGTTATTACCTATTAGCATCTGAATGATAAAAATAAAAAAAAACAGTTGGTTGCAACTTATATAAAATCAACAACACACCATGTTTGACTAAAATAACTACACAATGAAACTTTGATTGAAAGAAACAGAATATTTATAACAGCAATTAACCATGCAGTTCTAGATTATGACAACTTGTTGATGCAAATCAGCGAACTCAGTCAACAACATTCTTCCACTTTTCACTTTTGTAAAATAAACAGATTATTTGGCTCAAGCTTTATCAGCGATGATGATAAAGTGAGGTAATAAACAGATTGAAAGAAACAGATAGGTAGAAATAAAAATAAAAAAAAGCTAAAACAAATAGAATAAAGTGAGGTAATACCGGCGAATCGGCGATGATGAGTTCGGTTGCCGGGGATGTGATTCCTCTTAACTAACGTCGATGATGATGACTTCTCTCCACTCGCCGTCTATGAATCAACGAGATCGACGAAGTACTGGTTCAGATCAACGAGATTTAGGGCTTACAAGGAAGTTTCGAAGTAGTGAAGTGACGATTAAGATCGCTGGACTGAGATTCAGATCTAAGGAAGATAGTTGGAGAGGCGTCTGGTGTGAGAATCAAATTTAGATCTAGGGTTTACAAGGAAATAAGGAGGGTATTTATATTTTACATATAAAATAATAAAAAATTAGCATTATTTAGTATTCGGATATCGGATATCCGAAATATCCGAAACTTTTCAAAATCGATATCCGAATCCGAATTTTCGGATATCCGAATCTTCGGATATCCGAAAATTCGGATTATTCGGATTCGGAATTTCGGATATTTCGGATTCGGTTTCGGGTTCGGATTTTTTTGAACACCCTTAATGCTCGGTTTACCTCGCGAATGTGGGAAACGTTTCAAGCGGCTCTCGGTACCACGCTTAACCTAAGTACCGCATTCCACCCTCAAACCGACGGTCAGACTGAAAGAACGATCCGTACTCTTGAAGACATGCTCCGTTCGTGTGTCATAGATTTCGGTGGTAATTGGGATACTTACCTACCATTGGTCGAATTCTCGTACAACAACAGCTATCATTCCAGCATTCAAATGGCACCATTCGAGGCCTTATACGAAAGAAAATGTCGATAGCCAATTGTGTGGCACGAGATCGGTCACTCGCAATTAACCGGTCCTGAGCTATTGCAAGAAACGACCGACAAAGTCCTCCAAATAAGAGACAATTTGCTGAAAGCTCGGAGTCGCCAGAAAAGTTACGCCGATAGACGACGCAAGCCCCTTGAATTTGACGTTGGCGACTACGTACTCCTAAAGGAATCACCTTGGAAGATTCGGAAAGAAAGGAAAGCAAGCGCCTCGATATGTTGGACCTTTTAAGATTCTGGAAAGGATCGGAAAAGTCGCCTACAGACTCGAACTACCGGAGGAACTTAGTAATGTCCACTCGACTTTCCATGTGTCAAGCCTCCGAAAGTGCCTGGCTGAGCATGATTTAATTGTACCCCTCGATGACCTCCAAGTAAACGAAACACTACACTTCATGGAGAAGCCTGTCGAAATCATGGATCGCCAAACCAAGCAGCTCAGGCGCTCGCGCATTCCTATTGTGAAAGTCCGATGGGAGGGCAAACGAGGCGCAGAGTTCACTTACGAACTCGAAAGCGACATGAAGGCGAAGTACCCGCAGTTGTTTGTTACAGCTTCGGCCTAATTTCGGGACGAAATTCCCTCAACTAGGGGAGGCTGTAACACCCCGTGTTTCGGAAGTAAAAATCAAAGTCAAGATTGAAGTCAAAGGAAGAAAAGACTGCTAATTGCGATCTGTCACTCCTTGCTCAAATCCTGTTTTGACCTCTTTGAATTGTAATTAGTCTAATTTTATTATCGCTTTAGTTGTATTATGTGGAGTATCTATTAATAATCGCATAGTAATCGCTAATTATCGCATGTTTAATCGATTTATCGCTTATTGCAATCGCACTCGCAACTTGAATTATGCATTTTGGATATTGTTATATGTGTGTGTGTGTCTTAT
The DNA here is from genome assembly GCA_030545235.1 of Helianthus tuberosus. NCBI lineage: Eukaryota > Viridiplantae > Streptophyta > Magnoliopsida > Asterales > Asteraceae > Helianthus > Helianthus tuberosus. The sequence goes on from CM060404.1 coordinate 54,651,557, forward strand.
GTGATACTTGTGCATGTTTATTTATGTTATGTTGTGGTGAACAATTGAAATGCAATTGAAACACAATCGCAATCGAATCGCAAACGCTAAACGAATATGAAATAAGGATGCTTGTATGTTGATATAGTAGTTGGGATTAAAAGTAATTTGACTAAGAAATTTTATCGCATCGCAACGCTCGAAACGGAAAGACTCGTTGCACCGAACACTCGAATCAAGTGGCCAATCGACCAAGTGACCAGCCGCTCGATCGACCAGCTGTTTAATCGGGCTGCCAACCGATCGACCAGCCCCTCTCCTCCCCTTTCCTTTTTGGGAAACCCTATAAATACCCTCCTTTCAACATCAAACTTACCATTTCTGGAAACTCTCATCCGACCAGCATTCTTACTCACCTTTTCTCCGATTTCTAGCTATTCCGGTAAGATCTCGTCCTAAATCTTGTACTTCCTTAATCTACACGCACTCCTACACCTTTCTATCTTTTGAATCTAAACTTTTAACCATGAAATCACTAGATTTGAGGTGTTCTAGGATGATGTCATCATGGTGTTCTTATGAACTTCATGTTTTGGCCTCAATCCACCAAGAACAACTTAGATCTAACCGATTTCCACACAAATAAATGAAGATCTTGCATAGATCTCAACATATTCACGGTGAAAAAGGATTGAAAGATGGTTTCTAACCTTCTTTCAACTCTTTTACACTCAATGCACTCAAAACCGATAGAATCAGGCCTTGGAACAACCTAAGGGACGATTCCATAGGTTTTCCATGGAAAACCAAGGTCTGGAACGTCACCAAAAAGGCTCCAAAATGGACTGAAACTTTCTGTTTTGATTCAAGCTTTGTTAATCTTGCTTAAACTTGAGTTATCTGATCTCAAACCTAGCTCCTTGTGCTCATAACCACATCCATGGTTAGTTGGGCTTAAAAACAAGGTTGACACATGTAAAATCAGAGGTTAAAACCTCATAAACTTTCTGTTTTGTTTAGGGTTTTACCCACAAGTAGTGTTCAAGCTTCAAGCTTAAAGCTTGATGTTTGTGTGATTATAGGACAAGCTTGGGCTATCCTACTTAAAAATCCACACACTACTTGATGTTATCCTTAGATTAGTTGTTTTTATTACTTTCTTACTTGTAAGTTCATGACCCTCCTTGTTGTTATTACAACAAGTGTAGTGGTGAACAAAGAGGTACCTAAATGGAAGACTTGTTCTTCCTACCTCATACATGAATTATATGATACAAAGAGGTTCCTAAATGGAGGATTTATCCTCCTACCTCATGCTTGACCTATAATACATATGATATATACTAATATAACTTGTATAATATATTCAAATATCCAAACTCTTGATGATGAACTAGTGGTCATTCGTCAAGATAATAGGTTACATTATCTTAGGCCTTGATAACTTGTCACGATTCTAATGGGTTTTGTCTCATGAAAACATTTAAACTCTTTCGAGTGTTATAGTGTCAAGAACAAGTATCATGTGTGCTAGATGATTATTTTCTTCATATATTTATTTTCATGTTATTTAAATTCCGAACCTATAATCTTTCGTTAACTTCCAATACTCACACACCTACGTTTCTTCGTGTAGAAGGACAATGTGCTCCAAACTAATCAACCTAACTCGCGGGATATCAAGTAGGAAGCTAGCAAAACCGTGAGTATACTCGATCCCGGTTTTCTTTTTATCACTTTTGGGTGCAACATGTATGTTATACAAAATCACACTTCACATGAAACTATTTTAAACTCTATCCATGCTTAACATGAAACTATATGATGCTTGTTAGACTTGTATGCTAATGTAAACTATTTGTGTCGATGTATGCTTCATTAACTTTGCTAGCCTACCTTAACAATTATAGCGCTATAGGATTAACGCACCACCCACGAAACTTGGGGTATTGTTAAGTTAAACATGTTAACCTCCCGTTATTCTTTGGGATATGCTATATTAACACGTTGGATTCTTGAGTTTGAACATATAGTACACCGTTTCAACATGCTAGTAAACTTGCATATTATGATTCATGTTGGATATGAGACTTTAAACAATTTTATTCTAAATTATTATAAGTAACAAAACTTGTATACTCGCCAACTTTTTGTTGATATATTTTAATACATGTTGCAGGTTGATTGATGAGACAATGTTGAGAAGAAATGCAATTTAGGTGGACTTAGATACACACCTAGATTGATTTTGTTATTTTAAATGTTATGTTATGAACAAGGTTGTCTTTTATTTGAAATCTTTGTATGACATTTTACTCTTGAAATGAAATTTGAATTTAATTTATATTGCTACATAGTGTTATGAAGTTTTGAGCAATTTGTTCGTCTCATCCCGATGTTTCAGCCATCGGTTTGATTTTTATAAAAAAAACAGTTTTTTAATTACTATCAATAAATGATACTTAGATTATATAGTTTAAAAACAGTTATTTTTTTATAAAAATCAAATGATACAAAATTCATGTAACATCCCGAAATTTCAAAACTTTATACCAGAATTATAAAGTGTATAATAACCAAGAATAAACTAACTAGGATAAATAACCCAGTTAGTTTGAAGTCTTGTAGTAACACAGGAATGAGTTAAAAAGCCAAAAATATAAACTAAATAAGAGTGGAGGGGCCTAGGTTGTCAAAATTGAAACTTTCATTACTAATAATTAGTAAAATAAGAACCAAACACTCCATTTGGAGTTCCTAGTCGATCAAGGAAACACAGGGGGCGACACCCACACCTTCACAACCCTAAATTCTACTAAAATCTCAAATTGAAGGCTCAAATCATGTCATAATCGAAATCTGAGCATAGAATCGTGATCTCCTCGTCAAGGAGGTCATAAGGTATGTCAAATTAGGTTGTTTTGATACAACTCAAATTCTTGCATGTGATTGAAATCGAAGGTTGAGCTTGATTATGTGTTGTAAAACATGAAATTGGAAGTAATGTGAAGTCTAGGGACAAACCCTAGATGATTTCTTGTCAAAATCTTGCATGTTAGCTGTAAGGATCAAAATCACTATAGTGGGTGATTAGTAAGTTAGTAGAACTTGATAAACACTAGGATTAAGATTCTTGTTCTAGTGTAAACTGAAATTGTGAGCTAATCTCTGAAATTGTTGATGTTAAAATATGTGAATATTGTCTAATTGAAGTTAATTTAAGTGATAATTTCAAGTTATGAACTTGGTTTAGATCATGTAGAAATCTGACCCGCAAGGTGTTTGATAAAACGCCTAAATGAGGGTTAAAATGTTAAAGATTGCTAAAAACGCAGATTTGTATATGTTATGAATTTATGCGTTAAAGCTTATGAAAGAGTTCTAATCTTGTTATGAATTCAACTCTTTAGGCAAGGAATCCGGAACGTCAAGTGGACACGCCGGAGGTGATACTCGCGGAAAAGGTGTGCTTTAAAGGTACGTGGCTTTAGCCCCGTTAAAATTATGTGTAAATAATTAGTTTTGTTGTGTGAACGGTGTTGTAGTGAAATGGATGCGTTTGATCCGTTGTTAAAGTGGCGAAGTACACTCGACCATCAAACGGGTCAAAGTAAGGATTTGGTATATAGTTTGGCTAGTCAATGAAGTGATGGTTTTCACTAAATAGCCAAACGGGTCAAAATGATGTTTTCAAAAGAATCACGAGAGTAGAAACTTGAAAGTCTTATACCTCGTTAAATGATGAATTGTACCATACCAATGATTTGGTGATATTAACCTAAGTATAAGAACCCGGAATATGGGTCAAACAATAAATGTTAAATGAAAAAGGGTTGTTTGAAACGGAATGCTTGAATTCCGAAGAAACAAGTATTAGCCCTAAAGGAATCGCAAAGCCATGGAATTGGCGCGAATACACCAAGTATGTGAGCCCGGGTGATTGGGTAATTATGTCTAAAAGGTATTAAGAATGGAAAAGAGGTGCTATGCACTTACACTAATGGGTTGGATAATGAAAATAAGGAAATTGTGAACCAATATTCGGTATCTCGGTTTCCGCGATGTAAAATTTATATGGTTGAATCCGTAATTTTATTACGGACTCGTAGGAAAAAGAATCGGTTAAAACGGACTAACGAGTAGAAAGTTATGATCTTTTAAAGTTGAAAATTAGTTAAATGGCAAAAATGCAGGGCCCGCCGTAAATTACGGTCCCACCGTAACTTACGGTGGAGGTCTGAAGACTTACGATGAATGCTTCCTGTGTTACGGTAGACCAGGGTTGTTCAGAGTCTACGTCACCGTAAGTTACGGTGGAATCCTGAAAACTTGTATTTTGTTTGTTATTTTGCAATTCTTAGAATTCGTTTATACGTAATGTGTTGATGTCAAAACTAATGATTTAGTGTTTGACCATAGGTATGGATGAGTTTCTCCCGGATGGTGATCAAGCACTTTGCCAAGAACCGAACACGTATTTTGAAGCTTCCGCACTAAATATAACTATGTCTAGAACTTTATTATGTTGTAAATGCTTTTGTTAATCATGTTTTAAATCCCTTAAACTAGTGGTTAGTTTACTAGCAAGGGTAAATTTTTAACTTGTTATGCACTATTGTACAATGTTTTGATATTACAACAAGTATGTATGGTCCTTAAAACATGTAAAAGTTTTTGTAAACTCTGATTGTACCTTAATTAATATAATTATTAATTATATTCCGTTCAAATATTAAGGGTGTTACAAGTTGGTAATCAGAGCCCAAGGTTGTTAACAAGTGTTCGGTTCAAGCTTGATCAAACATCCGGTAAGAGTTAATTGTTTTAAAGTAGAGTTACTAAGTATAAAAAGGGAAGTAATGAATGGAAATGCATGGGAAGAGTGTGTTAACACACTCAAACCCGGAAAGTGCATTAAATAAGAATGGTGAAAACAAGTTATGAACTTGAACAAACCGAAGTGAATAGATCATACGTCATAAATGAAATGTTAACGCTTAATGTAAACATTTCAGTTAAAGATGACGGATAAAGGTAATGATGATGCGGTGCCAAGAGTCACCGAGCAAACGAGAGAAGTGATTGCTGAGGAGGTAGGAAAAGCAATCGAAAACAGTTTGTCGGGTTTTATCGACAAAATCCAAAACACGGTATTATCAGTGGTGGAAGAAAGGATCAAGAAATTGGAGGATAATACCAATTTAGCAAAGGAGAAGTCGGGAGGACGAAAATCTTGTTCTTATAAAGAGTTCATGGCGTGTAAACCGCCAATCTACAATGGGGAGGTTGACCCGATAATATGCCAACGGTGGCTAAGTGATATGGAGGGAGTATTTGAAAGGACCCATTGCGATGAGGATGACTTCGTGGCTTATGGCACGGGTCAGTTAAGGGGTCAGGCGAAAGATTGGTGGGATAACAAGAAGAAAGAGATCGGAAGTGAAGCGGCTAAGGCTATGACATGGGACGAGTTTAAGACGCCGTTTCTTAAACATCATAGTCCCAAGGCAATCATAAACAAAATCAAGGAAGAATTTATGCAGCTTCGACACAAGGGTGAATCTATCGATAAAATCACGGGAACGTTCATGGATAAAATGAAGTTTTGTGATGATCTCATAACGAACAAAGAGCAGAAAATATATTATTATTATAATATGTTGAGCGCCGAGTATAGGGAGTTTATGACTCCTTCGAAGTATGAGACTCTCACCGAAATTATAAACGTTGCTCGGGAACGGGAGATAGAGTTGAAGAAACAAATAGAAAGAGGCGAAAGAAGGGCACAGGTAGTCAACCCAAGCCCGACGAAAAAGGCACGTCCGAACGAATCCTCAAAGAAACAAGAAGGAAAAAGTGGGTCATCAAGCTGCAAGATATGCGGGAAAGGGCACAAGGGTGAGTGCCGGTTTAAGGACAAGCCGTGTCCTATTTGTGGGAAAATTGGGCACACGGCTGCGTTGTGCTCGGGGAAGGTGTCGGTGTGTTACAAATGTTATCAGCCGGGTCACAAGAAATCGGAGTGTCCGGAATTGATCGGGAAGAAAGATGACAAGGATACACGTACCGAGACACCAAGAGCAAAAGCAAGATCCTTCCAGTTAACAGCAGCCGAAGCAAAGGTGGAACCCGATGTGGTTTCAGGTATATTTGCTATAAACTCGATTCCTGCACATGTGTTATTTGATACGGGTGCGAATAAATCCTTTGTTTCACATGGATTTATTCGACATCCTTCTTTTATACTAACAAAATTGCCTATGCCATTAGAGGTAGAAATAGGTGATAACAAAAGTTTCCTTGTATGTGATGTATGTCGAGACTGCAAAATAAACATTGATGATGAGGAATATTTAATAGATTTGATCCCTATGTCAATGGGAGAATTCCAAGTAGTGGTCGGGATGGATTGGTTATCTCGACATCATGCAGAAGTGATATGTTTCCGCAAGGAGATAAAATTGACATCTCCAAGCGGAAAGCAAGTCACCATCTATGGCAAAAAAGGGGGCAGTCCCGTTATGTGCTCAATACTAAAACCTCATAAACTTATGAAGCGCGGATGTAAAGCATTTATGATATACGCAAACGATCCTGATAAAGAGACGCCGAAGATTGAAGATGTACCAGTGGTACGTGAATACGCTGATGTATTTCTGGGAGATTTACCGGGAATACCGCCAGAACGAGAGGTAGAGTTCGGAATTGAATTGATTCCGGGCGCGAAACCTGTGGCTAAGGCGCCGTATCGGTTAGCGCCATCAGAATTGCAAGAATTGATGTCACAAATCCAAGAATTGCTCGACAAGGGATTTATTCGGCCAAGCGTGTCTCCATGGGGCGCACCGGTATTATTCGTGAGAAAGAAGGACGGGAGCATGCGTATGTGCATTGATTACCGGGAGTTGAATAAACTCACGGTAAAGAATCGATATCCGCTTCCAAGAATTGATGACCTATTCGACCAATTACAAGGTGCAAGTTGGTTCTCAAAAATCGACCTCAGATCGGGGTATCATCAGTTGAAAGTCAAAGAGGAGGATGTACCGAAAACGGCTTTTCGTACACGGTATGGACATTACGAGTTTCTCGTGATGTCCTTTGGGTTAACTAATGCACCCGCGGCTTTCATGGATCTCATGAACCGGGTTTGCAAACCCATGCTAGACAAGTCAGTGATAGTGTTCATTGATGACATCTTGATATACTCCAAGAATGAAGCAGAACACGCAAGTCATTTGCGTGAAGTGTTGGAGACGCTCAGGAAAGAGAAATTGTATGCGAAATTCTCAAAATGTGCCTTCTGGTTACGAGAGGTGCAATTTCTTGGGCACATCATTAGTGCAAACGGGGTGCTAGTAGATCCTTCAAAGATAGAAGCTGTGTCAAGATGGACTCCACCGAAGAATCCTTCGGAAATCAGAAGCTTCTTGGGGCTTGCGGGTTATTATCGGAGATTCATACAAGATTTCTCCAAAATTGCTACGCCGTTGACCAAACTATCCCGTAAGGATGAAAAGTTTATTTGGGCCGAGGATCAAGAAAGGGCGTTCCAAACGCTCAAGGAAAAATTGACCCATGCGCCGGTGTTGACATTACCGGACGGAACGGAGGATATGGTAGTTTACTCGGATGCATCGCATTCGGGACTTGGTTGCGTTTTGATGCAGCGGGGCAAGGTTATAGCCTATGCCTCGAGGCAACTAAAGACTCATGAGAAGAGATATCCTACCCATGACCTCGAGTTGGCAGCAGTGGTGTTTGCCTTGAAGATATGGAGGCATTACTTGTATGGGGTGAAGTGCACTATCTTTACCGACCACAAAAGCTTAAAGTATTTCTTCAATCAAAAGGAATTAAATATGAGGCAGACGCGGTGGTTAGAAACTGTCAAAGACTTTGATTGCGAAATACATTACCACCCCGGGAAGGCTAATGTAGTGGTAGACGCGTTGAGCCGAAAGACAGATTATACGCCTATTCAAGTACGATCGATGCAACTAATTGTGACATCGGGTTTGCTTGAACAAATCCGAAAATCTCAAATTGAAGCAATCAAGGAAGAAAATGTGAAGAAGGAAAGGATAGTTGGGCAACTAAAAGACCTGGAGGATGATAATCAAGGATTGAAAACTCGATTTGGGAGAATTTGGGTTCCAAATACGTGTGGGGCCAAGGTGCGTCTACTTGACGAGGCCCATATATCTCATTATTCAATTCATCCGGGGGCGACCAAAATGTATAATAACTTAAAACAAAACTATTGGTGGCCCGGAATGAAAAGAGATATTGTGAAGTATGTGGAGAAGTGTCTGACTTGTTTACAAGTCAAAGCGGAGCACCAAAAGCCATATGGAAGGTTGCAACCGTTGGATATCCCAGTTTGGAAGTGGGAACAAATCACGATGGATTTGTTAACCAAATTGCCCAAAACCAATCGCGGGTTTGATGCTATATGGGTAGTCGTGGATAGATTGACGAAAAGTGCTCACTTCATTCCAATTCGTGAGACTTATACATCCAAGAAGATGTCGGAGGTGTACACCAATGAAATAATAGCACGTCATGGAGTGCCGATATCCATTGTATCAGACAGAGATACTCGGTTTACTTTGAAGTTTTGGCGCGAATTCCAAGAGAAAATGGGAACTAAATTGTTCATTAGCACTGCTTACCATCCACAAACGGATAGGCAAAGTGAGAGAACGATACAAACGTTGGAAGATATGTTACGAGCATGCATTATCGACTTCGGGGGTAGTTGGGATGTCTATCTACCCTTCGTCGAGTTCTCATATAACAACAGTTATCACACGAGCATTAAAATGGCTCCGTACGAAATATTATATGGAAGAAAGTGTCGAACCCCGGTATGTTGGGGAGAAGTGGGTCCATGAGGACTAGCTCCTACTGATATAATCCGGAATATGAATGAGAAGATCGACTTGGTCCGAGCTAACCTAAAGGCGGCTCAGGCTCGACAAAAAGCGTACGCAGATAAACGGAACAGACCAATTGAATTTCAAGTTGGCGATAAAGTAATGCTAAAAGTATCGCCATGGAAAGGAATTATACGGTTTAGAAAAAGAGGAAAGTTGAGTCCGAGGTTCATTGGGCCATTCAGAATCACTGAACGGGTTGGTAAGGTAGCATATCGCCTCGAACTACCCAAAGAGTTGAATGGAATTCATAGCACATTCCATGTGTCACATCTCCGAAAATGCTTAGCAGACGAAACTGCTCGCATCCGCTATGATGATATCGAGGTGGATAACAGCCTCAACTATGCGGTGAGGCCAATTGCAATTTTAGATCGAAAAGAGAAGAGTTTGAGGAACAAAGTAATTAACCAAGTGAAGGTTAAATGGGAGCACAAGAAGGGTGCGGATACCACATGGGAATCCGAAGAAGAGATGCAACGGCTCTACCCTAAACTATCTGGTACGTATTACGGTTTCGGGGACGAAACCCTTTTTAAGGGGGGTGGACTTGTAACATCCCGAAATTTCAAAACTTTATACTAGAATTATAAAGTGTATAATAAACAAGAATAAACTAACTAGGATAAATAACCCAGTTAGTTTGAAGTCTTGTAGTAACACAGGAATGAGTTAAAAAGCCAAAAATATAAACTAAAAAAGAGTGGATGGGCCTAGGTTGTCAAAATTGAAACTTTCATTACTAATAATTAGTAAAATAAGAACCAAACACTCCATTTGGAGTTCCTGGTCGATCAAGGAAACACAGGGGGCGACACCCACACCTTCACAACCCTAAATTCTACTAAAATCTCAAATTGAAGGCTCAAATCATGTCATAATCGAAATCTGAGCATAGAATCGTGATCTCCTCGTCAAGGAGGTCATAAGGTATGTCAAATTAGGTTGTTTTGATACAACTCAAATTCTTGCATGTGATTGAAATCGAAGGTTGAGCTTGATTATGTGTTGTAAAACATGAAATTGGAAGTAATGTGAAGTCTAGGGACAAACCCTAGATGATTTCTTGTCAAAATCTTGCATGTTAGCTGTAAGGATCAAAATCACTATAGTGGGTGATTAGTAAGTTAGTAGAACTTGATAAACACTAGGATTAAGATTCTTGTTCTAGTGTAAACTGAAATTGTGAGCTAATCTCTGAAATTGTTGATGTTAAAATATGTGAATATTGTCTAATTGAAGTTAATTTAAGTGATAATTTCAAGTTATGAACTTGGTTTAGATCATGTAGAAATCTGACCCGCAAGGTGTTTGATAAAACGCCTAAATGAGGGTTAAAATGTTAAAGATTGCTAAAAACGCAGATTTGTATATGTTATGAATTTATGCGTTAAAGCTTATGAAAGAGTTCTAATCTTGTTATGAATTGAACTCTTTAGGCAAGGAATCCGGAACGTCAAGTGGACACGCCGGAGGTGATACTCGCGGAAAAGGTGTGCTTTAAAGGTACGTGGCTTTAGCCCCGTTAAAATTATGTGTAAATAATTAGTTTTGTTGTGTGAACGGTGTTGTAGTGAAATGGATGCGTTTGATGCGTTGTTAAAGTGGCGAAGTACACTCGACCATCAAACGGGTCAAAGTAAGGATTTGGTATATAGTTTGGCTAGTCAATGAAGTGATGGTTTTCACTAAATAGCCAAACGGGTCAAAATGATGTTTTCAAAAGAATCACGAGAGTAGAAACTTGAAAGTCTTATACCTCGTTAAATGATGAATTGTACCATACCAATGATTTGGTGATATTAACCTAAGTATAAGAACCCGGAATATGGGTCAAACAATAAATGTTAAATGAAAAAGGGTTGTTTGAAACGGAATGCTTGAATTCCGAAGAAACAAGTATTAGCCCTAAAGGAATCGCAAAGCCATGGAATTGGCGCGAATACACCAAGTATGTGAGCCCGGGTGATTGGGTAATTATGTCTAAAAGGTCTTAAGAATGGAAAAGAGGTGCTATGCACTTACACTAATGGGTTGGATAATGAAAATAAGGAAATTGTGAACCAATATTCGGTATCTCGGTTTCCGCGATGTAAAATTTATATGGTTGAATCCGTAATTTTATTACGGACTCGTAGGAAAAAGAATCGGTTAAAACGGACTAACGAGTAGAAAGTTATGATCTTTTAAAGTTGAAAATTAGTTAAATGGCAAAAATGCAGGGCCCGCCGTAAATTACGGTCCCACCGTAACTTACGGTGGAGGTCTGAAGACTTACGATGAATGCTTCCTGTGTTACGGCAGACCAAGGTTGTTCAGAGTCTACCGTAACTTACGGTGACACCGTAAGTTACGGTGGAATCCTGAAAACTTGTATTTTGTTTGTTATTTTGCAATTCTTAGAATTCGTTTATACGTAATGTGTTGATGTCAAAACTAATGTTTTAGTGTTTGACCATAGGTATGGATGAGTTTCTCCCGGATGGCGATCAAGCACTTTGCCAAGAACCGAACACGTATTTTGAAGCTTCCGCACTAAATATAACTATGTCTAGAACTTTATTATGTTGTAAATGCTTTTGTTAATCATGTTTTAAATCCCTTAAACTAGTGGTTAGTTTACTAGCAAGGGTAAACTTTTAACTTGTTATGCACTATTGTACAATGTTTTGATATTACAACAAGTATGTATGGTCCTTAAAACATGTAAAAGTTTTTGTAAACTCTGATTGTACCTTAATTAATATAATTATTAATTATATTCCGTTCAAATATTAAGGGTGTTACAATTCATGTATAAATACTTATATAAATAGTTTTTTTATTAAATAAAAAAAAAGTTTACGGCAAGGGTTGGCACCGCCAGTACTCAGGGCCGGCCTATCCGGGCCGTTGCTCCAGGCCCAAATTTTCAAAGGGCCTGAAATAATTTTACAAGCTTTTATATTTATATAAAATTATATATTTAGTATATGCATCCATTTAATTTTCAAAAAGTGTGGGTGGTGGAATGGAAAAAGTCATTTTAAAATAATGTAGTGGTCTCAAGTTCAATTATTGACTCCACCACTATTGTTTTAATTTTTAAATTCATTTCCACTTAACTACAATTTTGGGACTAATTATTTTTGTCGCGCGAGGCCTAACTTTTTTTAGAGTTCTCGGGAACGGCTCTGACAGTACTTACTAGCTAATGGGTAAGTTGAGCCAAATTTGATGTAGCGGGTGATGGTTGGTCGGAGCTAGGGTACTTACCCTTGAGTGCCCCTTTTCTCTTATGTCTAAGATATTTTTTTGAACGGTTAAATTTACATACTATAGAGATTGAACCCCTGACCTTTCTATCCTAAGCTTTATCTAACTCATTGACTCCACCACTATTGTTTTAATTTTTAAATTCATTTCCACTTAACTACAATTTTGGGACTAATTCTTTTTGTCGTCCGAGGCCTAAATTTTTTAAGAGTTCTCGGGAACGGCTCTGACAGTACTTACTAGCTAATGGGTAAGTTGAGCCTTGCTTGTAATTATATTTTTGGAAGTCTTTGTACTATTGTATTCATTCTTTCATTGTAATCGTTGCAAAGTTCGAGACTTGGATCATAATGAAATTCGCATTTTCGTTACCTATATGTTATACACACTTTACACATGTTCGTATATTCAGAAATATTAATCATGTGACACTTTATTCTCAATTTGTGCAAAATATGTCAAATTTACAAACTTGTGACCTATATGCTAAATTTACACCATTTCAACACTAAATCTCGACAAATATTCATGTTTACACTTGTTTTATGTATGGTTTATGATTAGTTTACACAAAATACCCTTGAAATATGATTATCGTGCTTAAAACATCCAAATTACACCTTAAAACATCAAACTATGAAGTCTACGGGTGAAAAATGTCAAAATAACAAACCTGAACCCAACCCAGCCTCACTCACCGGCAGCGACCCGGCCAGGCTACCCCTTACGCGGGCCGTGATCCCGTCAGCTCGAAGAAAACGTGAACACACCTGTTCTTTGGTGGGTTTTAGTGTTTTGTTTGAAGTTTAAACTTGTTTCTTGTAATAAATGTGCACCAACCTCTAACTTAAACACTTCCCTATAAAACCCAAGTGCCTTCCATACTTCATTCACTTTACAAACCCACAAAAACACTCTCAAAACACCTTTTAATCTGCTGGAAATCAGAAGCTTAATCCGAATCATCACAAGTTGTTCAAGTGAGTCTAACCACTCATTTCTAAGTCTTTTCCTTTGATTCTTTTTCTCAGTCACTTGGAACAACCTAAGGGACGATTCCATAGGTTTTTCATGGAAAACCAAGGTCTGGAACGTCACCAAAAAGGCTCCAAAAAGGACTGAAACTTTCTATTTTGATTCAAGCTTTGTTAATCTTGCTTAAACTTGAGTTATCTGATCTCAAACCTAGCTCCTTATGCTCATAACCACATCCATGGTTAGTTGGGCTTAAAAACAAGGTTGACACATGTAAAATCAGAGGTTAAAACCTCATAAACTTTCTGTTTTGTTTAGGGTTTTACCCACAAGTAGTGTTCAAGCTTCAAGCTTAAAGCTTGATGTTTGTGTGATTATAGGACAAGCTTGGGCTATCCTACTTAAAAATCCACACACTACTTGATGTTTTCCTTAGATTAGTTGTTTTTATTCCTTTCTTACTTGTAAGTTCATGACCCTCCTTGTTGTTATTACAAGTGTAGTGGTGAACAAAAAGGTACCTAAATGGAAGACTTGTTCTTCCTACCTCATGCATGAATTATATGATACAAAGAGGTTCCTAAATGGAGGATTTATCCTCCTACCTCATGCTTGACCTATAAGACATATGAAATATACTAATATAACTTGTATAATATATTCAAATAACCAAACTCTTGATGATGAACTAGTGGTCATTCGTCAAGATAGTAGGTTACATTATCTTAGGCCTTGATAACTTGTCACGAATCTAATGGGTTTTGTCTCACGAAAACATTTAACTCTTTCGAGTGTTATAGTGTCAAGAACAAGTATCATGTGTGCTAGATGATTATTTTCTTCATATATTTATTTTCATGTTATTTAAACTCCGAACCTATAATCTTCCGTTAACTTTCAATACTCACACACCTACGTTTCTTCGTGTAGAAGGACAATGTGCTTCAAACTAATCAACCTAACTCGCGGGACATCAAGTAGGAAGCTTGCAAAACCGTGAGTATACTTGATCCCGGTTTTCTTTTTATCACTTTTGGGTGCAACATGTATGTTATACAAAATCACACTTCACATGAAACTATTTTAAACTCTATCCATGCTTAACATGAAACTATCTGATGCTTGTTAGACTTGTATGCTAATGTAAACTATTTGTGTCGATATATGCTTCATTAACTTTGTTAGCCTACCTTAACAATTATAGCGCTATAAGATTAACGCACCGCCCACGAAACTTGGGGTATTGTTAAGTTAAACATGTTAACCTCCCGTTATTCTTTGGGATATGCTATATTAACGCGTTGGATTCTTGAGTTTGAACATATAGTACACCGTTTCAGCATATTATGATTCATGTTGGATATGAGACGTTAAACAATTTTATTCTATATTATTCTAAGTAACAAAACTTGTATACTCGCCAACTTTTTGTTGATATATTTTAATACATGTTGCAGGTTGATTGATGAGACGATGTTGAGAAGAAATGCAATTTAGGTGGACTTAGATACACACTTAGATTGATTTTGTTATTTTAAATGTTATGTTATGAACAATGTTGTCTTTTATTTGAAATCTTTGTATGACATTTTACTCTTGAAATGAAATTTGAATTTAATTTATATTGCTACATAGTGTTATGAAGTTTTGAGCAATTTGTTCGTCTCATCCCGATGTTTCTGCCATCGGTTTGATTTTTATAAAAAAAACTGTTTTTTAATAGTTTGTCTATTAAATAAAAAAACTAGGGGGTTTCGTCGAATTAGAAAACTGCACAGTAACTAAGTTAAATTCTGTTAGGAGTTAACTGAGTTAGTTATGTGTCGTTAAATGTAACTCATGTGAATATGCGATTAACTGCTAAATGCTATGAGGCGTTTGCTACTTGAGCTATATTTTATGATCATGAATTATACGTGAACTATGTGAATATAAACTGATTGTGAATACGTGCATACCATAGGCTTTGACTGATTAATTGGAATCAAGTAATTAATCAACCGAGCAAACCGAGGTGAGTTCACACTTTCTACAAGGCATGGGATTCCCAAGGGTTGGGAATGGGTTAAAGAACTAAAACGGAAACTACATATTCTCCTTGGGTAGGATATGTACAGCCATCCTCCATGGGTAGGATGCCAAGATTTAAACCTCGCGTATTCTCCTTGGGTAGGATACGTACGTTCGTCCTCTTTAGGTAGGACAACAAGATTAAACATACTAGACCAAAACTCTATCATAAGTCCCCCATTTTAAACCTCGTGTTTAATGGTTAGTATATATAGAGTGGGGATCCTGCGGAAAGTGTGTTTTTCCTAGAAAGTCTAGGAAGCGATCTGGGCCATCCAATGGGTGTGTTTAATGGTTAAGATCACCTTGGTGACATTTTGTAATATGTGTTTCTTAAAAATATGATTATTTAATTAATCAGGGGTAGATATGTCATTTAGCTTGTTTTAAATCTGGAAATAACTGTCATTCCATAAACCACCCCACATTTCTTGCGATTTTCTCTCTCTCTCCCTTTCCCACGTCTCTCTCTCTCTTTTCCTTCTATCCTTCATGAAGAAACACAACATCAAGAAAACAAATCATGACAAATGTCACACATCGTAACAGCATGAATGGTAAAACACAGCGTTAAGAAATCCTCCAGCATTACCAATATGAATGCTAAAACACAACTGTATTAATATGTGTGACAACTCGAGTTTCCAAGATTCCATCTTCACACTAATTGTATGTTAATTGTTTAGTTGTTTGCTTATATGACTTGTTTGCCTTGTAATCGTACATGTTGAATATATGTGGAGACGTTATGTGACTTTTGTGTCGATATGTTTGGTGATATGATATGTAACATATATGAATAAGTTAAAACCTTAAACTAATTCACCTTGTATAAGCTCGACGAAACCCATGGTTTCGCCATAAAACCATTTCGACGAAACAGGGGGTTTCGCCATCTTCATGTCGACGAAATCCAGGGTTTCGCCGGCCCAGTGTTACGCCGAAGCCCATTAAGGGCCTAGTTCAGTTACGTGTGCATATATTACGCTGACTTTTGCATTCGTGAATTAATTAATCAAATCGAAACCCTAGAATCCTCTCCACCTTCCTGCGGCAGCCATCACCTCTCACCATCATCTCTTTAGGAAATTCTTGTGTTTCATCTTAACCGGTTAGTCATGTTTATCGATTTGATCTACTTGTTGCTTTATGTGTAAATAGATATCGTAGTGAGAAAGTTTGACTTCTGAATGGTTTTGACTATGATTAGTGTTTAGATTGAGAATCATGTGATTAGGGTTTTTACTATTCTTGTGCAAATCGGTTGTTTAAGAACTATGTGATAGTATCTCATGAGATTGCATTCGTTCACGTTTATGCCGATATGGCTGTTGATATGACACTTGTGTTGAATAGATCTTATCATTGAAATACATACGGGTTACAATCTAGATTGTATAAGATTGTTTTGTGAATTAGGGTACATGCTAGATGTTATGTGCCATGATGAATTGGTATGATAAAGTGGTATCGATGATTGCTGTATGATTGCTGTATGATGATGATCGACGGTTATGGTTCTGTGTAATTATCAGTTACACGACGTAACTGATGCATCCTGAAGAAACTCTGATATCGACGAAACCAGGGGGTTTCGCCGAGGGTAATCACGACGAAACGGGTGGGTTTCGTCGAAAGGATGCACGACGAAACCAGGGGTTACGTCGAAGGGTCATCACGACGAAACTAGGGGGTTTCGTCGAATTAGAAAACTGCACAGTAACTAAGTTTAATTCTATTAGGAGTTAACCGAGTTAGTTATGTGTCGTTAAATGTAACTCATGTGAATATGCGATTAACTGCTAAATGCTATGAGGCGTTTGCTACTTGAGCTATATTTTATGATCATGATTTATACGTGAACTATGTGAATATAAACTGATTGTGAATGCGTGCATACCATAGGCTTTGACTGATTAATTGGAATCATGTAATTAATCAACCGAGCAAACCGAGGTGAGTTCACACTTTCTACAAGGCATGGGATTCCCAAGGGTTGGGAATGGGTTAAAGAACTAAAACGGAAACTACATATTCTCCTTGGGTAGGATATGTACAGCCATCCTCCATGGGTAGGATGCCAAGATTTAAACCTCGCGTATTCTCCTTGGGTAGGATACGTACGTTCGTCCTCTTTAGGTAGGACAACAAGATTAAACATACTAGACCAAAACTCTATCATAAGTCCCTCATTTTATATCGACTTAATCGCCGAGGCCGATGGCGAGCGGGTCATTAGTTAATAGCGCTATTAGGTTTAACAAACCTCACACCGTGCCGGTAGGACGAGCGTGTACAAATGGACTAAGGCAAAGGGTCAATGATGATAGACATTGACTTAGGGCACAACTTACTTTCGTTAGTAGTCGATATGGTACGGTCTGGTAATTCACATGGGAAGCCCCCACTAATCATTGAGAAGGTTTGGGAAATAGGGTTACTGATTAAAACGCGGTGTACAAAACGAACTTACGATTATTGAAACGAAATCAATACCTAATCAACCAACTGTGAATTCGCTCAACTTTGTTGTTGACTCGTTATTACATGCCTTGCAGGTCGTTAGGTACTCATGAAGCTTGCACGGGGAGGCGTGGTCGTTGTGGGACATGAATTTGTCATATACCATGTCAAACATTTGATACATTTGAACTTTTGCTTTGGTTTTAAACATTATGCTTCCGCTGATTACTTAGACTATGTTTTGTTGGACACTAATTATATTGTGTTTGGGTTTTACATTTATTTATACGCTATGTTCAATATGATTGGTGGCTTGATCCTGGTCAGTCACGCCTCCAAGCGGTGATACTCCGCATGTGGATTTGGGGGGTGTGACAGATTGGTATCACAGCCATTGGTTATAGTGAACTTGGTTTTAAAAAGGGAAAAAAGTTTTTGTTAAAACCAGACTATAACCTGTACAGTGCTCAACGATCCACAACGACGCTTCGCTCCACGTGCAAGGCTCAACACTATAGGTGATATGATTTGTGTTTATATTGTCTATTTGCTAGTTACATAGTACATTGCTCATGGTATGCTTAGATGAACGTAACAACTATTGTTTGAAAACACATGTGTGCTTACTCTCTTCTGTCATCGCACTTTCGCGAACCCCTCTCACTCATGTTTCCTTTGATATGAAGATCATGAGTGGACGTATCAACATGACTCAAGCCCAGCTGACGGCTTTAATCAATGAACAAGTTACTGCAGCAATCGCAGCCGCTCAGGCAGGAGGTATAACCTGCCATTGCAACTTACCCTAG
The DNA here is from genome assembly GCA_030545235.1 of Helianthus tuberosus. Lineage (NCBI taxonomy): Eukaryota > Viridiplantae > Streptophyta > Magnoliopsida > Asterales > Asteraceae > Helianthus > Helianthus tuberosus. The sequence goes on from CM060404.1 coordinate 54,670,047, forward strand.
GATTTTTAGATCCCACTCTCGTAAACCAACAATTGTGCTTAACATTGTTTCTTCTTACACACACGACAGGTCAACATGCTCAGCCTCCTGTATGTACCTTCAAAACTTTTATGGACTGTCGACCTACTACTTTCAGTGGCACTGAAGGAGCGGTAGGCCTCCTCCACTGGTTTGAGAAGCTCGAATCGGTCTTCGAGATGTGTGAATGCCCTGAAGATCGTAGGGTGCAATATGCTACTGGAACACTCAAAGGAGCTGCATTAACCTGGTGGAAAGCACAGGTTCAACTGCTAGGGCTGGCGGTTGCTAATGCCACCCCATGGAACGGTTTCAAAGAACTGATCAAAGAAGAGTATTGTAGTCGTGACGACATCCACAAGCTAGAGGTAGAATTTTTCAATCTGAAGATGACGGGGTCTGAAATCGAGGCATACACAAAGAGGTCGAACGAATTAGCTATCCTGTGTCCCACTATGGTGGATCCTCCTCTCAAGCGTATCGAGCTGTACCTTAAGGGTTTGATGCCAGAAATTCAAAGCCACGTGACCTCAGCTAATCTTGGCACCATTCAGCAAATCATCAAATTGGCTCATCGTCTCACTAATCAGGCAGTTGAGCAGAACAAGCGTAAATGGGATGAGATCTCAAGCAAGGGTTCGACATCAGCTCAGTCTCAGGCTCAACAACGAAAGATAAACGATTTCAAGAGTCCCGGTCAGCAATCTTCAGGGGGTCAAGATCAGGGTCAGGGTGGATATAGGGGAAATCACCCAAAGTGAAATAGAGGCAACAGACACCACAGTGGTCAGTGCAACAAGGGTCGTTGTCAGAGGTGTCCCAAGATGGGTCATGAAGCCAAGGATTGCAGGAGCGCGCGACCTACGAATCAGAATCGTCAACAGCAACAGCAAGGTAACAGGGGATGCTTTCAGTGTGGTGCTGAAGGTCACTTTAAGAGAAATTATCCTCAGTTGAACCAGAACCAGAATAACAACAATAATCAGGGGAACGGGAACAACAATGGGAATAACAACGGGGGTAACAATAATGGCGGTGGTGCCCGGGGTCGTGCGTTCGTGATTGGTCAGGGTGATGCTAGGAATGACCCCAATGTCGTAATGGGTAAGTTTATACTGGACGACTTTTATGTTAATGTTTTATTTGATTCGGGTGCTGATACCAGTTATGTGTCTCTAAAAGTTAGTCAAATGTTAAAGCGTGTCCCAACACTTTTAAACACCAAGCACATGGTAGAGCTAGCAAACGGTAAAAGTCTTGAAGCCACACACATAGTTAGGGGTTGTAATCTCATCTTAGCTGGTCAGACCTTCTCTATCGACCTCATACCCATCGTTCTTAGTAGTTTCGACATCGCTATTGGTATGGATTGGCTATCTCAACATCAAGCGGAGATTATGTGCAAGGAGAAAATCGTCCGTATTCCTCGTTCTGGTGAAGAACCACTCATGATTCAAGGCGACAAGAGTGGTGCCGTTGTGGGCATCATCTCTTTCCTTAAGGCCCAGAAGTGTTTGCGAAAGGGCCACACTGCTATTTTATCCCTCGTTACTAACACCTCGAAGAAAGAGAAGAAGATAGAAGAAATTCCGATCGTACGTGACTTTCCTGAGGAATTACCTGGTCTTCCGCCTCATCGACAAGTCGAGTTTCAAATCGAGCTAGCTCCTGGAGCAGCACCAATAGCTCGTGCACCTTATCGTCTAGCTCCATCTGAACTAGAAGAACTATCCGCACAGTTACAAGAACTCTTGGAAAAGGGTTTCATACGTCCTAGCTCTTCGCCCTGGGGAGCTCCAGTGTTATTTGTGAAGAAGAAAGACGGTACCTTCAGGATGTGTATTGACTACCGCGAACTCAACAGGGTGACAGTAAAGAATCGTTATCCTCTTCCATGCATTGATGACTTATTCGACCAGTTGCAAGGGTCGAGCTATTACTCTAAGATTGATTTGAGATCGGGATACCATCAGCTGAGAGTCCGAGATGAGGACGTCTCCAAAACAGCATTCAGAACTCGTTACGGCCATTACGAGTTTCTAGTTATGCCTTTCGGATTGACGAATGCACCAGCGGTCTTCACGAATCTCATGAACCGAGTATGCAAACCTTACCTGGATAAGTTCGTTATTGTTTTCATCGACGATATCTTGATCTACTCCAAGAGTCAGGAAGAACACGAACATCACCTGCGAATTATTTTGGAACTCCTTCGAACAGAGCAGTTGTATGCCAAATTTTCGAAATGTGACTTCTGGCTTCGCGAAGTCCACTTTCTAGGCCACATGGTAAACAAGGATGGGATTCATGTTGATCCATCCAAGGTAGACTCGATCAAGAACTGGCCTGCACCCCGCACACCAACAGAAATCCGCCAATTATTGGGTTTGGCGGGCTACTACCAAAGGTTCATCAAGGATTTCTCCAAGATTGCGCAACCTCTCACTACACTAACTCAGAAAGGTATCACCTATCGTTGGGGTAATACACAGGAATCAGCATTTCGGCACTTAAAGGATAGACTTTGTAGCCCACATATTCTCTCATTGCCAGAGGGCACAGACGATTTTGTGGTTTATTGTGATGCGTCAATTCAGGGTCTTGGGTGTGTGTTGATGCAACGGGATAAAGTCATTGCTTATGCATCGCGCCAACTTAAAGTTCACGAAAGAAATTACACTACACACGATCTGGAGCTGGGAGTTGTTGTTTTCGCACTCAAGATATGGAGACATTACCTGTACGGTACCAAGTGCACCATTTACACCGATCACAGGAGTCTCGAGCATATCTTCAAACAGAAAGAGTTGAACATGCGACAACGTCGATGGGTCGAGCTCTTGAATGACTATGAATGCGCGATCAAGTACCATCCGGGCAAAGCTAATGTTGTGGCTGACGCCCTCAGTCGGAAAGATACTACACCTAAACGCGTGCGTGCATTACAACTTACCATCCAATCTAGTCTTCCTACTCAGATACGAGATGCTCAGGTTGAAGCATTAAAAGCAGAGAACGTCAGGGCGGAGTCCCTACGTGGATCAAGGAAACAATTAGAACAAAAGGAAGACGGCGCTTACTACGTTACAGGGCGCATCTGGGTCCCACTTTATGGAAATTTATGCTAGCTGGTGATAGATTAAGCACATAAGTCACGTTATTCGGTACATCCTGGTTCGGATAAGATGTACCACGATTTGAAAACTATGTACTGGTGGCCTAGCATGAAAGCCCACATAGCAACCTACGTCAGCAAATGTTTGACTTGTGCGAGAGTCAAGACCGAATATCAGAAACCATCGGGCCTACTTCAACAACCAGATATACCACAATGGAAATGGGAACAAATATCCATGGATTTTGTTACTGGCCTGCCTAGATCTTAACGTGGAAATGATACTATTTGGGTGATAGTGGATCGATTGACTAAGTCTGCACAATTTTTGGCCATTAAAGAAACAGACAAGTTCTCTACTCTTGCAGACATTTACTTAAAGGAAGTGGTTTCGAGGCACGGGGTGCCAACCTCCATTATTTCCGATCGTGATGCGCGTTTTACTTCTGAACTGTGGCAAGCAATGCACAAGTCCTTTGGCTCACGTTTAGACATGAGCACCGCCTATCATCCACAGACGGATGGGCAGTCAGAACGCACCATCCAAACCCTTGAAGACATGCTTAGGGAATGTGTGATTGATTTTGGCAATGGTTGGGAAAAACACCTACCATTAGTGGAATTCTTGTATAATAACAACTACCACACCAGTATTCAGGCCGCTCCATTTGAGGCATTGTACGGGCATAAATGCCGATCACCTCTTTGCTGGGCAGAAGTTGGTGACAGCCAGATCACGGGTCCAGAACTTGTTGTAGACACAACGGAAAGGATTGCACAAATACGACAACGAATGGCGGCAGCTCGTGACCGTCAGAAAAGCTACACTGATAAGCGCAGGAAACCACTCAAGTTTCAAGTTAGGGATCGAGTGCTACTCAAAGTCTCACCATGGAAAGGTGTAGTTCGTTTTGGCAAACGAGGAAAACTCAATCCGCGTTATGTCGGACCATTCAAAATCATGGAGAAAATAGACAGGGTGGCCTACAAACTTAACCTATCAACAGAGCTCAGTGGAGTTCACAACGTATTTCACGTGTCAAATCTGAAGAAGTGTCTGTCAGATGAGACCCTCATAGTTCCTCTGAAGGAGCTCCTATTGACGATCAGTTGCGATTCGTCGAGGAACCAGTTGAAATCACAGACCGAGACGTTAAGGTTCTCAAACATACCAGAATACCTCTTGTTCGAGTTCGTTGGAACTCCCGTCGTGGCCCAGAGAACACCTGGGAGTGAGAAGACCAAATGAAACTCAAGTATCCCAGTTGTTCAAGAAAAGTGCAACCACTACTGAGGTTGAAGTTACTGCGGAATTTGGGGACGAAATTCCAAATCAACGGGGGGATGATGTGACACCTCAGGAAAACCAGTAAACCACGCAAACTTAACTAGCTTCCTCAGTAACTGCATGCTAAATTTCGGGACGAAATTTCTTTCAAGTTGGGGATAATGTGACAACTCGAGTTTCCAAGATTCCATCTTCACACTAATTGTACGTTAATTGTTTAGTTGTTTGCTTATATGACTTGTTTGCCTTGTAACCGTACATGTTGAATATATGTGGAGACGTTATGTGACTTTTGTGTCGATATGTTTGGTGATATGATATGTAACATATATGAATAAGTTAAAACCTTAAACTAATTCACCTTGTATAAGCTCGACGAAACCCAAGGTTTCGCCATAAAACCATTTCGACGAAACAGGGGGTTTCGCCATCTTCATCTCGACGAAACCCAGGGTTTCGTCGGCCCAGTGTTACGCCGAAACCCATTAAGGGCCCAGTTCAGTTACGTGTGCATATAATACGCTGAATTTTGCATTCGTGAATCAATTAATCAAATCGAAACCCTAGAATCCTCTCCACCTTCCTGCGGCAGCCATCACCTCTCACCATCATCTCTTTAGGAAATTCTTGTGTTTCATCTTAACCGGTTAGTCATGTTTATCGATTCGATCTACTTGTTGCTTTATGTGTAAATAGATATCGTAATGAGAAAGTTTGACTTCTGAATGGTTTTGACTATGATTAATGTTTAGATTGAGAATCATGTGATTAGGGTTTTTACTATTCTTGTGCAAATCGGTTGTTTAAGAACTATGTGATAGTATCTCATGAGATTGCATTCGTTCACGTTTCTGCCGATATGGCTGTTGATATGACACTTGTGTTGAATAGATCTTATCATTGAAATACATACGGGTTGCAATCTAGATTGTATACGGTTGTTTTGTGAATTAGGGTACATGCTAGATGTTATGTGCCATGATGAATTGGTATGATAAAGTGGTATCGATGATTGCTGTATGATTGCTGTATGATGATGATCGGCGGTTAGGGTTCTGTGTAATTATCAGTTACACGACGTAACTGATGCATCCTGAAGAAACGCTGATATCGACGAAACCAGGGGGTTTCGCCGAGGGTAATCACGACGAAACGGGTGGGTTTCGTCGAAAGGATGCACGACGAAACCAGGGGTTACGTCGAAGGGTCATCACGACGAAACTAGGGGGTTTCGTCGAATTAGAAAACTGCACAGTTACTAAGTTTAATTCTGTTAGGAGTTAACTGAGTTAGTTATGTGTCGTTAAATGTAACTCATGTGAATATGCGATTAACTGCTAAATGCTATGAGGCGTTTGCTACTTGAGCTATATTTTATGATCATGATTTATACGTGAACTATGTGAATATAAACTGATTGTGAATACGTGCATACCATAGGCTTTGACTGATTAATTGGAATCATGTAATTAATCAACCGAGCAAACCGAGGTGAGTTCACACTTTCTACAAGGCATGGGATTCCCAAGGGTTGGGAATGGGTTAAAGAACTAAAACGGAAACTACATATTCTCCTTGGGTAGGATATGTACAGCCATCCTCCATGGGTAGGATGCCAAGATTTAAACCTCGCGTATTCTCCTTGGGTAGGATACGTACGTTCGTCCTCCTTAGGTAGGACAACAAGATTAAACATACTGGACCAAAACTCTATCAAAAGTCCCTCATTTTTTATCGACTTAATCGCCAAGGCCGATGGCGAGCGGGTCATTAGTTAATAGCGCTATTAGGTTTAACAAACCTCACACCGTGCCGGTAGGACGGGCATGTACTAATGGACTAAGGAAAAGGGTCAATGATGATAGACATTGACTTAGGGCGCAACTTACTTTCGTTAGTAGTCGATATGGTACGGTCTGGTAATTCACATGGGAAGCCCCCACTAATCATTGAGAAGGTTTGGGAAACAGGGTTACTGATTAAAACGTGGTGTACAAAACAAACTTACGATTATTGAAACGAAATCAATACCTAATCAACCAACTGTGAATTCGCTCAACTTTGTTGTTGACTCGTTGTTGCATGCCTTGCAGGTCGTTAGGTACTCATGAAGCTTGCACGGGGAGGCGTGGTCGTTGTGGGACATGGATTTGTCATATACCATGTCAAACATTTGATACATTTGAACTTTTGCTTTGGTTTTAAAGATTATGCTTCCGCTGATTACTTAGACTATGTTTTGTTGGACACCAATTATATTGTGTTTGGGTTTTACATTTATTTATACGCTATGTTCAATATGATTGGTGGCTTGATCCTGGTCAGTCACGCCTCCAAGCGGTGATACTCCGCATGTGGATTTTGGGGGTGTGACAATATGCTTGCTGTTAAAACACAATGTCAAGAAATCCTCCAGCATTACCAACATGGATGGTAAAACACAGCGTCAAGAAATCCTCCAGCATTACCAACATGAATGCTAAAACACAACTGTATTAATCTGCTTGCTGTTAAAACACAATGTCAAGAAATCCTCCAGCATTACTAGCATGAATGGTAAAACACATCGTCAAGAAATCCTCCAGTATTACCAACATGAATGCTAAAACACAACAGTATTAATCTGCTTGCTGTTAAAACACAATGTCAAGAAATCCTCCAGCATTACCAGCATGGATGGTAAAACACAGCGTCAAGAAATCCTCCAAAATTACCAACATGAATGCTAAAACACAACTGTATTAATATGTTTGCTGTTAAAACACAATGTCAAGAAATCCTCCAGCATTACCAGCATGAATGATAAAACACATCGTCAAGAAATCCTCCAGCATTACCAGCATGAATGCTAAAACACAACGGTATTAATCTGCTTGCTGTTAAACACAATGACAAGAAATCATCCAGCATTACCAAACACCATCATATTTGGGATCTATAAAAACATTTACTTTAACCCTCTAACTGTTAAAACACAGTACCAAGAACATGCTGATAGATTCCAGATGCCAGGATTTTTCTCTCCGTATAAAAATATGATCAACGATGAATTTTGTGAGCAAGAAAACGAAGGAATGATTGATAATTACGTGAGATTAGAATTCGAAAACAAAAAATTCCGAAAATTATGGAGGAAATCGGTTTCATTATGGATATTTAGTTATTGTAGATAATTTCCCAAAATAAAAATAGATCGTGAAAGTACATAATTGCCCTTCTAGTTAAAATCCTTCAATGCCACGTGTCGCATTCTGATTGCTTCCTAGACTTTCTATAAAAATAGATCGTTTACACCTCTAACTCTCTAAGGGAGTGTTTGGTTTGCAGGAATTCAATGGAATTTAGAGGAATTAGAATTTGAATTCCATCTCTTAAGATGTTTGGTTCACAGAATTTGATAGAATTGGAATCTCAATTCCAATCTTCATGTGTTTGTTTGCCAATAAAATTGGAATTGGAATTAGGCATGAATTCCTTCAAATTCCTTTAACTAAATGAATTCAAAATTCTTACTATATGTAAAGGAATTAAAGTAAATTCATTGGAATCTTCAACCGTTTCGACCCGCACCGTTTCAACCCGTACCATTTCAACCCATACTGGTTTCGATCCGAACCGCTTCGACCCGTACCGTTTCGACGCGAACAGTTTTGACCTGTAACGTTTCGACGCCAACGGTTTGGACCCGTAACGTTTCGGCCCGTACTGTTTCGAATCGAACTGTTTCGACGCGAACCGTTTCGACTCGTACGTTTCGACCCGTATCGTTTCAAATCGAACCGTTTTGACCTTTCGACACAAAACGTTTCGACCCGTACCGTTTCAACACGAATCGTTTCGACGCGTACCGTTTCGATTTGTACCGTTTCGACGCGCACCGTTTCAACCCGTACTATTTTGACCAATACCGTTTCGAACCGAATCGTTTTGACGCGCACCGTTTCAACCCGTACTGTTTCGACCAATACCGTTTCTAACCGAATCGTTTCGACCCGTACCATTTCGAAGCGAACCGTTTCGACCCGTACCGTTTCGAAGCGAACCGTTTCGAGACGTACCATTTCGAATCGAACTGTTTCGACGCAAACCGTTTTGGTCAGTACCATTTCAACGCGAACCGTTTCGACCCGTACCGTTTCCACCAGTACCGTTTCGACGTAAATTTTTTCGACCCGTATCGTTTCAAATCGAACCGTTTTGACCTTTCGACACGAAACGTTTCGACCCATACCGTTTCAACACGAATCATTTCGAAGCGTACCGTTTCGATTTGTACCGTTTCGACGCGCACCGTTTCAACCCGTACTGTTTCGACCAATACCGTTTCGAACCGAATCGTTTTGACGCGCACCGTTTCAACCCGTACTGTTTCGACCAATACCGTTTCGAACCGAATCGTTTCGACCTGTACCATTTCGAAGCGAACCGTTTCGACCCGTACCGTTTCGAAGCGAACCGTTTCGACCCGTACCCTTTCGAATCGAACTGTTTCGACGCAAACCGTTTCGGTCAGTACCATTTCAACGCAAACCGTTTCGACCCGTACCGTTTCCACCAGTACCGTTTCGACGTAAATTTTTTCGACCCGTACCGTTTCGACCAGAACTGGTGGTTGTGGGTGCCGGGGTGATGGATTTCAATTCATTTGACAACCAAACACAACAAAAATGGAATTGAGATTCCAATTCCAACAATTTCCAATTCCAATTGGAATGTTTAAATTCCATATCAAATTCCTTCAAATTCTAATTCCTATTCAAATTTCAATTCCAAATTATTTCGCGAACCAAACGCCCCCTAAGAGCATTCACAATGAATTCTTTTTGTAGGATCGTGTAGTGACCCAAACGAGTCGATCAGAAGAGGTCTTAGACAGAATCAGAGGCGGAATTCATTGATTCGGTCTTTGTTCAGCTTGTATAACACTAGAATCACTATTAACTGTCTTGTTTATTGATCTTGTAACAATATACAGGCTAGAGACACTTCGACAGCACTTCGGCGTCGGAATCAAGAAGGTTACAACTGATCTCGTTTCAAACCTATATATAGGGATGGTAATTTCGTTTGAAAGTGAATGTGAAACTTTCAAGCGGAATTAACCAACTCACACCCAAAACCTATTATTTTCCTTGTACAACGTGCCCTGATCTAACAATTCTAGTATAAGACTCGATACAAGACGAAGTCGACAGACCTCGGGCTCTTCAAGAACTTCTCCTGGCTTTCCAACCTTGCTTCTTTGTCTTCAGACTCCCCCTTTCACTCAGCTGGGCTCGCAGTCTGGAATTCTTTATATGTAGCATAGTAACGAAAACCTGGAATTTAACATCAGGAATCGAAACTTTGCTTTGTTCAATCATTTCCTGCACAAACTTTCTCTCAACCACATAAGTTTTTACAATAGTTACATCAAGTTCAAATTAATGATCTTGATTAACTAATCAAACTTTCTTTCTTAAAATAAATTTCTTTATTTAAACACACACTCCCAATCCTGTTCATCATGTTCAGCACTTGAAATTTTGAAAATCAGCTCTCCAACATCAGTTGTCGAAAATCTTTTTGAATTTTTCAAAATAAACGCTAAACTTTTAGAAAGAACAATATTAAAATGCAGTAAAGAAATATTTACAGACACTATGTTTTGTGAGCTTGTGTAAGAGGATCATATCAGTGTATGTGACCAATCAGTAGCATCGTTAAGCTTTAAACATTTACAGTTCTAAACGATTCACATAGATTGACGATATTGTTGTCCACTTAAAATCAATCTAAAAACTTTCGAAATGCTTACCGATACGTTAAGGTATATTAATTTTGCACTAAATTCTTATGGATCCCACGATCTCAGCATATCCCCTCATCATGCAATACACTGACTCAAGTAATGCCTTTAAACTTTTATCAACTGTGATTTGTGTGAAAACAACTCAAAATGTTTAAACATTAACAATCAGGTCGATACTTCCGTATACGCAGAAAAAGTCCAATGTTTAAACAAAATAAAACAAGTTGAAGTTGTTTAGGCTTTAACCACCAGGTCGATACTTCCGTATACGCAGAGGTGATCCAAAGCTTAAACGAAACACCAAAGAAAATAAAGCAGAATGTTTAGGCAATAACATCCAGATCGATACTCACGTATACACAGAGGATGTCCACTGCTTAAACAAAAATAAAGAAATAAAACAAGTTTAAATCTTTGCAAAATGAAATGCACAATCACAGTGATTTTTAGCAAAGTTGTGAAAGTTCACAAACTTAACCAGTTTTATGTCTTTCGACAATCAGCGATTACTGAGTAGGTACACAATCAAGAAGGACAAAACTAAGTACTATGCTTTCAACCGCGTTTCCCACTAGAACTAGGCTTTTTCATTTAAGTTTGTATCATTATCGCAAATCTACTAGTCTAGCTGAGCCTACCGTCACATCTTTAGTGAGACCGTTTATCACATTATATCTTTCCATTTCTTTAGCATGCTGTGACAGTCCAACTGATCTACTATCATCTCCTCTTTTTTACAACAAAACCCATTTTTGCATTTTTCAATGTTTTTGAAATTTTCAAATTTTCTATATATTTTTTTTAAATTTTACTCCCCCTAAAATCAAAATATGTCTCAATTTTGATTTTTTAGGAAAATTTGAAAACAAACTGTACAAGATAAAGTGACAACATGATGAGAATTACTTCAATTCTCCATTCACTTGGCTTAAACAATCAGAACTCCCCCTGACAACAAAACATTTTCCCATAGTGATTTCAAAACACTTAAGTTTGTTTTAATCAAAATGGTTTTTCTGAAAAATTAGTTTTGTGAATCATTTCTCAAACATGGGGATCATTCATCACCTTGTTTTCTTCAACCACTTGTAAAAATATAACATTTCCCGATTTACTCAACACAATCACGTGTAGGAAATCAAGTACAACTTAATGTCCCTGATTAACCACAAGTAAGACGAAATATCACCGAAGTGAATTTCTCAAGAAATATGCCGATTCCTGCTCCACGATTACCAATTTGGGAGCTCCGACAAGTCAGGTTTTTCATTTAAACAGATTAACCCAAGCCTGACTAACCTTGGGTGTTTTTGAGCAATCATCACTCACTTTCTTTTCAACTTTTTGTTTTGAATTTCCGTTTGACAATGATGGAAAATTTGCATCATGCATTGCCTTAACGGAAATATCATCTTTTACCTCAACACATGCCTTTTCTGGCTTTGACGAACCAGATTCATCGCCTGACCGTGGCTTGTCTGACTTTAATGAATCAGATTCATTGCCAAAACGTTGCTCCTTTGTTTCCGAAGAAACAAACTCATCGCCAGATTTGTTAATCTTTTGATTAACTGCATTCTATTTCCCTTTCATCCTCAGATTTGTATCTAAAGAATTCGTTTTGCTTGACTTGTCATTCTTTGGCGAGTAAGACGATTTATCAGAACTACTATCTGTTTTTCCGGTTGTATCTGAGGACAAAATTCTTTCAAGATACTCTCGTGTTTTCTTCCTCTTCTTCCTCAGTCTGTCTTTTTGCCCTTGTGAAAGCTTAACTTTCTGTTCTTGAACAGTCTGTTCTTTGGGCTTTTTATTGACTGGTTTCCTTGCCATTTTCTGAGATTCAGCCCTCGACCTTCCCTTTGATCTCATTGGGCAATCTCTTCCAATATGACCTCTGATCTGGCATTCAAAACACTGTCTCGTCTCAAAACTCCGATTTTGGCAGTTAACAGCAATGTGTCCTCTAAAACCACAGTTGTAGCACATTCTGTTATCGTACCATTCACCACATTGATACCAAACACTTAGATCATAGCATTGTTTGGCCTTGTGGTAAACATCATTCCTCTTGAAAACTGGATTTGGCATTTGAGCACTGTGGTCAAACCTGCACCACTTATTACCAACTGTTTTTGAGTTTTGATTATCAACTTTTTGTGATTTTTTATCACGATTGGATGATTGAACTGATGATCTTTTATTTTCACTTTGAACATTTTTTGAATTTTTCATATTTTGTTTATGTCCCGCTTTCTTCTTCAAGGGTTTTTGCTTAGAGCATTCTCCCTTTTCAGTTGATTGCAGAACAGTTTCTTGAAATTTTTCTTTTAATTTCAAAAATATTTTCTTTTTCTCTTCTATGTCATCAGATCCATCATCACAATCTTCAATTTTGACTTTGTCAAAATTTGTGACATTGTCACTTATTGGAACAGAATTGATCGGTTTTGGACAAATATAATCTGGTACTGATGAGTTCACAAAACCTTTCAATTTATTCTCTAACTCCTTGATTTTATTTATAGCAATTTCAGCTTCATTTTTAAGCCGAATGATTTTCTGGAGATGAGAATTTATTTCAATCTGTTTTTCAATATTATTTTTAAAATTAACAGATTTTTCATCTTCTAAAATCTTTATTTGATTTTGAAAATCTTTTTTAATTTTTCATTTTCAAACATTTTTATTTTATTTTCAAAATCTTTTTCTTTTTCTTTCAAAATTTTGTTTTCTAATGTCAAACTCTCCACATCTTTTAAGAGTTTGACATTTTCTGCTTCAGATATATCACATTTTGAACATTTCCCTGGCATCTTTTCATCATCAGCTTTCTTTTCATCCGTCAAAGCTGGAATTACTTCAACCTGTTCTTTTACCTCTTGGACATTTATTTCAGATTTGACTTCATCAACCTGTGACAATCCAGTTGTCTCTTTTTGTTCAGATGTTTCTTGATGAATTTTGTCAACCTGTTCCTTCTCAACTTGAACACTTTCATCAAGTTTGACTTCGTCATTCTGTGACAACTCAATTGTCTCATTTTGTTCAGGTGTTTCTTGATGAAGATTGACAACCTGATTTTCCTCAGATTTTATACTTTCTTTCATAATAGTTGCCTCATCAAACTTTATCTTTGCAACTTGTTTATTTTTAAGCTTTTCAAGTGTACCTGCATAAAACATATCAAACAATTGAGGTCCAAACATTCTTTTATAATTTTCAAGTTTTTTCAATTTCTTCACTGTCATCGTCACTCTCTTCATCTGATGAATGATCAAACACTGGAACTTTTTCTGAATTCTTCTCAGCTTTTTCTGAATCAACTTCTAAACCCTTTTCATTTTCATCTAAAACAATTTGTGAATTCATTTTTATTGAAACTGGTTCTCTTGAAATTGATTCTTCTAAAACTGGTTCTTCTTTTATCTCAGTATAACTCTCTTGTTGAGATACAAAGTAATACAATGCAATATCTTCTTCAGTTTCCATGTTTCGGTAACAAATTTCACAATAACAATCACTTTCAAACGAAATTAGATCCTTCAAGCGAAATTATCTGCACACTGACTTTCAAACGAAATTATGACTCAAGCGAAATAACACTTCTAAAACAAAATCACACTCTCAAACGATATACCTCTTCAAACGGAATTACAGTTTCACACGGAATTACCTTCAAACCAGTTTCAAACGGAATATCAATTCAAGCGGAATAACGATTTGAAGCGGAATAACTGATTTCGCTTGAAATGTTTCAAATGGAATTAGTTTTCAAACGGAATCAGATGCTTTTCAAACGGAATCAGTTTGTTCGTTCAAACGAAATTACCTTTTTAGTCCAATTTTGTCACTTTTAGACTGAATTTGGGTCTCAAACTTTCAAGGGTTTGTTAAAACTGTATTTCGCATGTTACATGTGAAAATTAGTCCATTTTGACCGTGAAAATTTGATTAATTTTGAAAAGAAGGAGTAGAAATCAGAATTTTCCAGCGAAAACGAGCTAAACGGTAAGAACTCTTCCTCCTGAGCTCTGATACCACATGTAGGATCGTGTAGTGACCCAAACGAGTCAATCAGAAGAGGTCTTAGACAGAATCAGAGGCGGAATTCATTGATTTGGTCTTTGTTCAGCTTGTATAACACTAGAATCACTATTAACTGTCTTGTTTATTGATCTTGTAACAATATACAGGCTAGAGACACTTCGACAGCACTTCAGCGTCGGAATCAAGAAGGTTACAACTGATCTCGTTTCAAACCTATATATTGGGATGGTAATTTCGTTTGAAAGTGCATGTGACACTTTCAAGCGGAATTAACAATGTTAATTTCGTTTGAAAGTGCACATGTCACTTTCAAGCGGAATTAACCAACTCACACCCAAAACCTATTATTTTCCTCGTACAACGTGCCCTGATCTAACAATTCTAGTATAAGACTCGATACAAGACGAAGTTGACAGACGCATGCACCAACATCCTTATCCATATCCATATATTTATACTAAAAACTACATTTTCTCTCTTATTTTCAATTAAATAATATTTTTTATACATTTATCATTATTTTTTATTTTTTCTCCACTCACAACCATTTCAAAAAATATTAAAAATATATAAGGTTTTCTCTCTCCATATTTTTTCACATATATTTAACGTTCCCATATATTTTCTCTCTCTTCTACACACAACCACTGAAAAACACTAACAATCATTTCTTATAATATAACTAAACTCGCTCAAATATTTTTTAAAGTCAACATTCTGAATGCTCTAACTCGACGGTGGTGTACGTAAATAATTCAGTGTCTAGCAGGTGTATCAATCAATAAAAAAAATTTATACTCCTGTTTATATCATATTTGAGCTTAGTTTTGTAAAAATATATATTTAGAGATACAAACTTCTACTTTCATTATCTTTTATTAAATTAAAGAATGCGATAATTACTTACTTTGACAAAGGGCAGACCATTGTCAAGAATAATTAAATTTCCATTTGACATCCACGTCTTTTCTCCACTACAAAACAACACACTCTCTCCCCCTTTGTCTTCCTTCCTTTGATTCGAAGGAACAAACAAACACACACACACAATGAGCTGCCATGGCTGCCGAGTCTTACGAAAGCGATGCGGCGACACCTGCGTCTTACGCCCTTGTTTGGACTGGATCGACTCTCCAGAAGCCAAAGCCCGTGCCACACTCTTCGTCTCCAAATTCTTCGGCCGTGGCGACCTCTTCAATTTCATCTCCTCCGTCCCCTCCCACAAGCGTAACGGTATCCACCATCCCCATCCCAATTTCTTCATGGATTTGTAATTATCTTAATTCTTTTAGATCGAGTTAGCATGAATGATTTGGTTTACATGTGATTTTTTAAACTATTCTGGTTTATGGAAGTCCGTACTATGTACTATGACTTTTCAGGTTTGAGTCTACTACTTTAACTAGACTCAAGCCTGAAAAGTCATAGATAGTACGGACTCCCATAAACCAAATAATGCTAGCTCTATTAATTTTGTTTTTTTATAACTCGGCTAATGTTACTCTACTCTTATTTCTAAATTAATTTTTGTTCAGCGCTGTTCCAATCGCTTTTGTATGAAGCGGTTGGGCGTACAATAAATCCAGTGAACGGGGCCATCGGACTTCTCTCCACAGGTAACTGGCATCTCTGCCAGGCCGGAGTACGAACAGTGCTAGCCGGCGGCACCCCGGCGGTTCTCATGAACACTTCTAAAGTTCCAGAAACAGACGAAAGTTCCGGCGTCTCTGAAGCTACCGGAGAGTTGTCGGCAATGGTGATCGGGAACCAGATACCGAGAAATCTGTTGCTGACGTCATCTTCCGGTGGGGATGAACGGAGTTTCTCTGCCGTTCCGGCGATGAGTTTTCGATGCAGTGACGGAGAAGAACCGAAGCTGTTGAACCTTCTTATGTGACTGGTTGATTAATAAAGCCTAAATAATGTCATCAGTGGATCACATATGGGTGTTCTGTTTAGGTGACTGCATGCTTTTTTGGAGTTGATATAATAACTAACTTCAGTTTTGGTATAATTATTATTTTCTAACTAAGAGTTTTGTAAACTACCTACGTTTGGTTCTGGTGGAAAATTATGGTGAGATTTGGGAAGGGATGTTTGTGTTTACCGGCGAGATAGAATAATAATGAAAATGGTGTCTTGTTGGTTTATGTGTACTTGTGTACTACCTTATTGCACTATGGTGTTTGGATTACTTTTTGTAAATTTTAATACAACTAGTAGCGATACATCCGGGCGTTGCGGCGTGAGTACATCATAAACATCGAACTGATTAGTCTAAACGTTATGTGATGCGTTAACCATATGAAAACGCTTGTTTTGGTGTATTTGATTAGTATATATAAGCGTTGCGATTGAATCAAAACATAAAGTAAATCGAGTTTATATCATACAATAATAATGTATTATATATGACTCGACTTATACATAGAAAACGTAACGAGTATAAAGGAAAAACTGACACGTGTAATCAAATTGATGAATTAGAAATTTTGATAAAAGAGGAGGGAAAAAGAAACCACAATTTGACTTCACTCGGTTCAAAACAAAATTTACGAAACTAATAAAATAAGCACGAAAAAATATTATATTTGACCTGACTCGTTTCCCAAAAATGTTTACGTCGAAACGTAGACTAACTCATTTTAAGTAAATATATAAAAGTATATTTTACGTCCCCAATATTAGGTCTGTGTAATGGTCACCCCCCCCCCCCCCCTTCTTTCACCCCCCCCCCCCCCCCTTCTTTCACCCCCACCATGTAGGGTTATTTGACACGTGACAATTACGTAAGAGAGAGAGGGTTATATCAAATGGATGTCTAGTGGGGTTATACCCTCTTCAATTATATATATATTTAGGGTAGGGATCCTAAGAGAAGTCCACCCTATTTGAGAAACTTGAGAAGCAATCTGGACCACACATTTTCCCTAAGCAAAAAATGCAAAAAAAGGTGAAAAAAATGCAAATTTTTTTTTTTTTTTTTGGAAAAATCACAGCCTTTTATTTAAGGATTAAATTTTTTATTTTATTTTTTAAAAAAAAAAAATTTTGATTTATACACATGTGTATATTGTCAATTATACATATATGTATATACATGTTTAAAATTGAAAAAATATGTGTTATAAATCCTAAACCTTATACCATAAACACTAAAGCTAAACCTTAATGCTAAACCCTAAAGCTAAACCCTAATTCTAAACCCTAATGCTAAACCCAAAAGCTAAACCCTAATTCTAAACCCTAAAGCTAAACCCTAAAGCTAAAACTAAACCCTAATGCAAACCCTAAAGATAAAGCTAAACCCAAAAGTTAAAGTTAAACCCTAATGCTAAACCCTAATGCTAAACACTAAATACTATTGCTAAACCCTAATGCTAAACCATAAAGCTAAACCCTAAACCCTAATGCTAAACCCTAAATACTAATGCTAAACCCTAAATAACACTTATTTTTCAATTTTAAACATGTATATACATATATGTATAATTGACAATATACATATATGTATAGTTAGAAGATTAACAATATACACATATGTATAATTCCCTACAAAAAAAAATTTTAAAATTAAAAATTAAATACTTAAAGAAAAAGCTGCGATTTTTTCAAAAAAAAAATTGCATTTTTTTACATTTTTTTTGCATTTTATTGCTTAGGGAAAATGTGTGGTCCAGAATGCTTCTCAAGTTTCTCAAATAGCCTACTACTTCTCACATGATCCTTATCCTATATATATATATATATATATATATAGGGAGCCGCTAGAATGAGAACCACCCCGAGTTATGAGAACCGCGAGAACCACACCATCCGGGGCGCCGTTGACCAAATTTTTTTTTTACAACTAGATGTGTGTATTATAAACACATTCGTAAAAAAAATATAAAAAAAAGGCCGAGGGGGTAGTTTTTTACACCACAAGTTTGGTGTTTTTATTATTTTTTTTTTTTTTGTTTTTTTTACACCATACTTGTGGTGTAAAAAACTACCCCTCGGCCTTTTTTTTAATTTTTTTTTTTTACGAATGTGTTTATAATACACACATCTAGTTGTAAAAAAAAATTTGGTCAACGGCGCCCCGGATGGTGTGGTTCTCGCGGTTCTCATAACTCGGGGTGGTTCTCATTCTAGCGGCCCTATATATATAGGAAGAGGATCATGAGAAAA
This sequence comes from Helianthus tuberosus, assembly GCA_030545235.1. Lineage (NCBI taxonomy): Eukaryota > Viridiplantae > Streptophyta > Magnoliopsida > Asterales > Asteraceae > Helianthus > Helianthus tuberosus. The sequence goes on from CM060404.1 coordinate 54,688,482, forward strand.
CTAGATATAAATGAGAAAACCAAAAAAACACTAAAAAGGAGGGGGAAACTTTTAATGAAGGAGGGGGGACTTTTAATGAAGGAGGGGTAAAACTGAAAAAAAATATATATAACTTTTCAAACATTTCCCATTTCTCCATACCTTATCATTTTAAAACAAAAATGGCACCATAAGATCACAAATTTTTGTATCTTTCATTCAAGTATATTCGAGCATATTTTTTATTTCATTCAAGTATATTCGAGCATATTTTTTATGACATAAAAAAAGATTTATGGTGTCGTCTTGTTTTCAATACTATTATTATAGTAGTGCACATGTGCAATATAACATGTACTACAATTGCATTACATGCTTAAAATTAGATTTTTGAGTCTAGTTTAGCTTTTAGGGTTAGTTTTTTTGGAGGTTTAGGATTAGGATTAGGTTTTTGGGTGTGGGGGGGAGGGGGTTTAGGTTTTTGGGGGGGTGGGGTGGGGGGTTTAGGTTTTTTTCGGGTTTATGTTTAGGGTTTAGTTTTAGGTTTTCGGGAGGGTGGGGGTGGGGGGTTTAGGTTTTTGGGGGGTGGGGGGTTTAGGCTTTTGGTAGGAGGGTGAATTTAGGTTTTTGGGGATGGGGGTGGGGGTTTATGTATTAGTGCACATGTGCAGTACAACCAAAAAAAAATTTATTTATTTTTTTTTTTTGAAATTTTTTTCCATACATAAAAAGTAGCGATTTTTCTAAAAAAAATTGTAAAAAAAAAAATTGGTATGTTTTTAGGTTTTTTTTAGGCTTTTTTTGTTAGTTTTTTGGTTTTCTCATTTAAACTAGTTTTCTCATGATCCATCCCCTATATATATATATATAGGTAGAGGATCCTGTAAAAAAGGGCTAAAGTGTGAGAAAGGTAAGAAAGAATCTCAGCCATTAGATCTTTTGATCTAATGGTTGAGATCAACAGGGACCGAATTGTAAAATATTTTCATTAATTTGGACTGATTTGAAATATCTAGGGGCAATATAGTCTTTTAAACCCACTAGAAATTAGGTAATGCACATGTAACTTCCCCCCGTCTTTTTTAAACGTCAATAACTTTTTATACGTAACTTTTTAAAAAAAAAATTTACACCATAATAACGAGCATTTTTTTATCTTTAATATGAGTACCATATTGCTATACTTATATAGAGAAAAAATATGTTTCGATCAGATGTTTAGTCAATGAATTGTGTTATATACTTGCTGAATAGTGTTATATACTTGCTGAATATGGTTTATATACTTACTGAATGGTGTTATATACTTGCTGAATGGTGTTATATACTTACTGAATGGTGTTATATACTTGCTGAATGCTGAATGGTTTATATACTTACTGAATGGTGTTATATACTTGCTGAATGGTGTTATATATTTGCTGAATGGTGTTATATACATGCTGAATGGTGTTATATACTTACTGAATGGTGTTATATATTTGCTGAATGGTGTTATATACTTCCTATAATTAAGGTGGCGGTTATGGGAAATTTTTAATTAATTGAATTAATGATAAAATTACTTGTTTACCCTTTTCAATTAATTTAGATCTAGTGGCTGAGATTCTTTCTTACCTTTCTCACACTTTTGGTCTTTTTTACAATAACCTTACCCTATATATATATAATGTAAGTATCTATAGAAAACCCTTATAATTTAGAAAACTTGGGAAACTCTAACCTCCTGAACTTTAAAAAAAAAATTTACACATGTTATATATATGTTTTTAAGGGTTTTGGGCTAAAAAAAATCAAAAAAGCGTCGAGTAGATATTTAAAAAAAAATAAACAAGTTTTGGTGTAACACATGTTACAAATATGTCAGATGAATGTAACACGTGTTACACCAAAACTTGTTTATTTTATTTTTTAAATATCTACTCGGCGCTTTTTTGATTTTTTTTTTGCCCAAAACCCTTAAAACATGTATATAACATGTATAAATTTTTTCAAAAAAAAAAAACATCGGGAGCTTTGAGTTTCCCGGTTTTTCTAAATTAAAGTGGGTTTTCTATACATCCTTCCCCTATATATATATATATATATATATATATATAGGGGACCGCTAGAATGAGAACCACCTCGAGTTATGAGAACCGCGAGAACTACTTGATCCGGGGCGAGGTGGACCAAATTTTTTTTTTCAAAAACGTAGATGCATGTATTATAAACACATTCGTAAAAAAAAATTAAAAAAAAATGCCGTGTGTGTAGTTTTTTACACCACAAGTTTTTTACGAATGTGTTTATAATACATGTATCTACGTTTTTGAAAAAAAATTGGTCCACCTCGCCCCGTACGGTGTGGTTCTCGCGGTTCTCATAACTCGAGGTGGTTCTCATTCTAGCGGCCTCGTATATATATATATAAGATTAGGTTCAAACGTGAACAATTTCTCCAGCGTGAACTGCGTGAACTGATCTGGGCCCTTGATTTTTATGATCTTGATTATTAAATTGAATGGCATGATGGTAATTAATTGATTAATTGTGACTCTTTAATGAAATGAATAAGGGTACATGTGTAATTACACCATCATAGAAATCAAACCAGGGAAATTGAATAGTTTCCATAAGTTCTTGAATATATCAATTCCTTAATTATTGCAGTTTCAGTTTTAAATCTCTATTATTCAATTTTATTCAACAATTTCTTTCAATTTTATATCAATTCCTAACGGAGAAGGAGTAGCGATGTCGGCAGCGGCGGCGGGTCTCGACGGCGAACCGCAGGCGACGGCAAGTGGCGAAAGTGGAAGTGGTTATGTTTGTTCGGTTCGTAGTATGCATATTCTGTTTTGGTTCGATTCGGGCAACCCCCGTCATCTCGGATTTTTTCTAGGGGTCAAAGAAGTACAGATGATTCAAGTGTAAATTTTGTGCATCCCTACGGTTAGTACATCACCATGATTGAACCATGATGTTTTTGTGTGATAGATGTTATGCATATTATACATGAATAAATGTCAAATACAAACACTGATGAATGATGAATTCGTGTGAAACTTTCTTGTCATAAAATGATTAACGTTTGCTCTGTTCACATTGATGATGAACTAGGTTTTCCTATGAATGTACAACTGTTTATGCAATAGGTACAACCTAGTCATGCATATTGTGAATGGTCGTTTATGAATGAAACAATGACTCAGGGATTCTGTTGAAATAATGATGTCAAAATATATATATATAATCTTATTTTTTATGTCAAAATATATTTTTGGATTTATGTATTTTTTTATTTCATAAACTCTTAACATCTGTTTTATTGTGGTTCAATATAATTATTTCAAGATTTGATCATCTAAATTTTTTGCACTTTTAACGAATTTAAAATTTATACTAAAGCCGTATATAAGTTCAATGTCATTATGAACATACCTATTTTGTGAGGTATAATAGAAGTAAGATTGCATACATAATATCGTTATAAGTTATTAAAATTTTCAAGTGATAATTCCAAACCATGCTTCAATTATTATTTTTCTCACATTAATTTCATATTTTTTATATCTAAATATTTTTTATATCTATTATAGTGGTCAGTAAAATGTCTTTTCTCAACTATCTTATGGGTCGTTTGTTTTATAATTTTTTTTAAGTAACTGAAATCTAAAAGGAATTGAAATTTGATGGAATTTGATTAAATTCCATTTAAATTTATATTGTGTTTCATTTTTAAATTAATATATGGAACTAGATGAAAATATGGTATTTTTGGTACTTGACTAACATTACATCGAAAAGTTGAAAAACTTGTTTGGATTATCTTGATGTTGAATGGTTAATCGCCGTCGTTATCAATAGTGGGTTAGAGTTTAGTTTCTTTTCTTATACCATTGTACACACGTGTATTCCGATTATTGGTACAATGTTTAATGCAATGTACACATGTGTATTCTGATTTTGTTCTGTTTTTAATGCGATGTACACATGTGTATTCTGATTTTGCTTTGGTTTTAACGCGATGTACACATGTGTATTCTGATTTTGCTCTGTTTTTAATGCGATGTACACATGTGTATTCTGATTTTAACATGATATACACATGTGTATAGCGTCTTTTTTTTGTGATATCTCCGAATTTTTTGTGTATTGAATGTGTAAGGTTGTTGATGTACACTTGTGAATTATGCAAAATATTAGTTGCTGAGTTTTTTTGTGCTATTATAGGAGATGTCTTAACGAGAAAAGTGGAGATGGAAGGTCGATAAGGATGATGCACGTATGAGGTCGATAAGGATGATTCACATATGTTTGTTTGCTTGGTCGATAAGGATGATTCAGCATACAACGTGGCGAATAGTTGTAAAAGATTATGTTTTTTTTGTTTTTTCGATTATGTTGGGTTTATTGTTTCTACGAAACTGGAACTTGTAATTATATGTTTTTTTGTTTGGTTTGGAAAACATTATGGAACTTGTAATTTGTTAAATATAAAATAGTTTTACAGGTATTGTTTCTATGCATGTATTATGTAGCTAATTACACATATGTATGATGCTGAGTACACATGTGTACTGTTCTATTTATATCCAAGTACACATGTGTATACCATTGAAATATGAAGGTTACGTGGATCTTAAAAATCAAAATTTGAATTCTGGTGATGAAATCTGAAATAAAAATTAAAATTGAAATAAGGTGATTTGTTGTTTGTTTTCATAATTATCTTATTAATAAATAAAACATAATGTGGATAATGAATTTAAAATAGGAAAGATGTAACTTAATTTAATTATTAAAATAATGATTTAAATCTAATTTTTTATATAATTACAATCCTACCCTTAACAACTAAAAAGGAAATCAAGGGTCCAGATTTGTTCACGCAGTTCACTCTTGGGAGGTTGTTCACGCTGGAACCCTACCCTATATATATATATATGATAGGAGTTGGCCAGAAAGTCCAAATTTCCTAAAAAGTGTAAAAAGTCATAAAACACCATAATGTCAACTATAAAACACACCAAAAACCCACAAATAATATGATGAAGATTACTAAAACATCATGTATGTGGGTTTTGTGTTGTGTTTTAGATGTTAAGGCTCTGATTGTGGAATGACAAATATTATTGTGTTTTATGTTGTTTAGCATTGTGTGTTTTATATTCATAGTTCTACGATGGTGTGTTTGAAGTTTTTATGGACTATTAGAGTTTGAATATGGTGTTTTAGTAATATTCATTCTATTATTTGTGAGTTTTAGGTGTGTTTTATGCCTGAAATTATTGTGTTTTATGACTTTTTACACTTTTTAAGAAAAACACACTTTCCGTAGGATCCCCACTCTATATATATATATATAGGAAAAGTGTAAAATACAATATGGTTTAACGTACATCACGTGATTAACGTTTTCATCATGCGTGATTAATGTTTTCCAACATGCGTGATTTGGGTTTTTTAGTTTATAACGTGAGTAATTTTCAAATGAACGTGCGTAATTATCTATCGTACGTGATGTACGTTAAGCCGTATTGTACGTTAACTGCCCCCCTCCCCCCCTCTCTCTCTCTCTATATATATATATATAGGGTTAGAATGAAATGAGAACCACCTTAAGTTGTGAGAACCATGAGAATTCGGACTTCTAAAAGGTTTTTTCAAAAAAAAAATCTCAAAAAAAAAAAAAAATCACTAGTTTCTGCAAAAATAATAATAATAATAATAATAATTAAATGTCGCATGCACAAATTTACATGAGGTGTAAAAAATCGCAGTAACAAAGTTTACATTAGCGTGTAAGCAAAACTTACATTAGACAAAACTACCAACTCGACAATTTTTTTTTGTTTTTTTTACAGATGTGTTTATATTATTTTCATCTACGTTTGTGCAAAAAATTGTGGCCCAACTCGCGCGGGAATTAGGAGTTCTCATGGTTCTCACAACTCGTGATGGTTTTTAATTGAACCGAAGCCTATATATATGTGTGTGTGTGTGTGAGAAGGACTAGCTTTCACGCCGTTACAATTTTCACGAACAGGACCTAAAACCGGGATATAACGCCCCACGGGGCGGTGTTTGCCGGCGCTATGGCGGGGGTGGTGCCATACCACCTACGACTACGGAAGGTCTTAAAAAGCAGGTTAGAACAACACGAGGATATTGCATAATAAAATATGTATAAATGTGTCAGAAACTTAGAACAGTTTAGCTTTTTAACTGTTTGAACTTCCGTACTCGAGCGTTTTCTGCATCATACCCACCCAAAACGCGCCATAGCACCCGGGAACACCTCCCCCGGGGCGCTATGCCTTGAGATATTGGAAGCCCCCTATGGTTATAACGGCGCTACACATTTGTTTTCCCTCACAAATACATTTATATACATAGTATAACCTCACATCTATATAACTCCCTACTACACACTCAAGTTATATAACTCCACTTTTTTATGCGTTTCACCACTTGTAACATAACATCCCACTATGGGGCTCTACCACTACACATGGCCTTCCTTAAGACCATGTGTAGTGGTCAAGTCCCATGTGAGTTATGTGACAAGTGATAAAATGTGTAAGAAAGAGGGGTTATATAACTTGAGTGTGTAGTGAGGGGTTATGTAGATGTGGGGTTATACCCCTTCAGTTATGTATATAGGGAGAGGATCATGAGAAAACTAAATATAAATGAGAAAACTAACTAAAAAAAAGCCAAAAAACATACCCAAAAAAAAAAAATTTACAATTTTTTATAAAAAAAATCGCTAGTTTTTATATATAAAAAATATTTTCAAAAAAAAAAAATTGTTGTACTGCATATGTGTAGTAATACACATGTGTATGTGTACTACACATGTGTAGTATTACACATGTGTAGTATTACACATGTGCAATACAACAAAAAACTTTTTTTTTATTTTTTGAAATTTTTTTTTCATGTATAAAAACCTCCGATTTTTTTATAAAAATTAAAAAAAAAAATTGGTATGTTTTTTAGGCTTTTTTTGTTAGTTTTTTGGTTTTCTCATTTAAACTAGTTTTCTCATGATTCATCCCCTATGTATATATCTATATATATATATGTGTGTGTGTGTGTGTGTGAGAGAGAGAGAGAGAGAAACCATTCTATAGCGCTGTTATGCTCATCGCAGCCCTCCCATATCTATATATATATATGTGTGTGTGTGTGTGTGTGTGTGAGAGAGAGAGAGAGAGAGAGAGAGAAACCATTCTATAGCGCTGTTATGCTCATCGCAACCCTCCCATATTCAGCTCATAGCGCCTGGGGCAGTATTCCCTGACACTATGGGGCATGATCGTCGACATAGAACCCCCATGGCGCTAGTCTAAGAGGCACTTCAAATGAAACACATTTTGGATATTTTAGAATTTGGGTGATCCGGTTCCAAAATATATTTGGAAGAACGATAGCAAAGGAGTGAAGCTAACAAATTTTCTATATAACAATTGTTGTAGGATGTTATCTACAGCATAACGTTTGCTGTTGGTTTGAAAGTTAAATACCAAACTATCATTTTCCTACTTTTCAATTGAAGTGATGTAGTGTGTTTTTACTGGCTTTCACTTTTAGAGAGATATATACTCATCTATATTATTAATTGAGCACATTTAGTTAAATATTAAATGTTAAATATCACATAGTTTTGTATTTTTTTTAAGAGTAAATTACGATTTTGACCCTGTGGTTATATCACTTTTACCCTATTAGCCCAAAATAGAATTTTTTAAAATCTATACCCCCATGGTTTCTATAACTAATTATTTTGGCCTCTGAGTCTAACTCAACCCATTACCCTGGTCAATTAATTGTCACATGCAACTCACATGATGTGTATATTAGTAAATTCACCTCCACTTTACTGACTTTATAAACAAAACCCAAGGCTTTTATTAGTCACTTCATCTTCTTCACCATTCCCTCCCAAACCCTAATTTCACACATGTTAATAAAAATCACCCAAACAAACGACTTTTGTCAATAATGATCAAACAAAATCGGATTAAAATAAGCATTCAAAAAGAAACCACATGAGAATGTGCATTTAGAAGTTTGATTTGATCAGGTCATTCATATGTACATTGCAGAACTGAAACTGAAAGTAACCAACTTCAAACCTAACTGACTAATGAACCCTAAATTAACTACTATACATCATCAAATCATTCAAATCGAGCATCAAATTCACACAGTCCAAACCATCCAGATTGAAAATTACCATACGAGATTGTGCTTCATTCCTAATCCATGCTTTCCATGAACACATCCAGGTTTGTTGTACTGATTCGCCAATCATTTCGACTTTTTCATCTTCGGATATGCTCTTTTCCCAAATTTCCTTATCCTCTGCCTTTCGAACTTATTATTCAACCATTTCGGCACCAATTCATCATCCAAATCCTCATCCTCATCCTCATCATCAACATCATCATCTTCTTCGTACGGATCATCTCCAACGTCGACCAAACCACCGTCTTTCACAACCGCATCATCATCAACCTTCGATGACTGTCATCGATTCCACAAGCGTTTTTTCACTTCCTGTTCGAATACATAATCTCAGATTCATCTTCAAATTTCAAAACACACACTGAAAACTATAAAATCACAAATAACAAAATCATGAAAACCTAAATTCCTATAATCTCAAATTTAACTCCAAATTTCAAAACACACCGAAAGTATCATATTACAACAAAATCACAAAAACCTAATTACCTGATTGTGACGACTGTTTTCGATTTCTTTTTGACAGCTTCAAACCCACATCTGTAGATCACACTATGTGTGAAATTAGGATTTGAGAGGGAATGGTGAAGAAGATGAAGTGATAAAGAAACGACTAGGGTTTTGTTTATAAAGTCAATTAAGTGGGAGGTGAATTTATAAAGTCATCATGTGAGTTGCATGTGACAATTAATTAATCAGGGTAATGGGTTGAGTTAGACTCGGGAGACAAAATAGTTAGTTATAGAGACCATGGGGGCACAAATGTTAAAAAATTCTATTTTGGGCTAATAGGGTAAAAGTGATATAACCACAGGGGCCAAAATCGTAATTTACTCTTTTTTAAAAGGTCATATTAGCTCATTAAATAAGTGGTATTTATCACTTTTAAAACTATATCTATGATCCACTGATATAATCAATCGTCTCGGTATAAATTCGAGCTTGTATGTTTTATGTTGGTTCGTGTGTGCATTTCATTGCGCTTTATGTCACAATTTTTAACCGTTTTGATCGATATTTGCTTGCTGCTTAGTGCGGGACGAGGGTTAAGCAAATGAATTCCCGCCGCGTAGCGCTGGGTGTTTTTGCTAGTTATTAGATATTTTACGCATGAAATTTGGAGAATTGAAGTTAATTTAAGCACTTATGTAATTATTGATTAGACCACTCGTAGTGGGGGGTTTTGGGCATTTTCCCCCAAAAAACGCCCCAAAACACCTTCCAACCGTCCCCTGGGCGTTATTTTCAAAAAAAATTGTGTTTGGCGTTCTTTTTTCCACAACGTGTTCAATTTGATTTGGCCAATGACAGGTTAGATGCTTTTTGTTTGCCCAATAACATTTTTTTGATGATTTTTTTTATTTAATTGTTTAACACCACTTTTAACATAATACCCCACAATGCCAACATCACCACTACACCAATTTAAAAAAGAGTTAATTACACAAATGAGTCCTGTGGTTTATAGCTAGTTTCGCCTTTGGGTACTAACTTTTTTTTTAACAAGTTTAGGTTTTATGGTTTCAATTTTGTAACACCTTTGGGTACTAACATCAAAATTAGTCAATTAATGACAAAAATACCCCTGCATTTTTTTAAGTTTATCAGTGTAACACATTTGGGTACTAACACTTAATTTTATTTAAGTTTAAATCAATTTTACAAAATCTATTTATTTTTGTATTTTCATCTTTTTATTATATCTCTTAATTAACATAAAATCTATTTATTTTTTTTATTTTCATATTTTTTTTATTTCTTATTTTTAGTCAAATGTAATTTTTGTAAACATTCTCCTTAAAATTACTATTACTATATTTTATAATTTTGAAAAGTTACATGGTGTGGGAGTGGAAGTGCGGTGTTTATGCCCTTTCTCACCGCACACACCACGCCAACCTTCGGGCGTTGACGTGGCGTGCTGCTATTGGACTTGGTTATTAGCTGTTGGACCCCAAAGACATTATTTAAAAAACTAATTCACCTCATCTATATAAAAAACTCATAATTTTCATCATTTTCCTCTCACTCTCTTCTACCCAACTCCTTCTCAACCTTCGTTTTTATTAAATCTTTTAACCTTTTATAAAAAAAAAAATAATGCATCCACACAACCGCAACTTTGATCCGAACAACCCCTATGGTTTCGGCGAACTATCGAACACCACGTCACCTCAAAGGTCTCAACCGAACCAACAACGTTTTACCGATCTGAACATATTAGCGTACGATCAACTTCTATCGAACCTATTTTATGTTAAATAAGAAATTTAATAAAAATATGAAAATAAAAAAATAAATAGATTTTATGTTAATTAAGAGATATAATAAAAAGATGAAAATAAAAAAATAGATTTTGTAAAATTGATTTAAACTTAAATAAAATTAGGTGTTAGTACCCAAATGTGTTACATTGATAAACTTAAAAAAATGCAAGGGTATTTTAGTCATTAATTAACTAATTTAGGTGTTAGTACCCAAAGATGTTACAAAATGGAAACCATAAAACCTAAACTTGTTAAAAAAAAAGTTAGTACCCAAAGACGAAACTAGCTATAAACCACAGGACCTATTTGTGTAATTAACTCTTTATACGCTCCATAATGTCCCATTACTGACTGGACTGCCACATGACGTGTATGAGAAATTGTATATATCATAACAAATCACTCAAATTCCAAGTCCAAAATAACTGCTGCTCTTGCTGCCGCTAAGACGAATGCAATCACAAAAGGTATTTACATGGTTGAGAATTGATAAGTATTATAATAAACAAGTTTGATCAAGCACTCAAGTTGATTATGGTTGAGAATTGACAATTGACAAGTATTTTAATAAACAAGTTTGATCAAGCACTCAAGTTGATTAAAAAAGTTATTTTTCTTAAATACCAGTTGCTATATTGGTAATACATTTATTCAAAATGATAAATCAAACATAATCTAACACAAGGTATATTTGAGTTGATAACTGATAAGAGACGATATTATTTCAAATCTTGATGATATTAGATATTGTGAAATGTGATATTGTTTAATTAGTCCACCTCTAGTGGGGCGTGATGTGGGGCTTTTTTTGGGCCATAGCGCCCCGAACACCACGACGGGCGGCGTTATGGGGGAAGAAAATGGTGGGGGCGGTATGGTGATAGCGGCGTGATGGAGGGGATTTTCAAAACTTTGACCAATCAAAAAAAGTTAAGTGTTTTTTAATTAATTAATAAAAATGAAAATTAATAATTAGGTAATGATGGGTATGGGCTTTATGACTACGGGCTCTAGTGATATAACGCCTCACAAACCCCTATGTGACGTGGCACGACACGTGTCGCATAACGTCCACAAAGGGGCTTTATGACTACGGATGCCTTATGGGTTCTTATTTGGGTTTAGTTCCTCTAAACCTTTTTCAATCACGTCAAAATGATATTTCTCTTGCAATTTCTTACACACATACAATTCCTCTATTTATAATTCCTTCCCTAATACCAATTATTTTTAAAGTAAATGATCATGAATAGATAACTAACACACCAATACTAGTTTTGGCATGTACAATTTACCTATGGTGAGGAATAATCATTATCAAACTCAAATGTACAATCTTGAGTATTGCCAGACGTATCCCTTAACATGTAACTCATCCAGATTACATCAATCATCTCTCATATAGGGTCCATGAAGTCTTGTTTTATGTTGAAGAGTTCAATCAAGGATTAGATAAATCAAGCAAGGAATCGAACAATACCGGGTGAGTAAAGTGCATATTGTGAAAAACAATGCACTGAATACACTACTTACATGAACGAAATACCCACTTTTACAAAGGTTTCAATTACTCACCTACTTGTGCAAAAGTGGTATTCAAAAACTATCCACTTCTAAAAAAAGGTTCGCTCTTTATATGCTTTTAAGGTGGCGTCCCTTGATCCCCAAAGTCACCTCTAGAGGCTTTAATGATGGGGCGGATCCAGCCACATTTAGAAAAAAGTTAAAATCCTGCATCCGCCACTGCTTTAATGTCACCACTTCAAAGGTCTAGGAGAAGTGCCAAGTATATCAATATATGCTGCCATAATAGTTTGCAACACTGCATTGACAGACCTCACAAACATAGACTTAGCTATGAAGTTTCTAAATGTATTTCGTCGATCCTAATGCTCATGAGATATAAGCTGACACACGTGAAGAATGTTGGGTTTGTGATATGAAGTTTTGTAGAGTATCTTCCCTTTCGTGGTTATCCTAAGCTCGCGATGATTTCTAACTCCCACGATGATCCAATATGTGAGAGGAGGGGGCACAACTAGTAGGGGAGGAGGGTGCATTTAGTAGCTCCCCAATTTTTCACGTCTCGCCATCTAAACAGTGTCGATAAAAAATACGTGTATACAAGATATTGTATTGATATGTATATATTTTGTATAAATAAAAGTCTTCTATTGGTTTCATTATCCCATTTTCAAATAAGGAAAGAAAATATATAAAAGAGTAGCATCATATGTTTTGTCATGTCGTTTTAAATGAACGGTAAGTGTAGTCTGTTTGTGGGGACAAGGTGAAGCGATTTTAGTTGATTCAAACGTGGCAAAGACGAGTTGAAATATGTACAACTCCATGCGCCCGATTTATATTATTATTACGTGGGTCATAGCTTTATTAATATAATAATAATTATGCATGCCATAGGCTCCTTTTGTCAATTTCCTAATTTGTTTTGTGTGCATCGCATATATGCTATATCTATTTATTTAGATTTTTAATATCAGAATGTTATAATTATTATCTACAATAACAAATAGCATGATAGTAGTTTGATTGGATTGGGTGAGGTGGGCGGCCACATGTCACCCACAATTGTTTTTTTTTTTTTTTTTTACCAAACTACGATTTTCCCCCTTTATATTTATAGTCATGCATAACACTTCCCTATTGGTACAACAAATTTACTATTTTATCTCATTTTAAAATTAAGATTTTACCATCAGTTCAACATTATGCTTTTACTCTCACTTTAGACTGCGGGGTATGGTGGGGCTTGGGTTGGGCGTGGGTTGGGGCGGGTGCTGACACGTGGAATGGGAGCCCCCCCCCCCCCCCACTGCCTGGTACGTGTCCGCGGGGTATGGTGGGGCGTGGGTTGGGCTTGGGTTGGGTGCACCGCGTGGCAGGGTAGTTTAAAAAAAAATATATACAAAATTTAAAAAAATCACACAAACATTTATAAAAAAAAACATACAACTTCATTAATATTTATAAAATTACATAAACCTAAAAATTACAAAATAAGAAACCTAAAGCGTTAAATAAATTTCAAAAATGTCGATCTTGTCGAACGCCTTTTTTTCCTTGCCGCGAAACTCTATGTTCGCCACCGCCACCCGGTCCTCGTGGCTTAACTCGCCCCCGGGAACGGCTTCGTAGTAAGCCTTGAAACGCTCGAGCTTGGGACGTAGCTCGCGCCATTTATGTTGGCACGCGTTCATGTTGTGGCGGTCGTTACCGACGTTTAGTCGGTAGGCCGCGAAAGCTTCCGGCCAATATTTGGTTTGGCCCGGTGGCCGCCCCTTCATAGCGTCAACGACGCTTGTGACTAGGGCAAGTTCTTCGTTGTGGGTCCAGGATGCCATAGCGGGTTCGTGGGATGTTGGGTTTGTGGTGACCGGCTGGGGCAGCGGGTGGGGATATCGAATGTTTGGGACCACAGTGGGGGTTGGGATGGACCACCCGGTTGGGGTTTGGGGGTATTTATAGGGGATTTTGGGGTTTGGGTGACCGGTTGGGGTGACCGCTTGGCCAAGCCAACGGTTTGAATTTAAAAATTCAAAACTTTTGGGATGGCCCGCTATGACGTGGCGGGTGAGCCAATGATATTCAGCCAACTAGGATGGCCAAACCGCCCCACGCCCGGCTTGAAACCCATGCCCCAAGGGCCACGCCGAAACCCATGCCCACCCGGGGTGGTGGCTTGGGCGTTTTCCCCCTACCCACGCCCAAACTCCCGCCCCATACCCCGCAGTCTTAAAATAAATTTAAGCTTTTGCTCCCATCAAAAAATTTTCAATTTTGCCCTCGATTCAACATTGCGATTTTGCCCCGTTTAAATTTAGAGTTTTGCCATTAGAATTTTTTCCTTATAATAACGATTTTGCCATCTGTTCAAAATGATGTTTTTTACCCCCATTTAAAAGTAAATTTACGCTTTTGCTCCCAGCTAAAAATTTCAATTTTGCCCTCGGTTCAATATTACGATTTTGCCCCGTTTAAATTTACAGTTTTGTCATTAGTTTTTTACTCACACAACTAAGTTACGATTTTGCCCTCAACCCCATTGGTCCATTTAATTTACGATCTTATCCCTGAAACAAAATTATGATTTACCCCCCAGTTCAAAGTTACGTTTTCCCTATCGTTTTAATTTTTCTAGCAAAACTATAAAAGTTTTTTATTTTAATTGGATGACTCGATTTTTTTTCGTCTAAAGGAGCTGCCTAACACTCGTTCATTAGTCCTGAAAAATTACAGTTTTGCCCTCAGCCAAAAATTACGGTCTTATCATCGTTTTAGTTTTTCTCCTAGCAAAATTATAGTAGTGTTTTTTAATTGATTGAGAATTATTCAGCTATCGCCCCGCAACGCGGGCGGTACATTTTAACATCCAAAAAATTGCCAAATAAAATGCGTCCCAAGCCGAAATATCACAAGCCAGGCAGTTGTCTGGCACTCCCCTATTGGCCCAACAAATTTACGATTTTACCCCCACTTAAAAATAAATTTATGATTTTGCTCCCAGCTAAAAATTTCAAATTTGCCCGCGGTTCAAATTTACGATTTTGACCCGTTTAAGTTTACAGTTTTCTCATTAGTTTTTTCCCTTAAAATTATGTTTTTACCCCCACTTAAAAATAAATTTACGCTTTTGCTCCCCGCTAAGAATTCCAATTTTGCCATCGGTTCAAATTTGTGATTTTGCCCCGTTTAAAATTACAGTTTTGCCATTATGTTTTTTTCCTCACTGCCAAGTTACGATTTTGCCCTCACCTTAAATTTACATTTTCTCCATCGTTTTTCTTTGATTTCCTGGTTATATTACAATTTTGCCCCCAGTAAAAATTACAGTCATGCTGGCAGCTGCCTGGCATTCCCCCATTGGTCCATTTAATTTACGATTTTATCCCTGAATGAAAAATATGATTTCGCCCTCAGTTAAAAATTACGATTTTCCCATCGTTTTAGTTTTTTTAGCCAAACTATAAAAAATTTTTGTTTTAAATGTTGGACTCCGTTTATTTTTTTTCCGGTGTCAAGGAGCTGCCTAACACTCGCTCATTAGTCCTGAAAAATTACAGTTTTGCCCTGAGCTGAAAATTACGGTCTCATCATCGTTTTAGTTTTTTTCCTAGCAAAATTATCGTAGTGTTTTTTTAATTGATTGAAACTTATTCGGCCATCGCCACGCAACGCGGGCGGGGCAACTACTAGTTAGTTATATTGAAAAGACAAAAAGACTGATGATTGTTTGATAAATTATGATGATATGTACTTATTACGGAAAACCATCTATCAAATTAAGATGTGATTCATTGTATATATGTAGTCTTTTGTTTTGTTTTTCACTACTTATATTTTCTTATTATTGTGTATAATATACCAAAATTTAACATACTTTTACAGTTTTACATTATTATTATTAGAGCACTCATAATGGAAGGTTTTTTACTTTCAGGGACGGTGATGTGGTAACCGAAGGACGAGGAGCTCACAAATAACTCCTTGTGTGACTCGTTCTTGGCGGGTTTTTGATGGCAAAGTCCGTGTGGACAGATGGGTTCGTGAGGGTGATTTGGGTGAATATACTTTTCTTATTTGATTTTCAATTTATTTTGTTAAAAAAATACTTTTAAACTTATTAAACTTTTATTAAAAAAAAATGACAAAAATATCTTATAAGCTTCCACCTCTCTTCATTTCCCTCCCAACTTTAAATCACACTCATTCATTTCTTTCCCAAAAAACTACTGTAAATACAACTCTCCACTTTCATTTTTCTTCACATCTTCAACTCTTGTATTTATTAATCTTTATATTTCTAAAGAACCATGAGTTCACAGGAATTCAATCCCAAAGCCGCATACACTTCCCTCGGCTCAGGTGTGGTGATGATGAGTGAATATCATTTTTGGATATAGCCAAGATGCAGCTTCAAGCATTTCATGATTTTGATGAAACGTATTTATGAATTACAAAACTAAGCCGAAGAGGCAAAGACGGCTCTAGTTCTAAGGCTACTCGGTATGATGATGGACCATCCTTGGAGGATGATCCGCCACGTAGGCGCCACGTCATCATCCTCCCAAGGATGGTCCATCCTCCAAAACTAGAGGGAATGGTAAGATGGTCCTAGTCATCATCCTCCACCACTTTTATGTTTTTTTTTATTTTTTTTAATCTTCAACTTTTTTTTAACATTTAACAAATAAAGTAACAAAATATTTTCATTAATATTAAAAAACATTACATAAACTTAAAAAAAAAATAAACTTAAAAAAAATAAACTTAAAAATATCCTAATATATTAAAAGAAGCAACTAGTCTTCGTCTTCCATGTCGTGGCCGGGTTCGTTTTGAGCGTTGTTCCAAATGTACTCCACCAAGTCCGCTTGTAGGTTATGATGTGTGTACTCGTTACGTAGAGCGAACATGTTCAAATCTTGTTGTTCCGCACTAACTGGAACAGAATTTCCAGTTGACGCGTCTTCGTCGTACTCGCATATCGCTCTACCTTCGTCTTCAATGACCATGTTATGAAGGATGATACAAGCGTACATAATGTGTCGTAACCTCTTTGGTGTTTGCGAACGTGCTGGATGTTCAATGATGTGCCATTTTTTTTGTAGAACACCAAAAGCCCGTTCAATATCTTTTCTCGCACCCTCTTGAAACTTCGCAAACTTTTTTCTTTTGTCGTCTGTCGGGTGCGGAATAGTTTTAACGATTGTCGAGTACTTTGGGTATATCCCATCGGCTAGGTAGTAACCTCGCCTGTATTCCACCCCCGAAACTGTAAAGCTTGTGTCTGAACCTGTACCCGCCACTACATCCTCAAATATCGGTGACTGGTATATGATGTTAAGGTCATTGAGCGAACCAGGTAGACCAAAAAAAGCATGCCAAATCCAGAGATCCTGTGACGCAACCGCATCTAGAATAATAGTCGGATGTCCATGATCTCCCCTAGTATACTGACCTTGCCATTGGACTAGGCAGTTCTGCCACGGCCAGTGCATGCAATCAATGCTCCCGAGCATTCCTGGGAAACCATGTCTCTGTTCGTGTGCTTGATATAATTTTTGAACGTCGTTTGCGTTCGGTGTCCGCAGGTATCGCTTGCTATACAAATTGACAACCCATTCGCAAAACTTGTGCAAACATCGACGTGCGGTTCTTTCAGACATCCTAATATACTCGTCTAATGCATCGGGTGCGTACCCGTACGCAAGTTGGCAAATGGCCGACGTGCATTTTTGTAAATTACTGAAACCCCTTTGCCCCCTAGCGTCGTTCCGCAATGTAAAAAACGGATCAGACTGGGCCATGTCGCCTGCAATACGTAAGAACAGTGGACGACTCATGCGGAAGCGACGTCGGAAAATCTCGGCTGGGTACACGGGTTCGTCTGCAAAATAATCGGCTAGTAGTTTAGCGTGGCCGGCTATAAATTTAAAACGAAACATAAATGAAATTAATTATAAAATACATTTTCAAATCTATATAAAACATAAGGAAAAAAAAAGTAAAATACCTTCTTGGTCTCGGTTATATTTTGCTCGTCTAGTTAGCCGTTGGGACGACCCTTCATCAGCCGCCATGAAGACTTGAGCCGCGTTCATAATCATGTTGTGCATAATATCATCCTCTTCCGAAGATGATGAATACCACGCAAACGAAGACGATGAAGGCATAGAAGAAATTGAAGAAATGGAAGAAATGGGTGAAGTCATGATAATTTTTGAGCGAGAGATGGGGTGGTAGCGGGTAAAAAATGGTATAAAATATGATGAGTTTTTATAAAAAGGGAAGAGTGGTTTATAAAATGTGAGAGAGATGGGGTGGTAGTGGGTGAAAAGTTGTGAAAAAAATGGTTAAAGAGGTGAGTATTTATAAAAATGGAAGTGAATTGGGGTATATTTTGAATTATTACCGTTAATTTTAATTAGAAATTATTTTTTTTTAACGGTTACTTTTTGGTTGGGCCCCACTCATTTTGGATCGTCGCAAACGGCTGGAAGTCGACGCCGAAGACGGGACGCGGGGGGGAGGCACGGTGTTTGGTCCGTCGCCGAAGCAAGCCGGAGCGGGGATGACCCCCATACCGAGTAGCCTAACAGTCCAACAAGAAAAAGCAAATATACAAACACGGGCTGTGAAGATGGAAACACACCACACGATTATTTCTTTTACAACTTTTTTTTACGTTTTGACGTAACAAAACGCAACTGGTTTAAGTTATAATGCAACTACTTTCTTATAACTTAGACAAATAAACAAGTAACCCACAATATTAGCCCAACTCGACCTGTTTAGATAAACGCTTTCACTGATTCGCGCAAAAACTGAATCGAACCTTTTATGCTAATCCCCAAGTCCCTAACCCACAAATTTTGTATTAGATTCATAGCATGTAGAAAATTCACACCCGTAACAAAGTTACTTGCAATCTAAATGAATACAGCTATACTAATTTGTTATTTTAAACGGTAATTGTGTAATTCTAAAAGGCAAAAATAAAGGAAAAGCATTTTTTTATATTTGAAAAAATTGCATATTTTAGAGTTTATTTAGAACAGCGTCACGCACAATTGTACATAAAGCCACATATCTAGGGAGTGGGCTTTAAAGATCAATCAAGACATAAACAAGTGAACGAAACCCAATTCTCCCAATTGTACATAAGCCCAATGTTTTAACGAAGTGAACAGATGGGTCTTTATGTCTTCGATAGTTTTGATAAAGGAATCTTGAGCCATTTCATACAAGGCAGTTTCGATCCGCCCATATAAACCATAGTGTTGAGTAGATGAGGACAAACCGTAGTTTTCTGGATTTTAATGAAGCCGGAACTGATGCTGAATGAGCAAAGATGTCACAAACTGAGGCTGCCGAATAGAGATCCGAAATACTTCTTTAGCGGCTGGGCAATGAAAGAATGTATGATTGATAGATTTATCTCTGGGATGGCATATTTGGCACTACATCGATGGAATGTTTACCCCTCTTATCGCAAGGTTATATAGTTTGGACATTCCATCCAAAAGGACTCTCCATGACAAGAATATGTTTATAACATCATAAACAGACGTTTATAACATCATAAACAGAATTTGAAAATCTGATAACCTTGAACAAAAAGTAAATTCAAAGGGGGTAGAGCGAGAAGAAACTTGTGCATAATAAAACAAGTATCAATGTCCATATATACATATATATATTTTCTAACTAGAAGGTGAAATATAATGATCTTTATGATCTCCTACTCTATGCATATACACGACGTCACACAGTCGCATCTCACATATCGTCAACAATGTAATCTTCCGCAGAAGCCCATGAATAACAACCATTTTACACTTCTCCAGGTATCATGGTCAAGGGCAAAGTAGGAATTTCATGTATAGTTAGCAATTTTCCAGTAAGCAAGTCAAAGAGAGGGAAATCAGCTTTACAGTTCTGTTATTGCAGTTGGAGGTGGTTGTTGCAGTTGTAATATGTGTGTCCTCAAGCTGCAGTCCTGCACCTGCTTTCATTCAAAATCCATGCAAGTCAGCATATTATAGTCATACCTACACAGTCGTATTCCAACGACTACTATTCAAATAACAAAACACAACTATGGTTACCTCCATGTTTGCCAGTATTGAAAACAGATCCTTGCACTGATCAATAGTAGATCGTTCATTTGTTGTTGTGGTTGCAAGTTCAGATGCCAATGTAGTCACATGCTCCACCTGTTCAACTCGATTAGATATAATTTTACAATTTTTTGTAATTTTATTTCTGTTAGCAAAGTAGTCATTAACATATATCATTTAACTCATAATATTAAAATGGCAAACTTCAAAACTGATGTACAATATAATGGAGAGTTAAGTTAAAACAATGAGAAAAAAATAACATATCTGTATTTATTTACAATGCTATCAAAATTACATAAAAATCTTATTTTTTATTTTTACTAACATACATGTCCCCTACACCATAAGATACAACTAGATTGACTCAGCACACAAAATTAAAGGCTATAGAAAATGGCCAAGCATTAAATGGAGCAGGTTGATTTTTTAGGCCTATGTATCATTACTCTTTAATTAACATAAATAAAAGTTTAACTGAGTGTTATCAAGTTATCAACAATAAGATATCCAAAGTTTCGCGCAACTGAGAAATGGGGCTCAAAAGAGTTTCAACTAACCTTTGTCACTAAAGATCTTATTAAGGATGTCATTGTCTGCATCACATCAGCAGCCGAACGGATAGCGTCTTTTAAACTTTGAACATCTACCTGTAAAGGTAGCAAAGGTTTTTTTATGTAACATTGAGTTTATATTATAAATTTGTATAAGTACAAAACACAAAATACCTTTGCTCCATCAACAAGTGGAACACGAAGAGTGCTGGACTCCAGAGACGCAATAGCACCAGACAAAGATACGATGTGATCCCTCTCAACTTGATCCCAAACTTTCAAATATGGTATCTGCGTTTAAAAAAACAATAATATAAGAAGGGCTGTGATAATCAAAGGTTACCAATGCTAATGTAATGAACTGTAGAAACAAGCAAGAATCTTACCTGAGTTTGGAGAAGCGTATGCAACATCAAGTTCTGCCTCAGCTGTTGAATTTCCATTTGTTTGGATATGACAGATTGTCGCATTTTTGATGTAGTCACCCATGAATTATATAGACTTTTCTGTAACAGAATGTAAAATTGAACACACAATGTATATAAAAAAAATTTAAAAATGCTTGGATGTGCATTACTAAAACTGGGTATATATAAACATTATAAAAACGCTTGGGTACACATGGAGGCACTATACATAAAGCCATAAAGGAATTCAGGATAAATTTAAAGTGGACTACAAGTCTACAACTAGCAATTGCAAATGAAGCTGCTTAAACTGTCAGTAGGGACAATACAATATAACTGATATCAGAATATTTCTACTGAATTAGCTTGAAAGTTGAAACATACATGAATATACATAAATGCATATAGTTAACATTTAATAAAAAAACCCTCATTCACATCAGCCTCATTACTGCTGCTACCTACTGGCACAGTTGTCAAAAAACCATATAAAATGGATAATAGATCATTTTTAGGCAGTCGGCCTAATGAAATACATATAAGAAATCAAATTTTACTTCCATCATTTTATAATAACTTATAGTTCATGTAAACACAACTCACACTGCAGAGTGTGAGGGTCAGCCTTTGGCTACAAAGCTAAAAAACCAGCTTAAAGAAACAAGAGGGCCACTCTAATCTACAATTGACAGCACACATGAAATATGACTTAAAAAAGCATAACTTTTACTATAATCTAATTCAGAACTGCGAAACTGATGTTAAGCAAAGCTAAACGTTCCCTGCATTTGAACTTTCCCCTAGTTCTAAAAGTAGCTAAGTACTAGAATCCATTATGCCAACTATCTCAGCATGCACCTGTGTTAGTATAAAGTACATAAAAGCAATACCCTAGTTCATCAGTAGATTAACAATTCACTGACTTTAGTGTCGATACACTCAGCTCAACTTTATTAATACTTTACAAATTTGGACTCTAAATGACCTGGCAATGCTAACCAATATAAATGTAAATGTAATTTACAAACAAGCCAACAGCAAATGATTTGGAATAAGAAAAATTTAACAATAGCATAGTAATCAACTGATATGAAAGGTGTCTGCGCTGTACCTCACATAGATATCAAGCTAACTACAACAGAGAAAGCAAGCAAACAAACCAGTAGCTTCAGTTATGCATACAAAAACTAGAGATACAGTGTAGGCGTTACCTGAGCAGTTGCTCTCTGGACCATCATGGCAGCATCTGCTCTAGCATTTCCAAACCTCCATTGCAAGTATTTGTTGTGTAGCAATCTCAACTCATGTGCATCAGTAATTGCGTTATCTCCTACCTTCCTTCTCCTAGTATCAGCAGCAAAGCTGAGGATCGAATGCGTATTGCCCAAATTACTATTAGACCCTGCTGCACTCCGTGGTCTCGTTGGACTGGACATACCCCTTGATGGAGACGGCGCAGACCCCAACACACTCTTGCACGGGGAGGCAGGTCGAACAGCTCCTCTAATCGGAGAGGGAGACAATCCTCGCGGTGTTCGTGCAGGGCCGTCT
Source organism: Helianthus tuberosus (assembly GCA_030545235.1). Classification (NCBI taxonomy): domain Eukaryota; kingdom Viridiplantae; phylum Streptophyta; class Magnoliopsida; order Asterales; family Asteraceae; genus Helianthus; species Helianthus tuberosus. The sequence continues at coordinate 54,711,119 of CM060404.1, forward strand.
TTCAGATACCTATTCGCCGAAAGTGGCCTATTGTTTCGCGACAGCGGAGGTGAAACAGGCTCCGGTTCTACCCTCCTGAGACGATTAACAGTCTCTTGCCTAAACCTAGCTGGCACCGTAATGCCACGAGGCGTCGCACCTCGAACATTACCCGGAGTACTACCAGAGGAAACACTCTCCGCATCCGAATTCACACGATCCGCATTATCAAACTCACTAAAAAGCTTATCAATACTTTTACTAACCTCCAGAACCTCAGGTTTATTACCTTTCAACTTGCTCTCACCGATCATAGATTTCTGTAACGCCCTAACAGCAGTAGCCGTTCCAGATCCACTCAATTTCACATTCTCGTTTGTTAAATCCACACTCCTTGTCATAAAACCCCCCTGCCGGGATCTCGCCGTCGCCGGCCACCGTTTCTGATCAATCGAATTCGGATTCGCTAATTTCCTCACTGGCGTCACAGGCCTCCTCTCCGGTGTACAATTCCTAGATCCGATATTATTAACAACAGGGGGCGGTTTCGATGACTTACTTGCCGGAATCGCAAACGACGGACCTTGAAACGAAACCGACAAACTCCTCGCCGGCATCGCCGTCAACATCTTCGCCGTAACAGACTGCGGAGTCGCCGGACGACGCCGTTCCGTTGACTGAGCTCGCTTATTGCTCATCGTAGACGACGCTTTCGGAGTCATCAGATTCGTCGATGAAACCAACGGCGATGGAAACCGTCTCCGCGGCGTACACATAGAATTCGAAGACGACGTCGTTGTAGTTGAAGAAAACGAACCTGAAGACGATGTCGACGTCATTGTAGTTGCGTTGGAAGCGGAAGAAGCAGTAGAAGACAAGTATCGTGAAGTAACATCTCTAGATTTCGGCCTACGTGGCAGCGAAACATTGTTATCGGTCTCCGACGGTACCAGCGGCGAGCGTTTCGGTTTCGCCGGTGACGGAGCTCGTGACGGTACCTTAGGGTTACGGTTAGGTGTAACAGAAGAGACGTTAGCCACCATTGTATCGCATCCTATAAGCGAAATTGAGAATAATATTAAACCCTAGGTCAGATCAGATGAAATTCTGAAATAGAGAGAGAAATTGAGATGCTGAATTTAGGCATAACTGAGTGAAGAAGCGGTGGAAGGGGGTGGGGGATGTGACCGTTACGCATCGCCGGTGAGAAGATTGCGCGGAGGAGAGGGGGAGTGGGTTTAGGGGAGATTTGCTTAGCATAACTGTCTTTGTGACTTGCTAAACACGTGTGTATGTAACGCGTGATATCAGTGTGCTACAAATACATATAATTGTGTTTTTTTTTCTTAATCTGGACTTAGGCTATGTCTTACGGTGTATGTGAAAAATGGAAAAAAAAAGCGTTCAGTCTAGGTATCAGGTATCAAATAGACAATGAGGTTTTCACATTTTACAATGAAATAGTAATGTTGTGTCGTATTTTTTTTTTTTTTTTGAAAGTTAACTTCATTCACAACGGGCCGACCCAAACCGGGCCAACCAAAAACGAACAACCGACTACCAATTACATATTAACAAATGAGATCCACTCTACCCACTCTATGCCTTTGAATTTTGATCTATTAACAAACCAAGTGTATCCCAGCGACTTAACCTCACTCAATATATTAGCTATACTAAAAGGGGTGTTAGAGAAAACAAGCTTATTCCTAGCTCTCCAAATGCTCCAGCACGCGATCCTCACGATACCTTTAACCGCTTCCTTCTTTCTTTCCGACGCCCCGAGAGTTTTGTGCAAATCCAGAAGATCTTTAGTAGAGAAAGCAAAGATATTCGGGATCTTACACCACGCGCTGATCCCGTTCCAGATATACGAAGCAACGATACACGCAGTGAAAAGATGTTCCGTTGATTCCTCGACCAAACCGCAAAAAGGACACATCGGGTCACTTGTCTGGATGTTCCTTTTCTTCAAGGCCTCCTTCGTTGGAATCCTGTTTTGTTCCATTCTCCACGAGTGCACATTACATTTTACCGGAATCCAGCTACTCCATTCCATAACATAACCGTCGAAACGAGCGGAATCCAATTGCAGCAACTTTTTAACGACTTTAACAGAGAAGTTACCTGATTGTTCGGACGACCACTTCCACGAATCGATGGAGTCCGACATCTGGACCAGGTCCAGCCGAGAGCACAGCGACTGGAGGTTCTCCTGCAGGTCCGGACCGGACAGCTGAGTCTTCCATCTCCAGTCGTACAACCTGACCGAGCCTTGAGACACTATTCTGTCCCCTACCATACACTTCTTATTTGATTCAAGTCTGAAAAGGTCCGGATACAAATACTTCAACGGTTCGTTAGCTGCCCATGAATCCAGCCAGAACGCTATTTCTCTGCCATTGCCTACCACTCCTTTCAAGTGGTTCCTAATCGGAGAACCATCTACCTTAGTGTTAATGAAGACTTTAGCAATGGTATTCCAAACTCCGGCAGCAGATTTTTTAAACGGGATACACTCCCATCCGACGCGAGAGAAGTGAAGCGCATCTATGATTCTTTTCCACAAAAAATTCTTTTCCGACTTGAACCTCCACCCCCATTTGACTAGAAGCGACGTATTTGTATCTTTGAGTTTATTCAGCCCTAAACCCCCATCTTTCTTGTGCCGAGAGACTCGGTCCCAACTGACCCAATGCATCTTCCTTTCCTCTGAAGTACCTCCCCATAAAAATTTCTTTATCATACCTTCCAAATCCGAAATAACCTTCTTAGGGACTTTGTAGAGGGAGAAGTAGTAACATGGTAGGCTCTCCAACACCGATTTGATCAATACCATCCTACCCCCAATCGACAAAAGGTGGGACTTCCAATTGGCTAGACGAGAACGAAAAATGTCGTAAACGGGTTGCCAGTTGCTAATTCTGTTCATGTTTGCTCCAACCTTAAGCCCAAGGTACCTAAAAGGAAGAGCGTCTGGTTGACACCCAACCTCATTCGCCATGGCCCCTATCTCAACTGATTCCACTCCTAGCCCATAAAGATTCGATTTTCCGATATTAATTTTTAGACCCGAACATACGAAAAAACATCGAAGAATCCTGACTATGTTCACCACTTCTGATTTAGACCATTCCCCCACTACTATAGCATCATCGGCATATAGAAGGTGAGTGAGAATCGGACCATTATTCGGCGTCACAATCCCGCTAATCACTCTTGTCTCTCTAGCACGGTTCAGCATACACGATAGAGCTTCCATTACCACGAGAAACAGAAAAGGAGACAGCGGGTCCCCTTGTCTCATACCTTTTTCACATCTGAAATTGAAGGTAGGAGCTCCATTCACAAGAACGGACGAGCTAGCTGAAGAGAGAATGCCTGATATCCATTTACACCATTTGTTCGAGAAACCCATTTGTTGAAGAGTGTTGATCACGAACCTCCAGTTGACATTATCGTACGCTTTCTCGAAGTCTAACTTAAGAAGGAAAGCTTTCGAGTTCCTTTTCTTGATCCAGGAAATCAGTTCGTTAACTATGAGAGGCCCATCCAAGATGAATCTACCTTTAAGGAACGCCGATTGCGTTTCGGAAATAACTCCATCTAAAACCATCCTCATCCTGTTAGCCAACACTTTGGAAATAGCCTTGCTGATTACACCCACCAAATTGATCGGCCTATAGTTACTAAGAGAAACCGGGTCAGACACTTTGGGAATGAGAGCTATGTAGGAGCCGCTACTACCTTTACTGAACTCTCCTGTGTTGTAAAACCATGCGAAAATTCTCACAAAGTCTTCTTTAAACAGATCCCAAAAATGCTTAATGAACTTAAAGTTAAACCCATCGGGTCCCGGGGACCGTTCGTCTCCACATTCAAAGATGGCATTCCTGATTTCGATCTCCGAGAAAGGTTCTTCAAGCACTCTACTCTCCTCCTCCGAGATTTTTTTAATGTTGTGACAAATGAGATCAGGTCTCGTCGGCAGAGGCTCCTTGAATTTATCCCGGAAAAATGCGAGAACCTGTTTATTAATCTTAGCCGGCTTGGTGCACCATTCTCCATTGATAGAGAGACCATGAATACTATTCGAGGCTTTCCTACTGTTCACCAAGGCATGGAAAAATTTAGAGTTTTCGTCCCCGTCTATGGCCCACTTGATCCGAGCTCTTTGCTTAATATCCATCGTCTTTCTGTCTTCTATTTCTTTGATAATTTTCCTATTTTCCGCCAAAACCCATTCTTCCTCTTCCGACAGATCCCTTAATTCCATGTCTATTTCCATTTGTTCCAATTCTGATAGCGCTAACTTTTCAGCTTCTTTTTCTTTCTCCACAAAATCATCCCGCCACTTTTTGATAAACGATTTCAACCTTGCGAACTTAGCCGTGAGACATTTGTCCGGAGGGTCAAAACTATCAAAACCTTCCACTGCCTCCTTCACCACCTCCTCAAATCCGGGTTTCCCAATCCAAGAACTGAAAACCCTAAAAGGACGCGGACCGAACTTTAAATCCACCATCTCAAGAATGATGGGGCAGTGATCCGAGTGCCGATAAGGCATAACTCTGACGCAAGCAGAAGGCCACTTATTAAAAAACTCCGGACAGACCAAGAACCTGTCCAGCTTACTAAGCTTTCTCCCGTTATCCCTTATACACGTATATTTCCTACCCTGCATTGGGTATTCCAACAAACTGTTATCAAAAATAAATTTATTGAAATTCTCCGAGCATACCGGCTTGAATTTGGATCGTTTCCTTTCCTCCTGAGATCTCACCGCATTAAAATCACCGACTAAAACCCATTTACCGTCGACTGGATCAATGGCATTCGAAATCTCATTCCACAGAATTTGTTTCTCTGCTGCGTTCTGAGGAGCGTAGACGTTGATTAAATTAATCGCGTCACCGCTACCCACCATCGAACCTTTAATGATAAGAAAGAATCTCTGCTGAATAACAGACTCTATCTTCAGAATCTTTGGATCCCAGACCCAAACCAACCCTCCAGACAGGCCCACCGGATCCACAGAGGCAAATTCGAACTTCCTGTTTCCCCATAGATTACTGAGAGCAGAGAATGACACCTTCGAGACTTTCGACTCCTGAAGAGCGAGAACACTAATATTGTTGGAGATCCTTAAATCCTTAACCCAGGCCGCTTTGGCATCCCCCAAAATACCTCTAATATTTAGAGACATAATATTCATTGACCCACCACATTGTTACCATCTCCTCTAATAGACTTACCGATAATACTGGTGTGGTTGTCAAGATCCGCTCCAACGATTCTTCCAATTTCAACCGTCGCCCTAATTTCCTCTTCCACAGGATCGTCAAAGGTGTCCTGAACACAACCGTCCTGCCAAACAACTTGCGGGTCTTCAAGACTCGGACCAGGATCCACTGCGACTTCTCCACTTTCCTGTACTAAGATGTTCCTTGGACAGACGGTGCTAGCGATTTGAAAATTCCTTGGACAATGTTCCCCCTGTTGTTCCTGAGCAGCTTTATTGAGGTCAAAAGAGAAGAGAGATCCCCCTTCCTCCCTGCTTCTTTTCTTTGGTCTTTTATCCGAATATGGGCTTTCCAAGTCAACTTGAGTGGAGGCCCTGTTTTTGGGCCTGTTTCTGATTGCTTTCCTTTTGGGCCTTCCTACATTGTCAACGGATTTAAAAAAATAAATATTATCTTTTTGTCCAGAGTTCTTTTTCACTTTGTCTTGGGCCCCACGAGGTAAATCCTGCAAGCCGTCATTATTGTCGGGAATAGAAACGTCTCCAACCCCATTCCATGATTGATTGCAATTTCCAAGATTAGACCCATCTCCCGACGCCTCCTTCCTGGCATTGGCATCGTTCGATTCAAGGTTCTCCGACGGACTGTTGGAAATTCCGGCAGCAATATGACTACCACCTTCAACCACCTTGCTCTTACTTGCCACTTCCCCCACACTATCCGGCACCCATTCACTGAGCTCTTCCTCTATCCAGACCCGAAACGCCTTATTATTCCAACACACCGTCCTGTTCTCTTGTATCCGCTCTCCCTCCCCGACCAAGATACCAATCCAACTGGTCGTGAGGTCCTTATCCTCCGCCGAGATTTGTGACCCATGCACTATTTTCCCATATTGCCCGGCTATCAGATCAAACACACTACTGTCTGACAGTTGGATAGGCATTCCCTGAACCCTAACCCATGCCAACCTCTCGAACGGTAGAGATTGCCCGTTCCAAACGTCAAGAGACGAGAACCATTGCTCCCAAGTAGAATGGTTGATCAGGAACTCGTTGCATTCAGATTCTTCCACAAACTTAACAAGCATCGAGAGGCCACCTATATAGCTTAAGGACACTCCTTTAAAATTACAATCCGCAAGGAGAGAGTTAAGCGTTCTCAACGTCGAAAGATCCCTGCATCTCCCAACTAGGGCTTTGCCCATAATCTCCTTGAAGGCCATCGTATCGTCAGGAATAATGATCGTGTTCGAGCTCCCTTGTCCAGCTTCCTTAACAATCGGACAACCCGTTTCTCCTGCACCTCTTTTAGAGTCTGCAAACAGGTCTTTGAACAGCTTCCCCCCTCCATTGTTAACGAAAGCGTGATTATGAATGTTATGCACATTCGGCTGATAACCAAACACCTTAGACTTTCCTTTATCTTTCATCGGCAGCTCACCATGCAGCCCCTCATTCTCCATAGCGAATTTAGCCAAGTTGGCCTTGAGTTTGTAACCCCCCATCTTCGTCCCGTTTAACGCCCGCTCCATCTCTTTCACGTCCCCAACGTTTCTAAAGCTAATGAAGCCGAACTTTCTCCCCTCTTTGTCCTTTTTTCTGGCAATGTATACCCCTGTCACCTCTCCAAAAACCCTAACAAACTCGGACACCTCCCAGGGATTGCATCCTAGAGGTAGGTTAGTGACGTAAAACTTTGTAATCGGCCCTTTGTGTTTATCGACTCCTGGCGCTCCTTTACCTCTCCTGTTCTTCTTGACCGGGACATCTTTCCAACTTCCTCCGTCTTCTCCCTCACTCATCGCTTAGAGTCACTGAGGGAAACCCTAAAGGCGAATGGAATAGACTAACACTAACTAGACAGAAAGGTTAGATCAAGATTAGTTCCATGAACTGATCGATTAAACCTTGCGGGCTAGCCGGAGCAAGCTTTCTTCGTCGAGCCTTACGGCGTTTCCTCAGCCGGAGAGAGAGAGTTTACACGTGAGTTGTTTCTTAATGTTGTGTCGTATGACGTTCCTAGCGCTCACCATTCTCTTGCAGCACAACTATTGTCTCCCCTTTAGACCATGTGTAGTGGTAAGTTGCTATAATGCCCCCACCATGGGGCATTATCCGACACGTGGCATCCTAGTCAGCGTTGGGGCATTATCCGACACGTGGCATCCCCCACCAATAACCCCCAATTCAATCATTTCACAATTATTTTTTTTAATTTAAAACATAAAAAACTTCATTAATTTAAAAAAAAAATTACACTACTTGAAATTAAAAAAACAGAAAAAAAAAACAGAAAAATAAAAAAACCGAAAATAAAAAAAACAGAAAAAAAAACCGAATATAAAAAAAACAGAAAAAAAAACCGAATATAAAAATATGATCTAGGCCACTCGTTCTTTCATAATCTCCCAACGTTTGTGGCCGAGGTCGCGAATGTCTTGGAGACGGCGGTTCATCTCCTCGAAATCATCCTTTAACTCGAGATCGGAAGACGACTCGACCGTTTTTTTCCCGGTTCGCTTATCCTTTCTTCTACCGGGTGGTCGGTTCAACTCTTCTTGAAGTTCCTCGTCAACGTCCACCACCTCATTTAAATCGACGTTGCGGGCATCCGATGTCGGAGTTGAAGGGTCAACGGAGGATGATGTTTTTGACCTTTTAGCTCGACGTCTACTACTAGACGTCATTGGATTAACTAGCGCCCACTTTGGACTTTTTCGTAGTAGTTCCCAACACTTATAGTACGTGAAAGGGCATTTCGTCCTATCGAACTCCTCCAAAGTCCTCGTAAAAAAAAATAATAAAAGAGTTACCCGTTTCTTCGTCCTCCGAAACGTCGACCCACGCCCGAGTCAACGTGAATTCCTCTTCCTTCGTCCATTTAATGATATTTTTTGTACGCCGTGGTGCGTCTTTTTCCTTCTTCTTATGCGACCTTTTGCCGCGTTTCGATGTTTCTTGCACCGGTTCGGGTTGCGTCTCCGGCACGACTTCGACATCGGGTTCGGATTCGGGTTGTGACGGTTGAGACCCGTCGGCTTGACCATAGGGGAAAGTGGGAGGCACAAACGGAGTGGCGCCACTCAAGTAAGCCGCGTACGTTAAAAAGCTCGGGTCCATGTCTTGAAGGTTATACGGGTTTTGCGGTTGAGTTGTGTTCGGGTTCGTGGGTCTTGCGGGGACACCAAAAGGGGGTCGAAATGGATGCATGATTGTATAAAAATGTAGGAGAAAGTGGGTGTTTTTTTTATAAAAAATAGAAGAAAAGTGGGAGAGAAAGTAGGAGATAAAGTGGGTTTTTTATAAATAACTAGGTTTTGCCTGCCCGCGTTGCGGGGCATTAAGCCGAATATTTCTTTCTCATAGCATGTATGTCTGTGTTTTAGTTACTTGTACATACTACTCATAACACGATCTAAAAAAAATACATTGACTAAACGAAGTAAAACAAAATACTACCATATTTTTGCTAAAAAACACTAAAACGATGGAAAAACTACCGTTTGGCATGACGAATAAAAATTAAATCGAGCCAACCAATTAAAACAAAACATTACCATAGTCTTGTAAAAAAAATATTAAAACGAATTTTACACTAGGGGCAAAATCGTAAATAAACATAAAAAAAGTCATATCGAAATGTAACTCAACTTAAGTTTATATCGACACGTAAATAAAAACAAAGAGGAGTTTATATCGACACGTAAATAAAAATAAAGACGTAAAACTTGATTAAAAAGTTTTTAAAAAATTAAGGGGTTGTAAGAGTTAATGTTGAAAATTAAAGGGTAAAATTAAAAAAAGAAACCACAAAAAGAAAAGAAAGAAAGAAAAAGGAAAAAAAAGGATAAAAGAAAAAAAAAAAAAAAAAGACAACACCACTGTAGCAAAGTGGTGTTGTCATTTGATATATATAAAATGTGGGGTGATATATATATAGTGGGGTAATATTTTAAATTAAAAAAAATTAATAATATGACCGTTTGTCAACGGTAAAAAAGGTGGGCCCCCTCATTTTAAGCGTTTTAATTAAAACGCCGAACCAATTTTTTTTCGAAAATAACGCCCGGTAACGCCGGGTGTAGTGGTTACCGGGGCGTTATAGGGCGTTTTTTTTGAAAAATTTTTAAAAATCACGCCCCATTACGGGCGGTCTTAGTCTTGCCCCACACCCGCTAGCACACCAGAGTAGCACCCCTTCGCCCTCAACGGCTCTCACATGTGGTGCTGTACACGCTCAACGCCCGCCTACATGGCATGTGAATGACCCTTATGACGCATAGCATTGCAATTGCTTTTGTTTTTGAAAATGATATTTTATGTTTAAAACTTTTTTGAAAATGATATTTTATGTTCAAAACTTTATTTGAAAATGATATTTTTTTGGTTCAAAACTTGTATATCTAAAGTTATGTTTAATACTCAACTCATTTTGCAACATTCAAACAGACTATCAAGGGTTATACACTAAAACTACAGGTCAACATGTGTATATATCAGTGAATGCATTAGTGTTTTAATTGTATCCATCGGTGAATACAACTTGTTTTTATGTTAATTGTAAAGGAGACCGTATAGAATTGTTTTGATTAACCACGACTAAAAGGCGGTTCATATATTGTAAAATTATTAAAAAAAAATAATAATTTACGGCTGAGTATGTTAATTATTTATCTTAGCATGATTAATATTTCACTTTACATGTTAATAAGTTGCATTGTTTTTTTATTGGCTAAACTTGCACGTTATGGGGATTGAATCCATAACCTCGAACTATCCTACACCTTATTTAACTCACCAAACCATTAGGCTATTCTCAATGGATTACCAAGGGGCTGTTTGGCAACATCTGAATGATTAAGTGCTGAACTAGTAAGAGGTCTGAACACCATTAAGTACTGAACCAGTAAGAGGTCTGAACCATTAAGAGCCTGTATAATTCTTAACCGTTCAGAGGCAAATGTCTGACCAATTCAGATTAGAGTTCTTAACCATTAAGATCTTAACCATTCAGAGGCAAATGTCTGAACCATTCAGACATCTGCTCGTGAAACAAACAGTCTGAACCATTAAGTGTTGAACCAATAAGAGGTCTGAACCATTAAGAGCCTTATTAAGAGTTAACAAACAGCCCCTAAGTTGTAATGTTTGAATGTTGCATAAGTGTGTAAAGTATTCGTGTTAAAAAGTAGAGTAAATTCCCTGAAGTATAGTGATTATTTTTATATTTTACAAAATCCAAAGTCTTGCAATTTTTATACCAGGGTTTCTATTTTATTACGGTTTTGATCCATCACACTAACTCTATTCAACTTATAGTTAATACATATTTAGACACTATATAATTATCTTATAAAAAACACTATCATATAAGTAAATTTTACAAACTTAAAAGTATTATAATTTCCCAGTTATTGAAATAACTTTTATGCTGTTACTTATCACGTTTTTAACTCTCAATTTCCAAACTGTTACCATAGAAAGCTATTTTATAAATTCAATTATATATACTTACTTAACAAAGTATTAATTATGTATGTACGTGGTAATAAAAAAAACCGATATCGCTCGATACTATAAATCGAGAGTTCGTGACCTAGCATCCCTACTCCGTATTTGGCAGATGGAAAATGGAGTAGGGATCCATATTTGGCAGATGGAAAGTGGACTTAAATAATATTTGTTTTCTTTCATTTGAATAGTTATTTATCAAAATATCATACACATGCCACTCATCAGAGCAAGATTAGCTATAGGTTTGATTAAGTTAGTGTGGTGAATCAAAACCGTAATAAAATAGAAACATTGGTATAAAAATTACAAGATATTTAGATTTTGTAAAAATAACAATAATCACTAAACCACATGGACTAAAACCGTAATTTACTCTAAAAAGTATATGTAAAGTTGCTTGAATGTATTTTGAATCTAAAACAAAATTTGTTTGGTTTCAGAATATTATCTGGTTTTAATAAAACGATAAAAAAATATAATAAAATGATAAAAAATATTGCAAAAAGAAGATAATTAAAGATAAAAACTAGATGATGTTATAAAACCACTGGGAAATCTGTATTGAATCTCCAATCTATATATTCCATATGATACAAAATGTGATCCTCTAAATAACAACATACAACAGTATATATAACGTACATTGTCAAAACATTTATGAGAGGTTAACTGCCAAGGCAGTTACAACAGTTATGTGAGGTTAAATGCCAAGGCAGTTACAAGAGGTGTTTTGTATATCTGTTTTATGACACTCCCCCTCAGATATACATACTGTTCATTATACACAAATTAACAACATACGTCAGGATGATGTTAAATCGGTACTTCAGGACCTATGAAATAAACTGATACTGCTGGACCAGTTATGCTGCCTCGTTAAAAACCTTACTAAGAAAACCCAATGGGACAAAACTTAGTCAAGGAAAAGAGTACAGCGTGTATAATGCTCCCCCTCAATTTAACTAACGTCTTTCAATCTTCGAAGCCCGATCCTTTGCGATAAATACTCAAAACTGCTTCTAGGTAGTGATTTTGTGAAAAGGTCAGCTAGGTTTTCACTTGACTTGATCTGACGAATATCAATTTCTCCTTCTTTTTGTAGGTCATACGTTGAGAAGAACTTTGGTGAGATGTTCTTTGTTCTATCGCCTTTGATGTAGCCTTCTTTTATTTGAGCTATGCAAGCAGCGTTGTCTTCATAGATAATCGTCGGGTCCTTCTTGATTTGTTCCAATCCGCATGCTTCTTGTATATGATTAATCATTGATCTCAACCGCACGCATTCTCGACCAACATCATATAATGCTATCAGTTCAGCATGATTGGATGATGTTGCTGTAAGTGTTTGCTTAGTCGATTTCCAAGAAATTGTTGTGCCACCGTATGTGAATACATAACATGTCTGAGATTTTGCTTTGTGAGGATCTGATAGATATCCGGCATCAGCATACCCAACAAGCTGGGACTTTTGATCTTTCTGATAGAAAAGACCTAAGTCTTATGTCCCGCAAATATACCGGAATATATGTTTCACACCATTCCAGTGTCTACGTGTTGGATTCGAACTGTATCTCGCTAGTACATGTACTGCAAATGCAATGTCAGGTCTTGTGTTATTTGCGAGATACATAAGGGCACCGATCGCGCTTAAGTACGGTACTTCTGGACCAAGTACTTCTTCGCCTTCTTCTTGAGGGCGATAAGGATCCTTGTGTGGATCTAGCGGTCGGACAACCATAGGTATGCTAAACGGATGTGCTTTATCCATATTGAAACGTACTAACATCTTCTGGATGTAGTTTGATTGATAGACAATTGTGCCATTGCACAGATACTCAAATTGTAGTCCGATGCATAATTTCGTCATACCAAGATCTTTCATTTCAAATTTCTTCTTTAACAACTGAGCAGCTTTCTCTATCTCTTCAGGAGATCCGATGATGTTGATATCATCAACATAGACTGCTATTATAGTGAAATTTGAGAGTGATTGTTTTATAAAGACACATGGACTGATTACAGCAGACTTGTATCCTTCCTTTTCGAGATATTCACTAAGTCGATTGTACCACATACGACCAGATTGTTTGAGACCATATAAAGATCTCTGGAGCTTTATAGAACACATATCTCGAGGTGTTGATTTTAATGCTTCAGGCAATTTTAATCCTGTAGGGATTTTCATGTAGATGTCATTTTCAAGTGTCCCGTATAAGTATGCGATGACGACATCCATTAGTCTCATATGAAGTCCTTCAGAGATTGTGAGGCCGATTAGGAACCTAAGGGTTATCGCATCCACTACAGGGGAATACGTTTCCTCATAATCAACTCCTGGGATTTGGGAAAACCCTTGGGCTACAAGTCGAGCCTTATATCGTACAATCTCATTCTTTTCATTTCTCTTTATTGCAAACACCCATTTATAACCTACTGGTTTGACGTCTATGGGCGTTCGGACTACAGGTCCTAAAACATGTCGCTTTTCGAGCGAATTTAGTTCGGCATTTATGGCTTCTTGCCATCTTGGCCAATCGTTTCTGTGCATGCACTCTTCTAAAGTTTTAGGTACGTAATCATTTTCATTGATTACATCCGTTGCTATAGCATATATGAATATATCATCAACACGTGTTTTATTCTGGTTCCACATTGTACTATCTTGTACATAATTAATAGAGATCTCATTTTCGTTCGGTACCGGTGTTTCTTCTGAAACTTCATTTTCCTCTGGATTCATAGTTGTCTCTTCTGGGACATTTACCTCTACTGGGGTTTCACATATAATCTTTTGTGAGTTTTCACCAACTGCGTTACTTTGCTCTTTTCGTTTCCGTGGGTTTTTGTCTTTGGAACCGATTGGTCTCCCACGCTTTCGTTGTATAGTAATCACTTCTGGGATTACTTGAATTCGAGCAGGTGCATTTGATGCTGGTACATGTGACTTTGTCACTCTATTCGTGTCTGTGAATGCATCTGGTAATTCATTCGCTATTATTTGCAAATGCATAATCTTTTGGACTTCATATTCACATTGACCACTTCGGGGGTCGAGATTTGATAGCGATGATGCATTCCACGTTATTTCTTGTGTTACCAGTCTTTCTTTGTCCTTGTCTCCCCCTAAGACTGGGAACATTGTTTCATTAAAATGATAGTCAGCATACCGTGCTGTAAACATGTCTCCCGTCATTGGTTCTAAATATTTAATTATGGACGGGGAGCTAAAGTCAATATAGATACCCAGTCTTCTTTGGGGTCCCATTGTAGTACGTTGTGGTGGCGGTATTGGTACGTATACCGCATAACCAAAAATTCTAAGGTGGGACAAACTTGGTTCTCGTCCGGAGACCAGTTGCAATGGGGAGTATTCATGATCAGCAGTTGGTCTCAATCTAATCAGTGCAGCGGCATGCAAAATAACATGACCCCATGCAGAAGATGGTAATTTACATCTCATTAAGAGTGGTCTAGCGATTATTTGTAATCGTTTAATCAGAGATTCAGCTAAACCGTTTTGTGTGTGAACATGAGGTACCGAATGTTCAACATTGATCCCAATTGACATACAATAGTCATTAAAAGCTTGAGATGTGAACTCTTCCGCATTATCCATTCGGATGTTTTTAATTTGATTATCCGGGAAATTTGCTCTCAATTGTATGATTTGAGCTAAAAGTCGGGCAAATGCTACATTTCGAGTAGCTAAAGGGCTTACATGTGACCACCTTGAGGATGCGTCAATTAAGACCAAGAAATAGCGGAATGGTCCACACGGTGGATGAATAGGCCTACAAATATCCCCTTGGATTCTTTCTAAAAATGATGGGGTTTCATGTATCAATTTAGTTTGTGAGGGCCGAGTTATAAGTTTGCCCAGAGAGCATGCTGCACATGATAAGTCTTGTGGTAGCAAAACTTTTAAGTTTTTTTTTTTTTTTTTTTTTGAGAGGGTGCCCGGTTGCACTTTTGATTATCCGTCTCATCATTATGCTACCAGGGTGACCTAGACGGTCATGCCATATATTGAATGTGTCTTTATCTAATAGCTTTTGGTTACTCACCATGTATGATTCGATAGGATTGATATTAGTACAATATAATCCAGAGGATAAGGCTTCTAATTGTTCAACAATGGTTTCTTGGCCATTTTTGTTTTAAAGTAGTTTGAAAATATTCAATATTATTTTTTAGATATTGTTTTTAGGTGGTAACCATTTTTTCGAATATCTTTAAAGCTAAGTATATTTCTTCGCCAGGAGCATGTTTGATGAATGGAACGTTGAGAAAGTTTTCTCTAACATGTCTTCATCGGTGATTTGTTTACCACATGATTTGAACTTAGAGGTGATGCGAAAAAGGGCAGAGTTGTACTCACTAACAGTTTTATGATCTCGTAGCCTTAAATGAACCCATTCACAGTGAGTTTTAGAGAGTAAGACCAACTTCAGGTGGTCAAATCATTCTTGAATGTTTTTCTATAACTCGAGAGGGTCCTCGACAGTAAGTATTCCCTCTTCAGGTCTTCATCAAGATGATGGCGAAGGAATGCTATAGCTTTAAAGATATTGTATGAGAACTTCAGGTTCTTGTTAGTGAGAAATGCGGGTTCTATAGCATAAAGAGTGTGCTATATAAACGAAGAGGAATCTAAAAATGGTGGTTGAGTGCATCGCCGGGCAAGTTTTCTGATATGTTTTCATGCTTATCGCTTTGAGTATAGTTAGAACTTTGGAGATGTTTGTAGCGGCAGTGATCACCGTGTATTTAGGAAAAAAAAATTATTGGCAAATCATGAAGTTACAAAATATGAAGATTTTATCGGTAATTTCATCGCCGTGCCTACGGGCGGGTGGGTTACCGGGTTTTCCCCGAAATTGGTGGTGGACCCGGGTTACTCTCGGAGTACTCCGTTTGGTCCAGTGGGTGCCCCGAGAGTGCTCATCAAGGGTACAAGTCTAGAAGGCATATAGTACAACCCATGTAAGCTCAAATAAAAGGTATCTCTTATCAATTTTAGTTAGTTTTATTTTGCAAATCTAAACATAATTGTCGATGATATTAGAAGAAGCCTTTGCTATGAAATGATTGTTTTGTAGAATGATAAGTAAACAACTCATAATATCTTGTAGTTTTAGTAGCTATGTTGAAATGTTTAAAATAGGAATTAGTTAAATTCTCTAGATACAATATTTAAGAGTAGATTGGTATAACATCAAAATCTATATCTATCTATATCCATCCATCTATATCTATCTATATGTCACTCTTCTGTCTATGTTCACCATTCCCTTCTCTTTTTTTTTTTTTTTTTTTTACTAATTATACATAATTCTTCAATACAAATATGAAGATTTTTAGGTTTCTGTCTTTGAAAAAAAACTTTTCGGTCAAATCACAAAATCAAAACTTTTGTTTTAAAGTCTTTTCAGATTCTGACTGTTTCCGTTAAAAAATATGTCAATTAAATTGACTCAATTTTTACTTTAAAAGTCAAAACTCCAAAACTCTTACTGTTGAAAAATGATGTTTCGGAAATCTAAGTGGTTTTGCAAAAACTTTAATCGATCTTTTTTTTTCTTATAAAATATGATAACCGTTCTGTGTAACGGTTTTTCCGGCGAATCACGACGGTGATCGGAGTATGCGATCACAGTTTTCGCGCCAAACCGTTTGATACGAATCATCGAAACAACACAAAAATTATAAAGTTAGGAGTTTAGATAACCGTTTTTTTTTTTTGTGTAGATTATGTCCAATATGATGATCAAGAATCGAATAAACCTTTGATTTGATCGAAAATTTTCTGAGAAAAATCCGGCGCCAAAACAGAAAACAGAGACAGAGACGATGAACTTTTCACCGGAGTAACCCGTCCGATGAATCTGAATCAACTAACTCCTTTGAATATGTTCGTCTTTAATTTATAAACAACAACAACAATCAAGTAACCCTTGATTGATTTGATAAAACAAGTCCGATTTTTTTTTTCAATTTTAGTAAAACAGGGGTTTCTTGTAAAACATTTTCCGGCGACGACATTGAACGTTCCGTTCAATTATGTTTTTCGTAATCTAAAGTGGGAATGATCAGATATATCCTCTGATCGTTCCGGTATGAATAACGATGTTATTGTTCAAGTTATGTATATAATCTTCGAAGAACAGGGCTGTTAAAAAAAACCTTCACTGCGAATTGTTTCAGTGATGATTTAGAAATTGGAAAGAGGATTCGTAACAGCGCTCTCATATAGTGCATTTTGAGAATTGTAAAAGTGCATTTTGAATATAGTATGGAGATTTTGATGGCGTACCCGGATTGTGATGAACGGAAAATTATCTGAATCCAAAAGTGGTGTTAATGAATTCCTGATGTTGAAGATCGCCGGTAATTTTTCCGTGAAGAGTCAATTCGTGCTGATAACGTGTTATAAAACCACTGGGAAATCTGTATTGAATCTCCAATCTATATATTCCATATGATACAAAATGTGATCCTCTAAATAACAACATACAACAGTATATATAACGTACATTGTCAAAACATTTATGAGAGGTTAACTGCCAAGGCAGTTACAAGAGGTGTTTTGTATATCTGTTTTATGACAGATGACAATATAAAATTTAATGTGCTTACTTTAGATTCTTTAATTACGAAGGTAATCAATTATAAATCGTAGAATGAATATTTTATAATCAGCAAACAGTACATAGTTTTTAATTATTTATTTACCTTGAGGACACATACATGATGCAATTAAATATTTATTTATTTTGTTTGGTCATTTCACCAATAAAAACTAACCAAACTTAAATAATAAATGTTATATGGACTAGTTGAAGTTCTGTCAAATGTGCACAATCATAGACAGAAACGGACTTATAAGGTTCCTTAACTACGTAACAACTTGTAAAAATAAAACAACAATAATAATAATAATAATCTATCTATACTATATAATAAAAGAAACCTGTTTTGGGACACTTGTCATTCTCTCATTTAATTGATTAAAATTAATAATAATAATAATAATAATATTTAATCTAAATTAATTCAAATTCTTATTATTGCAAGCTTTTTAAAATGTTATAGATAAATTCTTAATTTTATTGATAAAGGGTATTAAATTAAATTTACATATCGATATTATCACATGTTTTTATGTATACGGGTTTTTATCCATTTCAATAGTATGTTTATTGAGTTAATTCCTAATTTTTCTCATTTTGGATCTACATAAATCGAAGATAATGAGAATAAGTTTATATGTGTTTTTTAATCAAATCTAATAAAAATTCATACAAATTCCAAAGTTGATATTAACTTTCAAATAATTAAAAAAATCCACCTAACATCACAAATGTTTATGTTAAATTCGATTAATTAATTTGTTCAACAATCACTATTATCTTTATCATTCAGTACGGTTAACCGATTTATCATCATACAACCTCCCACCTATTCAATCATATGATTTTTCAATCTTATATTAACTAAATAAATAAAGATTAATATTCAATCTTATCCTACTTTAAATATAAAAAAATCCGGTAATTCAGATTAATATTCAATCTTATCCTACTTTAAATATAAAAAATGCGTTAGTTTTTTTTAAATATATATTTTTATTATTTGGTATATACAATCATATTTATTCAACCTATGTAATACACGGGGTTTTTTAAAAATATAACTTTTTTTTATTATTTGGTAAACAATATTACATTTATTCAACCCGTGTAATACAATGGTTTTAAAGATATATTTTTTTTTATTATTTGGTATATAATATTACATTTATTCAACCCGTACAATACATATGGTTCTTATAGATATAACTTATTTTATTATTTAATATATAAAATTACATTTCTTCAACCCGTGCAATAAAGGAGGCTTTTAAAAAGATAATGTTTTATTATTTGGTATATAAAATTCATTTATTTAACCCGTGTAATACACGAGGTTATAACCTAATAATAATAATAATAATAATAATAATAATAATAATAAGTGGCGTCACTAAAAATTCACGTACCCTGTTCGAACTCAAAAAATATGTTCATATGTTTTAACGATAAACAATATAATTACAATAACAATTAGCCTATGTTGTCAAAGACGCAAGGCGCAGGCGACGCGCATAGGCCTCGCCTGGAGCCTAGACGCAAGGGCAAAAAAGACGAGGACTTTTTTAATAAAGGCGCCTATAGAGGAAAAAATTATGTCACGGCCCCCGACCCGGTTTTACCCGGTTCCGAATTCGCGAGACAGAAACCCGTGGTATTGGCGTTTATTTTTGGCAGCGGAAATTTTAACAGGATCTTTTAAACTGAAAATGCCCAATTATTTTATTTCACAATTTGGGACAAACCCCATAATTTACAATAAAGGAATTTCTCGGGGAAATTCCCTGTTTTACAAAAACATGTTTATTTATTTTATTTACTGAGCCACATTCTTCAAGCTGGTGCGCTACGCGTCACTTTTTCCTAGTTCACAGTAGGTCACCTGAAACATGTTAAAAAAAGATTTTATCAGCGGGAAATACTGGCGAGTCATTCAATTTGCACAAAATGACACATCGTTATAATTTACAGCATTAAGGGTTTTTATATTTGTCCCTATCTTATAATTAGCTGGTTCAGCTGTCACCCGACCGAATCTATGACTGTGGACATATCACTAATTAGGCTCGCCCACCTAAAGTGATAAATCGTTAGTAGTAATGTGCACAAAACCCCCACATACTACCAGTAATTAAAGATTAGCAAAGACTTAATCACTGCAACGTATAACTGGAAAACATTTAGGTGTTTACAAAGTAATTTGATAAAAAGAGAATGACTCACATTGCAAGTTTAGTCGGACAGAATTTTGCCTACTGATTTAGCCTCAAAACCTAGTTAAATAACAATGCACACGAAACTAGGTTAGTAACTTAATACAACATTTACAATAAACTCACGAAATCAAAACCCTCACGACAAATGACAAAGTATAGCCCGAATTCGGGCAACACTTAAACATTCATCGGATTGCTTTCAATCGATCGGACATTGTATCGTAGCAGTGATCGAGTTATTACCCTGTAATCGTAGCAGCGTTTCCCTACGTAATTCTATGAAAATGAGCAGAATGTTTCGCTTTTGAGAAAGTTTTTCTAGAACAGATGAAAGCCCCATGCACGTACTATTTATAGCCAGATTTTGAGTCTCTCGCGGCCCGCGTAAATCTTAAGAGAGTCTTACGCGGCCCGCGAGGGCCACCCTAGCTACGGCTAGGGCTAGCGTGTCACGCGTAGGCTAGCCACGTGTCTGACACGTGGCCTGGAAGCTTATCCGGAGATCTTCAAAGCTGTTGCGGCCCGCGTAAGCTTACCTTAAGGCTTACGCGGCCCGCGAGCGACCCATAAATTTTGAATGTCTTGATTTTCAACAAGGATTAGGGTTTTAGGGGTCCAGGTTTCTACTTACGGGTCGTTTTGGGACATTTTTGGCAGGTCCTTACATCCTCCCCACCTTATTTAAGATCTCGTCCTCGAGATTTACTAGAACATGTGAGGATATTTTCGCTTCATTTCCGATTCCAGCTCCCATGTATACTCAGGTCCTCTTTTCGAATCCCACTTGACTTTGACCAGTACCAGTCTTTTGTGCTTGAGAAACTTAACCTTTCTGTCTTCTATTCGAAGGGGTTTCTCAACAGATTTCAACTTTTCATTTACCTCTATATCTTGAAGATGTACTACCAGGGATTCGTCAGATAAACATTTCTTGAGGTTAGAATGTAAGATACATGAAATACGTCATGTACCCCGGCTAGTTCTTCTGGTAGTTGTAAGCGATAGGCATCTGGTCCTATGCGTTGGACAACAGGGAATGGTCCTATGTACATTGGACTTAGCTTTCCCTTCTTACCGAACCGAACTACCCCTTTCCAAGTAGAAACTTTCAAGAGTACTTTGTCTTCAACTTGAAATTCTAGCGGCTTGCGTCTATTGTCTGCATAACTCTTCTGGCGATCTCGAGCCGTTTTCAATCTTTCCTTGATTTGAGCTATTTTTTCGGTGGTTTCCTGTACAATCTCGGGACCTGATAATTGACTTTCTCCTATTTCTGCCCAACAAACTGGAGTTCGGCACTTTCGTCCATACAGTGCTTCGAATGGGGCAGCTTCAATACTTGCATGATAACTATTGTTATAGGAGAATTCGATTAAGGGTAGGTGGTCATCCCAGTTTCCACCAAAATCTATTACACATGCCCTGAGCATGTCTTTCAGGGTTTGGATCGTCCTTTCACTTTGTCCGTCTGTTTGGGGATGGTATGCAGTACTTAAATTTAGTCGGGTCCCCATTGCTTCTTGGAAACTTGTCCAGAAATGCAAAGTAAAACGACTATCCCTATTTGATACTATGGAGAGTGGGACTCCATGTAAGGATACTACCTCGTCTACATAATACTTTGCTAATCTTTCCATGCTAAAGGTTTCCTTCATTGGCAGAAAATGGGCTGATTTGGTTAATCGATCCACAATTACCCAAATCGCGTCGTTACCTTTCCTGGTTTTTGGCAACTTGGTAACAAAGTCCATTGTTATTAGTTCCCATTTCCATACAGGCATTTCTAACTGTTGGAGTAAACCTGAAGGTTTTTGGTGTTCTGCCTTAACTTGCGAACAAGTTAGACACTTAGATACATATCTATGTCCTTTTTCATTCCTATCCACCAGAAGTTACCTCTTAAATCTTGGTACATCTTATTATTACCAGGGTGCATGGTATATCTAAATTTATGGGATTCCTCTAAAATTTTATCTCTTAAATTTTCTTGCTTAGGTACCCAAATCCTTTTCTTGTGGAATCTCCAAATTCCATCAGTCCCTTGCTCTAATTCTTTTATCATTCCTTTCATTCCTTCAGCATCAACCTTGATTGCTGTTTCCTGAACATTTTTCTGTTGTTCCATTAGATCTAATTGGAGATTTAATCTAAGAGCATGAACTCGTCTTTGCTTTTCATGGTATTTACGACTTAAGGCATCTGCTACTACATTTGCCTTTCCTTCGTGATATTGAATATCACAGTCGTAGTCACTTAGAATTTCCATCCATCTTCTTTGCCTCATGTTTAATTCTTTTTGCCCAAATATGTACCTTAAACTTTTATGATCTGTATAGACTGTAAACTTACTTCCGTACAGATAATGTCTCCAAATCTTAAGGGCAAAAATTATCGCTCCTAACTCTAAGTCATGAGTCGTATAATTTTCCTCGTGCTTTTTCAATTGCCTTGAGGCATACTCAATTACCTTTTTGCGTTGCATTAGCACACATCCTAACCCTAGCTTAGAAGCGTCACAGTAAACTTCAAAATCTTCTGTCCCTTCTGGTAAGGCAAGAATTCGGGCGTTTGTTAATCTTAGCTTTAAAGTCCTAAAGGCCTCTTCTTGCTTGGGTCCCCATTCAAACTTAACTGTTTTACATGTCAGCTTAGTTAATGGCACAACTATCTTTGAAAAGTCTTTAATGAAGCGCCTATAATATCCAGCTAATCCTAGAAAACTTCTAACTTCCGTAGCTGATTGAGGGATCTTCCAATTTGTGACTGCGTCTATCTTAGAAGGATCTACGTGAATACCTTCGTGATTCACCATGTGACCTAAGAATTGCACTTCTTGTAGCCAAAATTCACACTTCGAGAATTTGGCATAAAGCTTTTCCTTTCTTAACAAGGTTAAGAGTGCATGTAGATGTTCACAATGCTCGTCCTGACTTTTTGAATAAATAAGTATATCGTCGATGAAGACAATTACGAATTTATCCAAATACAGTTTACAGATTCTATTCATCATGTCCATGAATACTGCAGGAGCATTTGTTAATCCAAATGGCATGACTGTAAACTCGTAGTGACCATACCTAGTCCTGAAAGCAGTTTTAGGTATGACTTCTTCCTGTACCTTCAACTGATGATATCCAGAGCGCAAGTCTATCTTAGAGAAATATCTAGCTCCTTGAAGTTGATCGAAAAGATCATCGATCCTAGGTAATGGGTATCGGTTCTTAATTGTAACTTTATTCAGCTCCCTATAATCGATACACATTCGCATTGGACCATCTTTCTTTTTCACAAACAACACTGGTGCTCCCCAAGGGAATGAACTAGGTTGTATGAAACCTTTACTTAGTAATTCATCTAATTTCTTTTTCAATTCTAACATTTCTGTGGGTGCTAATCGATAAGGTGCCTTAGCTATTGGTGTAGTTCCGGGAATTAGATGAATTCTAAACTCTACTTCTCTATCTGGTGGTAATCCTGGTAGCTCTTCTGGGAATACATCCGGGTATTCTGATACTACAGGAATTTCCTTAAGTTCCTTACTTTTAGTGTTAATGATTACCGAAATCATATACACTATTCCTTGCTTTCGTTCATAACTAGCAACTTTCATTACTGAAATGAACTTCATTGGTTTACGTGGCTTATCTCCTGTAATCATAATTATTTCCCCTGCGGGTGTATGAATTTCTATGGAGTTCTTATCACAAAGAATTCGAGCATGGTTGGCTACTAACCAATCCATTCCTAGCACGACATCGAATCCCGCTAAATTCATAGGTAGCAGGTTTGCAGAAAATTCGTGACCTGAAAGTTCTATCTTCCCTTCTTGAAGAACCTTATCTATGTTAACAGAATTACCATCTGCTGTTTCTACCGTATAAATCTGCCTAAGTTTGGTTAAAGGTTGCCTAAGAGCTTGGCAGAGTGAAGTATTTATAAAACTTTGGTTTGCACCGGAGTCAAATAATACTTTTGCGTAAACGTCTTGTACAAGAAACGTACCAGCTATGACGTCGGGGATCAGATCTGCTTCCTGTGTAGTCAGCTGGAAGGCTCTGGCATTCTTCTTATTAGTTCCTTCGGTAGGTTTGGCCTTGTTATCAGCCGGTTTGACCAATTTAGGGCATTCTGGTCTATAATGTCCAGCCTCTCCGCAATTGTAGCAGATCTTTGATTTCTTCTTGCATTCCTCCTCCCGGTGGCCCGGAATTTTGTAGAAATTACAATTTTCTTTACATTTTCCAAAATGTTTCTTTTTACAATTCCCGCAAAATGGTGGGGTGGAAGATGGTCCAGTTCCCTTTCTCTTGAAATTGCTATTATTACTCACACGAAATCCTTGGGTAATCTTTTGGGCCAATTCCTTTTTCCTGTTTTCTTCTCTTGTACGTACCAGTCCGTCGGTTAAGGTGTTGGCCAGTTCCACAGCATCATCAAACCCCAAATATAGCGAGAAATAAGTACTGGTTCTGGCGAAGCCAGAGTTGGTACAATTCTGGCATACTCGAAGAATTTCGAAGTATACCCTCGACAGTCAACATCCACCATTCGGTGGTTCAGAAACTTATTTGTCATTTGTTCCTTTTCATAGTCGGGACAAAATTTTCTTTCCACCAGTCGCTTAAATTCTTCCCAACTCATGGCATAAGCCATGTCGTTTCCCTTGGCTTGCAACACCGTATTCCACCATTCCAATGCCTCTTCCTTTAAGAGGTGGGATGCGTACATAACCTTGTCTTCTTTGGCGCATTTACTAATTTTAATTACTGCTTCGTTTTCTCTAACCAACGCAGTGCGGCAGTTGCCCCTTCATTGCCTGCAAATTCGACTGGCTTACAGGCAAGAAATTCTTTATAGGTGCAACCAGGTGTTGCAACTTTCATTTTCTTAAGTATTGGGGCTTGAATCACATTATTATCATTATTGCCGCTTCCATTTACGCTATTACTGAAATTATCATCCCGAGTGCGTTTGCTGTGGTTGGCTTGTGAAGGTTCAACGGGGTTTTAAACAGCGGCGACGATTGCCGGGATGGCATTGGCTATTCCCTGGGCAACGATATTTTCTATATCTTGTCGGTTGAGAAAGTTGTCTTCATTATTTTGTTCAGATTGGTTAACTTCATTGATTGGTTCATTTACTGCGTTTTCCATCTGATAATTTAACAATATATATATAAATTATTGGCACAAAATTGATAACAATTAAACACAGCAATGCAACATAACACAGTTAAGTCAACACGTATAGCCAAAATTTGTCGACCTTGCGACATCCATATTTTTATATATTAGTATGCATCACTACAAACCAGTTATTTTACAAAAAGTTTTATTTTGAGTTATTATTATTATACAATATTATTTTATTATTATATTGTTTTTATATTATTATTAAACAAACATTCCACCACAGTCAGCTGGCCCTTCAGGAACGACGCTCCCTCTCGTCGTACTTCCACGTGATCCTTTCCCCCACGTCTCGAATCCGGTTTCCTGCCTCTACCAGTTCCTCGCCGTAGTGGCGTAATTCAACAACGCTTTCTGCGCTCATAGGTGGGAATGGTGCAGGTTCAGGGTCAAACTGGGGGAAATAGACATTGGGGGTTATTCATAAAATTCTGAAAGTGCCAGTCGCTTGTCTACCATTCTTCCAGCTGGCCTGTAACAGGTTGGGGGTTGACAATAGGGTCTGGGATGGCTGGTTCTAAATTAATTGGGAGTTGTGATTGGGCTTGGAAATTGAACATGTTTTCATCGGCAGGTCCGATAAGGTCACAATTTGCCAGTTTTCGATCAAGCTCCTCCCATTGTGGCATTTCCTGGGCTTGCACGGAACTTTCCCCGATCTCCTTGCCTTTCCCTTTTTCCTTCGAATCCTCAGTCTTTTTCACCTTCTGGGCAACTGGCTTCTTCCTTCGTCTGCGTTTCCAATCCAGGATTCTCCTCCTCTTTTTCGGCTTTGGTTTCTCCTGCGGCTGGGCCTGGAATATCATTGGCTCTTCAGTATCAGCCTGATAGCCAGTTAAGGTCCCGGTGGTATCCATATCGGTGGTATGAATAGTAAAGTTTCGGAGTGCCTCCGATAGTTCATTCATGCTATTAGCACACATGAAGGAAACACACAAAAATTTAAGTTAAAATTTTATTTATTAAATTAAATTCTCACGGAATTAAAAAATGGAAATCTGAAAAATTAAGTATTTCTAAATACTTAATTGGATTAAATCTGTGGCTCTGATACCACTTTTTTCTGTCACGGCCCCCGACCCGGTTTTACCCGGTTCCGAAGTCGCGGGACAGAAACCCGTGGTATTGGTGTTTATTTTGGCAGCGAAAATTTTAATAGGATCTTTTAAACTGAAAATGCCCAATTATTTTATTTCACAATTTGGGACAAACCCCATAGTTTACAACAAAGAAATTTCTCGGGGAAATTCCCTGTTTTACAAAAACATGTTTATTTATTTTATTTACTGAGCCACATTCTTCAAGCTGGTGCGCTACGCGGCACTTTTTCCTAGTTCACAGTAGGTCACTTGAAACATGTTAAAAAAAAGATTTTATCAACGGGAAATACTGGCGAGTCATTCAATTTGCACAAAATGACATATTCTTATAATTAGCTGGTTCAGCTGTCACCCGACCGAATCTATGACTGTGGACATATACTAATTAGGCTCGCCCACCTAAAGTGATAAATCGTTAGTAGTAATGTGCACAAAACCCCCACATACTGCCAGTAATTAAAGATTAGCAAAGACTTAATCACTGCAACGTATAACTGGAATACATTTAGGTGTTTACAAAGTAATTTGATAAAAAGAGAATGACTCACATTGCAAGTTTAGTCGGACAGAATTTTGCCTACTGATTTAACCTCAAAACCTAGTTAAATAACAATGCACACGAAACTAGGTTAGTAACTTAATACAACATTTACGATAAACTCATGAAATCAAAACCCTCACGACAAATGACAAAGTATAGCCCGAATTCGGGCAGCACTTAAACATTCATCGGATCGCTTTCAATCGATCGGACATTGTATGGTGGCAGTGATCGAGTTATTACCCTGTAATCGTAGCAGCGTTTCCCTATGTAATTCTATGAAAATGAGCAGAATGTTTTGTTTTTGAGAAAGTTTTTCGAGCACAGATGAAAGCCCCAGGCACGTACTATTTATAGCCAGATTTTGAGTCTCTCGCGGCCCGCGTAAACCTTAAGAGAGTCTTACGCGGCCCGCGAGGGCCACCCTAGCTACGGCTAGGGCTAGCGTGTCACGCGTAGGGTCGCCACGTGTCTGACACGTGGCCTGGAAGCTTATCCGGAGATCTTCAAAACTGTCGCGGCCCGCGTAAGCTTACCTTAAGGCTTACGCGGCCCGCGAGCGACCCATAAATTTTAAATTTCTTGATTTTCAACAAGGATTAGGGTTTTAGGGGTCCAGGTTTCTACTTACGGGTCGTTTTGGGACATTTTTGGCAGGTCCTTAGAAATTAAAAGATATATTATGCTTTGAAAATTAACACAATTCCGCATATAAAATAAAGAAACTATTATAAAAGCCATTTAAGTTTGGTGTTTTAATTTTTAAAAAAGACGAATATGGTCTCGTGGTGGTTGATTATATTAAAAAGGACAAGGAGACAC
Source organism: Helianthus tuberosus (assembly GCA_030545235.1). Lineage (NCBI taxonomy): Eukaryota > Viridiplantae > Streptophyta > Magnoliopsida > Asterales > Asteraceae > Helianthus > Helianthus tuberosus. The sequence goes on from CM060404.1 coordinate 54,738,354, forward strand.
ATCTTTATCCAATGGTTAAAATGTTGACTTTTCAAGTCAGTTGAAACAATGGTTTACAACTATGAAAAAGCTTTAAAAAATAGCATGAAAAAGAAAGGAGCACCTCACAGAATTAAGCCCACGTTTTTCTCTCGATGCGCCTGGTTCCGGGCGCTCGCCTAAGCACCGTTTTTACAAAAAAAAGCCCAGATTTGCGCCTAAGCTACCACCAGGCGCTATAGCCTCGCCTCTCTGCGCCTGAGCGCCTATGTAACGCCCTGCGTTTTCATACTCTCTATATTTAGAAACCCTTACTTGTAATTCTATTTTTGGAAACTTGGTATTCTTGTAATCGTCGTGTCATTGTAATCTTTGTAAAATCCGAGACTTGGATCATAATGAATTTCGTATTTTCGTTACTTTTATGTCAAATACACTTCATCTGTGTTCACACGTTCAAAAATATTAAACATGCGCATACTTTGTGCAAAATATGTCAAACTTGCAAACTTGTAATCTATATGCTCAAATTATACAATTTCGACACTTATTTATGACAATTATACATGTTTATACTTGTTTTCTATTTAGTTTATGATATAATTACATTCCATACCTTTAACTGATTAAAATGCTCAAAAACCCCCTTAAAACATGTAAATATGAAAGTTTAGGGGTGTAAAATGTCAAAAATCAAACTTGAACCCATCCCCCACTCTCTGGCGGCCCGCGACCCGGCCTAGACACCTGCTTCACGGCCCGCGTGGGTGGCCCAGTTCGCAGAAAGTTAATCAGCTCGATTTTTGGCGGACTTTAGTGTTTTGTTTGAAGTTTAAACTTGTTTCTTGCATTTAATACACATCAAACCCAACCCTAAACACTTCCATATAAGAACCAAGCATTCTCCAAGCTTTTTCCACTTTACAACACTCTCATTTCACTCTCAAATCAGTCCTTAATTTGCTGTTAATCAGGAGCTTAATCAGAATCATCACAAGTTGTTCAAGTGAGCATATCTCACTCATTAGTTAGTCTTTTGCTTTGATTTTTTTCCTACTCACTTGGATTGACCTTAGGAACATTTCCACAGGTTTTCCATGGAAAACCAATGTCTGGAATGTCACCAAAAAGGCTCCAAAGTGGACTGAAGTTTCTATTTTCGATTTAAACTTTGTTAAACTTAGTTAAACTTGAGTTATCTCATCTCAAACCTATGTCCTTATGCTCATAATCAATTGAATGGTTAGTTGGGCTTAAAAACAAGGTTGAGACATGTAAAATCAGAGGTTAAAACCTTATAAACTTTCTGTTTTGTTTAGGGTTTTACCCACAAGTAGTGTTCAAGCTTAAAGTTTGATGATTGTGTGATTATGGAACAAGCTTGGGCTATTCCACTTGAAAATCCACACGCTACTTGATGATTTCCATAGATTAGTTGTTCTTATTTCATTATTTACTTGTACGTTCTTGACCCTCCTTGTTGTTTATAATGACAAGTGTAGTGGTGAACAAAGAGGTTCCTAAATGGTAGATTTATCCTCCTACCTCATACTTGACCTATATGATACATAAAATACTAATATAACTTATAGAATATATTCAAGAAACCAAACTCTTGATGATGAACTAATGGTCATTCGTCAAGATATTAGGTACATCATCTTAGACCTTGATAACTTGTCACGATTCTAATGGGATTTTGTTCCATGAAAACATTTAAACTCTTTTAGAGTTTCATAGTGTCAAGAACAAGTGTCATGTGTGCTAGATGATTATTTTCATATGTTTATCTTCATGTTATTTAAATTCCGAATCTATAATCTTCCGTTAACTCCCCAAACTCACACACCTATGTTTCTTCGTGTAGAAGAACAAGGTGCTCCAAACTAAACAACCAACTCTCGCGGGATTATCAAGTAGGAAAGCTTGCAAAACCGTGAGTATACTCGATCCCGTTTTCCTTTTTATCACTTTTGGGTGCAACATGTATGCTATACTAAAATACACTTCACATGAAACTATTTTAAACTCTATCCATGCTTAACATGAAACTATATGATGCTTGTTTAGACTTGTATGCTAATGTAAACTATTTGTGTCGATATATGCTTCATTAACTTTGCTAGCCTACCTTAACAATTATAGCGCTGTAAGATTAACGCGTCGCCTACGAAACTTGGGGTATTGTTAAGTTAAACATGTTAACCTCCCGTTATTCTTTGGGATAGGCTATTTTAACGCGTTGGATTCTTGGGTTTGAACATATGGTACACCGTTTCAGCATGCTAGTAAACTTGCATATTATGATTCATGTTGGATATGATATTTTAAACAATTTTATTCTATATTATGTTATGTAATAAAACTTGTATACACGCAAACTTTTTGTTGATATATTTTAATGCAATGTTGTAGGTTGATTGATGAGATGATGTTACAAGATGAAACAAGATTTAGGTGGACTAGATACACACCTAGATTAAATTACTATTTTGATGTTACGTTTGTTTTCGAGACAATGTTGTTCTTTTTATTTGAATCTTGTATGACGATTAGTTTTGCAATGAAATTTAAATTTAATCTATATTGTCACATAGTGTTATGAAGTCTCTTGCAATCTCGTTTTCATCTCATCCCGATGTTTCCACCATCGGTTGTGGTGTGACAGCCTAGGCGCGCGCCCGGCGCGCTTTTGACAACATAGCAATTAGCATTATTCGCTGAACACCAATACATCTAAAGGTCACTTGTGGCTTAATGGTAGGAGGCTTAGAATTACTAATGAAGACTCAAGTTCAATTGTCATTTGTGCCATATTGATGTGAATATAGACAATGAATGATTTGGACTAGGCTTTGTGTGAGGTTGTCAGTTCGATTCCCGAGCCCAACCGGGTTTTCGTCCCCCGTGTGTTACACCAGAGAGTTCTACTCTTGTGGTGGCACAACGACTGTCAAGTGGCAGCCGTTGGTATGGTTTCCCGGGGGACGCTCAAAAAAGCCAAACTTTGAAGCCAGCGTATGTCCGGTTAAGACAACATAGTCTGGCCAAAGTGGGGCAATACGGGGCTCTCTGATTTGAAGAGTGTGGTAACCTTATACATGATGTTCACTGTTAAAAAAATTATATAACTAACAATACCATTCTTAGTGCTTAATGCTTCCTAAAGGGTATTTTCAGTCGCATCCGCATCATAACTCCTTTTAAAAAAAGTGTAGTTGTTAACGCCCCTTAATGTTCTTTCATGTAACGCCCCAAAATCCCTATTTTGACTATGGGCGTGTGCTTAAATAGTATGGCATGATGTTGGGTAACTAGGGAAACTTAACCTAGTTAAATGTAATGTTAACTTTTAAGTAAAAGTATGTAGTAGTGGTAGACATGTAGACTAATAAAACTATAGGGTAGGAAATGCACATCTAGAAAGATGTATTTATGGAAATAAATAAAAGAAAGAAATAAAAGGAAAAAGAAAAAGAGTGCAAGTGTGTGCGTGTGTGGAACGAGTTCAGGGGGAGAAAGGGAGACCATACTCCCTTGAAGCTCCAATGGCAAATTCAACAAATTGGAAGGGAAAATTGGTGATTTTGTCCATGCATGGGTCTGATTTATGATCATCTATGCCTACTAAACCCTAGGTAAGTTCCATATTTTCTTTTGATGAACATCTAGCACAATGAGAAAGATGAAAGTATGAAATTGAGATTGATTTTGTTGAGTATGACATGATTCAAGGTGAAGATTTCGTTTAGAATCAATATATGAGTGAATGTACGAATAGAGAATTGCATGTGCTTGTAATATATGAAAACCCCCATGAAGGATGAAGTGGGTTATCAAAATAAGGATGAAACCATGATTGATTCTAGTAAATTTGGTTATTATGTTGTATGTGTTTGATTCCCTTAAGTTTGATTAAGTATGGTAAGGGACTAATGTGATTCTTAAGTTGTTAATTGATGAAATGACAAGAGGTAGGAGATGAGCATGAAGTACTTGTACATTGTGCATAAATTGTGGTACGCACACCAAGTGCTTGATGAAATGCTTAGGTGAGCTTAATAGATGAGATTGTATGCAATTAATGGATGAATACGCATAAAAGGTGTTAATGATGTAATTAATAGTAAACTAACATGAATAATGTGCTTTAGATGAAATTCATATGAGAATTCGGGTTGAATGCATGTTTTGATCAAAATCATGCATTTGGGGATTGTACCTTATGCTGGTATGGTGTGACGGGCACCATGGATTTGATTAATTGTTTAATGGTGATTAAGAAGTGAATGTGTACTAAATGTATAACATATGACCATACTAGTAAAGGATGATGTTATGAATTACGTTAAGTTGTCTAACTTAGCAATGTGGTTGTCAAATGTAGAATCATGAAAGCATAAGTACGTGTGAATTGATTTTGTGTATATTGTGTATGTGACTAGGTGATCATGTAGTTGTATGTGTCATACAACATTATGTATGAAATGATTATGATGTCATTAATATGGTCTACCATATCAACATGAATGCGTGTTCAAAAGTTGGAAGTTATATGCTAGAAGGTTGACTTTCTGAAAGTCAACCGAGAATTTATAGCGTGGTTAGGCATTTTTGACACAAATATAAGAATCGAGAGATCATGGAATATGTGTTAGACCAATTATGTGTTATGTGTGATAACGAGTTTGGATTTCGAAGATATTGAACAACGTGGTTGACAATTCATGTCGTATGCGTGTTAGTAAAAGTCAAAATAGATAAGATTTGGAAAATGTGTGTTAATATGAATGAGCATGAATACTAACATTATTATGGCATGACGACATGAAAGGATAGGAACCACACTAGCATGGACCAAGCATGGAAGGCTAACGAGTCAAAATGAGACAAGGAAGCGGTTACGAACACGGATGCACAAGGTAGGTGACTTCCGACTCACTTCTTAGTATGCATATAGAATTTTCATGTTCATGAATGTGGGGAAATTATGTAAGGTTATGTAATGATGAAAGTTTTAAGATAAGTATTGATCTAGTTTAGACGGGGGTAGTTGTCTAAGTCGAAGGTAATTTGATGGGATTAAACGGGTCGAATAATTATGTATAAGTAAGGTAGCGGTAATGAAATTCATAAAGATTAAGGACCCGGGGCAAGGATTCTTAGTCTAATATGTAGGGAAATGTTTTACGGTCAATTAGAAACAAGTTTCAAGTGAAACGGATGCAAAACGAGCAAGTTATGCGAATTTTAGTATTAAAAATGGAGGCTGATCTGGGCGCTACCGTAGCTTACGGTAGCCACCGTAAGCTATGGTAGGTACTGAAACCATCCTTCCACCGTAAGGCAGTGCCTTGTTACCGTATGGATTTTATGGCCACCGTAAGCTACGGTAGCCACCGTAGCTTACGGTGGAGGTCAGATGCAAAATATAAAGCTCATGCAATTCTTCGTTTTTCTTCGAATTCGGACCCCGTGAACCCATTCCAAGCCTCGATAAGTTTTTATAATGCACCTCAACCCTACCAAATGGCTTGGTAAGTTACGGGTAAGTATGGAACTCAATTTTTAAGATCCGAAACATACCCGAAAGACACTTAAAAAGTGTTTATGACGTGTGAGTAAGAACGTGACGTGAGAGCGAGTATGCGGGGAAATGAATTAAGTATGTGGGTATGTATGTATAGATTTAACTTCATTCCAATAGCTGTAACTTATAAGTAATCATGAATAGGAGTGAGTATGTATATAAGATTGTTCGTACATGTCTTATTACATGGTGCTTTGTAATTAGGATACGTTAGTAAATCATGTGAAATTATGTAAGTTGCATGTGAGAGCTTGTTTATATGTACGTATGTATGTGTGTATGTATTATGTGACCAAAAGTACACATACGGATGTACGTAGGCACGAAGTAGTATTTATTGTACACGAAGGAACGAGGCTTGTATATACGTATACATAGCTTCAATATGTTTGAGTACTAAGTTACAAATCATGTGCCTTGAGAATGAAATGAGATTTGCAGGTATACTATTGGAGTCCATTGTGAAGTTTTGAGGGATTGGAATGCAAGATTGTACTCGGAAGGATGATCGAAAAGACTTGCACGAATAGAAAGATTGCGGCGTGGTCATTTAATTATGTATGATAGATTATGAATGTAGATTATCAAATTTTAATGATGTGCATGTTTGTGGTGAATGTAGGTTACACGGGCTAACATCGGTATAAAGTATTGGAGGATTGAAGACCGAGTCAAGGGCAAAAATTGTACGGGAAGAGTAGCCACATCATTGGGGATCGTATATGTAATTGATGAGATAATCAAGAATAAACGTTGTAAATCTTTTTAATAAAGTGTGGGTTATTCTAGAAACGAACTTACAAATAAGTTATATAAGTAATAATGAAAGAAATTTTTGACTTAATAATTCCGCTGCGTCGTTTTTGAGTTATTACGTATTAGGGTGTTACATTTCAATCATTATTTTCCAATTTTTTTATCCTCGTTAAACGGTATACTCAAGATGTTCCTCCCTCTTCATACCCCTATAAGTCTATAACGTCCAGAGGATGGTGTAGGGGAGTTATCAAGCCTTTTCATGCCCATGTAATGCTCATTAATCATGGTCAAAGGCTATCTGGTGTGTTCATAACTAAAATGGTCACCACCATCCTCCACGTGAGAGTCATGTCACCCCACCCTCATCCACCAATCTAATTCACCACCCTATATGGTGTGGACCATGACCCCCACGAATTAAAATCCCCTAATTAATTGAAAGAAAGTCATGGTTGCCATGGATTAAACCATGTGAACCATCATGATTTGAGAAGGGGGCGATGTACCACGAGAATTATGTCCTGCGAGGCAATTCATAATCTAATCCACCACCTCCATACCCTATAGCCTAAGCGATTTTCTCGAGGAATAGATAAGTCAAACATAATTTCATATGAGTTGATGAATTACGGAAATCATTCACCAGCATAATTTTTTTTAAGAAAACAACATGCATTTAAAAAAAATACACATAAATCGTCTATCAACATGCATATGATCTCTAAACCACATCACTTGTTTGTGTGTGATATTATTTAAACGGTCATGATTTTTAATATGTTAATATTTTTTAATTACATAATATAAACTAACATAATATTGTTATAGCTTTTTTAAAACTAAAAAATTATGAACACGTTACGTGATTACTGGTGTCTGTATAACCCGTCATATCACATAGACACTCCTAACTCCGTCTGTATGTAAAAACACAAATATCTTTAATTGCTTAATTTATAACCTAAGTGGGGACAAAAACACTTAGTCAACCAACTTAACCAATATTCAACTAATCTCGTGATATCACCCATTTCCCTTTGAGTTTTAGCAACTCCAAATTTAAATAATTGGATTTTTGTGTGGGTCCTAAGTTACAATAATCTCTTTTTCTGGGTGTGGGCTAGCTACCAAAACAAACCAACCAACCAATTACATCTCCTCTGCAAAATTCGTCTATATATATATATAAAAAAAAAAAAAAACCATCATTATAATTTATAAAACATAATACGACCAATTTAGTAGATTAAAACTTTTGTAGTTAAGTGCTTGAGAATTTTTTAATCATTTAAATATAATTTGTTAAATTCCAGAATCTCTAATAACCCGTTTTAACTTTAGCTAAGCTAGTAGACATTAAGGGTTGTTTGTTCGCTCTTAAGACTTTTAATGATTCAGATTTCTTACTGGTTGAACACTTACTGCTTCAGACTGTTTGTTTCGCGAACAGACATCTGAATGTTTTAGACATTTGCCTCTGAATGGTTAACACCTCTTATCTGAATTGGTCAAACATTTGTTTCTGAACAGTTAAGTATTATACAGACTCTTAATGGTTCAGATATCTTACTGGTTCACCACTTAATGATTCATTTCAGACCACTTACTACTTCAATACTTACCAATTCAGAAGTTGCCAAACAACCCCTAACTCTATAGTCTGTTGAAGATTATACATAACCCCGCTTGTTTATAAATGAAATTTTCAATTTATTCATTTTAAATGTTATTATTTAGTTATGAAAATAAAATTTAAAAAAAATATCAAATAGCATTGACACATTGTTTTCTTTCCCAAAACTCATATCGTGGTATATGACGTGTGACTTCCTTTTCATGACCAGTCGTGAAATTTCCAAACTTCTTCACTAATTGTTTACGAACATAATTGAAATATTAGAGAAGAGGAAATACATGCAAACGTGATATTTATATAATAGTTATGTTCTTATAATGCAATCATGTTATATATGATTTAAGTTATGATTTAGAAACCTATAATAAATACTTAGAAAAAACCATAAAAGATTAAATAAGACAAAAATGTTGATTCTAAGACTATCCGCATCAGTGAAAGGCTATCCTTTCTACAAACAGCCTAATCAGCATGTCACATCAGCTTTTCACTTATTCTTCCCACAAACACTTTTTACCCACAACAATAATATATATATCCTTCCCACAAACAACCTTATTATAATTATTTTATTAAATTTAAACTAAATAAAAAAAAAAGAAAGGACCCACCATTCCCCCATTCTTCACCATTCTTCTCCAAGAATCCTTAAGAATGAACACTCTCCATGTCATCATCTACAACACCCACTAATCCATCCCTCTCACAAATGCCCTCCACATAGGCCAAGAATCACCTACAAACATCCTTGATGTGGATAGTCTAAGAGGAGAAAGCCAAAAAGCAAAAGATATAGATCTGTGAGACACACATCACGGGGTTGTGTTGATTTGGACCACTTAGGTGGGTTCATTCCCTCTCTAGCACGTAATTTCGAAAGAGCTTTGCATGTTATCGTCGGTTTTGTGATCAATCATCTATTATATACATGGAAACAAGTCGGGTCGAACTAGGTTTGTTTATTTATGAGTAGGGTTACTAAATTCGTTTATTTATGAGTAAGTGCGTTCCTAATTTCCTATCTATCTTACGAATATAATTTTTTTTTTTGAAAAAATCATTCCTTATCATTCCACACGAAAAATGACAATTACAAAGCAATGGCAGGTAGTCGGGCAACAAGTTGCGCCGCCACCCCCTTTTGAATAGAAAAACCAATTCTACTAAATACAAAGTTTGAAACCTTTAGCGACGAAGAATTACTATTAACGACTTTTTGAACCCGATTCAATAGTCGCACAGCGTCAGGAGCGAGACCACCAAAAGTATCAAACGCAAACGGGACAAACATATGTTGATTCTCCCGGCAGGCTTTCTCATGTTTTGCCACTTTGCTCGCCTCTGCCTTGAGCACCGCTTGCCCTACGACAAAGCCCTTTTGGTTTGTCTATACATATCGCAATTAGAGGTGTGTGAAATATAACTTTATATACCCTTCTTGGAAAAATAACAAGTGGAATTCCTTTACGTGTAATGATGGGAATACAATCGTTATCGGTTCAATTCATTACACAACCGACACTCAGTATAACAACCGAAAAAGAAAACCCAAAATAAAAATATGACAATTGATATGACCAATGGATATCGATATATGTTTTATAAAGATTGAAATCACAACTCTAATTGAAGTTCACATCATTAAGAGCACCCACAACGGGGCTTGTCTGGCAAGGTTTTATATATATATATATATATATATAGGTAAAGGGTACTGTACAAATTCCCTTATCGTACATTACGTACGCTACAATCTCATTCGTCAGATCATCTCCCCGCAATGAAAATCGCATGTTGTAATAATTTCGCATGTGATATTTTTGATGAAATAGCAGGTGTTTTTTTGTAACAATTTCGCATGTGGTAATTCAATTTCGCATGTGATAATTTTGATGAAATAGAAGGTTGTTTTTTTGTAACAATTTCGCATGTGGTAATTCAATTTCGCATGTGATAATTTTGATGAAATAGCAGGTTGTTTTTTTGTACCAATTTCGCATGTGGTAATTCAATTTCGCATGTGATAATTATGCTAACAATTTCGCATGTGGTAATTCAATTTCACATGCGATTTTCAATGCGGGAAGATGATCTGACGGCTGAGATTGTAGCGTACGTAATGTACGATAAGCGCATTTGTACGTTAACCAGCCCCTATATATATATATAGGACAAAGATCCGTTAGGAACCACCCTTTATTGCGAGAATCGCGAGAACCAATGTGAACGCAACAAAAAATACCTAAAAATAGCTAAAAAAAAAAAAAAAAAATTTTTGCTTCTAAAAGTAGCGATTTTAACTTAAAAAATAGTAAAAAAAATTTTTTTAGATTTTTTTAGGTTTTTTGGGGGGTTTAGTTTTTAGCTTTTTAGCTGGGGGGGTTAGGTTTTTTTGGGGGAGGGGGGGTTAGTTTTTTTTTTTTTTTGGGGGGGGGGGGGTTGGGGGTTAGGTTTTTTAGCTATTTTAGGTTGTGTTCACATTGGTTCTCGCGGTTCTCGCAATAAAGGTGGTTCTCACATGAGCCCCTCCCTATATATATATAGGGAGGGGCTCATGTGAGAACCACCTTTATTGCGAGAACCGCGAGAACCAATGTGAACACAACCTAAAATAGCTAAAAAAACCTAACCCCCACCCTCCAAAAAAAAAAAAAAACTAAACCCCCCCCCCCTCCCCCCAAAAAACCTAACCCCCCCCCCCCCAAGCTAAATGCTAAAAACTAAACCCCCCAAAAAACCTAACCCCCCAGCTAAAAAGCTAAAAACTAAACCCCCCAAAAAACCTAAAAAAATCTAAAAAATTTTTTTTTACTATTTTTTAAGTTATATATATAGGGAGGGACTCATGCGAGAACCACCTTTATTGCGAGAACCAATGTGAACACAACCTAAAATAGCTAAAAAAACCTAACCCCCAACCTCCAAAAAAAAAAAAAAAACTAACCCCCCCCAAGCTAAATGCTAAAAAAAACCTAACCCCACCCCCTCCCCCCAAAAACCTAAAACCCCCCCACCCCCCCCCCCCCCCCCCACCCCAAGCTAAAATGCTAAAAACTAAACCCCCAAAAAATCTAAAAAAAATCAAAAAAAAAATCTAAAATTTTTTTTTTGAATTTTTTAATATTTTTTATGTTAAAATCGCTACTTTTAGAAGCAAAAAAAAAATTTTAAAAAAAAAAAAAATTTTGGCTTCGAAAAGTAGCGATTTTTTTATAAAAAATATTAAAAAATTCAAAAAAAAAAATTTTGTGTGATTTTTAGCTATTTTTAGGCATTTTTGGTGTGTTCACATTGGTTCTCGCGGTTCTCACAATAAGAGGTGGTTCTCGCATGATCTTCTCCCTATATATATAAAACGAAAGATCCACTAAAAAGTACAAAAAAATTAAGAGCACTCACAAACTTTCATCCTTTTTATTTTCTCAAAAAATACAACACAAAAAAATTAGTAAAAAAAATCCAGTACAAAAAATATAGTAAAAAAAATTAGTACAAAATAGGATGGAATATATATATGTGTATTGTAACAACTAAGCATGTTAAATAATGCTTCTATTGATTTTTTTAAACAACTAAGCATAATAAAGTGAATTCGGGCTAAACGCTGGAATTAGAAAACCAAAATCACATCATAAGGAGATTATTTCGAAGCTACTTATCCCAGCGTATGTTCACCTTTTGTTTTCGATTAACAAACCATAAAAGAGACTAATGTGCAATAGATCAAAAAGTTCTTTGTTTCGTCCGGATTGCAAAACATGTGTTTCCGAATCTCGAAAACATCCCCATGTAGTAAAACAAACAACCTCAGGGTATTAGGAGTGGTTAAACACTTGAGAGTGTCAAACTAAAAAATCAACCAATGAGAGTGTGTCATGTCAAAGTGGTAAACTATGCTCAAAAGTGTTGGCAATGGTTTAGACACTTGGTGAAGTGGTAAACTATTTTAAAAAAAAAAAGATGTGATTGGTTGAGATTGAAATGGACCCCACCCAACACTACCCTCTCTCTCTCACATGCACTCTTCCCACATCGGCGAGCCCTCCCCGATCCACACAAGTCACGGCATCGGCAAAGGGTTGGCGGCGGTGTTTGCCGCGCGGCAACCCGCTTTACCGCACCCTTTGCCGACTCCACTCCTAACACCCTTAGACCATCCCCAATAGGTCATTTTTTTGGGTTGTTTTTGTGTCATTTGTCCACCTCACCTATTCTTTATTATTCTGGGATGCATATTTGGGTGGCATATTTGTTGAAGAATGGGTATAAACGAGCATGTTGTCAGGAGGTGGTGGGGCCAAAGGGTGGGGGGTTGGGTGATAAATTAAATGTAAAAGGTGGTGATGATGTGTCAATGTTTTTATGTGTTTTTGTGTTTTCTTATTGGGTGGGTTTTTGATGTTTTTGAAGGGTGGTGTTTTTCTGATGTGGCAGCTGACTGGACATGTTTTTAGGTGTTTTTAGTGGGTCTTATTGTGGATGCTCTTATATCATGTGTAGTGGTGAGTGAAACAAATGTTTCACCTTTGGGCATGAAGCGACATGTGGCCGCCTAGTCAACAAAGAGGATTGAAGTTAAAAAGGGGTGTACTGGGGCTTGAACTCAGGGCCAGCCCTGAGAATTCATGTACCATGTTCGAGCTCGAAAAAACGTGCCCTTAGGTCTTAGCGAAATTGGGTATTTGGCTCATTAAAAGTCTAAACCTAATGTCAATGGGCTAATAACTAATCTAAACCATAAAAATAGTTTTGTAAGTGGGTCTATGTTAGTGTTTGTATGAGTATACCATATTAATTTATTTATTTTTACATATATATATATATCGGAGTTTTTTTTAAATAACGTGCCTCTCGAAATATGGGGCCCTGGCTGGTGGTCCTCCCCCACCTTCAGGGCCGATGATGCTTGAACTCTTGTAATGATTAGATATTATAATTGAATTAAATAAAAAAAAACATCACAAAAATTCTATTGGTCATCCACTTTTGAATCAGATGTTTTAAGGGAAACGCCCCAACCCAAAATCAACTAAAAATCACCCACAAGGGCGGTGTGCACCCATGATTGGGGCGTTTTTTGCCCACTCCACGCCCAAAACCTTGGCCACTACAGGTGGTCTTAGATAGGGGTGTTCAAAATTGGATATTTGAAAACTCAAATATCTGAATTTCGGATATCCGATCGAATAGTGAATCAGATATCCAAATATCCACTTTTTATTTAATTTTTATTTTTTTATATTCGGAACCGGATATTTCGGATATCCGAATATAAGTTTTCGTGTAGTTTCGGATCCTTCGGATATCCGAAAAAATAAAAATTAAATTTTCGGATATCCGAAATATCCGAAAATTTTTAAAATCACTATCCGAATCCGAAAATTCGGATATCCGAATTTTTGAATGTCGGATATTTCGGATCGGATTTTCGAATACGGATAATTTTGAACACCTCTAGTCTTAGAGACTTTTTGTTTGGAGAGAAACAGGAGGCATCCAACATTTCCATCAAAACCTTAGGAAGAATCACAACCAAGAAATCTAATGCCATCTAAGAAGCTATTAACTTCCAAATCTTAAAAACGATTTTACATGAAATAAACACATGATAGTCATTCTCGACCTGCAAATAATAAGACGAATAGTAAATGGAAGTAATATCAAACTCTTAACGACTAAAATTCCATTGAGTAGGTAACCGATCCAAAATCACCCCACCAAGCATGCATATTAACCTTTTTTAATGTCTTTAAATGCAACCTGAAAGCCTTCGATAACCAAAATAAGTAGAAACAACGCCATTGGACACCCTGCCTCAAACCTCTCTCCATTGGAAACTTAGCGGCAAAACTACCATTAATAAAAATAAATACTCTTGCAGATGATAAACATGCCCAAATCGACCTAACCCACTTCTTACCAAATCCCATAAACGATATAACAAATAATAAATACTCTCAGGTCCCAAGTAACAGAGTCGTAAGTTTTTTTTCTAAAATCAAATTTAAAAAGAAAAAAGACGACTCTTATTCTTTTTAGCATACTATCAATAATGTTATCGATACAATTATTTTCATGATAGAAATTATAGGATTAGGATCAAATACAAAGGATCCTAATTGTAAGAAGTGTAAGAAGGATTTATAGAGTGACAAGTGTCCAATAACCTAAAAAAAACCCACTACACAAAAAAACCCACTAAAAAAAAAAAAACTTAAACATCCACCACCACCAAAAACCCCCACCCCCCACATCACCCACCAAAAAAAAATTTTTTTTTTTTTTTTGCCGAGGGGGTGGGGGGTGCGGGTTTAGGTTTTTGAGTGGTGGTGGGGGTGGGTGTTTAGTTTTTTTTATATTTTTTTTTAGGTTTTTGGGGGGTGGGGGGGGGGGGGGGGGTTTAGGTTTTTTTGGTGAGGTATAGTTTTTTTTTTGCGGGGGGTGGGGGGGGGGGGGTTTAGGTTTTTGGGTGGTGGTGGGGGTGGGTGTTTAGGTTTTTGGTGGTGATGTAGTGGGTTTAGGTTTTAGGTTATTGGACACTTGTCACTCTATAAATCCTTCTTACACTTCTTACGATTAGAAGCCTTTGTAGAATAACTTGACCCAGAAATTATATTATATGGTTATTTTTAAATTTCATTTATAGGGTGAGAATCATGGGTTGAGTTATAATACAAAGTTTTTAAAAATAAGAAGGGTAAGAAGCCACCAGAGAGTGACAAGTGTCTTAGGAGGAATTAAATGGAAAGGGTAATTTTGTCTACAAGAGGAAAGAGAATATGCACATGCAAGTCACATGTTATTTCCCCCCCAATTTTTAAACGTCCGTAACTTTTTTATACATCATTTGTTTTTAAAAAAATTATACCATAAAATCGAGCGTTTTTTTATCTTTAATATGAGTACCATATTGTTATATTTTTCAAAAAAAATTCAAAAACCCAGTTGGATATTACACAATGGATATGATGTAAAACACAATGTAAAGTAGATCAAAAACACAATCAATAACAACAGATAAAGACACAATGGACAACATACTAAAACACAATGACCATAACGTATAACACAATGGCGATAACATATAACACAATAAGTATCAGACTAAATAAAAACACAATTGATGACAACAGATAAAAGACACAATTAATTACAACAGATAAAAGACACAATGGAGAGCAGATGAAGATACAATGGAAAACAAACTAAAAACACAATACACAACAAACTAAAACACAATGAAAAAAGATAATGAAAAAAATTGAACAAATCATTAAAACACAATGAATAACATATTAAAACACAATGAATAACATATTAAACACAATGACCTGAACTAATAACACAATTTATTGAAAACCCAGATATAACACCATCTTCATTGTGTCATATATTGTGTTATAGGTTCTTATAAAAACGCAAATGATAGAACCCAATTTAACATTGTGTTATAGGTTTTGATAATAACACAATGTAAAGTAGATCAAAAACACAATCAATGACAACAGATAAAGACACAATAGACAACATACTAAAACACAATGAGCATAACGTATAACACAATGGCGATAACATATAACACAATAAGTATCAGTCTAAATAAAAACACAATTGATGACAACAGATAAAAGACACAATTAATGACAGCAGATAAAAGACACAATGGAGAGCAGATGAAGACACAATGAAAAACAAACTAAAAACACAATACACAACAAACTAAAACACAATGAACAAAGATAATGAAAAAAATTGAACAAATTATTAAAACACAATGGACAACATATTAAAACACAATGAATAACATATTAAACACAATGACATGAACTAATAACACAATTTATAGAAAACCCAGATATAACACCATCTTCATTGTGTCATATATTGTGTTATAGGTTCTTATAAAAACACAATGGATAGAACCCAAATTAACATTGTGTTATAGGTTTTGATAATAACACAATGTATAGAAACTCTACTGACCAAAACCCAGTTAAAAGACACAATGACCTGAACCTTTAACACAATGCAATAAAAAAAACCCAGTAAAAATGAAATTTTTTATTTTATTTTTATATGGTAATATGGTACTAATATTAAAGATAAAAAAACACTCGTTATTATGGTGAATGTTTTTTTTTAAAAAAATGTCGTATGAAAAAGTTATGGACGTTTTAAATCGATGGGGGAATTGGCATGTGCCTTGCATGTGGAGAGAGAAAATCCATAAATATAGGATTCCCTTTATGCCCTTCTATTATCTTCTTTTCCATACAATTAATCTCAACCCTCCAAATCTAAGATCAATGGACTAGAATCCTTCTTACCCTTCTTATTTTTTTTATCCTTTGTATTTGATCCTAACCCGAGAATCAAATAGTAAGTTTATTTTGGCTAGGAAGGATAGGAAACAATAAGATTATGACATGTGGCAAAATTTAAAATAAAGAGGAAGGGCATTTTAGTCAGTTTTATCTAGGGCCGTTCAAATCGCTCGCCGCTCGCTCGACGCTCGTTCGGAAGTTGCTCGGAAAATGCTCGTTCGATTTGACGCTCGGTTGTAAATGAGCCGCTCTGCTCGGTTCGGTTTGTAAACGAGCCAAGCATGAGCAAAGGTCCGCTCGGTTCGGTTCGGCTCGAATTATTATTTTAATTAGTATATATATATACATATACACATACATCTATAAACATGTATATACACTATATATACACAAAAATATAAATTATACATATATACACACACATACACCTATATATACTTAAATATAAACTAAATTTATAGTTTTATATGTACCAATCTATTAGATTTTGGTTAAGTATATACAAATTTACAACTATATCTATACGTACTAGCCCAACCACGCCAATGAAAAATTAAAAACAAAACTAAAAGTTAAACCCTAAACCAATAAACGACAGTCTGTTCATCACCTCAATGTTTCATGTTGTTACCCTAAGCCCGTCGTCTCCTGCTCTCAACGTAATTGTTCGTGCAATATGATCATCGCCTCGTCAGCCACAACATTGTTATTCATAAGAAAAATATTATGCCATGAAATGTGCATTTTTTAAAGACATAAAAACTTGAGACCCAACATTGTCACTATCTCTCTCAGCAAATATAAATTGGGTGACACAGTTGTCCAAATCGCTCGAACTTCGCTCGACGCTCGCTCGGAATTTTTACTGCTCGAAAAATGCTCGCTTGATTTGATGCTCGGTTTTAAATGAGCCGCTCCGCTCGGTTCGGTTTGTAAACGAGCCAAGCACGAGCAAAGGTCCGCTCGGTTCGGCTCGGCTCGTGAACAGCCCTAGTTTTATCCAATCTTCTTTCTTCTTCTCCCCAGTAACTTCAAAACCCACCATTTTCAAAACCCACCATCTTCAACCTTTTCTTCATTTTCTATCTCAATAATTACTACATTATAGTGCGATTTTCGTCACCAATCAATGATTCAAACACCCAATCAACGTGTTCTTCAACTTTTTTTGAAGAAACCCAGGTTAACTTCATACAATATCTCATTTTTCCCGTGATTTTGAAGCGAATCACTCGATCCGTTCGATTCGATCGCTGATAAGTGTTTCTATTATTCAAATTTCGTCAATCGTTGAAGAAATCGGCTTCGATCTATGTAAGAAATTTTTGAATTGCATTTTTATGATCTGCGTTTTTGAATTGACTCATTGCGTTCTACGGGGCTTCCAAGGGAGCTGTAACGCCCTGCTTCTTCGTACTTTCCATAATTAGAAAGCGTTGCTTGTATTTCTATTTTTAGAAATCATGTATTCTTATAATCGTCTTTTCGTTGTAATCGTTGTAAAATCCGAGACTTGGATCATAAATAAAATTCGTATTTCTTTAAATTCATATTCTACATATTTCATATATGTTCATACGTTTGGATTGATTATACATGTGACACTTTATTCGTAATACTTACAAAATACGTTAAACTTACAAATACTTGAACATATGTGCTCAATTCATGCAAATGCGATACTTATTCTCGACATCCATACTCATTTATACTTGTCTTGTATTTATTTTATGCTTTAATTTCATAATATACCTTTACACATGATCCTTTATACTTAAAAAATGCCCTAAAACAACTTAAAACACTAAAATATGAAAGTATAGGGGCGAAAAGTGTCAATAATCAAACAAATTACCCAGCTCTCACTGGCTCGCGCCCCATGAGGAAGTCTAATCCACAGATTTGTAATTCAGCTTCAACTATTGGGTGATTTTGAGCTAGTTTGGTGTGTTTCTTGCACTTATTACACCCAACCACTAACCCTAATCATTCCCTATAAAACCCAACCCATTCCCACACATTTTCCACTTTGCAAACTCATCTTTTCTACTCTCAAACACTCAAAAATCAGTTGAGAAATCAGTAGCAAATCAGATTTGTTACAAGTTGCAAAAGTGAGCATAACTTCACTTATACTTCATCTTTTTCATCCATTCTTTCTTCTTAGCACTTGGAACAACCTTAGGTATGTTTCCACAGGTTTTCCATGGAATACCAAGGCTGGAACATCAACCAAATAAGGTTACAAGTGCAAGAAAGCTTCCGTTTTGTATGAACACTTTGTTAAACTTACTTAAACTTGTGATTTCTTCCAACATTCCTATGTCCTTATGCCACCAATCAAGACCATTATTATGTGTGCTTAAAAACAAGGTTGTAACATGTAAATCCAGAGGTTTTAAGCCTCAAAACTTTCTGTTTTAAAAGGGTTTTAACCCATAAGTGATGAACAAGTCCTAAACTTGAATATGTGTGATTATTTAGATAACTTGGGCTATCCTACCTATAAATCCACACATCACTTGATGTTTTCCTTGTTAGATAGTGTTTATTTCATTTCCTTATTGTACATTCATGACCATCCTTGTTGTCTTTGACAACTTGTGCATTGGTGAAAATACAAAAGAGGTCTTAAATGGATGGTTTATCCTCCTACCTCATGCATGACTTCTATGATAATACTTGTAACATTATTAGACTAAACTTATGATATATATACTATATGAAATATATAATACTTATAGTAACCGAACCTTTGACGATAATCTTATGATTATTTGTCAAAATATTAAGTTACATCATCTAAAGACTTGGCACTCGTTACGATTCTAATGGTACTTTAACCCATGAAAACATTCAAACCCCTATGGGTTTCATGGTGTCAAAACGAGTATTAGGTGCTAGATGGTTATTTTTTCATATGATACGTTTCATTCCAAATTCCTAATCTCCCGTTATCACCCAAATACTCATACACCTTGTTTCCTCGTGTAGAAGGACTTGGTGTTTCCTCCTCCAACAACCAACAATCCTCGCGGATTAACAAGTGGAAGCTTGCAAAACCGTGAGTATACTTGAAACCCCCTTTTTTCGTTTACCACCTTTGGGGTGTAACATGTTAAACTATGAAAACTTATACTTATACTTATTTCTAAAATGCACAAACATTCCTTATACATGCATGCATACTTGTTACTTGATACTTTAAATCTGGGTTTATACGTTTTGTGTGAGACTTATCATTAACTTCGTACGAGCCTATCCTTGACAGATATAGCGCTATAGGATTAACGCACCGCCTGTGAACGTTGGGTTATGTTAAGAGCTTATTGCGCTTCATCTTGGTTTGATTAGTTAAACACATGCCGGTTTTATGGTTTATCTTGTTTCAATAGCTTGCCATGTGGAATTGTTTAAAACTTATCTTTTTATGCTATGTATGAAAACCTGTATACTCGCCTTTGCTTTTGCATTGAACTTTATTTTAAACATGTTACAGGTTGATGATGACGATCGTATGAAATCTAGTAGGGATGACTAGAAACAAGCTCGAGAAATTACTAGATTTGAATATGTATGTTATGTTGAACTCATTGTATTAGTCGTAACTTGAATTCTATGTATTGTAATGAGAATTTGAGTTATGTAATGAAAATTGTTTTGATTTAATTATTGTCACAATTAGCGTTATGTGTGATGAGCAATCTTTCTTCGTCCCACTATAATGATTCCGCCATTGGTTGGGGTGTGACAGGGGCAACGCCCCCTTGGCGGGGGTCCGGGGGCAGCGCCCTGGGAGCATGGTCTAAGGGGCGTCAGCCCCTGGCGGGGTCCTAGGGGCAGAGCCTCTGGATGGGGTCGAGCTGCATCAGAAAATTTAATTTTCTGGAAATTGCCTCATTTCATAGACAAAAATTCGTAGACAGTTTTTGATCTCCTACTTCCTGGTTCAGACAATTCACAGACAAAACATACCATGGTTCAATGCGTTTTAGAGAGAACACTTTCTTTTGTGTTTTTAGGCAATTTGCGTTTTAGAAAAAAGACATTTTATGTGTTTTTTGGTCCATTGCGTTTTAGAAAAACACATTTTGAAGTGTTTTTAGTCCATTGCGTTTTAGGAAAAACACATTTTTATGTGTTTTCAGTCCATTGCGTTTACAAAGAACACTTTCTTTTGTGTTTTTAGGCCATTGCGTTTTAGAAATAAGACATTTTTATGTGTTTTCTGGCCATTGGGTTTTAGGAAAACACATTTTGAAGTGTTTTTAGTCCATTGCGTTTTAGGTAAAAGCACATTTGTATATGTTTTCAGTCCATTGTGTTTTAGAAAGAACACTTTCTTTTGTGTTTTTAAGCTATTGCGTTTTAGAAAAAAAAATACATTTTTAAGTGTTTTTTGGTCCATTGTGTTTTAGAAAAACACATTTTGAAGTAATTTTAGTCCATTGCGTTTTAGGTAAACACATTTTTATGTGTTTTCAGTCCATTGCATTTTAGAAAGAACACTTTCTTTTGTGTTTTTAAGCTATTGCATTTTAGAAAAAATACATTTTAAGTGTTTTTTGGTCCATTGCGTTTTAGAAA
Organism: Helianthus tuberosus; assembly: GCA_030545235.1. Classification (NCBI taxonomy): domain Eukaryota; kingdom Viridiplantae; phylum Streptophyta; class Magnoliopsida; order Asterales; family Asteraceae; genus Helianthus; species Helianthus tuberosus. The sequence continues at coordinate 54,759,229 of CM060404.1, forward strand.
AACACATTTTGAAGTGTTTTAGTACATTGCGTTTTAGGTAAAACACATTTTTATGTGTTTTCAGTCCATTGCGTTTTAGAAAGAACACTTTATTTTGTGTTTTTAAGCCATTGCGTTTTAGAAATAAGACATTTCTTTGTGTTTTCTGGCCATTGCATTTTAGAAATAAGACATTTCTTTGTGTTTTTTGTGAATTGCGTTTTAGAAAAAAAGTAATTTTTTTACGTTTTTTGTCCGTTGCGTTTTACACAACTGGGTTTTAAAAAAAAATCGAAAATATAGCAATAGTATACTCGTTTTAAAGATAAAAAAATGCTCATTTTTTTTGTGCAATTTTTATAAAAAAAATAATATCATATGAAAAAGTTATTAACGTTTAAAAAATGGGGGGAATTGGAGGAGAAAGAAACTATTGTTCTGAATTGACTAGAATGCCTTTACACAAACCCACGCGTCTCTTTTTTTCTCTTCAATTTCACTCATTTAATCTTAGCCCTTAATTAAATCAATTGATGGTTGAGATTACTTTCTAGCCTTCCTAGCCAAAAAAAACTTTTTATTATATCCTAACTCTTCATTTATGTATTTTCTTTTTCAATTTAAAATGTGAAAAGGTTATATCTATTTTAAAAGACATCTACCTATACTTTCTATAAAAGGAGAAATCCCAATAACATAAGAAAAGCTGATGTGTCAGCCAGAGAGGCTGTCCAACAATGCTTTTCTTATGTCATTACTGCATCATAAAGCCTAATATATAAAATCATTTTAAATTCTATTCAAACCTCTGCCCTTCACTTTACAGTCAAACATCTGCCCTTCACTTTACAAAGTAAACCTCTGTCCAGATTCAAAATTCGGGCTCCAGATTCAAATTTCAAAATTCAAACCATATATTCGAATCCTATAAATAAGATATATGAATCTGGCTCCACATTCCAATTTCAACTCTATCTTTCTCGCTCATATCTGCGAGCTTATCTCTCTCTCAAATGCGTATTTCTCGTGATTCAGCCGGCTAATCTCCGATTATACTTCTTTGTTCGAATGTTTGTTGATTCTGTTTACATATCATCGTTCCAATATCATGTGTTTGAACTTTTGTTTACATGTTATCGTTCCAGTATCATTGTTCCAAAATCGTCGTTTCAATGAAGCTTCCCTTCACACATCAACCTTTCAACTTCGATGTTGCAGTATCATTGTTGCAACATCGTGAAAACTTGCATGTGCTACATTCTTTGATGGGAGAGTAGCATTATTCGATTTTCATTAAATCGAAAGTCAGCTTTTCTTATGTCAGCTAGATTTTCTTCTTTTATACAAAGTATAGATTGGTGCAATATCGTGAAAAGTTATATGTGCTACAACAGTTGAGAGAAGACCTTTGCATTTTAGGTTTGTTTCTTATTTTGATTACTTGTAGTTTAATTTGATTATGAACAAACAAGTGTTGATGATGTTGAGAGTTTTTATTGACACTGACATTTTAGAATATGTTAAGATGCATATTGAGATTATTAAATTAAACTGTTACATAGAAAAATAGAAATTTACTGAAATATTTATAAACTATTACACGCTAGAGTTAACACTTGCTAGGATTTCGTAGACTCTTGCCTTTCTCCATGTGATTTCATGCTCTCTTTTGTTTTTCAGACCAGTTAGCATGTTGCAGATTTTCTGATCCTGTTTTAGTAGTTGTGTCAGAAATTCTTCTGCATTCTTCTAGAAATCTGACGGAGGTGAGTGGAGGACTTCGTCGAGCAATGCTATGTTGTTCCAGGTTTTGTTGTAATTAGTGTCATTGATTATGTCGACTTTCCTGTTTAGTTCTTCGTCTGTTCTTTTTTCTTTGAATGACCACATCGAGAATTGTGTTTTAGCATCGCTGGTGTCTGATCAGTGGTAGAAGCTGAAGTTTGCCATGTAGATTTTTTGTTGGATTTTCTGATTTGGAACAATTTTTGACAAACAGTGATTTGTAGGATAATTTGTTGATGTTTTGAATCAAAAGTAATCATCGGTCTTTTATAGAGTTTAAAAACGCGCCTACATGGTAAATGAAGAGGTTAATTGTAATTATGATAATATGCTTTTGTTCTTTGAAGTTCGAAAATTTGTCCCTTGGGTTTCTTGATATTTAATTTTACAGTTTTCCCATAAAAGTTGGGGTTTGAAAAGGTTTTTGCATTAAAAGACTGTTGTTTTAAAATATACATTAATATGTTTATATTAAATCTACATGTTTTGATTGATTAGATTATTAAATGTACAATGACTTTAAGTGTGATTTCTTAACATATTAGATATTTCAGTATATAAACTCATAGCCACTTCACCTGTTTTTCATCACATTTTCCTACGAAGATATCATACTTTCAGGAAAGTCGAGTAATATAGTTTATTGAAATGGCGTCATTCACTTCTGCAAAATCAGATGATTTAAAGAAACGTTTTGTCAGGCAAATCGAGGAACAGGTGTATGAAGATAGGGCTACTCTTCAAGAGCTAAAGAGATGTTTTGATGGATTGCAAGTTGGCCTGTTCACGAGAGAGTAGGTTTCCAGAAATCTGATGTGGATGCCTTCAACTTCCGTTCGTGAGCTTTGTGTTGTCAGTAATATAGAGTGCGGTGATAGAGACGTGGAGTTCATGGCGATGCTGAAGGACATACATCGAGAGGTTCAGCAATCGATGGAGTTGAAGCTAAAATTTCTTAATTCTTGCTGTTATTGTTAGATTTGAAAGTTTAGTTGTTCAGTATGTTATGTAATTATTGGACTTTTAATGTCATGAATAAATGAATAAATTTTAATCTTATAAATCTATGTTGTTGCATTTTAGGTTTACTTATTTAGTGTTTGAGTTTGATTTAGATTATGTTGATGTTGAAATGTGTCTGAACAGATGTTTGGTAAGTCAACAGAGGTTTAATAGGATGAAGGGTTGGTTTAATGGTGAACAGATGAGTGCAAAGATAAAACATCAACATAAAATTTGATCATTGATAGCAGTTTTTTGAAGAATCTGTGCTCCTGCAACTTACAGAGAGTTAATATTTGGAGTTGTAAAAGGTCTGTTGTAGTTAAAGTGTGGTAAAAGAGAACATCTGCTAATGATGAAACATTAAAGAAGGAAAGGTTTGTATGGGAGAGTAGATGTTAAAGAACAACAGATGATATTCAAAATATGTTGAGCCAGCAAAAGGTTTTTATAGTAACAGTGGTTAGCATAAATAGCAGATGTTGGGAGTTTGTTAGTCCATTAGATTAGATATTGCACAGTATGTGAAATTGTAATTGTAGACCTTTGTATAAGCATGCTGCTCTTGTCATATATTCGAACCCTCTTATGAAACAACTGTCTATGCTAACGACTGTTGATTTACCACTGTTGAATAAATGAATAAATTTTAATACTATTAATATTTGTTGTCGCATCTTCATTTTAATTATTTCAGTCATTCCTACGTATTATTATATAATTTAGAATAACATCTAAGGATTGCAGACTGATATTGATGTTGATGTGTAACATCTAGAATATTTGTTCATTAATAACAATTTTTTGGAAGAATTTGCGGTAAGACCTAATTACAAAGAGTTGATATTTGCTGTTGTAAAAGGTGTGTTGTAGCTAAAGTCTGACAAAAGAGAGCATCTGCTGATGAATAAATGTCTGAAGATGCAAAGGTCTGCTATGGAGCAACAGATGTTAAGGAACAACAGATGATATTCAATCTTAAAATGCTCAACAGAGGTTTTGATACTAACAGTTGTTGGGCTAATAGCAGATGTTAGACTTATGACTGTTGAGTTAAAGCTGTTGAAAACAACTGTTTTTGAAACTTCTGTTTGTCTAAAAATACATCCACTGCTAAAAGGTACTGTCTGTTGTTATAATTTCTGTTTATCCTAATCACCATTGATTTACCATACTGCTGACTGTCATCCATTATCACAAGAGAGGTTCTGACGTGGACAGATGTTAGCTAAAAATAAAACAACTGCTGAAAGTTATCATCTGTTCTCATAACTTCTGTTTATCTAACGACTGTTTAACTCACACCGTTCCCAACTTCTGTAGTTGACCAACAGAGGTTTCCAAACAACTGTCATCAGTTGTCGCAAGAGAGGTTCTGATGTGGACAGATCTTAACCATCAGATATTTGTAACTACTGCCACGTCAGCCTTCGCTTTTTCTCTCTATATAAAAGCTGTTTCATCCCTAAATCGACCTTCTACCACTGCCGTCTTGAATTCAAAATTCTTAAAAACAGTTTACAACATATTAAAAATCCTCCAAATTAAACCCTCTTTCATCCCTAAATCACCTTCTTCTTCGATCATATCACTGAACATCAAAAACCCTCACAACTACCTCCCCATCTTCGAGAAAACCAGCAAAAATACCTGCTTTCACTCAATAATTGACCTTTTAACGTCAACAAAATACAAATCAATCCTTACTGCTAATGCCCCGGTTCATACAGAAACTCTCTGACAATTTTGGTTTAATGCTGAAATAGAGTCTGAAGATAATAATCCAGTTGCCATCACATCTAAGGTCGGGAAAAGTGTCGTACGAATTTCTCCATTTACAATTTCCACTACATTTGCATTGGATGACTTGGGAGGTAAGACCAACTTTGAAAATCTCAACTTCATACAGAGTTTATTGAAAGAGGGTATGATGCACAATTAAAGGAAGTTACTATGTACAAACCAAACTTCCCTCCGCCAATGAAATTTTTGTTTCATACTCTTTTAACTTGTCTCTCAGCCAAGACCACCGCATTTAATGAGATACCTTTAAACATTCAGTATTTGGGTTATGCTATTTTAACAAAATCTGATTACAATTTATCAAAAGCACTGTTTTCTGATTTGTTGAATAATGTGAAAAATGTGAAAAAATTTGAAAAAAGGTGTTCGTAGTAATGCTTTTCTGTTGTATCCAAGACTTCTAAGCTACTACCTACAAAAACAAGTGTCACAAACAGATTTTGAACAAGGTGTAGTTTTTCAAATAAATAGTCTTACAAGTAGAACTTTTACTAGACTTATGGATAAAGAGTCAAAAGTTTCAAGAACAGAAACAAAGGGGGATGAGCCTGTTTTAGATGCGTCCACATCTGTTGCTCAAACTTCTGTTGTTGAGCCAACTGCTGCTGGTGATCATGACACCACAATCGGTGTTGTGAAACACACACCAGGAAAACGCAAAAAGAAACCTGTCACATCCAAAAAGCCCACCAAAACCAAACAAAATAAAAGGGTTCCTCTGGAAGATGAGATCCCAGAGGTTAATCCAGTGACAACACAAATGTCACTTGAAATCACTGCTGCTACTTCCTCACAGTTGTTGGAAAGATCTATAACAACCCTCCTAAAATTTTTCTGACACCCAAATATATTTTTAAATATCCTTATATGTCTTAAAATACACCCCGTATGTAAAAACCGAGCCCAAAATATGAAATGTCATAAAAAATAAAATAAAAACAAAAATTTAAAGGCTGTCGCGGGGCGCGTAGCCTTTGGCTACTTCTTACGCAGGCCGCGACAGCTAGAAGATCAGACGCAACCCTAAGCTGCCACGTGGCAGCAACGTGTTGAACCTATACCGTGATCTGGATCAGCTACGGCCTAGACCCCCTTACGACGCGGGCCGCGAGAGACTCGGATTACAGCCCTATAAAGTGGGAGCTCGGAATTTCAGTTTTCGTCGCTCAAAATTCTTTTCTCTCTCGAAATATCACATAGTATAAGCTATACTCAGGTATTATATCCCCCTAATTAACGAACCGTTGTAAGTATTATAACCCCAGTTACGTATTAGATACGCTGCCCGATTGATCCAGGGTTCCGTAACGACTGTCGTGGTTCTGCCTGACGTAGTCGTTGGAATGCCGTCTCGGGGAGGGTATCGTTAATATAAATAAAGGGTTATTATACTAACATATATACATTTGTGTAAATTATAGATAAATCACCAGGAAACCCTAAAAGAAGTCTAAGACAACAATGTGAGTTTATCCTCTTTTTGTAAACCTTTTTGTGAACTGTTTTACAAAACCTTAAATGCTTTACAATATGATTAAGCAGTGATTGAGTCTTTGTAGTTCTTCAATTACTGCCGGTATGTTGGGGTTTTGTATACAAAATGTGGAACACGTTACCATTGGACAACGAGTAAGCCAATGGGTAATATGACCCACCAGTTAGGATTGACAATACTGAATGAGTAATTGTGTAGAAATAAACAATGTGATAGCTCTCAATACTGTGTTAATTGATAAAACTCTTCTTGATTAAACTGGGATTCACTCACCAGTATTTCCCACTGACAAATGTTTTTAAAACGCGTTTCAGGTAACAAAATGTGAAAGCCAAATTAGAAGAAAGCCAGCTTGAGAGCACTGACGGCTTGAAAAAATGTGGCTATAAAAGTTACCTAAAAGACGATGTTTTAAATTCAATAAAATAGGGTTTATCCCTATGTTGTAATAAGAAACTTGGGTTTTACCCATGTGGTTATTAATATAAAATATGGTGGTTTTACTCTGATAAACATTTCCTAACTACGGTCCTGATGAAATTTTCGCTGCCAAAATAATAAACAAAATGATACCACCATCACTGATGTTCGCGGCCGCCCGTTCCTGGGACAGATAAGGGGCGGGGGTTGCGATAGAAGGTGGTATCAGAGCTAAGCCACTGATTCAGCTACAGAAGTGTTCTGCTGACATCAATATATTATCCAAATTGTTAGGAAATAAATTATGAAAATACGTGCATATCTGTATTTTATTGTTATGTGTTATTTGACTATTTGTTAGTTTACAGTATGAGTAATCAAGGACCCTCGGACGTGTATCGTTAGTTGTCTGATTCACCTAGGAGTGAAGGAACTTCTTCCCAGCCTACCCTCTCTGGGTATTCTGCTGATCAGGAAGAAGGGATGTTTGTCTTTAAGGCTCAGTCTGAAGAGCCATTCCCTCAGAAAAAGAGAGGATGGTTCAGTAAGGGAGCATTCGAGCATAGGAAAAGAATGCGAAAGTTGCAACAGCAAAGAGTCCTAGCAGCCGCTAAGCGAGAGTCAGATGCCCATACACAGGATATGCTTAATAGGAGCTTAGCCAATTTTCATATCCTAGCAACAAATGTTGCCGACCCAAATCTGGAACAACTAGTAGCCCCACAACCCTTACCTTAGTTCCCCACTCAGCCGATGGAGATAGAAATGCATGATTTCAACCCTGAGGAGATACCTAGGATACCAGCTCCTAATCCCTTAGATCCAAATTATGATCCATGGTTCGATGATCATAGGGATTATGTGCCACGCTATCACCTAAATGACGAAACCATGCCAAACTTAGCAGCCTATCCAGGTCTGGACCCTCTAGATCCCAACTATGAAAACGATGAATACATTAGGGAGATCTTAGAGAATCCGTACCCTCAGGAGAATCCCATGCCCCAGTACCCAGACCCAGTACCAGCACCTGCACCCCCAATGAGTGCAGAAAATGTGCATGAGCTCCGAACTTTCGAAGAAGAAATCTTAGAGAGTAGTGAGAGGATGAGGCAGGTAGGAGAGCGACTCGTATGAAAATATGACGACCGCAATATGGATTACTGGATGAATCCAACTCAGTAAAGGGGATGGTGGAGTTGGTAATAATAATAATAATAACATAATAATAATATATAATATGTTTTATGAAAAAAAAATAATAATATGTGTAATAATAATATATGTTGTAGTATAGACCACTTTGTGGTTAGAGATGCATAGTAGTTGTCACAACCCCCGACCCCACCCTGGGAGCGGGAGCCGTGAGCCAGTTTCGGTGGTATCGGTGTTTATTAATTTGGCAGCGGAAAAATTTCATCAGGACCGTAGTTAAGAAATATTTTATCAGAGTAAACCACCATATTTTATAAATACAAATACATGGGGAAAAACCTAAGTTTCTTATTACAAATTGTTTATAGAGATAAACTTCATTTTATTTGAAATAAAACATCTTCTTTATTTAGGTAACTTTTATAGCCACTTTTCTAAGCCTTCAGTGCTTTCCAGCTGGCTTTTATGTGCTTCATACTAAGTTACCTGAAACACGTGTTTAAAACATTTTATCAGCAAGAAATACTGGTGAGTGAATCCCAGTTTAATCAAGTTTAAATAAAAACCATTGAACAGTATTGAGGGCGGTCTCGCAATTATATTTGTTTCCAAGTCATACTAATTACCACCCACGGTACTGTCAACCTGACTTGTGGAAATGTTACCCCTCACAAGGCAGTAACATAACTTTGTATACAAAACCCCAACATACCGACGATAATTGTATCCTTACAAATACTCAATAACTGTTTAATATAATTTAATTTAGGTGAGGTTTTGTAAAAACAGTTAACAAAAAGGAGATTACTCACATTGCTATTATAGGTCTTTCCTTTGTGACAATCTGGTTATGATCTATTAATTAAACAATGCACACGTGTTAGTATAATAACCCAATTTACATTAGTTATACCCTCCCCGAGACAGAACTCCAACGACTACCTCGGGCAGAACCTCGACAGCCGTTACGGAGCACTAGATCAATCGGGCATCGTATCTAATATGTAACCGGGGGTTATGATACTTACATCGAGGCAGAGATTCTCTATTTAGGGGGTATAATACCCGGGTATAGGGCCTACACTACAGAAATTGAGAGAGATTGAGAATTGTGAACGAAATGGGACTGAAGGCTGATCGACGCTATTTATAGGGTTGTTCAGGAACTTCGTCGCGCCCCGCGAAGACCACACCAAGGTCTTACGCGGCCCGCGAGGATCAGAAAAGGCGGCGGCGGTGCTGAGTCATCCCGGGGGTGTTGACGCGTGTAGGGACACGTGGCGTCACCAAGTCTCGCCACTTGTTACTCGGTCGCGACCCTCGTAGAATTATGAGCAGTCTGTCGCGGCCCGCGACAGACTTAATTTATTGTTTTTATTTGATCTTTAATTATATAAAGGTATTTCGGGCCCACTTTTCGTATAAGGGGTATATTTTAGGACGTGTAGGGGTGTTTTAGGAGGGTGGTTATACTATTTAATAAAATATATAATGCACTTGCATTAAGTATAGTAACCCAATTCAACTTTATCCCTACGTCACGAGACAGAACCCCAACGAACTTAGTCGGGCAGAGCCTTGACATTCGTTACGGGGCCCTACATCAATCGGACAGGGTATCAGTGATCAGGGGTTACAATACTTAAAACGGGGCAGGGCTTTGTAGGATTTAGGGGTGAATAACTAAAGAAAATGGGGGTATATATATTTGATCGGAGATATGGCATGAGAATGAAAGATGGACAGACAAAGAAAAGATGAGAAGTTATTACTTCTATTTATACTGCAATTTATACTTGAAGGTTACGTTTTGTTAAGCCACGTATACACAAATTGAAGTCGTCATACATAAGCCTATATAGTTCTTTAATTAAATCCTTATCCATGCACTTTCAAATACGTAAGCATATGTAGTTCTAAATTCTCATGCATGCCTTTTTGTTTTCTATTATTATTATGTTATATATTATAATTATTTTAGCTGCTTCACTTATTTGGCGCTTATAACTTTTGAAATATGACGTTTTATAAAATAATGAATATGTCATTAGAATGAGAATAATCTTATCTATATTTTGAACTAAGTTTTATTAAAAACGGAGTAAGTTCAAATATAATGTATAATTTAATTGTTAAACGGTTCCTAGGCCCGTCTAGGTACTTCATATTTTTAACAGTCAACTTTCTCGTGATCTATTCGTTTAATAACATACGTTTTTATATGTTTTATTTTAAATTACAATTTTGGGAATGTTATATCCTCCCCACCTTGTTTTAAATCTCGTCCTCAAGATTTACTGGAATATGGAAGCGTACTTTTAATTAGTTACTAATCCTAGGTATATTCTGGTTCTTGCTTTGATTTCCACTTTACTTTGACCAGAACTATTCTCTATGCTTTGAGATTCTTATCTTTAATTTGTATGATCTTTTAATGGATTTAAATTCTTCATTTACCTCTATAACTTTGAAGAGGTACAACTAAGGATTTATCAGTTAGGTATTTTCTTAAATTATATATAATGTTTTCCTGTCATTTCAAATAAATTTAAAGATTCCGAATGGTAAATCTTAGTAGAATTATAGGGGAAGAGAGTTCTTGTAAGTATATCTATTCGTGGTTACTCTTATCTTCTCAAGAGCTCTTAATAAAGGTAAAACGACTCTCTATAAGTTTTTAGATGTTTTGTGTCTTAGCACAACTTTTAGTTACAGGCTTCCTAATGCATTAATAATCGCAAAGGGAAATCTTATACTTTCGATGGCGTCCCAACTTATAGGGTTCCCGTCGTTCATCTTGTTGCACGAGTTTCGAGACTGATAATCAAACGAAATAGTGTTTGTTATCAGAATTATAGATGTATACGATAGATTCTTGATAAATAAATCTAAAATTATCATTGACACACATGTTCGTGATTTATTCCTAATTGTCAATCATTATGGCTTTTCGATTTCCTTATAGATATACATGCCTATATAATCATGTATTTCACATACTTGTAATATACACACTATTTATAAGGTCAATGTATTTAACAGATTCTTATTTCTAAAAAAAACAGATCAGACATCAAGTCATGGTACTATTTAGGGAACATAACGTATACCCCATCTCACCCGATCTTACCGGAGAGGTACCCTCATCTTACTCGGACAAGTTGGAGAGTCTACTACACCATACCCAGTCTTGTCGGAGAGGCAATTATCATTGTATTTCCCTTAAATAGAATTTTCTCAAATCATGATTTTTAAAATGCATCATTCTTTATGACTTATATTTAGAAATAAGGAAATTAGTATTCTCCTGATGGATCATATTCTAGAACCGAGTAGTATTAATAAACAAGAAATAACAGTGGCCAGTTGTTATTGCTTATTTATCATACTTGCACTTTTCTAGTCATCATCCTCACGTCATACCAACATCCATCACACTTTATCTACTCAAGTAGTTAGCTTATCTCAAAGCTTTATACTAAGGCATTTTTCTTAGGTTCAAGTCTAAATACTATCCTGGGTGTTACCAGTAAATATTTATATCATAATTCTTTTATCTAAGCATAGATAATATTATGGTTGTAGTTTTCTTTTGTTTGGAAAATGTAATTTTGACGAAATATCATTGTCTCCATTGACACTATGGCTAAGTTCAATATGAAGGGTATGCTCATAGTTAACTCTATTCATGCTTATACAACATTGGATTTCTTAGTAAGGAATGTTTTACTGAGACATATGGCAATTTTAAAACATAACACGTTTTCACGATTTATCCTTATAATGATTTCATGTTTTCATATGAATCACCAGTGATATTTTCTCTTGTGTTTATCTTACAGAAGATATTTGATTATTATATTGTGTATACTATCAAGAGATTTTATTATGTATATGTATATATGTGTATATGTATTATTTAGGACTTAAAATTGCAAATCTCTTGTTAATATTAAAAATTCATACTATACGTATATATATATATATATATATATAATACCAAATCACTTTGTAATATTTTTAATTTATAATAATCCAACTATATAATCGATGGCACCAATCTTCGAGCTTATTTCCATAACTTTATTTATCCTTTTTATATTGAAATAAATTTCTGTTAAATTTATTGAATATAATATTTTGGAATTAAAGGATGGATAAATCAAAATATAAACTTTCTGGATTTAGGGAAACTATTTTATTTTTACTAGTGGATTGAACCATATCGGTTTAAATATTAAAACCTAACTTCTTAATTTATTGTATTATTTATTCAAAGAAGTACTATGGTAAGTAATACAAGGTTTGACGTTTCTAGAATTGATTCTAAATATATTAGGTAATTGAGTAATATACATGTATTAGAATATGTATGTATATTCCAAACAATAGCAATAGTAATTTGTTTAAAGATATTACATTATTAAAATTGTAATTTGATTCTTAAATAAAGCTATATAAAGGACAAACGTATTAAACACATATTTGAGTTAATTATTTTTATGTGGGGCATCCATTTTAATTCTGGCTTGAAAATGAAACAATAACTAGAATGTTTAGGAAAATTTAACGTGCCAGGTAGAAAATACTAAATTATTGATTTAAGTTGGGTAAGAAAAATGTTTTCATTTTTTTTGAAACGGACATTTGCTGAAAAAAAAAAAAAACAGTTTCCGCCTTTTCCAACCATAGTAGAGCAACCGAGGCTTCTTTACTTATTATAATATTTTTGGTTATGACATCATTTTATAAGACCACACAAGGTAATATAACATGTATTTAGATAAGCAATAAGATATTACTAATATCTATTATCATAAGTTATGTGATAATTATCAATATTGTACTAAGGTTTATTTTTCAACTGGAGTTAATAATTATAATAATAATAAATGTACCAAATATCTTGTTATACATAAGTCTGTAATATATGAACTTAGTCAATAGGTTAAAACATTTACTTCATAATGATCCTGTATTTATATTAATATATCTAAACAATACTGATGACACAGAAACATTTTATTAAATAAAATAGTTTTAAATAATGTAGATAAAACATTGAACTTGTAGTTAAAACTGAAGTTTTTTATTGAATAAATAGTCTATTACATATACATATAAAGGCTATTCTATTTATATGATGTCTCATAACTAAAAGTAATAACTTAACTTTGTTTTCAACTAGAGTATTCTAGTTTGACAAATTATTATATATATTAAAGTATATATTTACATTTGTATTTACCTAAAATACAAATCTACATATTTTAGGTAAACTCTGATTGTAATGAATTATACTTTCAGTGTAATTCTATATAATTTATAATTCTACAAAATATATATTAAATGTCTTGGGTACACAGCATAATTCTACGTTGTATATAACCATATATTTATATTAAGTTTATACATTATTTTATAAAAGTTATATACTTTTATATTTATATTTAAATACAATTACATATAGGTATACACACAAAATACATAAGGTATATAAGTGTATATTGTATGTACACTTCGATATATAAAATTTAACCTTGTATACAATTCTAAATAAAGTTATATATTGTATAAAATTTTATAAATTATGTATTGTCTTACCATACTCTATTTATGTATACATTTGTATTTAAAGTTATATTTAACTTAAATGTAAATATACAGAAATAGATTGATATTTATGTATAGCTTAATTAAGATGGTACATTCATTTCCTTATGAAGGGATGCAACTCAAGGTGGTACCCTAATTTACTAATTGCATAAGAGTGTAGTATAATACATCTGCCTAGGTAACCTATGGGTACATCTAATCATATTGGTTACTCATACTCTAAACTCAAAATTTGTATAAATAACATAATAATCATAATATAAATATGAAAATTTAGCTACGCAGAATAGCACAGAGGTTATTTACATAATTTCCTAACATAAGGTTTAAGTGTTAGGTATTAAAAGAACATCTAGATGACTTAAACCAATGGCTCTGATACCACCTTCTGTCACAACCCCCGACCCCACCCTGGGAGCGGGAGCCGTGAGCCAGTTTTGGTGGTATCGGTGTTTATTAATTTGGCAGCGGGAAAATTTCATCAGGACCGTAGTTAGAAAATATTTTATCAGAGTAAACCACCATATTTTATAAATACAAATACATGGGGAAAAACCTAAGTTTTTTATTACAAACTGTTTATAGAGATAAACTTTATTTTATTTGAAATAAAACATCTTCTTTATTTAGGTAACTTTTATAGCCACTTTTCTAAGCCTTCAGTGCTCTCCAGCTGGATTTTATGTGCTTCACACTAAGTTACCTGAAACACGTGTTTAAAACATTTTATCAGCAAGAAATACTGGTGAGTGAATCTCAGTTTAATCAAGTTTAAATAAAAACCATTGAACAGTATTGAGGGCGGTCTCGCAATTATATTTGTTTCCAAGTCATACTAATTACCACCCACGGTACTGTCAACCCGACTTGTGGAAATGTTACCCCTCGCAAGGCAGTAACATAACTTTGTATACAAAACCCCAACATACCGACGGTAATTGTATCCTTACAAATACTCAATAACTGTTTAATATAATTTAATTTAGGTGAGGTTTTGTAAAAACAGTTAACAAAAAGGAGATTACTCACATTGCTATTATAGGTCTTTCCTTTGTGACTTCCTGGTTATGATCTATTAATTAAACAATGCACACGTGTTAGTATAATAACCCAATTTACATTAGTTATACCCTCCCCGAGACAGAACTCCAACGACTACGTCGGGCAGAACCTCGACAGCCGTTACGGAGCACTAGATCAATCGGGAAGCGTATCTAATACGTAACCGGGGGTTATGATACTTACATCGAGGCATAGCTTCGCTATTTAGGGGGTATAATACCCGGGTATAGGGCCTACACTACAGAAATTGAGAGAGATTGAGAATTGTGAACAAAATGGGACTGAAGGCTGATCGACGCTATTTATAGGGCTGTTCAGGAACTTCGTCGCACCCCACGAAGACCACACCAAGGTCTTACGCGGTCCGCGAGGATCAGAAAAGGCGGCGGCGGTGCTGAGTCATCCCGGGGGTGTTGACGCGTGTAGGGACACATGGCGTCACCAAGTCTCGCCACTTGTTACTCGGTCGCGGCCCGCTTAGAATTATGAGCAGTCTGTCGTGGCCCGCGACAGACTTAATTTATTGTTTTTATTTGATCTTTAATTATATAAAGGTATTTCGGGCCCACTTTTCGTATACGGGGTATATTTTAGGACGCGTAGGGGTGTCAGGGGTGTTTTAGGAGGGCGGTTATACTATTTAATAAAATATGTAATGCACTTGCATTAAGTATAGTAACCCAATTCAACTTTATCCCTACGTCACGAGACAGAACCCCAACGAACTTAGTCGGGCAGAGCCTTGACATTCGTTACGGGGCCCTACATCAATCGGACGGGGTATCAGTGATCAGGGGTTACAATACTTAAAACGGAGCAGGGCTTTGTAGGATTTAGGGGTGAATAACTAAAGAAAATGACGGTATATATATTTGATCAGAGATATGGCATGAGAATGAAAGATGGACAGACAAAGAAAAGATGAGAAGTTATTGCTTCTATTTATACTGCAATTTATACTTGAAGGTTACGTTTTGTTATGGCACGTATACACAAATTGAAGTCGTCATACATAAGCCTATATAGTTCTTTAATTAAATCCTTATCCATGCACTTTCAAATACGTAAGCATATGTAGTTCAAAATTCTCATGCATGCCTTTTTGTTTTCTATTATTATAATGTTATATATTATAATTATTTTAGTTGCTTCACTTATTTGGCGCTTATTATAAAATAATGAATATGTCATTAGAACGAGAATAATCTTATCTATATTTTGAACCAAGTTTTATTAAAAAACGAAGTAAGTTCAAATATAATGTATAATTTAATTATTAAACGGTTCCTAGGCCCGTCTAGGTACTTCATATTTTTAACAGTCAACTTTCTCGTGATCTATTCGTTTAATAACATACATTTTTATATATTTTATTTTAAATTACAATTTTGGGAATGTTACAGTAGTATTGTAATTTTAATTCCAGTCTTTGTGTGTATTGGACGCATACTATAATAGAAAGAGTAAAGTCGCAATGCTCGACGTTTTTTATCAAAATGCGTGTCATGTGATTGATCATATTAAGATATTATCTTGTGATATTAATACGTGATAAATGTTTAAAATTCAGATGGCCGACGAAGTGAATCAGGAAAATCCGAATAATGATAACCAGAGTAACAATAACCCGGGTAACGAAAATCCAAACAACAACAATGGAAACCAAGTGGATAACAGTGCCATCCAACACGTATTGGCACACGGAATAATAGATGCGATGCCATATATTATTCAAACGGTTAGGGAAGCTGATAATAAAAGTAAGCATAGCAGTAAGAAACCAACTGAACCTGAACACAGCGTGAACAATGGACCTATACTTCAACTGCCCATTCCCAAAAGAAGAAGAACCGTGTCTTACGGTTGTTCTTACAAAGAATTCTGGTCTTGTAAACCAATGGAATTCTCGAGCAATGAAGGGGCCATTGCAGTTCTACGCTGGATAGAAAAGACTGAAGCAGTCTTAAGAATAAGTAAATGTGCGGAATAGGATAAGATAATGTTTGCTTCCAATCTGTTTAAGAATTCAGCACTAGAATGGTGGAATACTATCCTCCGGACTAGAGGAAGTAATAGAACTTACAATATGGAATGAGAGGAATTTAAAAACATGGTAGAAAGGAAATTCTGCCCTCCTAATGAAAAAGAACAGATAGCAATTAAGTTCTTAAACCTTAGAATGACTGGTGTGGATAGTAAGGGGTACACTAAGTTATTCTTTGAATATGCTAGAATAGTGCCAACCCTTGCTTCACCTGAACCAGTATTAATCTCCCGTTACATCTGGGGATTAATTGGAGTGATAAGACATGTAGTCAAGGCAGCTAGACCCAAACTATAGAAGAAGCTGTAGAACTAGCCAATACCTTGACAGATGAATTAGTCCGTACACGAGAAGAGGATTGTCACACCCCTAAAATCCACACGCGGAGTATCACCGCTTGGAGGCGTGACATGACCAGGATCGAGCCAATCATATTGAACAACGTAATTAAGTAAATAAAACCAACCACAATACAATTGGTGACCAAAAGCTAGTTAACCAAGTTTAAATTAAACAGCGGAAGCATAAGACGTGAAACCAAAACATAAGTTTAATAAGTTCATAAGTTTAAATGTTTAACATGGGACTCGACAGTCCATATCCCACAACGACCTCCTCCTCGTGCAAGCTCAATAAGCATCTAACGACCTGCAAGGCATGTAACAACAAGTCAACAACAAAGTTTAGCGAGTTCACAGTAGGTGTTCGTTACAAAGTAGTGTTTCAAGAACTATGAGTTTGTTTGCAACTACAAGTTAAATCAGCTTTCCTTGTTTTCCAAATCATGAACGATGGGGGCTACCCCATGTTGTAAAACCACTAGACTAGATGTATATATAGGTGTCCTTCCCAATCCGAGGACAGAGGTACGTATAAGAATACGTAGGTTTAGCGTAGGTGCCCTTCCCAATCCGAGGACAGAGGTACGTATAAGAATACGTAGGTTTAGCGTTGGTGCCCTTCCCAATCCGAGGACAGTGGTACGTAGTGAATACGTAGGTTTAGCGCTGGCGTCCTTCCCAATCCGAGGAGGGAGGTACGTAGTGAATACGTAGGTTTAGCGCTGGCGTCCTTCCCAATCCGAGGACAGAGGTAAGTAGTCTAGTAGTGGTGAAAGTACAAGTTCCGTCTTAGCTATTTAATCCCATTCCCCACCCACCGGGAATCCCATGCCTTAAGAGTGTGAACTCACCTCGGTTGCTCGGTTTGACTCTAAAAAATAGCTAACAGTCAAGGTCGGTCAATCACGTCCTAGTATGATTACCACTTAGTTTATTAGTGACTTCAAATAAGCACGACGTTCCTACACGCATCTACCACATAACATGCACTCACTTTAACGGTTTATGCCCATATAAACTTCCCATCTATTCCCATTCATAAGCAAACATACGACATTGCACATAACACTTTCATTGACATATAACATGTTAGATCATTCTCAGATAACATAACCGACATTTAGACATGCATATCACTTGTTATATTGTTTCAGCTTGAACATCCAAAACTGGACTGTGTTCGGGTATTTTAATAAAATAGTTAACTTACTCCAAAAATTCCCAAACTTTTACAGCATGTTTTAAACAATCCAGATATTACTGTGTAAAAATATCGGGATCCAATTCATTACCAATATTTTATAAAAAAAATCATTTACCGGACTGCAGTCAGATTCATCACTTTCTGACTGCAGTCAACGGAATAATTTATTAAAAATTCATCGTAAGTCCGATTGATGAAATTCTAGTTGGAGCATTACAACGACATCAGTGGTCATCTACAGTATAAATTTCATGAGCTAATTCTACACAGATTTCAAGTTATGACGAAAAACATAACACATATTTTCTGCAGTAAAAACACAGCTTTTTCTGCTGTGAAAAAACAACCCCTTTAAAAATAGCAAACGAAGTCCAAAAATTATGATTCCAGTGCCATTAGAACCGTATTTCGAAATAACACGTTATAGACTTAAGAAAATCAGTTTTTCGATAAATATCGACCTGTTTACAGCCAACTGAAGTTGGCTGTAAATGTTTGGACAGAAGCTGTTTTCAGTTTATAGTGCTCTAACGCAAGTTCTATTTGTTCCATTAACATGCTTAGTGATCAACAACAACATTTCTAGTAATCAACAAGCAAGCATCAACATATACCAAACAACATCATACTAACAACACTTCATCATGTTTCATCTTTATGTAAAGCTTTATGTTCATGTTTCTTGTTTAAACCTTTTAGTGTTCTTGCGATATACATCATACTACATCTTTTAACTACTCAAAATAGAAGTGAACAAAGGTTAAAGAAGGACTTACAACTGGCTCAAAGCTAGGGAAGAACTTCAAGAGAAAAGATGGTGAAATGGATGATGAAAGCAAGCAAGAGAACTCCTTGATGATCCACAAGCTTCAAGCTCCAAGGAATCACTTTCTAGCACTTGGATGAAGCTTAGAAATGGAAGAATAAGGTGGTGATAAGGTGGTGGTGGTGGCGGTTAGAGTGAGCCGAGAGGAGAGAGGGAGAGATGAGGGAGTTGGATGAACTTGTCAAGTGATGATGAAGATATGAGATGATATTGTAAATCTAGGAGCCATACTTGAAAGATCTTACACAATATTATGGCAAGATACACAAGCAACAATCCAATTTAAATAATGAAACAAATCTTGGAGATATGGTGGTGGTGATGGCCGATTATAGGCTAGGGGGAGGGGGTCCAAGTAACCACTAGTTAGTTTATAAACCAAAACCAAGCATATAGTTAGTTTAGTTAGTTTACTAGATATTTTAGTGGGTGTTATGGTGTACGGGGATCATAACTGGCCAAGAAATAATTAAACAATGTTTCTTGCAATATTTGGGTGTCCCGGGTAATGTCCGGTTGTTCGGTTAGATACCGTTCTGTTAAAGTGTCAAGTTATTCCGAATAGTGTCTTTTATGTATCCTTTTTGTAACACAATTAATTCCTGATGTGTGCAAAACGAACTATAAAATATCAACTAAATTAGACTCTCTAAACTAGACACGAAAGCTTTAAATTTATAACTAAGACCTCTAAACCTAAACCACACAATCGGCAAGTGTACCGATCAATGTAGTATAACCTAGCAAGTCCGAGTATCGAACCCAAAGACTCTATGTATTACGTACTAGACTCTAATAGACACTGACAGACGTGACTTAAACTTGTTTAATTGATTTGGGGGGGGGGGGGTTACTGAAAAACTAGGAAATCTATATTAACTAAATTAATTAACTAGACTTAGACTACGACACGAACGGAAACTGAGGTTTGTATTCAGATGAGATTAACGACTACCTAGACTCGAATCCAGTTTGAATGGGGAATGGATTTCTAATGGTATTATTGTTGTATGGAGCCGGGATCGTAAGATACTAAACCTTAAGGTATTTCAATGCTAAGACTTCCCGACCCTTCTCAGGAAGAAACCTAGGAAACCCTACAAGGCTGTTATGATTACCGACTGTTAGACTTCCTCTCAGTCCTCTAACGATTCTAAAAGTGCCCTAATATGACTATCTACCTCTCAGCGCGATAATCTAAGGCAATTCTAGGTTCTGACTTGGTTTACTAGACACGGATGCAATTAGGGAACTAAGATCGACTTCTCTCAAAACCTATCTTAGATATATATTGCACAGCGACCTAATAACTAACTCGAGCCTCTCAGCGACAAGTTAAGCAGAACACTTGATTTTATTAAATTACCGAATGTTACTTCTAAGGTTACTTATGCAATTTTCACCCTAAAGGATCAAAGGTTTATTATGTGATATAGACACTCACCTAAACCTAAAACCCTAGCCCGATTCTATTCCGTGATAAAGACCGTCACCAAGATTCAAGCGAAGCAATAAACAGTAGTAAAACAATTGTCAAGCATGCATGTGCACCAAATCAGAAATCCTAAAACACTTTACTTTCAGAAATCAATCCATACGCAAACAATAAAAACCATTAAAAAACCAAACTTTAATCAAACATTCATCTCGTCTAGGTAGTTATAAAAAGTTTAGCCAAGCATCTTAAATTGTGAAATCAAATCAAAGTAATTGAATAAAGAATTCATCATAACAAGTATCAAACAAGTAATCGACAAACAAGGGATTGGAAAACCCGATTGATCTTCGATTCTTCACTCTCAACTCGTACCGATGATTCCCGTGCTTCAAAATCTCCGATTGCTTGCAAAAAGTGCTCTCTGAATGCTCCAATAACTCTCCAATTCGTAACTCCTCCTTTTCAGATTAAGTTTCCTTGGTTTTTATAGCAAACCCTAGTCGATAACAACTCTGGCGTAATTTCCTACCAGTCGCGTAGCGCGACTGGTCTTGCTTTCACTCTCGCGCTACGCGAGTGACATCAGATTCGGATTTTATTATTCTAATGGTAGCGTAGCGCGACTGATCCGCCTGTTATGCTAGCGCTACGCGACTGACGATTTTTTCACAGAATGTTGCCTTAGAAATCCAGCTTTATCATCCCAAAACTCCTCAAAATTATTCTAACTCTTTGTGACTCATTCCAGGATGCAACGTTTCAAGACTTTAGCTCGTTTCCACTCAATTTGCAGCCAATTAACGTCTCAAGACCTGGAAAAACGAACTTTGATCAATAGTATGAAATTCTAAACAAAACTAAACTAAAAGTAACGAAAGAACGTACAAACTATACACGATAAAAGAATGTATTTCGCAATACATCAAATATCCCCACACTTACACTTTTTTCGTCCCCGAAAAAGAATTGTGCAACGGAATCAGAGATAATTCATCACTTGGATCAAAATTTATTTATACCTTATTAAAACCAAGACTTGCGTTAGCTGCGATTGCGAATATAATGATCCTCTTAAACCCGAATCTAATCCTAAGCCCTTATCATTTGAATTTAATTTAAGTGCGGTCAATCCACCTAGGGTCTCACACTAGAATCTACGATCCATCTACTCCCACCTCAAGCTTATAGGACTAAAAGAACGATCAATTGACCAATTCCTAACCGTTTTATATCAAAACCACGAGAGTAAACAATCAAATTTTTTTCTTTTTTCCATTTTTTTTTTTCTTTCTTGCTTACTTTTTCTTTTCTTTTTTTTTTTTTTTTCATTCATTCGTGAGACTAGACGATGCTTTCCCTTAACCCAGCGGTATTCCGACTGTAGAGTCGCTATCCCCAATCACAGATTACATAGGTCTCGGTACTTTTATTCGGCAAATCGATTTCACACATCCCAGAGGCAAACCGGCTGTAGAGTCGCTATCCCCAACTCGGAATACTTAGGCCTGTGTTACTTTCATTTAGTTTCTAGCTCACTTTTATTCTATTTTTTATTCTATTTTTTTTTCCTCGCATGATCACAAACTCTAACAGTTTTAACTTATAACGGTGCCCCTTATACTATTATCGGCAGTTTTGATTTCCCATATTTCCCAGGCGAAAACCCACTAGCAGACCGACAATTTAAGGTATATTAGATCAAAGGGACTTAAAACCAAACCCGGGCCTATCCACATATCCCAAACTAGACGCAAGCTCGATTTATTATCATCTCATATTATTATTATTCAAACCAAGCAACAAATCACCTTTTCTATCATTTTCCGCTTTAATTGCAAACTTCTTTTTTATTCGAAAGACATTTTCTAATTTTTCAATTTTTTTGAATTTTTCAAATTTTTTAATTTTTTTTTGTGTTTTTCAATAAAAGACTCAAATATTTACAAGTATCCCATCCCCACACTTAGAGATTGCATTGTCCCTAATGCAAGAACGAAAATACGACTCAATAACTACCTACGAAAAGAAACTGCAAACGAAAATAAAAAAAAACAACCACAAAAAGGGAAACGACTTAGCTGGTTAGGACAAAAGTCAGTGCCAGCCGTACGAGTCTTGAATCCCCCGAACGATCGTATAGCATTCCATTCGCGATCGTTGACTAGTCTGCTTGGGATTATCACAAATGGCAAGTCCAGAATCACCCGAATGGAAATTGAGTACGGGTGGTACAATCCAAAACCTGCACAATCAAAGCAAAGCAGAACCCAACGCAGTACCGACTCGAAAAACGACTCAAAACTACTAATTTAGACTCATGATACAAAATAAAAGACTCAAAAATACAAACTCTACAAATTAGTAATAACTTCTCACATACTTACGGAGGATCATGGAAGCGCAGCTCACCCTCAAAAACAAACTCACGGGCCGCAGCACCATTATACCTATTATTGCCCAAATCACTCCCAATTTTTTCATATTCTCTCAACTCATCATCTGGCGGTTTGAATCTAAAAATATCATCTCTATACTTATCCCCACACTGAGCCTTGCTCAATGTCTCAAACCTAGACTCTAAACTCACCACCCTCTCTTCTAATTCTTCCAATTTCCTGTCTGGTGGGTCCCCACACTTGAGTCCTAGCACCTTCTCTAGACTCGTATCACTCCCATCCTTCTCCTCATCTTTCTCTTCCTTCTCACACTCTCCCACTAACGAAACCGAATGCACTCTATCTCTAGGCCCTCTCGAATCCATAACATTAAACACTACCGCTTCCTCACCCGCTCTAAGTGTGATAGTGCCTAAAGAGACATCTATTAGGGCTTTAGCGGTGTTTAAGAATGGGCGTCCTAGAATTAACGGTACCTTCTCGTCGGCTTCCATGTCGAGTACGACAAAGTCTACCGGAAAAACAAACTTGTCTACTTTAACTAACAAATTCTCAACTATACCCCTAGGGTACTTAACAGACCGATCGGCTAAAGATAGTGTCATTCGGGTAGGTGCAAGCTCTCCTAGGTCTAGCTTCTCATAAAGAGAAAAGGGCATCAAATTGATACTAGCTCCTAAGTCGGCTAACGCTCGAGTGTTGGTATTACTACCGAATAGACACGGAATAGTGAAAATACCCGGATCGGTAAGCTTTTCAGGAAGCTTATTTGAAACAACGGCCGAACACCCCCCATGCAATGGGACATTCGACAACTCACCTAATTTCTCCTTATTCCTAAGAAGGTCCTTTAAGAATTTTGCATATTTTGGCATGGACTGGAGTGCCTCTACAAACGGAAGATTAATCTTCAATTGCTTGAAGATGTCTAAGAACTGTCCGTATTCCTTTGAATATTTTTGATTCCTAAGACGTGAAGGAAACGGAGCATATGCATGGTTTACATAAGGTGACGGCCTAACAACTACGGGAGGTTTCTCAGCTTTCTTCTCAACTTGAGACTCACCGGGCTGTGCGCTACTTGCTGGGCTTAGCCTCTTTTGCACTTTGCCAGGAGCCTCCATCTCTATCACTTCATCTATCACATCACCATCTTCATCAACCTCTCTCTCCTCTACAACTCTCGGGTCTCCTACGATCTTACCACTACGAGTAGTAATGGCATTTACTTGGGCATTAGGGTTCTGTTGGGTGTTACCCGCAAATTTACCGGGTAATCTCTCCTCTAACTTTCTAGCCATATCACCTACAACCCTAGAAAGGTCCTGGACCGCAGCTTGGTGATTCCTAAGCATGAGATCATGTTCATTAAGTTTCTTTTGGGTGCTTTGATCCCTAGCAACTAGCTGGCTCATCATAGCCTCCATTCTCTCCATGCTACCCCCTAAATCGAAACTCGAACCCTGACCTGTTTGACCTTGGCTACTCGAGCCCCCATTCTGAACCTGCCCATTCGAACTTCCATTAAAAAGTGAACCTAGACCCCTATTTGGATTTTGAGCTATTTGCAAACTAGGAGGTCCACTTGAGCGAAAATTGCTATTATTATTAAAATTATTATTATTACGCCAACCCGAACCAACATTATTACCAAACCCACTAGACTGGCTTCTACCAACACCTCCTCCTACGAAATCAACTTGTTCCTCACCGACTAACAAAGGACACGCACTAGTACCGTGACCGCCTCGACACAACTCACACTTATCTATCTTAGCCTGAATTTCCTTAAGTTGCCTATCCATATTTTCCAAAACAGAGGCCAAACTAGGATCCATAGTGACATGGTTCACCCCTCGGACGGGTGCACTAGTAGTGGTATTTGAATTACCACTTTGATACCTCTGATCGGATCTTGATTGGGATTGAGACTGAGCAAATGCCTCAAAACGCTCTAGACACTCAGGAACTGTAAGTATACCCATCATATGCCCCCCTGCATTTGTATCAAACCTATCTCTAGTCTCCTGAGTAAGACCATTATAAAATTTCTCACATAAGGCCCAATCGGAAAGACCATGTTGGGAGCAACGAGCACAAAGGGTTTGGAACCTTTCCCAAGCAAGGTAGTAGGGCTCGTCGGGCCCCATGCGGAAGGAATGGATTTCGTCTCTAAGCCGTGAAGCTTTAGCGGGCGGGAAGTACTTGTTCAGAAAGGCTTGACGAAGCCCCGCCCAAGTGGTAAAAGTACCGGTTGGCTGTGAGTCCAACCAAGTAGCCGCACGGCCGGCTAATGAGAACGGGAAAAGCTGTAGGTATGTAGCATCGTTGGGTGCACCGCTAAGGCTAAAGGTAGCTAGCATCCTAGAGAAACGGTTAATGTGGGCCGGGGCGTCCTCATCGTCTCGGCCATGGAATTGGATACTATTAGTTATGGCCTGCATGGCATAGGACGGGATTTGCCATGAATTCTCATTCACTATAGGTGGAACGGTGATGGGTGAAGCAAGGCCGGTGAAATTCTGAGTGGCCTGCTGATGAACGGTTTGCCTAGGGTTAGCCATATTTTCTAAAGTTTCTAGATTACTAGAGGTACTAGAAGTAGGGCTATTGGGTGGAGAAACCTTAGGTGAATGGTTAGGCGAAGGTGGTGGTGTGGGAGGTGGGGTGGGTAACGGGGTGGAATCGAAATGGGGAAAACGAGATGAAGAAGTAGAAGTAACCTGTGGGCCTTCGCCCAATTGAGATGACGATTGCTTAACTGGTGACGGTGGTCCGTGCGAGCGCAGATGTGGCATCCACTGCTAGCAAAAACCTGAACACAAGAAAAGCAAACACTAGTTACCGAGACACAAGAAAAGACAAAGACTCAACAAAACAAAGAAAACACGTAGCACGTATTTGTCAATTAGATCTATCAAAGCTAATAAACGCAATTGCCAAGAGTCCCCGGCAACGGCGCCAAAAACTTGATGTGTGCAAAACGAACTATAAAATATCAACTAAATTAGACTCTCTAAACTAGACACGAAAGCTTTAAATTTATAACTAAGACCTCTAAACCTAAACCACACAATCGGCAAGTGTACCGATCAATGTAGTATAACCTAGCAAGTCCGAGTATCGAACCCAAAGACTCTATGTATTACGTACTAGACTCTAATAGACACTGACAGACGTGACTTAAACTTGTTTAATTGATTTGGGGGGGGGGGGGGGTTACTGAAAAACTAGGAAATCTATATTAACTAAATTAATTAACTAGACTTAGACTACGACACGAACGGAAACTGAGGTTTGTATTCAGATGAGATTAACGACTACCTAGACTCGAATCCAGTTTGAATGGGGAATGGATTTCTAATGGTATTATTGTTGTATGGAGCCGGGATCGTAAGATACTAAACCTTAAGGTATTTCAATGCTAAGACTTCCCGACCCTTCTCAGGAAGAAACCTAGGAAACCCTACAAGGCTGTTATGATTACCGACTGTTAGACTTCCTCTCAGTCCTCTAACGATTCTAAAAGTGCCCTAATATGACTATCTACCTCTCAGCGCGATAATCTAAGGCAATTCTAGGTTCTGACTTGGTTTACTAGACACGGATGCAATTAGGGAACTAAGATCGACTTCTCTCAAAACCTATCTTAGATATATATTGCACAGCGACCTAATAACTAACTCGAGCCTCTCAGCGACAAGTTAAGCAGAACACTTGATTTTATTAAATTACCGAATGTTACTTCTAAGGTTACTTATGCAATTTTCACCCTAAAGGATCAAAGGTTTATTATGTGATATAGACACTCACCTAAACCTAAAACCCTAGCCCGATTCTATTCCGTGATAAAGACCGTCACCAAGATTCAAGCGAAGCAATAAACAGTAGTAAAACAATTGTCAAGCATGCATGTGCACCAAATCAGAAATCCTAAAACACTTTACTTTCAGAAATCAATCCATACGCAAACAATAAAAACCATTAAAAATCCAAACTTTAATCAAACATTCATCTCGTCTAGGTAGTTATAAAAAGTTTAGCCAAGCATCTTAAATTGTGAAATCAAATCAAAGTAATTGAATAAAGAATTCATCATAACAAGTATCAAACAAGTAATCGACAAACAAGGGATTGGAAAACCCGATTGATCTTCGATTCTTCACTCTCAACTCGTACCGATGATTCCCGTGCTTCAAAATCTCCGATTGCTTGCAAAAAGTGCTCTCTGAATGCTCCAATAACTCTCCAATTCGTAACTCCTCCTTTTCAGATTAAGTTTCCTTGGTTTTTATAGCAAACCCTAGTCGATAACAACTCTGGCGTAATTTCCTACCAGTCGCGTAGCGCGACTGGTCTTGCTTTCACTCTCGCGCTACGCGAGTGACATCAGATCCGGATTTTATTATTCTAATGGTAGCGTAGCGCGACTGATCCGCCTGTTATGCTAGCGCTACGCGACTGACGATTTTTTCACAGAATGTTGCCTTAGAAATCCAGCTTTATCATCCCAAAACTCCTCAAAATTATTCTAACTCTTTGTGACTCATTCCAGGATGCAACGTTTCAAGACTTTAGCTCGTTTCCACTCAATTTGCAGCCAATTAACGTCTCAAGACCTGGAAAAACGAACTTTGATCAATAGTATGAAATTCTAAACAAAACTAAACTAAAAGTAACGAAAGAACGTACAAACTATACACGATAAAAGAATGTATTTCGCAATACATCAATTCCCAACACATAGGAAAACATTCAAGACCATTTAGTCAATTTTCTGTACAATTAATAAGCACAATATAATATTAAGAGTAAATTACAAGTTTTGTCCTTTATGTTTGCATCAAATTTCAGGCGCTGTCCTTTACCTTTAAAATTGTCAGGCGGTGTCCTTTACGTTTCAAAATCTTGCAAGTTTTGTCCTTTAACCCAAACCATGTTAGAATTCTCAGTTAAATTAAGGCATGTGCAGGGCACATGAGGGTAAAATGGTCATTGCACATCCCCCTTTAATTATAACAAGACATGCCCTCATTCATTATTATTATATTATTATATCCATAACCCTCTCTCTCTCTACCACTACCACCACCACCTGCCAACGCACCACCACCACCATCAACCCACCACCGCCACCCGCCAACCACCCACTTCCACCACCTGTTACCACTGTCAATACTCAATATTCAAACATTATAACAAACCCCGATTTCACAACTCGTTGTTCAAACATTATATATTCCCAATTAAAATAACAAATTTCACTATAACAAACCCTGATTTCATTCCATAAAATTCAAGAAACAAGATATATATATTCCCAATTACATCTTTTATAACCCCATTCAATACTCAATATTAACGCATACCCAGTTCAATATTCAAACTATTATAATATTCAATATTAACACATATCCAGTTCAAATCGCAATAAATCACACCTAAACCCATCTGGGTTTCCATGGATTTTAACCTAAACCCATAAAAATTATCGCTTTACAATCATCATCAACCAAGATTCAAGAATGAGGAAGAGGGAAAGAGAAAACCCATGTGGATAGATCTGATATTGAAATCTGTACATACAGATCTCGCCGGAGAAGATGACGGATGGTTTCTGTTAGTTCGTTGATGTCTGGTGAATGGAGTTCGATCCCAGATGGTATTCACCACCCATCACCACCATTCCCATCAACCAAACCACCACCGTACCACTCCCACACATCAGAACCACCATCACCACCCAATTAACCACCATCCACCCCTGTTCATCATCTTTCTGAGTTAAACCCCAAAATTAAACTCTAAAAACCCTAACATAACCACTTCAGAACCTGTTCATCAATACACCTGTTTCAGAATCAAAAACCCAAAATTAAACTCTAAAAACCACCGCACCTAACACCACCTCCACCGCCGCACCAAACCCACTGCCGCACCAAACCCACCGCCGCACCTAACCCGTCGCCCCTAACTCACCACCGCCACACACCACCTTCAATCGCCCACAAAAGCCACCTCCATCTGTTGTTTCCATCTGTTTTTAGAGAGAGAGAGAGAGGAGACAGAATCAGGGGTTTCAAATTAGAGAAGAAAGAGAGAGAGTTTGTGTTTATAGTGTTTTATTTTTAAGTTTTGTACAAAATGGCCCTTTAATAAAAGTTCTTTACAAAAATAACCCCTGTGAAGGTGAAATGACAAATATACCCTCATGTGCCCTGCACATGCCTTAATTTAACTGAGAATTCTAACCTGGTTTGGGTTAAAGGACAAAACTTGCAAGATTTTGAAACGTAAAGGACACCGCCTGACAATTTTAAAGGTAAAGGACAGCGCCTGAAATTTGATGCAAACATAAAGGACAAAACTTGTAATTTACTCTAATATTAATTAATCGTACGGATACATGTAATTACGAGGTTGTCACAAGGATCAAAGGAGAAACCTAACCCAGAAACTTACACAAGAATTCCATTCTGGAAATTCTAACCGTGGGAGAAATGTAGGTTCTACCTCTGCACCCTACTGTAAGTATTGTAAAAGGAAGCATTCCGGAAAATGTTCCATATACTGTAACTTCTGCAAAGTATCGGGACACAAGGAGGAAGATTGCAGGAAAAAGATTAGCAACATAATATGCTACAACTGCGGAGAACAAGGCCACATCAAGCCTAATTGTCCAAAGCTAGCTCCAGCTACAAACACCAAGAATACTAAAAATGCTAGAGCATTTGTTCTAACTGCAGAAGAAGCAAAGATGATCCCGGATGTGATCACCGGTACGTTTTTAGTTAATGATGTTTTTGCTAAAGTATTATTTGACTCTGGTGCAAACCAAAGTTTTATTAATACCTCATTTTGCAAATTACTCAATCAACCATTAACTAAACTTCCACAAGAATGTCTAATAGAGACAGCAAATGGGGAAACCATTAAGATTTATGAAATCTTGCAGGGAGCAAGAATAGAAATTCTAAATCAGAAATTTATTGCAAACCTTTACCCAATGAATCTGGCAGGATTTGATATTGTATTAGGAATGGATTGGTTAATAGCCAATAAAGCCAGTATTTTATGTGATCAAAAGTCAATTCTAGTAAATTCACCAAGGGGTGAAAAGATCACAATTAAAGGAAATAAAACCCTTAAATCCACAAAGTTCATCTCTGTGATGAAAACAGCAAGTTACATAAGAAAAGGGTCATTAGTGTATTTGATTTCCATAATCACTAACACTAAAGGGAAAGAATTAAAGGATATTCCAGTAGTATCCCAGTTTTCAGATATATTCCCAGAAGAGCTACCAGGACAACCTCCAGATAGGGAAGTTGAATTCAGAATCCACCTAATACCAGGGACAGCACCAATTGCCAAGGCACCTTACCGTTTGGCACCCGCAGAAATGCAGGAACTAAAGACACAATTAGATGAATTGTTAGAGAAAGGATTTATACAGCCAAGTTCATCACCCTGGGGAGCGCCAATCTTATTCGTTAAAAAGAAGGACGGATTAATGCGTATGTGCATTGACTACCGTGAATTGAACAAGGTCACAATTAAAAATCGGTATCCATTACCAAGAATTGATGATCTGTTTGATCAGTTGCAAGGAGCACGATTTTTCTCTAAAATCGATTTAAGGTCAGGATATCATCAATTAAAGGTACAGGAAGAGGACATTCCTAAGACCGCTTTCAGAACAAGGTATGGCCATTATGAATTTAC
Organism: Helianthus tuberosus; assembly: GCA_030545235.1. NCBI lineage: Eukaryota > Viridiplantae > Streptophyta > Magnoliopsida > Asterales > Asteraceae > Helianthus > Helianthus tuberosus. The sequence continues at coordinate 54,789,520 of CM060404.1, forward strand.
TGTCATGCCATTTGGTTTAACCAATGCCCCAGCTGCATTCATGGACATGATGAACCGAATATGTAAGCCATATTTGGATAAGTTCATAATTGTCTTTATAGATGATATTCTCATTTACTCTAAGAGTAAAGAGGAATATGCAAAACATTTGCACGCACTTCTAAGTTTATTGAGAAAAGAGAAGCTTTATGCTAAGTTTTCGAAGTGTGAGTTTTGGTTAGAACATGTACAATTTCTTGGACATCTAGTTGATCATGAAGGAATTCATGTAGATCCCACCAAGATCGAGGCAATAACCAAATGGAAAACCCCTGAATCACCAACCGAGGTTAGAAGTTTCTTAGGATTGGCCAGTTATTATAGAAGATTTATTTGAGATTTTTCTAGAATAGCCATTCCCTTAACTAATCTGACCTGTAAATCCGTTAAGTTTGAATGGGGATCAAAACAAGAAGAAGCCTTTAGAATTCTTAAGCAAAGATTAACCCATACACCCATACTAGCGTTACCAAAAGGAACTGAAGATTTTGTAATCTACTGTGACGCTTCTAAGTTAGGTTATGGATGTGTATTGATGCAATGTCAAAAGGTTATAGCTTACGCTTCTAGACAGCTTAAGAATCATGAAAAGAATTATTCAACCCATGATCTTGAATTAGGAGCTATAATTTTTTCCCTTAAGATTTGGAGACATTACCTATATGGTAGTAAGTTTACCATTTTCACAGACCATAAGAGTTTAAGGTATGTCTTCGGGTAAAAGGAGTTGAATATTAGACAAAGACGCTGGATGGAATTACTTAGTGATTATGATTGTGATATCCAATATCATGCAGGAAAGGCAAATGTAGTTGCTGATGCTTTAAGCCGAAAGTATCATGAAAAGCCAAAAAGAGTACGTTCACTTAAATTAAATTAAATTAAATCTGCAAGTAGATTTAAATGAACATATTAGAAAGGCACAAGAATCAGTAATCAAGGATGATACTGAGAAGTTAAAAGGAATGATTAAGGAATTAGAACGAGGAACATATGGAATTTGGAGATTCCATAAGAAAAGGATGTGGATACCTAAATTAGGAAACCTACATCACCGTATATTAGAAGAAGCCCAGAGGTCTAAGTATTCGATGCATCCTGGAAGTGATAAGATGTATCAGGATTTACGAAAGAATTTTTGGTGGATAGGAATGAAAAAGGATATAGCAGCATATGTTGCCAAGTGTTTAACATGTTCACAAGTCAAAGCTGAACATCAGAAACCTTCAGGTTTATTGCAACAGTTGGAAATGCCTGTTTGGAAATGGGAATTAATAACAATGGATTTTGTTACTAAATTACCCAAAACAAGAAAAGGTAATGATACAATCTGGGTGATTGTAGACAGGCTAACCAAGTCAGCTCATTTCCTACCAATGAAGGAAACTTTAAGTAAGGAACAATTAGCTAAATTATATGTAAATGAAGTAGTTTCTTTACATGGAATTCCTCTATCAATTGTTTCTGACAGAGATAGTCGTTTTACCTCTCATTTTTGGACAAGTTTCCAAAAAGCAATGGGAACCAAGTTAAATCTAAGCACAACTTATCATCCTCAAACGGACGGACAAAGCGAAAGGACAATTCAGACCATGGAAGACATGCTTAGAGCTTGTGTAATTGATTTCGGAGGTAATTGGGACGATCACTTACCATTGATAGAATTTTCTTATAATAATAGTTATCATACAAGTATCAATGCTGCACCATTCGAAGCACTTTATGGACGAAAGTGCCGAACTCCAGTCTGTTGGGCAGAAATTGGAGAAAAGCAACTATCTGGACCTGAGATAGTACAAGAAACAACAGACAAAATCATTCAAGTCAAGGAACGACTGAAAACAGCACGTGATCGACAAAAGAGTTATGCCGATAACAGACGAAAGCCGTTGGAATTTCAAGTAGGAGATAAAGTATTATTAAAAGTCTCTCCTTGGAAAGGAGTGGTAAGATTCATCAAGAGGGGAAAGCTAAGCCCCAGGTATATTGGACATTTTGAGATGAGTTAATAGCCAAAATGGTCCCTGAGGTTTGCTCACTTTTGCCACTTTAGTCCAAAACCCAAATTTGTTACATCTGGGTCCCCGAGGTTTGCATTTTGTTGCCATTTTAGTCCAAAAATGAAAACTGGTCAGATTTCTCAAAAAAAAACCTCAAGTTTTGTCCTTTTGCACAGGGGTAAAATGGTCATTTTCATTTTATTATAACTAATTATTAATTAAAAATAATAAACCTACCACCACCTCTCTCTCTCTCCCTCTACTCCTCTCTGCCGCCACCACCGCCACCTCCTCACGCCGGCGTCACTAACATTCCTCCGTATCCCCCTCTCTTTCTCTCCCTCTCTCTAAAACACAAAACCAGAAACCATCACAAAAACAAATCAAAACAAAAACCGATTTGTAAAAAGAAACGAGGCTCAGATCTGTTTTACATTGGGAACAAGGAGGAATAACCGCCATGGCTGCAAACAGAGGTTGCAAGCGCACTTGCCCTCCTCCGATTCTGCCACGCCAAGCTGCGGAAAATCTCAAATGTTGACCCAATTTTGATCATCCTGTTTGTTACAAGGATTAGGTGAAATCATCACAGCCTCGTTGATCAGACCTGCACCCAATTTCATCACCACCACCATTAATCCACCACCACCACCATCTCTCTGTCTCCCTCCTTCACCCACCACCTCCAAAAACACACCACCACAACCACCTTCAAACCTGCAACAACCCTAATCACCAATCACCTACAAACCGTCTTCGACTAACCCCAAACCTGCAACAACACGATTCAGCCACCGGAACCCTAACCCCAAACCTGCAACAACACGATTCAGCAACCAACACCGGAACCCTAACCCAAATCAGCAACCAACACGATTCAACCCACCACCCCTACTGAAAACCCTAATCCCAATGTCGGTTTTCATCACGGTGGTGGTGGTGTTTGACGGTGGTGCCGACGGCGGCGATGTTGATGATGATGATGATCTTGACGGTGGTGAGATTGAGAGAAGAGAGAGACGGTGGTGTTGGCGATGTTGATGATGATGATGGTCTTGACGGTGGCGGTGGTGGTAGTTTAGAGAGAGAGAGAGAGAGAGCAGTGACATGTTGAGAGAGAGAGAGGGAGAGATGTCTGTGTATCTGTGTGGGTATAGATATATATATATAGATATTATATATAATTGATTTTTTTAATATAAATTACTTTATAATAATCCAAAATGACAATTTTGCCCCTAAGAGAAATGAGGAAAAGGACAAAAATCAGTAAGAAATCCTGACAAAATTTGACTTTTTTGAAATTTGGACTAAAATGGCAACAAAATGCAAACCTCGGGGACCCAGATGTAACAAATTTGGGTTTTGGACTAAAGTGGCAAAAGTGAGCAAACCTCAGGGACCATTTTGGCTATTAACTCTTTTGAGATTATTAAAAGAATATGACCTGTAGCCTATCAGCTACAACTGCCAGAGGAAATGACAGGAATACATGACGTATTTCATGTATCTAATCTCAAGAAATGCTTAGCTGATGAATCACTCGTAGTACCTCTTAAGGATATAGAGGTAAATGAACAGTTAAAATTTGTAGAAAGACCTCTACAAATTGAAGACAAGAAAGTCAAGAATCTCAAACACAAGAGATTAGTTCTGGTCAAAGTGAAGTGGGACTCCAAAAGAGGACCAGAATACACATGGGAGCTTGAATCAGAAATGCAAAGGAAATATCCACACTTGTTCCAGTAGATCTCGAGGACGAGCTCTAAAACAAGGTGGGGAGGTTATAACAACCCTACTGAAATTTTTCTGACACCCATATATATTTTTAAATATCCTTATATGTCTTAAAATACACCCCGTATGTAAAAACCGAGCCCAAAATATGAAATGTCATTAAGATTAAAATAAAAACAAAAATTTAAAGGCTGTCGCGGGGCGCGTAGCCTTTGGCTACTTCTTACGCGGGTCGCGACAGCTACAAGATCACGTGGCAGCAACGTGTTGAACCTATACCGTGACCCGGATCAGCTACGGCCTAGACCCCCCTATGACGCGGGCCGCGTAAGCCTAAGCTTAGTCTTACGCGGGCCACGAGAGACTCGGATTACAGCCCTATAAAGTGGGAGCTCGGGATTTCAGTTTTCGTCGCTCAAAATTATTTTCGCTCTCGAAATATCACATAGTATAAGCTATACTCGGGTATTATATCCCCCTAATTAACGAAGTTCTGCTCCGTTGTAAGTATTATAACCCCAGTTACGTATTAGATAAGCTGCCCGATTGATCCAGGGTTCCGTAACGACTGTCGTGGTTCTGCCCGATGTAGTCGTTGGAATGCCGTCTCGGGGAGGGTATCGTTAATATAAATAAAGGGTTATTATACTAACATATATACATTTGTGTAAATTATAGATAAATCACCAGGAAACCCTAAAAGAAGTCTAAGACAACAATGTGAGTTTATCCTCTTTTTGTAAACCTTTTTGTGAACTGTTTTACAAAACCTTAAATGCTTTACAATATGATTAAGCTGTGATTGAGTCTTTGTAGTTCTTCAATTACTGCCGGTATGTTGGGGTTTTGTATACAAAATGTGGAACACGTTACCATTGGACAACGAGTTAGCCAATGGGTAATATGACCCACCAGTCAGGATTGACAATACTGAATGAGTAATTGTGTAGAAATAAACAATGTGATAGCTCTCAATACTGTGTTAATTGATAAAACTCTTCTTGATTAAACTGGGATTCACTCACCAGTATCTCCCACTGATAAATGTTTTTAAAACGCGTTTCAGGTAACAAAATGTGAAAGCCAAATTAGAAGAAAGCCAGCTTGAGAGCACTGACGGTTTGGAAAAATGTGGCTATAAAAGTTACCTAAAAGACGATGTTTTAAATTCAATAAAATAGGGTTTATCCCTATGTTGTAATAAGAAACTTGGGTTTTACCCATGTGGTTATTAATATAAAATATGGTGGTTTTACTCTGATAGACATTTCCTAACTACGGTCCTGATGAAATTTCCGCTGCCAAAATAATAAACAAAATGATACCACCATCACTGATGTTCGTGGCTGCCCATTCCCAGGGCAGATAAGGGGGCGGGGGTTGCGACAAGATCTCAACCCATCCAAACTCCTCACGTATCCTCACAAAAGGATCATGTTGTAACCACAGAGACACCACAACATGAAGTAGACCTTTCATATGAAAGTATGTTTAAAAGTCCCTCTCCCAGGGCAATCACGCTTTCTACACCACAACCCTCTTCTCAAGTTCCATCAACAATATTACCTCTGTTTGAAGCAATTGAATTTCAGAAAGAAAACAGTTCTTCTAATTCACACATTACTGAGAGTAGAGCGCAACAAATGACTGTGTCTGAACCAATTCAATCTACTATCCTACAAACAGATGAGGAGGTTATCCCCGTGGAGCAGCCACTACAACTGTTGAACCCATTAGTGATCAGTTGGACAGTGGTTACATCATTAAGACTCCCTTGAAGGCAACCATTGATGAGGTTACAACTGTAATCTTTGCTTTAGTGGGAAGTCCCCAGAACCAAGAAAAAGGGGCATCTGTTTCTGATGATATGGAGACTTCTCCTATTATCAAAATAAATACAACCACTACAGGTGGGAAATCAGATGATCCTATTAAAGTAGGTAATGAATTAAGCTATAAGGATTTGATGGTTAGAGTGTCTACCATTGAAACAGATGTTGCTGATGTGAAAGAATTGATTAAGCAGATGATAGAGCTTTTTAAAAGTCAACCTACCACACAGGAAATTGCCAATGAGCTTTGGAATTCTATGCAACCCATCCTTCAAGCTTAGAGTAATTTGGCTGAAAGTAACCGCAATTTCAGTTTGGAATTTATCAGAAATTTGGTTGATGCCAGGTATAAGGACACACAAGCAGACATTATGAACATTAAGGAACATCTGTTGAAACTTACTGGCTCCACCCCTACATCAATCTTTGAGAAAGATGATTAGGATGATAATGATGCCAAAAAGGGGGAGAAAGATTCACTGAGAAAGTTGCCACAAGATTCAAAAGCTAATCCTACATAAATTGTGTCCCCTGCTCAATCTAAGTCCAAACCTTCTCCAAAAAAAACCACCACAAAAGAAGGAGAAAATAGCTTCAACACCATCATCACCCATTCTGTCAATAGATACTGATATAACAAAAGTATCAGCAGAAGTTTGTCAAACATCTGCCATGATCATTTTCACTACACCAACCACAATCCAACCACCTCCAACGTCACAAAGATTTCCCATACATTCATCTTCACTACCAAAACATTCTTCTTCACCATAAATCATCTCCACACGTAAGAGAAAAACTCATATTGTGTTAGAAGATGATGAGGAGATTAAATCAGCAATCCCTATATCATCTGCTTCCATTCAAAACAGTCCATGCTCGTCATTTCCACCCAGAGAACCTACTTCATCTCTTCCAATTGCTACACTACCATCAGTCATTCCTCTGGAAGCTCAATATCCGCTGGAGTTAGTCATTGTTAAAGGTGAAATTGAATCATTCTTCACAATAGAGGATCTATCTAAAAGATCCTTCCCATCTCTTTATGGCTATAAGAAGCCTCAAAACTTAGATGAGTATCTGAAATTAAAAGTATCACAGGCTGAGGTTATAGCAAGAGAGAAAAACATAGGGATGGATGACAGGGAATACCAGAGGTTTTTATCATTTCAGCTTAGCAAAGTCGTAAAACTTGAAGACTATGCTAGGGACATGAGTAAATCCATGTCTGAGAGGCCAGTAATTCCTGAACTTCAGATGAAACTGAGGGATGCTTATGTTGCACACATTATGAAGTACAAACCATATAAGGCAACTGAAGATCAATTCAAAAACTGGTCAGCAGATGCTCTTAGAGAAGAGATCGATAGAATCACAAAAATGCACAATGATCATCTGGTAAAGCCAACTCCACCTAATTAGAAGAAAGTCAAAACAGTGGATTCAGATGAGGCATTGAAGTTTTGAAAGAATGAGAGCAAAGCTTGTGGCTGCTGGTTATGGTCCAGCTAGATCCATTGCCAGATGGTCTAAACTGAAGATAGTTGAGACATACAAAAAGCTGGAAGAAATTAGAGCTGAAGATTCAATTGTTCTTCAAAACCCAGTCTATCCTACAACTGCTGCTCTGTCTCTAAAAATCGATACTCCAAAAAACCTTCTCTCATCATCTATTTGTCTGAACCAATTGCAAATTTAGTTAGCAGACCACAATCACCAAACTCATCTTCAATAACTCTTTTCCCAAGAAAACCAACTGATCCAAAAATAGTAAAGTGGAAGTCAAGCTCAAAAACCCAAGTATTGACTTTGATCAGATCAGATGGTAGCGTTGAAGAGATTAAAATGGATAGTGCATATAATCTGAATGCATACGATCTCCAAGATTTGTTGGGCCTTCAACTTGAAAGGGATGATGAAGAAGACATGTTATCCCTGGACTTTGAACTACAATTCAGGGAGATGTTGATGAGAAATAAAAATCGGTAATAAAGAAGGGTTTTCATATCATCTGTTGTATAGGGAGATTGTTGGATCAGCAGCTGTTACATTGTCTCCAGTAGCATATTTAACCAGATCACAACATGTAGCAAAGGACATGTTGTTGCGTAACAAATTCTTGACTGAGGTTTGATGTGTGTTGTTTAGGCAGGTGATCGTATGTTCTTAGTTAATGTTTGTTAAAACTTAAGTTGTATTCGAATTTTATTAAGTTTGTTAGACATCTTTTATATGTACTTAAGTTTATAACAATTTACATTGTCAATGGGTGGATACTCTCTTTTTTTGAATAAGAGAATGGAAATAATCATATGTAACTGATATATTAACCGATGATCTATTTTTATAGTTGTCTTTTAGCTATAATAGATAACACGTTTTAGTACAATATCTATACATGTATCTATATGTTCTATCAATATGTGTTATGCATGGTTTTCTAAGAAACCACAGTATTACCGCTAGTACTATATAATAAAAGAAACCACTTTAGGGACACATGTCATCATATTAGGCTATCTCTTATAGATAATTATTATTTTAATTTAATTTCTTCTAATTAATTATAGATAAATCTCCTACTAAATATTATTTAAATTAATATCTTATATTATAAATAACCCTCATACTAAATATTATTAGTTTAATATCTTATGAATAATTATTATTAGGTTTAATCTCCTTCTCGGTATAGATTTATTTGAATCAATTATATTTGAGCGTTTTGTTTAGTTTGGTATCAAATAAATTTTACGAAACTTAAAATAAAATTAACTAATATTATTTATCATTTATACATTTACGGAGTTTTAAATAAATGGTTAAATTTATTGAGACTTCATTAACAAATTTTGCAACAACAGAATAATCTATTTTTTCACGAAAACCAAACTTGGTATTAATATATTAAATATTTTTATTTTCACTATACAAAATTACATTTACTCGACCCATGTAACACATGAGGTTTTTTAAGATATAACTTTTTATTATTTGATGTATAAAATTAGATTTATTCAATTCATACAATACATGGGGTTTTTTAAGGATATGTATTTTTTATTATTTAGTACAGAAAATTACATTTATTCAAACCGTGTAATGCATATATTTTTAAAGATGTAATTTTTTTATTGTTTGGTATATAAAATTACATTTATTCATCCCGTATAATAAAGGAGGTTTTTTTTAAAGATGTATTATTTTGTTATTTGGTAAACAATATTACATGTATTCAACCCGTGTAATACACGTGGTTTTAAAGATATAACTTTTTATTTGTTATATAAAATTACATTTATTCAACCCGTACAATATGGTTCTTATAGATATAACTTTTTATTATTTAATATATAAAATTATATTTATTCAACCCGTACAATAAATGAGGTTTTAAAGATACATTGTTTTATTATTTAGTATATAAAATTTATTTATTCAACCATGTGTAATACACGGGGTTATAACCTAGTTGAACTATAATTTAAAGTCATCTTTCAAAAAACAATTTTCTATTAAAACCCTAAATAATTAGGACGATTACACTTTACACCAAGGATTGTGATCATATAATTCTGTACATATTTAGAATTTTATATATATAATAATAATAGTTGTAATAATAAGTTTATATACAATTATAAAAGTAGGCAAAAGATCAAATACAATCACCCCTATCATATAAGACGTATGAATAGGGTGAAAAGGTAAAAAAAAAACGCGGTGCTATTTTCGTAATTATTTACTCAGATAATAATTATTAAAATTACCCTACAAATGATTTTGTAGGGTAATTTTTTATAATGATCATGTAGGGTAATTTTGATCTTGTAAAGTAATTTTGTAGAGTATCATAATTACTCTACAAATGATCTTGTATGGTAATTTTGATCTTGTAGAGAAATTTTGTAGAGTATTATAATTACTTTACAAATGATCTTGTAGAGTGATGTATTGTAAAATACATCTACTATTCTTGTATAGTTTGTGTGTTTTTCGTTAGAATTAGTTTCGGTTTTAGTTACAATGTATATACTTTTGATCCATTTGCGTTTTGCAGGTCTTGGTTGATAAAAGTATCTGAAAAGGGCAGAAAATGAGCTAAAATATGAGAAAACCAAGTGCCAGAACGCGAACGGAAGCTCGAAAGATGAAACGACAATGAAAATGAGGTTTTTAAGGCTTTGATGGGCCGCGAGGGTGTTGTTAAAGGCTATCGCGGGTCGTGATAAGGGAGATTGACCCCGTTGACCAATTTTAGTGCGTTGTGCCCTGCGATAGAAGGGCTTGAGGTTGTCGCGGCCCGTGAAAGTGTTTACCAACAGCGAATGTCGTGAATTTTAGGGTTTTTGGCCTTTAAACAAGTATAAATACAATGTTATGATCATAATCAAAACCCTTGACTTTGGGCGAATTTGAGCAACTTGGAGCACTGGTTTAGCAAGGTTTTGAAGGCAAATGAGTGTAGGAATCATTTGGTAGGAGTCGGAAGCTTACAGATTGAAGATTTATGGGTTTTATCTTCTCGGTTCTCTTTGTTTCTTAATTTTCTTTCCTACTAAGATGAATTCTCTGTTTAAGACCATTGTTTTATTGTTTTTAATTATGTTTCTTGGCTAAACACTTTAAGTTACTTAGGTTGTGATGAACAATTGAATAAAGCTTGGATTTTTATCGAATATTAATGTGTTTATAGATTTATCTTGAAAAGTAAAGAACTTTGGTACTTTGATTTGGTGTGTATGCGTATCTTTACATGTTTTATTGATTGATTATTTGTTTCACTTATTTCCTGATGAATGTCTTTTGTATAATGGGTATTTGTTGATTATTGGGTCCTTTGGGATTTTGGGTAATCTTATGGTGAATTGGCCAATAAACCATAGAAACAGTTTTCATGATTTAATTCAGTTAGATATTCTACTAATTCTGGTCACTGTAAGGTGCTAGGTTATTAATAGGTCTAGATTGGTAAATTGTTAGAATTAGGTCTTCGTAAGAAGCCGGTTTTAGTTTTCTTACTAAGTCATTGTCTATTAAACCAAATCGAGTTTCTTAGTTGCCTTAGACTTTCAACTGTGAAGTGGTTAGTCAAATTAGGGCACTTTTCTAGATAATTTAGATAACCGTAAGGGAGTCTAGTTAACCGGTAATTATAACAATCCTTTAGAGTTCCATAGGTGTCTTCCCGAAAAGGGTCGGGGGTCATGTTCGGTTATTCTTAGGATTTAGTATTTAAAGATCCCGGTTCCATAACACATTAGCATCCAATAGAAATCCATACGATAATAATTGGGAGTCCAACCTAAGTAGTCATTTGTCATCACTGAGTTAAACCCTAGTTTCAATCGCGTTCGCGTTTGTCTTAGTTATTTAATTTTTATTTTAAATTGCAAATTTAGGAATTAGAAACCCCCCCCCCCCCCCCCCCTCAAATATAAAAACAATTAGTGTCATGTCCGTGTCAGTGTCAGTATAGGTAAGTTAATTAGTGTAGTTAAATTGAGTCATGTGGGCTCGATATCCGAACTTACTGATCTTTACTAGAGTCGATCGGTTCACTTGCCGGTCAGTAGTTTAGTCGAGTTTAGAGAGTCTAGAATATTACTTCGTGTGTAGATTAGGTTAATTGAGTCTGTTTTTATTAAGCTACTTTTAGCACATCATAGAGTAATTTTGAACTGTATGTCGTTTAATAAACTTGCATGGTAATTTTGATACACTTGTTGAGTAATTTTGATAATTACCCTACAGGAACATTTTACAAAATTACCATACAAGATCAAGATTACCCTACAATATCATTTGTAGAGTAATTTTGATAATTACCCTACGAGCAAATAATTACAAAAATGCCACCGCGTTTTTTTTTTTCATGTCTTTTGTACGATAAGGTTCTTGGTACCTGAACTTAACTCTATAAAAGTAACTTTTGCGCGTGAAACAACGAACAATTTATGATGTGGCATGTGTATTTTAGGACGATAGTCTATGCGTCCGTTAAATTACATATGGTTTTAGACGTAAAGATAATGGGTTGGACAAACCATTGCATTCGCACTTTCGTTAATGCGTCAAAACTTGACAAATTCAATACATCAATGTAATTGGTTTTAACATATTGTTGTAGCTAGTTTAGATGCACCAATATAATTGGAATACATAGACGCACCATTGTAACTTATTGAGACATACGTTTACAGTCGGCGGTACACCAACATTTAGAAAACGGTGTTTTGTGTTTTAATAAGATATCACTATTATGCTCAATTTAAAGAAAGTAAAACTCGGTTATGATCTATGTTTGGTATTAAAAAATATTTAAGTTGAAATAAAATTTGATGTAACTAGATATATAACTCATAAGCAAAAACAACATTGCATTTGATTTTTTAATCATTTTAAGTCATTTTTACTAATTATTTATAATTTTGTTACCGTCTTAGCTGTTACCATTTTATTTATACGTATCAAGAATTTTAGAAAGAGGCTTACAAAGTGATTTAGCCATTGATTTCACTACATACTGATTAGGATTAAGGCATTCACAAAATTATATAAATATACATAAACTTGAATTCCAAGTAAAAGCAATATACAAAACGATGTATATAACATGCCTATTTTCTTAAGACAAAGAACTTAGCACGTAACTGTTGTGGGGCCATGGGGTTTGCCTATAATTTAAGGTTTTTGATGCTTAACTGTACGATCGAGTAAAGCAAATGGACATAAAACCTAAAAAGAAGGAAAGGGACCAATGTAGACTATTCTATTTAACCGAATAATTGATTAGTAAGTTAAAGTGTCGCGTATTTATATATAAATATTACACTGTACATACGTATATAAGACTATCCACTATCACAACCCAACCCAACCCAATATTTTATTAAAATACAAGTTTCTCTCTCTTCCACCAACACAACCCAATCCAATCCAACTTTTCATTCACATATTTTATTCTTTATTACAATAATCTATATTGATAACCACTTAAATAATAGAAAAAGAAAAAATATATATTATAATATTGAACAACCGTTTGCAACCTTTGGTTGTTCTGGCGATCCGGTCGAAGCATTTAATTATTTTTTACATTTTTAAATTGCATATGGCTTTTGTCTTTTTGTAATATGTGACAACCGGTTGGTGAAAATAATCACCATAGTGGGTAGTCTAAGCATCTTTTGTGTAGTTCTTATAAAAGACATAAGTGTAAGACACCTACATCATATTAGCTTTGAAGTCTTAACGGTTTTGACTGTAACCCTTGTATATGGAAATGAAACAACATATTTGGTTGGTCAAATTCATAATCTAATTCTCAACATTCCAGTGATATTATGATACATATTAATACCAAGTCTGTTAAAAGATTAAATAATATCTACCAATGTTAGGTAACATTTTTATTACATAAAATTAGGTATAATTCTTAATAAATGTCTTAAGAAATCCTATCTGAAAGTTATTCTATTAGTTCCATCGATTCCAAAGAATAGAAGCTTATTTCTTTTCTAAAACTGAAAAGACCCATCCTAAAAAAGTGGCATGATTTCTCTTTACAAAAGGTATAGAAAAGTACCATTTTTCATGAAATAAAGGAAAGTATTGATGAAAGTGAAATACTTGATTAGCTAAGGGCCATGCTCATATATGAAGGAAGCAAGAAATAAATCATAACTTAGAGATTACTCAAAATAAAGTAACCAAAATGCATATGTTTGCATATCAATGACCATCCATAACCACTTTTGATTGTGATGTTAGGTTAACACTCATAACTTATGTATATGGTCCAATTTCTATGCCAATGGTCTAATAAAGGTTGAGTTCATTTGATTGTTTTATATTATATTATAATATAATATGTGGATGCAACCTCAAGAGTTCAACTAGGTGGTCAAAGTTGATTCATGGGTGCATTGTGAGGATTAGAGGTGCACAAAATCCGGTTTGGGTCCAAACTGGACCGTTTTATTTGGATTGGATTCAAACCTATTTAGGTTGGGAACTGATTTTAGGGTTGAAAAACCCAACTCACTCAAACCGATTTGGATTGGGCTGAAAATTGGTTTGGCCCAAAAAAAATCTGGTTTTTTCATACAGTTTCTTTAGCTCCTCGAACTGGATCGGGCTCAAACTAGTGTATACATATGAACTCTCAAACTGGGCTCAATCCGTTAGGTTAGGATGGGGCCCAAACCGGTTTTTTACGGGCTAGATTAACTCCCGCCAAACTGTTTTTTTACACCTATCGTCTATTGGGATATACTACTTGCTAGGCAATGGTTGTTAGAACCTAGTGGCTAGAAATATATAATAGGTTTGAGTTGCTCAAAACCAAATGGGTTAAAAATTGATTTAGACATGTGTATGACAACCCAACCTACAAATTAACAATGCGTGTTTTATGAGTCGAACGGATTATATATTGACAGCCCAACAAGTGCTATACTTAAAAGCGATATTTCACACTATTTAATATCTATTGTTTAATTATAGTTAATATTCACACCTTTTTAAAGTTTAAACACCTTTTTAATAACTACAAAAGCTACTCACATTTTAATAGTCTGCCATAATGTGAAGTTTTGTTAAGCTAAATGACTTAAATACCACAGATATTCAGTAACTTATTTTTTAACTATTATTTAAGAACTTGTGTTTTCCAAACCGAGCTCGACCCGATCATTAAACCTCCATGAGCATTAGGTTCATCGATTTTTAAAGCAACACTTAATACTTGAAGTAGTTGAGTCGAGTTTGAGCTTTGCTCGTTTTGTTCTTGTTCGAGTGATGTATTGCCTTTGGCCAACTAAATACTTACAATCTTATAAGACAAATCAAGGTATGTTTGCCTCACAGAGGACTTAGAACTGAAAGGAATTAATTTTTCAGAAGAATTGTAATTTGTAATGTATACAAGTAACAAAAAAATTATGAAAGTAATTAAAATCTACCACCGATGCCACCACATACCGATTGCCACCATCGCCACCCATACATTGCCGCTATCATCCATCGGGATGTCGCCACCCCCACCATCCATGCCGTCTTGCCACCCCTACCACTCCGCAATTGTCGCCGCCACATGGTGATGGCGGTGGAGGTGAGGTGGGGTGGCAACTACGACAATGGTCGGTTATTCCAATTATTTTGAAGTTTGAACAATGTGGAGTTTTCTTCTAGACCGTTACAAATGCAAGGAGCTAAATGCACTTGCAAATGCGTCCAGTCGCCACATCAAATTTCTACAAATGGTGAAAAACACTCATTTCTTCTCCAACCCTCCAAAAATATTTACCAATACTTACACATCTACATCATCATAAGTTTTTACATTTATTTTAATACTCAAAATTTCTTTATAATAATACATTTATTTTATTTTCTCATTATTAAAATAGTTAATTCTAAGACCATGAAGCATTTAGCATGCATTTGGCTTACAAGGATTTAAAATTTAAGAGGGAATGCATTAGAGGAGTTTGCATTTGAGTGGAATGTTCTTAGGGAAGAATTGTGCATTTGATGGGATGGTGGCCCCTAGGTTTGTTTTGTATTTATTTTGTTTTTTTTTTCTTGTTTTAATTTATTTTGATATGCATAAATAAGTTGTACATTATAAGCTTTAGTGACTTGTATATCATTTTTTTTCATTTCAAATATAGTAATTGGACAGAATAACAAAAAAAATGTAATGTTTTTATTTAAAAACATAGCTTATTAATGCTACTTTAATTAAAAAAAATACAAAAGTATAAGATACGTATATATTAGTGTTCGTGTTTAGAAGTTTAATGTTTTGTTTTTATAATTTTCGATATTAATAATGCGAAATAAATAAAATGTATATTGATAGAAATAACTTAATTATTTAAAATAAATGTAAAAGTGGTGATGATGTGGAAATATAAGTATTGGTAAAGATGTTTGTAGGATTGGAGAGAAAATATGTATTTTTAATGTATTTGTAGAAATATGATGTGGTAGCTGACTAGACACGTTTGCAAGTGCATTTATACTCTTGCATTGGAGATGATCTAAACAAGATAACTAACCAGATTCTTAAACATTAACATTTTTAAACCTAAAAAACTAAACATCACTTAATTGTGAAGGAGGAGACATTTTGAAGGGGAAAAACCTAGAAATCTATCCCTTAGTTGTGATGAATCTGATTCATTGTAGAGGTAAACAAAACAAAGGAAATTGTTTTTATTAAGTTATGGCTCACATGCTTTGGCATATACACCAAACATCCTGATGTGCTACTTACTAAAAATTCACCCCCTCCAATGTAGCCCGTAGAAATGTTTTTCCATGTCAGCCCAAAGCTAAATGCAATGCAATGCATTGCTCATGGTATTTCAATAACAATTCTAAGCATTGTTTTAGTCAAAATATAGTATTCTTAGATTTCATATTCCTACTCCAACAAATCCTAAGAACCAAACATGTTAGGGGTGCAAACGAGCCGAGCCGAGCCCGAGCTCGACCAGGCTCGAGCCCGTTTAACATATGAAAGCTCGAGCTCGGCTCGATTCGAGCTTTAGTTCTAAAGCTCGAGCTCGGCTCGAAGGTAAATTTTCAAGCTCGAGCTCGGCTCGGGCTCAACTCGTTTAGTATTTTTTTTTAATTAATTAATTTATATTAATTATAATTATTATTATACATATAATTAAGTTATTTTTTATATTTATATAAATGGTAATTATTATTATATAAATATATGTTTAATATATTAATAAAAAATATATAAACAGAAAGCTCGTTTAGGCTCACGAGCCGGCTCGAGCTCGATAAGCGAAGCTCGGGCTCAGGCTCGGGCTCGATTACTAAACGAGCTTGTTTTTTAGGCTCGGGCTCGAGCTCGAGCTCGTTTAAGCTCGACTCGTTCGAGCTTTTTTTCGAGCCGAGCTCGAGTAGCTCGGCTCGTTTGCACCCCTACATGTTAGTCATAAATTTGATGGATGAAATCGACATTCCAATTCCATTAATTTCTTAACCCAATATGTTATTTTTAGAATTCATATTCTTATTGTATATAATTAATTTCTTAACCAAATATGACATTCAAACCCTCGAATCGAATTAACTGTAAAAATGAGATACTAATCAAAGTTAAAAGAAAAGGTTAAATGATCATCATCCTTATATATAATTAACCATCAACAAGGCATTTTCTTTTCTAATAGCATGGAACTCTGAAGCAAAGATGGATGACTTGTGATAATGGCATCCACATTTTCATTTAACATTTTATGCATCCCTACTTCATCATCAACAGTCCATGCATAAACTTTGTTCTGCCTCCTCAAATAGTCGATAAAACTCTAAATGTTGACTGTTTGAGGAGGTAGAACAAAGAGTACCATCAAAATACTTTAATCTGAGAGTGATTTAAACGATTCAAAGAGTTATCTAGGCAATTACAAACTACAAAACCTTCGATGCACATCAAGTCATCAACATGAAACCGAAACAAACGTCAACTACAAGATCAAAGACAAGACTTCATAAAATAAAAGACACTAAATAGTTAAAGGTCAGTCGACTTCCATACGCTTCTAGCAAAACAAGCAGGCTCAAAATTGTCTAAAAGTAAGGTTTAAACGGCCCGGTCTGAGCTTGATCTTTTCCAATAACGGCAAAGGAGTTGAATTCGGGAAGATTCCCCTCACCCCGTGAAAAATAAGTCTAGACTTGCCACCGAATATCACAACATCACCCGATTCCAACACAACTTTCTGTAGCTTGTCTTCATCTCTAGTATGACCATACAAGAATTCTCCAGCATCACCAATGGAGATTGAAACGACAGGCAACCCTCCTCGGATACTATAAGGCCTCTCATCGCGATCCTACATTCAAACAAAAAACACACAAACATACTCTAACCATTTCAAACCATCTACCTAATGAGTTAACATGTGTTATGGTTTATGTCTAACGGGTTAACTTAAACGACTAACCTGATGAAGACCAAGTCGACCAGTGGCCGTGTAGAAATTGACCAAACAAACATCCGGGCGCATTAAAGGAATTTCATTCGCTGAGGTTAAATGAGCTTGAGCATCTTGAATTAAACTTTGAACCAATGGAATAAATACAGGTGGAACCGGGGGCGGTATAGAACCATCATTTCGGAAACGTTCTCTATACTTTGTTTCCGGATCCCAATTTCGACCGAAACACATCCTTTGTAGTTGAAGTTTAGATCCACTACTGTAACCCGGCTGCTGAAACCCGCCGGGACCCACACCCAATGTATGACATATTTTCACTATATCAACCTAAAATATTACATCCGAGTCAACAGATTATAAATAACACAACCCAAGTTTGCAGTGGCGGAACCATAACTTTTTTAATCAGCTAGACGACGACTTTATGTTCAAAACATACCATATTTTATATATAAAAATCCGTAATCGGGATCAACGGACCCTCGTGACCCCACTCTGATTCCGCCCCATTATTGCATGTAAAAAAAAATGCAAAACAACATAAATAACGGAGTACAAGTACCTGGTCCCTGATGCTGATGTGATTCCTCAAGACAATCATTCCGGGATTAAGTATTTGATGAGACACAGGACGATTAGTTACCGGTCTCGTGTAGGTCGCAGAACTCGTGTTCGGGGTCGGTGAGCTCGTGTTCGGGGCACCGGGAAGGATTAAACCAAAGGGCTCTCTTTGATGCACACCATCAGCAACAGTAGCAGCAGCAGGAGTGTGGTGATACTGCCTGAGGCTGTATTTAACAATGGAATGACGTTGAAACACATCCTGCACGAAAAGCATGAAACAACAACAAAAAAAAAACCCTCAAAATACATATTGTAGATCAAATCGTAAGAAATGTACGACGATCGATGAATTACTGACCCGTCGGTAAAGGTGAGTAGAAGATGAATGAGGATAAGAACAGGGTTTGGAAAGCAAAAAAGTAGCCATTGATAATTTAGGAAACGTTGTCAATGAATTGGGGAGCAAGGAATCGTGAGTTAAATATGTGAAGTTATGGATGCAGGCCTACAGCCCAAATAAACATTTCTTAGGTTTTTTTTTTTTTTTTGGTGGGGATGGGGGATAATATGTAAATATATCTATATGTATACACTCATGTAAGGTTAATATTTAGTTTTAGGTGATTTTTTCGTAAATAACAGTTTCAAAAGTGATAATGAGATAACAAAAACTACAATGATAATATTAAGGATTAAATTTTAATTTACCTTGAGAATGATAATATTAAGGATTAAATTTAATTTACCTTGAGAAATTAGAAAATAGGATAAACTTGGAAAGAAAGGAACTTAAGAGCATGATAGTCGCACCTATTATAGTGCCAAGATTTTCGATGGTCAGCTTATACACACGACAGAATTATTAATCACATTTATAAGGTTGTGCAAAGGGTCGGACCCAACCCCTTTGGACCCGGGACCTCTAGAACCTTTACCCTTTTACCCTATAAAATGTGAACCATGAACCGACCCTTTTATGTTTATTTGGTTCCGGGTCCAAAAGGGTCCGCTGGGTCAGGTAAAGGGTCTGGTGGGCGAGAACCTTAACTTAATTTGGGCATGTAAATTGGGCTGCATGAAACAAAAAAAAAAGTTCCATAATAGTAGTAACATCAATTGAAAAGCAAAAACATAAAACCTTTCTATCAAAAAAACCCTAAAGCATACACATTATTCAACCTTGAAAAACGGAATCGCAAAAGGTTTGACGGTCTAATCTTCGAAGGTTTCATTGGCTAAAGTCCGAGCTTTTCGTTGGCCGATAGTTTGATCTTTGAAGGATTACTTATACTCAAGGAAGTTGAATGATTTTAATGACTTTTAGTTTTTAGGAGAAATACAAGGAACTAGGAATAGATAGGAGTTCGATAGTAGTTTATTCAAGGTTCCGGTGGTTCTAAATTAATACCCACGGGTCGGAACCGGAACTGACCCGGAACCTTTTATTGATGCAGGGGCGGCCCTGGGGGTGGACATGGAGGACCACAGGCCAATTATTCCGGTTCAGGTTCTAAAACCATATCGCGCTCACCCCTACACATTTATAGTGAGCGTGCAGCTAAATGACAATAGCATTATTTATATTCAAGCTTGGATATTTGATGGCAATTATATATTTTTTAGGTTAATGAAGAGTAGTCAGCATTACAATTCTGGGTTGATTTAAATTAGAAAAGTTGCATATAGTTTATTTGGTTCAACTTAGATAAGATCACTTCATTTTAGGTCTAATCAAGTTAGATAACATATCATTCTTATAAAACATGTTAGTTTGAGTCTAAATGTGATATCACCACCCAAAACGATGTTTTGTTTCAATCACCTACTCATCTTGCTAACAGCACCAACGACGCATTCACAAACAAGCATTGTTGCCTCCCCCACCACCACAGTCATCATCACAACCATCGCCGCCTCGGTCTCCGCCACCATCAACGTGGCCTCCACCATCGCCACTACTAACACTACCAGCTGATGCCTCCGTTGCGACTGTCGACACCACCTCCTCTCCCCCGTCGCCAATCGCCAAGTACAAAATTTGTTTGCACGTGAACCTTTCTTAAAATTTTTCTAAAACAACTCATCTCAACGCAAATCCATTTTGGTCTGAACTCGTTTTAACCCAAACCCAACTAATATACTTTTTTAATGGGGCATTTTCACCCGAACCTATAGTTTGACCTGATCTAGTTTTACCAATCATCTGACCCACCCATTTTGCATGACCTGGTTAAAACTTTGTATATGTATTGTAAACATTCGCGAGGTAAAATAAATGTCGACACAATAAAGATTAAAGACCCTTTAATTTAATCTATGTTTTTGAAACATTGAATACTTAATACTATTACTTAGTGTAATAGTGTCCCATTTAAAGAATTACATGATCTAATTATACAGCTGAAGTGATTGAAAACATATTGAATTTGTATTTGGACTCTTACAATCCACATTTGCGGAACTTTTATACACATTAGAGCTACCTGCTGCCATTAGTCTGTAATCGTCTCTATTTTTAATGAAAATCAGTAATAATATTAAATAAACAAAAGTACGTTAATATAAAAAAAAAATCAACTCTGTGATGCATTCAAGTTCATCCTGTTGGACAGTTGGACTAATTATTCAATTATTTGATACCATAATCAACAACTTATAAAACAAACAACTAATGTGTTACATTATAACATTTCAAAACACAAACTACAACCGTTTTCATAATCCAAGTTTAACGTGTCACACTTCCTATTGGAACTCGGGGCGAATTCAGCATAAAGGACAAAGGGATGCCCACTAGTGTTCCAATTGTGTCTATTACATACCATTCCTAACAACTTATTACAATACTAAACCAACATAGGCTAAGGTAACCCGAAATACTCCGACTCATTTGGCCCGGGACTAGGAGGCGCGGGCTTCGGTATGTAAGGCATAAGAGGCGTGCCATGCTCGATCGGGCCGGGCCTTATTGCCTTAGAACTCGGAACCGGGTCATTAGGGAGGTAATCGTCTACATCCATGCCTCCATTGTCACTTTCATCACGAATATAGTCCTGTAAAACATATATGAACTTTAGATTATTTAAATCAAAATAATGTGTATCAAATGTGTTTGTATTATTGTATTTGTATACCTTCAGTTTCCTGCTGCTTGGCTTTGTTAATTCCATGATTTTCTTATGTCGGGCAAGATCACTGCCTGATAAAGAGAATCAGAAAATGGTCAATAGAAACCTTTTTACACAAAAAAAGGCTTGTTGACCCACTTGGATTGGAGCTCGATCTCTACTCGTTTAAGCTCTCTTTATAACGCTCGAGCTCAGCTGACTCGTTTATTATTTTGTATAATTATAATTTCTATACAATTAGTCCTTTTTAGTGATTTTTATCATAGTTTATATATAATGATATGTTTACATAAATTTATATTTAATATATTAAATAAAAATTATCTAAACAAAAGCCCCGTGAGCCTGCTCAACCGGACATGTGAAGCTTGGGATCGAGCCCGTTTATTAATCGAGTCTCAATAAAAGCTAGAACTCCTGATTGAGTTCGACTCGATTTGAAGTTTTTAATAAGTCGATCTCGAATAGATTACGAGTGGCTCGGTCAACTCGTTTACACTCCAAAAAATCAAATGACGATTATCTACAGCATATCGGTATAAAGAAACACACATGCAATTCAATTCTACAATACATATACGATATTTCGATCAGCAACATTGCAACAAAGACAAGTTCCAGAAGTACAAGTGCCAGGGGCGGATCCAGGGGTGTTTTGGGTTCCCGGGAACCCCCTCGATTTAGAAAAAATTAGTGGAAAGTTTGTATGATTTGAAAAAAATTACTAAGAATTAGTGAAAATAAATTAAATCAAACAAGATACAAGTTAATGAAGCATAACCATAAATGTAAATCAAACAAACAAACATTGGGGATAATATAATAATAATAATACATTACCAGGAGGAAGTGAAGACAAGCAGACGACAAGCAAAGCTGTTCCAAACACCAAGAACAAAATCCACAATCCAAAACCCTTCATGGTCGAGACACCCTGCTATGTTCTTTAACGGTTAAAACGAACCCAAAAGGATGAAGAAGTATCTTTTTCAGTGAATCTCGTCAACCCATGAGCAACACAAACCCCCTTTTATAAAATTGGAGAGAAAAGAAGGTGTTAAATTAAAATAGAGAGAGGAGGGTATTGAAGAAGGTCATGTGGGTGTGCCGGTGCTCCATTGATAAAGTAAGGAAGGAAGGAAGGGGGGTATTTAATGATGAATAAGGATGTGAAGGTGATTTGTCCTTGTGTTGCAGGAGGAGGAGGAGGAGGAGTAATGGTGATTCGCATTGAATGCCATGACAGAGAGAAGAGGTGATGGAATGCGAGCCCTAACTCCGTGCAGAACATGGATTTTCAACACTTGGTCACTCCACAACCAACACCATGCACCTTTTCCTTCTTTTTATTGTTTCTTTTAGAGTAAATTATGATTATGGGCATTGTGGTTATATTAATTTTATCTTTTTAGTTTAAAAAATATCTTTTAACATTTGAGCTCACAATGTTTTTTTTCCTAACTTTTTTGGTCCCTAAAAGTAAATGGATAGGGTTAGTGTTAGGGGCCAAAAGGGTTAGAAAAAAAAAATGTTGGGGACTCAGATGTTAAAAGATTCTTTTTGTGATAAAAGGGTAAAAGTGATATAAACACATGGGCTAAAATCGTAATTACTGTTTCTTTTAGATAAATGCTTGTTCCAAAATCTAACGACAATTGCTTCTAGAAATGGTTAGTGAAACTTAAAATTTAAAAGAAAGGAAGAAATGATTAGTGAAACTTAAAATTTAAAAGAAAGGAAAACAAAAGTAATAGCAAAAGAGGAGTGAAAAAGTGTGTTTTAGTTTTAGTTTTAGTTTTTTTTTTCAAAAAAAACAAATTGATAGACGTCCGTAGGTGAAACCCGCTCTCATTCTTTGACAAAGTTTTCATCCCCGAAACTCTATTTTTTTAGTTTCTTAAGAGATATCAATGTTCGTATTGCCATTATCATATTATTAATTACAATTATTACTATTAGAGTAAATTACCAAAGAAAAGTTAATGTACTAAGTCAAATATTAACTTTTTGTTGCATGTTTTGAGTAAATTACACAAACAAACTTTGTTGCAACTTCAAATATTTCGTTTGCAGTTGGTGGGAAAGAAGTTGGAGTTATGAAGTAATATGGACCGATTATGTGTCTTAAGGCTCATAATGCTAGTGCTAGATGTATGTTATACTCAAATGGATCAACTATAACTGACTTACAAATGTTGCAGCTTTAAACTAATGGAAAACTAAGTATAAAGGCCAAAAAGGGGGATGTCTAATTTCTCATTTCTCATACATGAACACATATAAAGATTTTTTACATGGGGTAACTTTGTAGAATAGTAACCAAGTTTTAAAAGTGTTCCAATTAGGTCACTCAAGTTTCAAAAGTGTTCCAATCAAGTCACTCAACATTCATTATTCATTAAAATTAAGGGTTTTTTCATCCATTTCATAGGTAACCGTGGTTATGTGCATTTTTGTTTCTTTTTTCTCTTTTACTTGATGCTAACGTCGAGTGATAACGTGGATTGTAACTTGTTTTTTTTAATTTTAACGTAATTAAATGGTTTTTATTTTTAATAAATATAATTTCATATATTAAAATAATTCGACCCCAGCATCTTATACTCCATTTTTTTCTTGACACATGGAAAAAAGGACATGGCTCGATTTGAATGTTAAGTTATCTAATTGGGACAAAAACAACACCAATGACCTAATTAGAACACTTTTAAAACTTGGTTACTATTCTGTGAAATATTCCCTTTTTTACATTTATTGTTTGAAGTATTCGATGTTTTGATGTGTATGGTTCCACTAAAAAAGTGACATACTTGTAACCGGACAACAATATCCTAAATAATGATACATCCATGAAATATTTTACAAACTACAACAACATTTAATATACGAAAATTCGTACATTCATATTGGATAGAAAGTTGCCTGCTCACATATCCTCTTTCTGACCCATTAACAATTGTTGTTGATTTTGACCAAGAAATATGTTGTTTGACATTAGATTTCCCTGGTTGATTTGTTGTTTGACATTAGATTTCCCTGGTTGATTTGAAGCTTGATATGTAGATTTCTAGATTACCAAGGGTGCCGTTATTTTAGGGTTTTATGGTTATTATTACATATATTATTTTTTAAACTATGATGTGAAAAGAAGACAATTTGCTCTTATTTGTCTTGGAGACACTAAACACCCCGCTCTAATGCCCATCTATAAGACTGGACGATGTGGGCTAACCCCCCCCCCCCCCCCCCCCCCCCCCCCCCCCAAACTCAACAAATTCAACAAATTCTGCAACACCTTGCCATCTTTACTAGGTCTGTTGTTGCGAATTTGGGTGAAGAAGCATCATTTCCAATCAGTTGTTCTTTGAGATATTTTGACCTGTAAAGCCACTGCACGCACATACACCAGATCTGGAACCTTATCCGATCGTGGCGGTGGGGTGTTTAAAGGTTATTCACATATCTAATTGGAACCCCGGTGTATCATGTCAAATTTAATTTTCAGGAATTCCATTAAGACAAAATATTTGACCTAATTTTGGCAGATCTAGTGGGCTTCTTTTTTTTCTTCTTTATTTGTTGGTTTATGATTTCTTGAATCTTTCTAGAAGAAGTGGTTTGATGCTTTGAATCTTCCGTTAGAATTTCCTTGGGTGAAATATTTAATGGAACTCACATTCTTTATTAATCTTTATTGGAAGTGGGGCAACGATGGATGGTTGTGATTGTGTTGAGTGGGTGGTGGATGGTGGGGCAGCGGTGGATGGTGGTGCCAGGTGACTTCGTTTTAAAGGTGGTAAATGTGGTGGCCGGCGACTTCATTTTGAAGTGGTGCGGTGGGTGGAGGCGGTAGATGTGGTGATCGGCGACTTCGTTTTGGAGTGGTGCCGTGGGTGGTGGTGGTTTAACAGGTGGGGGCGGTGGGTTGTGGTGGTGGTGGCGATGGTGGTGTGGGGTGTGTAACGCCCTAACACGTTTTAACCAAAGATTCACAGCGGAAAACACATAATTAAAATTTCTTTAATGATATTCTTTCTTTCCCTTAAATACATTAATCCCTTTCTATAATTTGATTAACAACTAACATACATATATCGAATTAAGTGACCACATACACACCCACGTACAATCCATGTCTTGACTCGATCTTCAACCGCGTACAATTCTTGATGAAACATCCGTAACCCTGTACAACCTGCAGTCACCACATTCAATCTCATCATTAGTAACCGGTGACATATTACAAAAATATTAACACATGCATAATAAAGCGTCCACATATCATGCTTTCTCTTATACTAGCTCCTTCATCCATCCATTCGATCACTCGCATCGGATTGCAGAGTCAACCTTTACTTCCATTGTTAACCTGCCTATGCTTCACATTAATTCTCAATAGAAAAACGGTTAGTATCATTAGCTTCCTTTCATATGGACATGTCCTCAAATACGCATAACTCGTCTTATTCATTCAAGCATATAATTAAACACCTCTCTCAAGCATGTATTCGCTTACTATTCACACCCGTACTTACAATTTACATCCTACATATATAACTCCTTAATTCATCTTTATGCATAATTCATTATGTAAGTTCCATTTCTTGCCCAAACTTAATCGAATCTCTTTCTTAACCACTTCCGACTCATTTCCACTAAAACTTAACTTAGTAATAACAACGATTCATATCTTCTTATATTACATTCAATAATTACCATATATCATAAATACATTACCAAACAAAAGGGTAAGTTTGGAGTTCACTTACCTCGTGCGTCCGAGTTCAAGCATAGCTTCCATGTTTATCCTTGGCCCATCGCCTTCCATGCTTGTGTCCATGTTGACAATCTCCTATCCGTACATGTCATCACATTCATCATAACATGATTAGCATACATGAGCATACATACCTTTTAATGAAGGTTTCTTGCCATATCATCTTATCAAACTAATTTCCCACTTGTAATCCATTCAAAACACATTCCTTATACAAATCTATTGTCTAATACATCATCAACACATTCTACAAACATTTATTCATTATTAGCATACAATCCAACTTATCATTTTCTCCTAAGCATTTCATCAAACACTTGGTGCGCATATCACTCTCTAAGCATAATGTACAAGTGCTTTAAGCATGTTCTTCCCTATTTCATCTTATGAACATCACATTCAAGCAAAATCTCATAATCATAATTTCCACATCAAGTTTATCTATCTCAGTCTACCATATAACACCCTACACATCACAAGATCACATTATAACATCTACAAGTTCATCATGATCATCATCTTCACACTCATGCAATGGGTTTCATTCTAAATCACCAAATTACTTGAAATCATTCATAACACAGGTTCTATTTGGTGTTTCTAACATATCTACATGCTTAATTTCATACAATTTCATGGATTGATCATAACCCACTTCAAACAAGATTATCAAATCTAAGTTTTAAGACATACCTTATGATCCCCTTGTGAAGGTGATCATTAATTCATGTTCGGTTGTGAATTTGGGCTTCGTTTAGCCTTTCAATTTGGAGAATTGATGAAGTTTAGGGTTTTGGCTCCATGGGAGCCTTCCCTGCTCGATGATGAACACACACACACGATGCGTGTGTTTGTGTGTGTGTTGTTTTCTTTTTAATAAAACAACTTTCAAGTTGTTTACTTTGGTCCCTCATGTTTCGTTTTATTTAAATAAGGCTACAACCCTTCGTTTAATACCAACGATACTAATATTCAACTAGGTTAATTATTCCTAGTTAATATTCATTTACGGGTTCACTTTTACCCCTAACAGTATTTTTACCCGTTCCTTTGTATTAACCGGGTTTAAATTACCAAACCCATTTTTGGGGTGTTACAGGGTGGATTGCGATGGTGTTGTGGTGTGGTGTGGTGTGGGGTGAACGGCCTAAAATTGGACTCCCTTGGTCCAAATCGGTAGAATCCAAGGGTGTAGAGGACGAGTTAACACCTGTATCCAGTGGGGGATGTCCGATTCATCCAGATTTGTGGGCAATCTCACAAGATCATGTAACACCTGTCTGAACGGTTGAGAGAGAAAGTTGTTGAGGAGGTTATGATTTTGATAATATGTTTTAATATGTTTAGTTTACATGATATTCCAAATATTTGAACTTTGAATGTTTAATTGCTTTGATTAATTGTTTACATTTTGCACTGGCATTCTTGACGGGTGGAGGTAGGGTGGGTGGGGGCAGGTTGTGATGGGTGGTGATGGGTGGAAGAGATCAAATTTGAATTGACAAAAATGCCCTCATATACAAAGCACATGACCAAATTTAACTGAAAAAACTAACTGGGTTAGGTCTAAAGGACAAAACGTGTATGATTTGAAAACATAAAGTACAAAACTCGTCAATTTTAAAGATAAAGGACATCGCCTGCAAATGGGTATAAAGATAAAGGACAAAATTTGCAATTCACTCTAAACTTCCAATGCTGACCTGTCGCCTATATGACATGATAAAACCACAAAGGGTTTTAGTCTACACCCAGTGGTGGATCTATGATTTTATTTTAATTGATTTCTTTTAGTAAATTCTCTTTAATTCTCAATAATTTATTCTAAATTCTATAAGATTCTCACTATTTTTTTTCCTAAATGCACTAAATTTCTGGGTACTCACTAAATTTCTGGGTACTCACAAATATGAGTTGGATCCACCTCTATCTACACCATGGAGCCTAAATAAACAAAATCCGTAACAATTGTTTATCGAAAATGATGATGTTAATGTCATCATCTAGAATAAATAATGAAATATACAAGTTTGAATATACATAGGAAAAAATCGTATTTTTTGTAGAAACTAGTTGATGCCCCGCCCGCGTTGTGGGGCGATGGCCGAATAATTCTCAATCAATTAAAAAAAGACTAGTATAATTTTGGTAGGAAAAAAAACAAAAACAATGATAAGACCGTAATTTTGGGCTAATGGCAAAAATGTATTTTTTTTTTCAGTACTAATGAGCGAGTGTTATGTAGTTCATTGAGACGAAAAAAAATTAAATCGAGTAAACCAATTAAAACGAAAAACGTTTATAGTTTTGCTAAAAAAACAAAAACGATTGGAAAAACGTAATTTTTAACTGAGGGCGAAACATAATTTTAATTCAGGGATAAAATCGTAAATTAAATGGACCAATGGGGAGTGCCAGGAAGCTGCCAGCATGACTGTAATTTTACACTGGGGGCAAAATTGTAATTTCACCAGGAAAACAAACAAAAACGATAGACAAATTGTAAATTTAAGTTGAGGGCAAAATCGTAACTTGGCAGTGAGAAAAAAAAACTAATGGCAAAACTATAAATTTATACAGGGCAAGATCGTAATTTTGAACCGAGGACAAAATTAGAATTTTTAGCTGGGAGTAAAAGCGTAAATTTATTTTTACGTGGGGGTAAAAACATAATTTTGAACTGATGGCAAAACCGTAAATTTAAGGGGAAAAACTAATGGCAAAACTGTAAATTAAAACGGGGCAAAATCGTAATTTTGAACCAGGGGCAAAATTGAAATATTTAGCTAGGAGCAGAAACGTAAATTTATTTTTAAGTGGGGGTAAAAACATAATTCTGAACTGATGGCAAAATCGTAATTTTAAAACGGGATAAAATCGTAAATTTGTTGGGCCAATAAGGGAGTGTCAGGCAGCTGCCTGGCACTATGGCAAAACTGTAAATTAAAACGGGGCAAAATCGTAATTTTGAAACAGGGGCAAAATTGAAATATTTAGCTAGGAGCAAAAACGTAAATTTATTTGTAAGTGGGGGTAAAAACATAATTCTGAACTGATGACAAAATCGTAATTTTAAAACGGGATGAAATCGTAAATTTGTTGGGGCAATAAAGGAGTGCCAGGCAGCTGGCACTATTCCCCTGCCGCCCATGTCAGCCAATCAACGGGAACCTCTGTTTCCGACATTGAGTTTTGTTGTAGTTGAAAATGAAAATGAAAATAAAAATGAAAAATGAAAATGAAAATAAGGTAGAAAATCTAAAAATCACAAGAAGGACTAAAACGTAAAATAATGAAATTTTGAACAACCCTTATTTTGAAACCAAGTTCAAGAACCAGTTGATCATCTTCTGCGCTGATCATCATCATCATCATCACCGAACGAATTTCATCAACATCAAACCAAAATTTGGCAAATCATATGCACCCGCCAATGAATTCTTTCATAACGAAACTTCTTGACGAAGACGAGGTTATATACCTATACACTTCTCTACGTTTGTGTGTGTGTGTGTGTGTTTTCTTCCATATTTGTTGTGAAATCTGTGATCGTTTTATCAATACCGACGTGAATTTCATGTTCGCAGGACGAAACAACGCATTCAGCGGCTGACGTGGAGGCAATTACCGCTGCCCTAAACAGAGATATTGAAGGCCTTGGTATATATTCGTGTACTGTTTTTAGATTTTAATTTTGATGTCAAATAAGCAACGATGCATAGGCCTAAAGTAACCTAAAAATCATCATATTTCATTTTCAATTAGTTGGATGTTCAAAATATAACACAAAACCTAGAGAATGAATGTGAGTTGCAAAGAATGAGTAATCAGGTAGATATGACGACAGGAGGGCAAGCGGCTAATGCGATGAATCAGCAGGCTGGCACGCAGGTGCCGTTTGGTCTTTTGCTCCCTCAGATACAATCACAACTTGATAAAGACAGGGCTATGCAACTCCAGGATCTGTATAATCGATTGAAGGTATAATTACGGGTGATCCTTTAGCAACATTTATCTGTTTTATCAAATCGTTGTTGTGCTAAATGGTAATAATGTTGTTCCCAGAGTAATCGGATTGACAAAAACGAATTTGTTCGGCTCATGCGGACTATTGTAGGGGAGCATATGATTAAGATGGCACTCTACAAGTTACAACAACGTGGGCAGGTAAACGAAAACATATTTGTCGTGTGTTTTCATTTCCTACGCCTATCATGGAATTTTTCTTCATTTTAGGAGTTATGTTTGTAAATATAAGACATAACTCATTGTTTTCTCATCCTGCGCAGCTTTCTGCTAAACTAAATGCCCCAAAGTCATCTGCGTATGTTGCCACATCATCTATCCATCGTTCATCGGATCCAAACACTCCATCTATGGAAAACAAATCTCAGCAAGCACGATTATTGGAACACCGATCAGATTCACATGGAGTACAACATATGGGCTTTCCGCAATCATCTTTTTCTGCGTATGGACATCCTAGTGGTAATTATCACACGGGTGCTAGTCCAAATAAGAATATGTCCTCACCGTCTTTACAAATGAGCCACGGTCCGGTTCATCCAATCAGAATGCAGGGGTGTGGTCCCACTCATTTCACAAGTAATTTACCACATGTAAACTTGTCATCTGCGGCTGGAAGTAATGCAAAGACTCCCCCGAAAAAGTCAACTGTTGCCCAGAAAAAACCATTGGAAGTACCACATGTTTCTTCACTAAGGTAGTTTGACTTTTCTATTAAACTTCTATATGAATTTACTTTTTACTCTTTTCGATTATGTAGTTCTTGTCTTATGTTGGTATATATCAGTAAGAAGCAAAAAGTGTGTGGTGCATTTTCGGATCAAAGTATTGAGCAATTTAACGATGTGACTGCTGTCAGTGGGGTGAATTTACGGGTATGTTTTCTTCCTGTATCATGGATGCTGAATCATGTATAATTCAGGATAAAAAGAGGTGGTATGCTGTGCGGGTCAGCTGGGTTCGGTACAGGTCAAAGAGGGTTATTTTTAACGTGTGTCAAAATGGTCCACAAACACGCTTTGTCCATTCTTCAACTTTGTTTAATACATACTTAATTCTTAATGCATCGATTAATTCGGTATCTATCCCTGTGATGATGTTGGTCACTAGGAAGAGGAAGAACAACTATTTTTCGGGTTCAAGGAAGAGAGTCACGTTTCAGAAGCTACTAGAAAGCTTGTTCAAGAAGAAGAAGAAAGGCTGTTTTTACATAAAGTTCCACTCCAGAAGAAAGTGGCGGAAATCAGTTAAGATTTTAATTTCTGATAATTATAATAGTATGTAACGCGATTTATGCACATACAACCTCAACAGAATGTAGCTTACAGTTTAGGTATTATAATAAATGCTTTATAGTGGCAAAGTGTGGTGTCAAGAACAAAAGTAATGATGTGGAACGGTGCATGTCACACGTGAGTTTCAAGTTACCTTACCTTATAATTAATTGGTCATTAAACAATTGTATTATTATAATATTATGCAACTTGGTATCCAGTGTGTAGAGGAAAGAATTCATGGATTGATTACCAACCTCATTAGACTTTCGAAACAGGTAATTATTATGTGTTTCATATCTTCTCTCAATTTATAAATTCAAACTTATTATTTTTTCCAAAAAATATAATAATTTAGAGGGTCGATATGGAGAAGCCAAGACACCGAACTGTAATCACATCAGACATTCGACAACAAATCATGTTATTAAATCAAAAGGCTCGGGAAGAATGGGAGGAAACACACGCTGATGCTGATAAACTCAAAAGAGCTGCTGAGGCAAGTGTCACACACACACATATACAGTTATACACACATTTGTTTTGGAACTATATGAAGTTAATATAGTAAATTTGTAAAAGAGAGTTGTATATTTGAAGGTAAACAAAGAGCAGACTACAGCTGCAAATGTTGCTGCACGGGCGGCTGTAGGAGGAGATGACATGCTGTTAAAATGGCAACTAAAGGCTGAGCGGGCCGTCAGAAACAAGAAAGTGGGCTTAATGCAGCGGCTGCTTCTCAGCCAAGTTTAGGTGTTGGGCTTGGGCCTAAGCCCGTGCCAACTTCTGAGAGAAACTCTACTAAAGATAATCCAGATACAGAGCGGACTTCAGGTCCTGTCACTGCTAATTGTGGTTAGAACTTCGAATCCTCTCTTTTATTTGGTTTAGTCAATGTATAACGACAAATTTAATTATTCTGGAACTTGAGGTTCTTACAAGCGAGTTGTGTTACATGTGTAACAGGTCCATTACCTCGTACTGTTTCGGTGAAGGATGTAATGTCTGTTCTAACGAGGGAGATTCAGATGTCAAGATCCACACTAATACATCACCTATATGAACAAGTCTAAATTCTTGGTTAGTCTTGGAATTTTTGCATAACTCGTTCAGTTTGTATAAATAAAACATCCGTACTTCCATTCTTAAAAAGTTTTAAAAAGTTGATATGAATGTAATATTTGTTAATTCTCAATCATCTCCCCTGAAATTAAAGAAACACGTTATATACAAACTCGTTTGATTTCTCGTTTATTTGCACATGTTTATTTGGTGAGTAATATTTAGACATATGTTTGTATATGAATTGGCAGGTTTAGTTCACCATCAGATGCATTCGTGCACGGAAGTTGATTTGTTGAGAGGATTTTTTGTTAAGAAAAGAAGTAACTGAAGATGATAGGGTTAGAGAAGTAGATAGAAATGAAAGTAACGTTTTACATGAATGTTGTTTTCACTTCTTGTTTTTGGTTGCAATTCAGACATCTGTTGCTATAGTATAATGTGTTTTGAACCTGTTTTATGTTTTGATGGTAAGGTAGGTTGCAGGTGAAATCCGCAAAAAATGCTACTGAACTCTGAATCCGATGTTTGAACCATAAAACTGTAAAGGAATTGAAATAATTATTGCATTTTATAATAAAGTTGTATTTCTATTATTATTATCATATACATGAACTAATAATTATGGTAATGTTTTATATGGGTAGGGATATGGTAAAAAGTGTCTAAAATGTGAGAAGGGTAAGAAGTGTTTTAAACCATTGGATATTTGATCTAATGGTTGAGATCAATAGGGTATAAAATGTAAATTGTGTTTTAATTAGAAGGACCTTATGTAAAATTGAAGGGCAATAGTGTCTTTTCCAATGTTTCAAATATGGTAACCGCCATCAATCTCCTAAAAACTAGCTATTCAAATTTAATTGCTAAATTATCTCGATCCTAAATTCTAAAAATAGAAAAATATGTAACTGCTGCAAAGAAACGTATAACACTATACATCCATCCTATAACACTATACATCTATCATATAACACTATATAACAATATATAACACTATACATCCATCATAGGCATGCTACCAGAAAAATATAACACTATATAATACTATGCATCCATCATATAACACTATATAACCAAAGAACACTATATAACACCATGTAACACTATATAATACTATATAAAAAATATATAACACTATACAGTTCTAAATGGTGGTTGCACTACATAATTAATAATTGATGGTGTTATATAGTGTTTTTTGATGGTTACGCTACAGAATTATATAACACTACAGAATTATATAACACCAAAAACCATATTATAACACCATATAACACCAAGTAACACTATATAACACTATATAAAAAATATATAACACTATGCAGCACTATGCAGTTCTGAATGGTTGTTGCACTACAGAATTATATAACACTACACACATTCGTAGATTAATTCCTAAAATCGAATTCCTATAATAAAGGGTGGAAGTTATTTTGGGCAGTTATCTTTTAATCAATTAATTGAAAGAAAATAGAAAATTACTAATTCACCCTTTTGAATTAATTTAGATATAGGACACTTGTCATCACTACATTATTTCTTACCATTCTCACACTTTGAGCACTTTTTACAGGATCCTTTACCTGTTTTATATTATACATTTTTAATATTTTCTTATTCAAGGAGAAAAATCTAATAAATAATATTTTCTTATATAGAACTTCGTTGAGCTGAGCTCAATATAAAAAAATCTAATAAAGTTATATGATGTTATTGGTTGTGTAGATTGTTACCAAGTTATCTAACATCATTCATATTCACAAATGAATACCAAACTACAGATTAGAAACACAACACGAACAAGTGTCCAGGTTAGGATTGATATCTTAAAGCTCTTGTTAGGGTTCCCGACAAACAAAACGAGGATGTGATCATGTAGGGATGATGGTGGTAATGGCGCAGTAGCACTTGAATGCGTTCTCTCAGAGTTTTCGACGTTTAGTGATCAGTGGACGCTTTCTAGTAAATGTTTTAAACGTTCCATATTCTATCACTAGCACGACCGCAAGTTATATTCCATTAGTTGAGGGAATCAAATTCTAACCCCAATTTCAACTCTGTATCCCATCACTAGTACGAAGGAAAGTTTATTTCCATTAATTGACAGAATCTCGAATTCTTATTCTAATATCAACTCCACAACTTTAACCAACCAAAACACATTTTTGGATGAAATTCATTCTTCTAGGCAATAATAATATTATCAAAACTAACTGTGTTAGGTTATTAGTAATTTCATGCAATTATTCCAAACATTGGAACCTGCAGGTGGTACCCTTTTTACTAACATTTGAAACAACACAAAGATCACAAGAGATACAAGTTGATGAGATATTATAAACATATAACCACACTTGAAAACCTTCAAACCTCAGTGGCATCATCAATATCATTTCTTCAGATGAGGGAAACAAGTGTACACATCAGCTTTTGGATGTTTTGCTTCAGCATGTTCCCTGCATTTCACCTCGGAAGTCGTGCAGATGAAAGTTTGCATGCACACCTTGCACTGATATTCAACAATCAGCCCCAACAAAATCTCAACTAAAAGCCACAAACATTTGTCAATGGCCACATCATTACACATTGAGACTATGTGTTATGCGTTAACGCCCCATGCCATGTGGCGTTAACTCCACACACATACCGGCCACACTCACGCCTCCTATGGGCTGATGTGGCGGTGGGCGTTAAACCATAACACTCGGCCTCAGGAAATTGCTTAATATCTAGCCAAACAGACAGCAAAACTAATATAAACACAGTGATTATATATTTTAAACCAGATGAACAAATTAAGATCTTAGGCTAAGTTAAAAAGAAGTGTAAATGAGTATCAGATAATCAAGTATCAGAACAGAGCAGCTAGTAATTTGACAAAATCTGTAAGAAGAAATGCCAACAAAACTTGTAATTTTCTAAATGAAAAATAATATTACTGCTAATGAATGATATAACAGATGAAAAGTTAGTTAACCTGGATGTTCATGGCTTTCTTGTTGGCTTCAAGCTGACTTCCTGCAAAAAGAAAAAATCAAACAGAAAACCAGCTGATTAA
Source organism: Helianthus tuberosus (assembly GCA_030545235.1). Taxonomy (NCBI): domain Eukaryota; kingdom Viridiplantae; phylum Streptophyta; class Magnoliopsida; order Asterales; family Asteraceae; genus Helianthus; species Helianthus tuberosus. The sequence continues at coordinate 54,824,995 of CM060404.1, forward strand.
AAAGATCAAACACATGATCGATCGCAAGGGTTGGGGAAGTCGAACCTTTGGCAGCAGCTTTGGCTTTTTCTAAGTTCTTTTCACGGGCCATTTTAGACTTCTGAGCATTTCCCCCACCCATTCTGCACTGAAATACAAACCCTAATTCTGCGATTTGGTGCAGCTCGCTAGCTCGGTATTACTATTTATACTCAACATTTTTAGATTTTTTTTACCTTGTTTTCTTTTTAAATATTATTATATTATTGATTCGTGACAAACAGCAATAGATAAGTCCAGTCCAGTACACGCATTATTTACTTAGAATAATGTAGTCGGGGATGTCAACACCACGTATTCATGTATTATTAAATTTGGCCTTACCCCTTAGACTACGGGGTGGGGCGTAGGTTGGAACGGCGGAATGCAAAAAACGCTGGCTAGATCAGATCGGGCTAACGTTGGCCATGGCATTGCCCAGCTGGCGTGAGGATTGAGTCTGGCATGGGGCAGGGGGGGAGGTGATATGGCTGAATTTGGTTGGCTGGTCCAATATATCCATTGGCAGTGGCGGATCCAGCCCTGTTTTGTGGGTTCACATGAACCCACTCGGTTTGAAAAAAATTCGTAAGAACTTTGTATGTTTTGGAAAAAAAATAGTGAGAATATACCAAAACGAACCCACTGAAAGAAGTTCATGGATCCGTCACTGTCCGTTGGGGCTAGCCGTTGCCAAATTACTACTTTATTTAAAATTTTTTTCCTTTTTAAACATTATAAATAACAACCTATTTTTACCATTTTTCTACCACTTCTCTACTTCTTCTATCATATCTCTATATATATATATATATATTTTATAAAATCAACCCACTTAATCCTCTATAATGCATCCTTTTAACCGCAGCTACGACCCAAACAACCCCTTTGGATACCAAGAAAACCCGAACCCTAGCCCGCCATAAAACTGTCCACCACCAAACCCGACCCAAATACCCCTTACACGCGGCCATCCACAACAACCGCCACACGATTTAGTATACTCACCGTGTCCCGATCTAGCCGGAATCGCATCGTATTTAGGAAACCGTGTATACACGAACTTTCCACACGACGATTCATCTTTTCCAATTAACCTTTCTCAACACGATTCCATGCCCGAAACTCAACCTCAAAACGTTGGTGGTTCGTCATCCAAACCGGCCAAAAAAAGAAGCCAAGAAAAAACGGATGAAAAGAAAGCAATAGTGGCCACTCAACGAACACAATTAAAGTGGACGATTCAAGATACTTTGACAAGATGTTGGATTGACGAAGCGCAAAATCCGATTCATGGTATTTTTTATGTAACATATTTAATGTTTACGCCGACCGTTTGGAAGATATTGGGACGAAAATTGATACATTTAATTTTCTCCAACAACAAAGGATCGAGATGAGGAAAAATATCCAAGCGTCGTATGATAAAAAGGTATCTCTAAAAGAAAAACACGAAGACAAGAAATTTCTTGCCATGCCCGTCGATCGCCGTACCGGCCCACAATTGGCAATGACGTTGGAAATAAAAGAAGAAATCATGAAAAAATATAACATTGAGAAATCATGAAGTTTTTATTTTTTAATTTTATGTAGCTTTTTTAAAATTTTATGTAGTTTTTTTAACTAGTGTGTTATTTTAATTAAATGAAATTTTAAGTAGTTTTAAAAAAAAAATAACAAAATCCACATGTCTGGCCACGCCAGCCGAAGCCACGCCACACCACACCTGCTACGTGTCGATCAAAGCCCCCAACCCAAGCCCTTCCACACCCATAGTGTTGAGTTGGATTGTTTTTGGGATTTTACACAGATATATAATCCAAACCGAAATTTTCTGTTTATGAAAATCCAAAAACAAAACTTTTAAATACTTATAATTTGTAAAAATTAGGTGTCAACTGTGTTTAAACTTTTAAAAAATTGTAATCTTCCATAAAATTAAGAGTTTTTTTTTTTTTTCTAAAGTATTTGTATATGATTTAAGTGTGTGTATATACACTATACGGTATGGAAAAGTAGTTGGTTTATTATTGAAAATAATTTGATTATTACAGATAAAAATGAAGGGTAGTTATAATTTGGAAGGTTAACGACCATTGAAGTTTTGATGCATTACTCAGTCCTTAGCGGTAAGGAGTTACTTGTGTGTAAAAGAAAAAACGGCCTACACATTACAGACGGTTCAGGTTTCCAAGCTTCCTCACCATATACTATAGCATACGGGTTGGTCTCACGGTCTATCATTGTTTAAGACAATCAAAAGCATCCACAACGCTAAACCACTACCTCAGCTGCTACATCAAATTCAAAATCTCTTTAAAAAACACTTTTCTCCCACGACACTATCCAATTTCAAACAACAATGTAAAATATTAAATTAGTACATCTATATCTATGCTATGTTAAAATACAACTCTTTGAGACAAAAAAGGTAATTTCACGCAATATGAAGACGATACGATATATTGGGTTATTAAGTGAAAGTTTGAAATTTAATACGCGAGATATTAAGATAATACGATATGCTCAATTAAAAAGTGAATGCTTGAAATTTAATCCTCCATCATTCTAACATAAAGACCGATTACCTCATTCCCTTCATTGTAGCGGCTGGTTGACCTCAAAATAACCGACATCTTCCTCTTTATGATCTTATTTAAATTTTATTATAATAGTGAAATTGTCTACTCTACCGTATTGCGCAGCTTCCATATTGGTATATAAATACGTGTGAGAGAAATGTTGAGATTGGGGCCCACAATTTTGTCCGACCAGATTTGTATTTTCGGACCAACTACAAACGAACGGACTCCACGACGCGTGAGGTCCGTGAAAGGTTGGGTTTGAATTTACAAAATATGCCACGTTTCCAATGTTGTGGAAGCTCTAAAAGTGATAAGAGGCGTGTAGCCAAAGGGGTTGACTGATATGTTTAGTAAAGCCCTAAAACTTTAAACTTACATGTGAAGTTAGATATGGGAAAAACAGTACTGGCCCAAATCATTAGATGGAAAAATATAAAATTTTATTAGATTTTGTTAAAAAACCATATAATAAAATAGTATTAATAAAACAATGATTAGATGAAGTTTGCTATTCATTCAACTACGTGATTATTCATAGATTAATTTTAATAAAAAAATGGGTTATCAAACTCAAACAATTAAACGAATTTGAATCACTTACCGTTCAACTACTATTCTAAAAATTGAAGGTTGAAGTAAAAATAAGAGTAAACTGCCATTTTGGTCCCTGAGGTTTGGCTAGTTTTGCCACTTTAGTCCAAATTTCAAACATTTTGCCATTTTGGTCCCTGTGGTTTCGTTTTTTTTTGCCATTTTGGTCCAAATTTCAAATCTGGCCAGATTCCCCAACTTAAAACCTTCTATTTTGTCTTTATCCTCAAAGGCATTTTAGTCATTCTGGAATTATTATAAAACATTTTTAATTAAAACAATACAAATAAAAGCACCCCATGTTTTCATCTTCCCCAAAAGCAGAAGACCACCACCACCACCGCCACCTCCTCTCTTTTCTCACCACTGCCACCGCCACCGCCACCTCCTCTCTCTTCTTACCACCGCCACCTCCTCCCCCTTCTCACCACCGCCATCATCAACACCCATCCGTCAACACTTGATAAAAATAAAAATGAAAATATGAAAAAGAAGAGGCTCGGATCTGTTAATAATAATCAAAACAAAGAGGAACCAACCGACATGGCTGCAAACATCTCTTGACGGAGCCAGTTCTGGCAACGGTTTCAAGCACCATCACCACCGCCACCTCCTCCTCCCTCTTCTCACCACCGCCACCTTCTCCCCCTTCTCACCACCGCTATCATCAACACCCACCCATCATCATCATCGCCTCTGAAAAGCATAACTCCGTACTTTCACCAACAGAACCATCCCCACCACCAATCTTAATCCCATTCTTTTCAAAACCACCCCCAACATCCACCCTTGACCCAATTTCACCAGAAAACCCTAATCCAAACCCTAATTCCTTTGCACCTAAGCACCTACACTACCGTTCCGCCGCCACCTAACCACCGCCGCTGCTAGATTCTTTCTGGGTTGCAGGAAAGACGGCTCTGCCGTCTATCGCCGCCGCCGCGACGGAGAGGGGTCGGCTCCTGTAACACCCTAGTTTCTATTTAACGGTTTTACATGTTAATACCAACAATTTGATGTGTAGTTAAGACTACATATATTATAAAAATACGGGTTTATTAAAAACTTTTACAAATCATAAGTTATTCTACATAACGTGATCGAGTTCGTCGTTAAAATTTACAACGAAGCAATGTGCGGAAGCATGTGTCTTTATCGTGTTCGGTTCTTCATTGAGCTTGATCGTCTTTCGGCATCCAAAATGTACCTACATTTCATAAACATGAAATACTTTAGTCATACTGGGATTAAAACGTGTTTAAACGAGTCCGGTAACGAATATGAAAGGAGAAATCCCGACGTAAAACTCTTAATCTCACAAGACTAAATTTTGAGCTGGCCTCCACCGTAACTTACGGTGGCACCGTAAGTTACGGTGGCCACTGAATGTCAAACCCCCACCGTAAAACAGTGGGTAACCACCGTATCAATATCATCACCACCGTAACTTACGGTGGCACCGTAAGTTACGGTGGTCCCTGCGACCAGCCTTTCCATTTTGCCGTTATTTGACACGAAAACTTTCGTATCTTTCAATCCGCTTATCCGTTTGACCTACCGTTTCTTCCTACATGTTTGTAATTTGATCCCCCATCAAATGGAGTTAAAATCCAACATCCGGATTAACAAAATTTAAGACTTTTAAGTCTTCGGCTTATTACCCTTTATACCAAATTTTGACCCGTTCGTAATTTCATCTAACAAACTTGTTTGTGACCCCTGTTTCTTTTGTAAACAAATTATTATGATTATTTCCTATTGCACAAGGTTCAAATCACGGGTTATTACGCATTCTTAACCCGTTTCGCTAATACTTCTATTTTGACCCGTTAAGGGTATTTAAGCACTTTCGATCCTAAAATCGCATTTGATTGCTTCTAGCATTCCATCACCACATTTCTTATCCTAATATCTCCCACTACAACTATATTTATGGTGGGTTTAATGTGGTGATCCATATATTCCAAATTTTACCCTTCAAATCATTATTTTACGGCAAAGACTATTTATAGAGTCATTGAACCAATATTTTACATCTTTCGCTTTTCATACGTATTCAAAGTATTTATTTCATCCTATCACTTATTTCCAAACAACCATTATGGTGCGTTTGCTCAATTTCGCTTACAAGGGCGTTTTAGTCAATTTTAGTCCTTCTTTTACGACGAAGGACTTCTAGTACATGTTTGACCCAAAAATCCGACTTTTTAACTATAGTCTTGTTTAGAAACCATTATGTTTCTAAAACGTTATAATCGTAACTAAATTTATTCGGTTTATCTAAAAGATAACCAAATATCTATGTTTTAACCTTGTCTAACTCTTATAGAACTCCACATTCTACATGATGAGTTGTATCATTATACATACCTGGCTCGGATCAATACCTTCCTTTAGTGATTGCTAAGTGATAGCGATGTAAGCATCCATGTGCTATTTATTTCCTAAAATCATACAACTTGACAACCCATTAATCGATATTGTCAAAGGGTGATAATTTCACCTTTTGACCCGTTTGGTATAAATGACCAATTACCATTGTCAAATTGTCAAATATTGTCAAATTACCATTTCGCCCTTAATGGCTATTATGATTTAACTTATATGATAACCATTAAAAGTACATGTTTCATTCGTCATAATATGATCGAATTATCGATTTAACTCATTTTTAGCCATCACTATGTTTTCTTGTCATATTTGATTTTCTTGTTCCGTACGACTACACGCCGGAACATCATATCTCATTTAGGTATTCTTCTTTTTCGCAACTAATACGACGAAAGAATATTATAAATATATGACTAGTGTAAGATATACTTACCTTGCATCCCGAATACATTTTTCCTTTATGCTTGACTCGTTCGACCCGCTTTCTCCCCAAGCTTCACCTAGCTTGTTAAGCGCCAACTATCATTCATTATTCACAAGGTTGTTAGATTAGTCACTCCAAATCATGACTTTCACACCTTATGATTCTTTGACTATTTTTCTCTTTAAACTCAATAATAAATCATGAGTTTAATCCTTGTGTCAAGACGCACTTCTAATCAATGATGAACTCTTAACAAAATCCCTATTTTGTTCAAGTAGTCATTCATACGAGTTAGTATGGCGTTTACAAACACCAATACTACATTAATTTCATCAAATTAACTAAACCCATTTCATAGCAATTATGATCTTGTGCACAAATTCATGGTTTAAATCGAGCACCTTCTATTTGTTATCATGCATGTTGATTCTAAGCATGGTTATATCATCAAAATCATCATAACATCAAAACCCACTTATCTAAGTGTGTCAATTCACCAAATTCATCAATCTATAGCATGTTATGTATGATTTTCACTTAGGGTTTCGTTCCTAAGCAAGTATTCATCACTAATCTAGCCATAACTTCTATAATCCATACCTAATTCGCGATTAGGATGATTATCAACTTTTTACAACTTCATGAATGTTAGAAATTCGACATACCTTAGGATCCCCTTGACTTGGTGATCACGAATATGTGCTTGAATTTCGATTTGGGTTTGATTTGCCCTTCCAATTTCTTGATTTGTGCTTGTTAGGGTTTTGAGCTCAAGATGTTCTTGGCTCCTGTGAATATATCGACCAGAACACACACTTTAAGTGTGTGTTTTGGTGTTTAACTTTTGTTTTAATAAAACAACTTTCCCACTTGGCAATATTGATCCCTCATGTTTCCTTTTGATCAAATGAAGCTATAACTCACCATTAGTCACTTAATCACATGCTACTAACTAGGTTAATTATTCCTTGTTACTTTAGCGGGTTCGGGAAGTCGTAACCCGTTATGTTTTTAAGTCCCGTTAATTCAGACTTCTTATAAACCTTATTTACTTAAAAACATTTATTAACGTTTTATTAAATATTAGGTTCATTAATTTAAATCCTAATATTTACCGGGTTACTTTCACCACTAACGGTATTTCACCCGCTCTTTTGTATTAACGGGGTTTAATTACCAAACCCGTTTTCGGGGTGTTACAGCTTCCCCTTCTCCCACTGTTCTCTCTCTCTCTCTCTCTCTTTGTCAATCTCTTTCTCTCTACTCGTCTCTCTCTTCTTCGATCTCCCAACCGACACCACCCACCATAGTTGGATGGTGGTTGTTGGGGTTTTGAGAGGATCGTGGTGCTGGTGGTTGTCCAGAGGTGGCGGCAGTTGGATGGTGGTGTTGGGGTTTCAGTGGGATGGTGGTGTTGGCGGCAGTGGGATGGTGGTAGTGGGGGTGGTGGTGGTGGTGGTGTGGTGGTGGTAATTCAGAGAGAGAGAGAGAGAGAGAGTAGAGTGAGAATAGGGTGGTGTGGTGTCTGTATGTGTGTGTATTTTAGGGTATTATATATATATATAATTAGTTATAATAATTCTAAAATGATCAAAATGCCCTTGAGGATAAAGACAAAATAGAAGGTTTTAAGTTGGGGAATCTGGCCAAATTTGAAATTTGGACCAAAATGGCAAAAAAACAAAACCACAGGGACCAAAATGGCAAAATGTTTGAAATTTGGACTAAAGTGGCAAAACTGTCCAAACCTCAGGGACCAAAATGGCAGTTTACTCTAATATATATATATATATATATAGAGAGAGAGAGAGGAAGGTTAACGTACATTACGGCTTAACATACATCACGTACGACAGGTTATTACGCACGTTCATTTTAAAATCACGCACATTGTAACTCAAAAATCCAAAATCACGCATGTTGAAACACAATAATCACGCATATTGAAAACATTAATCACGCATGTTATAGAACAAATCACGCACGTTGTTGTACGTGAATTACGTTAAGCCGTAATGTACGATATACTTTTTTTTCTCTCTATATATATATATAAGCACGCATGTTACATGATTAATCGATCATTCAGTTCTTAGTATTCAGGTTTGGAAGAATTTCTTATTCACTAAAATAATTCACATCACGTTTTCTACACTCACTATCTCTGAATTTTAGGGAAATCAACTAAATTACTTTCTCACGCAAATCCCAATAATAAGAAACAAGTTTAGAAAACTTATAATGATTCCTTAGAGATTCACTATTATTTCATTTTTGTTTTTCATTTTTTTAAATAGAAGAAAAATAAAAGAAATAATAATAATGAAACATAGATAGAGATAGATATGAGAAATGGAATGTGAATGGTTTTAAAAATAAAGAAGTTTTAAAAATAAATACGTTTTTAAGTAAATGTTAAGCACAAAGATAGAGTACCTAATGTGCATGCTTTAATAAGTCAACCAAATTAGAACCCATACAATATGTTTGTAATTGGATAGTAGATTCGATAAGGGTTGTAAACGATTTGAGCCGATGTTGAGTTTGACTCGTTTAGCTTAAGAGATCTTGAACTCGATCCTAGGCTCATTTAAACCTTGAACTCGATCCTGGGCTTATTTAAACCTCTATATTTAAACCTTAAACTTAGTCCTTGAGTAACTTTCGGAGGTTTGGATTCGACTCGTTTATTTATTAACAAATTATTTAACTACACACATATACAATTTTAATATTATGTATAACAAAAAATATATTATACAACTATATTGAACATAAATTAACTATATTGATTATATATATATATATAGAAACGGGATCAGGAGAGAACGGTGAAAAGTGTGAGAACGGATCCTGACTCAACACGTGGTAGGGAGCGCTAATTGTTATGCCGGGGTACGATTGTCATTGTCCACTTCCCGCTAAACAATGGGGTTTTCATCTTTATGCTAGTTTATATGGCGTTTTTTTTAAAGTGTATTTTTTACGAATGGCGTTTATGTTTTAATGGCGTTTTCATCTTTATGCTTGTTTTTCATGGCGTTTTTAAAAAAAATATTTTTTTACGAATGACGTTTATGTTTTAATGGCGTTTTATTGATTTCCTATAGATTTGGCGTTTTTGTGTTTTCTACTTGTCTTAATTTAGTTTTTTTAACCCTTTTTTTTAATGTTGTTTATGTTTTAAATGGTTACTATTTGTTAATGTCACACCCCAACCAATGGCGGAATCATCGGAGTGGGACTAGTTCGAGATTGTAAGAGATTTCATAACACTATTTGTGACAATATTTAATTCAACCAATTTCATTTCATAAACAAATTGTCAAAACATTACAAGAAATTCAAATAACAACATTGTTCAAACATAACATAACAAAATTGATACAACACTTTAAACCTAAACGTCTAAGTGAGTATCTAGGCATCTTTGCTAGTCCATTTTCATAGCATCATCAATCCTCAACCTGTAACATGTTTAAAATACAATTCAATGCAAAAGCAAAGGCGAGTATACAAGTTTATGAATAAGTATAAGTATAAAAGTTTAAAAACGAATCCACATGGCAACTTAGTTTAGACAAGATCAACCTAACATGGCATGCAATATTTCTAGTCAACCCTCTGTTTACGCAAAATGATATAATTCAACATGACCACTAGTCTACGGGCGGTGCGTTACTCATATAGCGCTATACATGTCAAATGGAGGCTCGTGAAAGCTAATGACTAAAACATATCACATAAGTATGGTCCACGTATAAGCATCAAGTATAACAACATAGTATTCATGTATAAGGATTGTTTTCGTGCATTGCATAAAGAATAAGTTTAAGTGTAGTTTAATAGCTAAACATGTTACACCCCAAAAGTGGTAAACATAAAAAGGGGGTTGCGAGTATACTCACGGTTTTGCAAGTCTTCTACTTGAATCCAGAAGTGAGTTGTTGTTGATTAGGAGGTTGGAACACCAAGTCCTTCTACGCGAAGAAACAATGTGTATGAGTTTTAGGAATTCGGAAGATTTAGGGATTTAGGAAGTTAAAACACAAGAACATATGTATTCGAAAGTAAACATCCTTTAACATAAAGTACTTGTTCTTGACACTATGGAACCTCAAGGGTTAATGTTTTCATGAGTGGTATACTCATTAGAATCGTAACAAGTCTTATGTCTTGGATGATGTTATTCTAATACTTTGACGAATGAACACAAGTTCACCATCAAGGTTCGAATATTGAATATTACATACATATAAATATTACTTAGGTTATATATATTATTATGTCCAATAGTCAAGCATGAGGTAGAAGATTAAATCTTCATTTAGGTACCTCTAGTATCATGGAAATTGTCACACCCTGACTTTTGTGGAAGCGTGATTATGGTGTGACTTTCTTAATATCATTGCATTCAATCATAACATCAACTATATGATAAAGCCATGGGTTTGTCATCCATTAAATAAGTTTAAAACATAACAACATTGTTTTAAAACGTAGACGTCAAATTCAAGTTTTACAAACCGTACAAATTGTTTATGAGTTTATTAAGGACTCATCAAAAGATATTGAATAACACCAAGGTTTGGAAGACGTGTCTCGTCCAGGAATAAGACACACTGACCAAACTCAAAGACCATGGATGACATCTTTCTTTCTAACGCAGCATAAAAACTTCCAACGCCCGCCAGATCCAATTACAAATTCCCTGAAATACATGTAGTTTGAAAACATCAACAAAAGTTGAGCGAGTTCATGTGTTCATTTGTGTATAAGTATAAACCTTTGAAATCGTTGTGAGTATGTATGTAAGTTTATAAACCCCGGTATGAAAGCAACAAGGAAAAACAGATCACCAATGGTTTGCAAGGCCATTGATATGTGTGAAGTGATGCAGGAAAACTCAAACCTAGCAGATTTAGTCAGTAAGACATAGTCACCACATGGTCCACTCAACGGACTCAGGGGTGGGGCTCGCTACACCCAAATAGATCTATCACTCATGTCCCTCGGTCCTACAATGAGGATTAATGGCCTTAAGTGTTGTACCCACCACTCATATGATCTAGCAGCACCTTTCCTTAGCTAACCATACCAAATGTAATCGTATGTAAACAGTTGTAATAATTGTAACATGTATTTCACCCCCGAAGTATAAAACTGAAAACAGTTAAAAGAAAAGGGGGACATGAACTCACAGTTTTGCGTTCCTTGTATCTGATGTAACTCAAAGCTTCCTCTAGAACGCACGACTACCTACATGCGTACTACGGTCCGTTAGACGAGCGGGTCGTGCCTTGTCTTAGTATAGATTAATGCTTTTGAGTTACGTTTCTGATATTATTCCAAGTTATAATTACTTGTTAAAATAATAATTATCTTAACTTTAAATTATATTCTAATTTTGGAATAATCGTTAAACAATATTTTGTAACAATACTTCTCAAGTATTCATATTCGTAGTTCCTTCCCAAGGATGGGGTATCTCATACATGTTTATCCGTATTCTTGTATTTGTATATCTTGCCATGTATTGGCGTCGTATTCCGGTGTGTACGTATTTTCTTAATAAATATCCCATACATATTTCCAAAACAATATATTTTCAAGTCTCACTTAGAAAATATATATAAACTTATTTTATCCCAAATGTATTTCAAGTTTATCCAAGAAAACGTATATTTTTTCCCAAAAATCATACATCTTCTAAAAACTCTAGGAAAATATATTTTTACTTCTCAAAAATAACATATTTTCTCCTTGTCGAAAATATGATATACTTTGTAATAATAATAAAAATCATATTTTCATTTCTTTTGTATCCAAAATAATGTTTACCAAAAATATGCTCATACATGTGTTTTCCGGAATATTTTGTAAGTTACATTCTTGTTCGGTTTTCCAATATTGTGTGTGTAACTTGTGTAATTAATCCTTGTGATTTTTGGTAATATTCTGGATTGTAGTTCTTGATATTTTGTCAAGTTATAATATTTTAACCCCTAAATAATATAACTACTACACAAAGCGTACAAATATTCACACACATCATGTCTTTAATGTAAATATATATTCCAAATACATATTTATCCATTTTTATTTATAAAAACCAGCCTCCAATACTTGTATTTATGTAACAAAATCTATGGCAAAGTTTATATTGAAAACCCATAGTTAAAATACACTTGTAAATATTTGTTAGAAAATATTTTTCTAAGTGTTTATATTTTTAGAAAATTTTGCCATAGTTTCCCCTAAAAATGGAGGTGTCCATGCTATCATAGCATATCATTTTCTTTTCAAAAATCATCACAAACAATCAACAACTTAACCAACACTTACCAAGTGCAATTTTCATAACAATCATGAACTTGAACTTTCATAAAAACTTGTAGTAACTTGGCAGTGTGTTTAGTTACCCTTTAAAATGTATTTATTTCTTTAAAAATCTCATTCTTAAAGGTTTTAGGTGTTTACAACTTACTAGATGATTTTTCCTCACTCTCTTGAATTTTTCTTGTAAACAATGTATTCTTATACTTGTTTCACCACTAGAAACATGGTTAGTTTTCTTTTAAAAACAATGTTCTTGTAAATCTTGTGATTTAACTTGGTTTCTTTGGAAAACTATTTTTTGTAATCATCCACCTTTATGTCTATGTTATATGCTTCATTATTCACAAAATCGTTTTCATTTTTCAAGTTCATGAAAACATAAAGCATGATGATCTTGGTCTTTCACAATATCACCACCTTAACTTACTAGTTCATGTGTTAAATCATAATCTAGTAAGTTTCATATGATGTCTAACATCATAAATACAAATAATCAATCATCAAGAAGCAAAACAACATGATTTCTTTATGTTTTCTTATAGCTTTATGCTTATGTTCATGATTCATCTTCAAGTTTCTTAGTGTTCTTCATAATAATCAACATGAATCTTCTTTTAACCACTAATATAAGATGAATAATGGAGTGTATGAAGTTCTTACCACTAGCTCAAGGCTAGGGATGATTCAAGAGGAGAAAACAAGTGGATAAAAGCACTAGAGAGAAGTCCTTCAACTTTCAAGAGTACCAAGCTTCCTTGTATGGCTCCTTACCTCTTATGTACACCTTGGAATGTACGAAAATGAGATGGAAATGAGGGTGGTGGTGGTGCTTATTTGTGGCCGTGAGGTGGGAAGAAGAAGAAGGGAGGAAGAAGGTGTGTGTGAAGTGTGTAAGAATGAGAGTTCAAGATATCTTATAACCAAGTTTGTGCATTGTCCATTGGATAACATGTCTTGTAAGTACATAACAAGATCTTCTACTAAATCAAAATGAATCAAAGAAAGATTAGGGAAATCTTGTAAGATCATGGGGTGGGGCCACACCCTTGGTGACCGTCCACCATAATGGGGGGGGGGGGTCTTAGTTGTTGTTTAATGATAAGTTAGGTTATTAGTGAGATTTCAAGTGTATGTTTAGGTGTTTAGGTTAATATGGTGTTATATAGTTTGTTAGGGTGTTCGGGGATCATAACTAGCTCAGAAACATTAAAACAATGCTTCTAGTATAATTTTGGTGTTTTGGGTAGTGTCTGGTTGTTCGGTTAGATACCGGTTCGTTAAAGTTTCAAGCTATACCGTTTAGTGTTCTTTATGTTACCTTTTGTGGCACTTTTAGTTCCCGACACTTAGGAAAGCATTCAGGACCATTTTGCCATATTTTTGCATGTTACTAGCATGTTAAATGCTGATTTTTGCTGAAATATGCAGAATTCTGCACTTAATGTGAGTTTTAGGCACTTTCCGGCACTCTAACTATCACCTAGAAAAGCAGTTTTGTGGTCCATACTTCCCTACACACTATACTAGTGTAGAACTTGGTTTCTGTCTCATACTGGTCTCAAAACACTGTCTGTCTATGTACTGAACCCCATCAGCATATTCCTGTTTTATCCGTTAACTGTGCTAACTTGTGCTTTGTGCATCATGTATGTCAATATGGTTTGCATGTAATAATGATGTGGCATTATGAAATATGTGATGCACATGTAAGTATGATACAGTAATCAGAAAGTAATTCAAGTCATAAATTGTCAATCAGCACAGTCATTAATCATTAATCATCATTTAATAATTGTACGGATGCATGCAAATTTGACAGTAGTTACAGAAATCATGTAGGAGGTAGGAAGATTGTCACACCTCGATATTTCCACGTATTACCGGTGGGCCCGTGGGGAGTATCGTGACGTAGTTGATATCATCATAGTCAAACAACACAATTTTTAAATGCACAGCGGAAGCAAAAGATAGATTTATTTCAACTGAATAAAATTGTAATATTAAGTATCACAACGTAGTTGAAACAGATCCACAGGCGGATCAAATAAACAGAAACGTAGTTCAACAGACTCAAAATGCATCCAAGCTTGCGAGACTCTTAATGATGCTAAGGAGAGGCCAGCCTATTACGCGTAGTACCCGCACTTAACCTTTTTGGGAAAATACGTCAGTTTACACTGGTAAATACAATTAACTGACTCATTTTGAAAAGGTTTAGAAAATTGATTTGAATGCACAAGGCACAAAACATTTTATAACTTGGGATAATTATTTATATATAAACTTGTAAAAGAATTACATGTTCGTTATGCGTTCAGTAGCCCGGGTTGACGCCGGGTTAGAGCTTAATAGACACACCACATGATATAGTCCCGCGGCGGGTTATTCCCGAAACCGGCGGTTATACCTTATTATTTATATATGCACTAACGGGTGTACGCCTACACCCGCGTGCTTAGGTCGTGGCCATTTCTTAAAATGATGCCAATGATATCCGGGACATGGTCATTAACCCCCCAAAGCCTTTAAGCAAACAAAACAATTTAAACGGGACATTTCAATAAATTAATCTTCATACAATTAAAAATTCAATGCCCGACCAAGCGGTATTTTATATACCGTACCCCAAGCCCGTATAGGGAAAATAAGTTAAAAGTATTTACCTTTGCAAGTATTAATCACAAATAGCAAGTGCGTGTAGCTTTTACCGGGTCTCCTATTCTGGAACAAAGGTTTTTAATAACCTATTAGATTTCTAACGGGTCTTTAATTAAGCCTAAACTTAGACCGGTTAGTTTTAAAGGAAGATACGGTTCAAACGCACGATTAAGCGAAGACCGGAATAGAATGTGATTTAGACCCGACAAGTTTGAAGACTTGTATAATATAGGTAAACTAAACACATTCTGGATTTTGAGACAAAATTGATAAGGTTTGACCCATTTCGGCTAATTTATGCAAACTAGTTACATAAACCGTACCGAACGCGAATAATGCGTAACGGGTAACCACAAGAGTCATATACAGGTTTCCTAAGTTAATATGCCTTAAATATGTTGTGACATCAGTAGGATATCTTCTATTATGCCTGAAATGGATTTGAACTCAAACTATGCCCCGTATGGGCATTTTGGTCATTTTAAAGGTTATATAAGAGTTTAAATAACAATCTGAGTTATAGGTCTGATATAATCAGTAAAATACTTAATTTAATAAGTTATAACAGTAGGGTATTACATATATGTAAAATTTATCATTTAAAACCAAACTATGCACCTTAGGGGCATTTTGGTAATTTCACATAGGCTTAAAATGTCAAAACTGGAAATCTGAGTTTAAAACTTTTGCTTACTGTAAATATATAAAATTTACTAAAAATATCCGCAGGCATCAAACCTTATATGTTTAAAATAGTTTTAATACATACTATGCGTTAAAAACGCTTAAAAAGACGATTTTGAGCTATTTCCGGGTTTTTAAAGGAAAGCTGATATTTTTATTATTCCAGAAAGCTCAAAATGTTTTATTTACCATATTAGATCAGTAGAAAAGGGTTTGGTATCAAAATAATTTATAAAACTCATTTTATAGCCCAAAAGGGCAAAACCGACAATTACCGAAACAAGCTTAGAACTCTATGTTATGCTCTGTCTAAAATTAAATAAAAATCTTCAAAAATCCCAAAATATTATATTACATCAGTGGGTAAAAATTTTGGTATCAAAATCGGGTTTAGATAGGCTATAGGCTAATTACGCCGTTTATTTAATAAAAAGCTTTCTAATTACGCTAATGAGCATAACTCCTAATCTAGACCTCAAACTGATGTCAAATTTTAGGGACAAGTTTATAAATCAGTAACTAAGGTTTATATTCTGTTACATTTTCAAAAATCACGTTTTAAGGTCAAAAGGGCATAATAGTCAACATTTAAGCATTTAACGGAAACATGCATATGAATCGGATAACTAATGAACCAAGTTGTATAATCACAGAGGGTTATACCAACATGAGACCTGGTCCAAATAAAGCTCTAAGGCAATTCTAAAACATGCTTAAACGGGTCAGAACTGAAAGTCAAAGCAAAAGTCAAATTATGCGACTTTCGGTTCCGATCCGAGTCTAAACTGAAAATTGTCGGGTTGAACATGTTTAGACATGTTCCTACATTAATTACCAAGTTATTTTAGTGATAAAATAGGTTGCATGTCTCCTACATTGCTAATTATGCATTAATTTGAAAATAAGCTTTCTGTTGACTTTTTAAGATTAGCTTTGACCCGACAATTGACCTAGTTAGAGTGGGAATCAGAGGTTACCCTTTTAAAGGTTTATTACCCACATAATTACCAACCTATAGGTACTTTCAATTCGAGATTTGACTGAACAATTATTGATTAATCTTGAAGTCAAACCTTAATTATGACGGTTTGACTTTAAGCTAAATAACTAAGCTAAACTGAATTAAAGAGGGTTAAGGATACTTACAAGAGTCCTAAGCACGACTAGGGATCTTAAGAAAGCTTGTTGCTGATCAGAGGAGCTCCAGAAATGAGTCTTGTGAACTTTGCAAATTAATGAGTTCAATGTTGCAACTAGAGGGATGCTTATATATGGAATTTGATCTCACAAGATGGTGCCAAGCAACTCTATGCATGGATTCAGATCATCACAACTGTCCCTAGTGCATGAAAATCCATTTGCCCAGCCCCTGGTATCATTTTACAGGCTCATAAGTCGGTTACACAGCCTTAACAGGCACCTGTCCAAAGTTTCTGTCGCTGGCATGCTGAGGCGCCCCGTGTAAGAATCCCGAGGGGGTTTACGCGCCTGGTATGACCCCCAGAACCAACCAAACAAGTTTTCATTATTTGCACTTTAGGTCCCTGGTCCTTCCAAACGTGGTTTTAAGTATTTTTCTTGCACTTTTGGCCCTCTAACCTTACTTTTAAGGGCTCCATGACATGTTTAAACATTGACAAGTCCTTGGTTAACTTTGTGATCACCCGAAAAGTCATAAATTTCAACGTTGACGCTTTTAACCCCTCGTATACGAATATTGTCATAACTTTCTCATACGATAACGAATCTTGGTGAAATTTTTACCACATATTCTAGTGAGTATAATTTATCGTTACAAAGCTTCGGGTTTGCTAAAAGGTCACTCAGAGGTGTACTTTAAACATGTTGACACATTTAACCCCTGTAGTTTGT